>JAIUSX010000977.1:0-1250000 GCA_026573805.1 Hesperophylax magnus | reverse complement strand
AATCGAACTCGGATCCACTGCTTGGAAGGCAACTATGCTGACCATTACACCACCAACGCCAGTTGTCGGGATGAGCTAAGAAGCATTTATATGTTACTTCAAAACTTTGACTAGATCAAATGAACTTTAATCGGTGGTCCCGCATTTTCGTTTCGGTCATGAGTCGGTTTTACTCCGGTCCTAGAAATTGCATGACGCGCGTAAAGAAGTTTCACTTCAAAAAATATATATTTAAATGTATTTATTTTTATAAATAAGGTATACATAGGGATGCTGTCTAAGAAAATGAAAGGAAACATAAATTACAATCATGAGATACACGGACACGGAATGAGAAATGCTAAGGAAATTAGATTGCCAAAAGTAAGCATCCAAAAATCTCTGATGTATCAGGCCGTCCAATTTTACAACAAAATTATTAAGATTAAAAGTATGATTCATTTTAAAAAGGAACTAAGAAACTATGTCCACCTCAAGTATTAATGTTTTGTTTGTGTTTTTTAATATGTTAAAATTTAAAATGTTTGAAGATGTTAATGCTTACCAAATAATGTAAGTTTATCAACATATATAAGATGTAAGCTAATTGAAGATTAATAAAAATAAAATACGTACATGTCGGTTAGAAAATCAGATTAAAAAAGTGTTTGTAGTAGTGAGTGAAGGTAATTTATTTCAATAAGTGGCCTAATTATATGAAGATGTTTTTTTACAAAAATATTTATTAATTTTAAATACGTATGAACAGTAAAAATTACTTATAATACAATACAAATTTGTCATGCATAACTAAATTGCCTCAGTCACAATCTTTTGTAATTGTCTTAACAACTTATTGTAAATTAAAGACATCCACTGACTCGGTATGATTGTTTCCCTCCATAAGTATTCTGGGCAATGAGAAATACATATGGTAGTAAGTCCCAGAATTTCTGCATCGAAATATATCCCGAATTCTAGTATTACGTAGTGAAATCTGAAAGTTTATCAATGCAAGCAATTCTGGACTATCAAATGCATCATTAGAATTTTATATAGAAATGAAGTCAGTGAAAATCCTTCTGTCCGATAATTTAAGCTAATTCATTTAATTTAAAAGAGTGTTGTAGTTCAACAAAATATCAAAATAATTGCTGGAATACTAATTAGGTGATTGAGGTGATTTTGCAGAAAAACGGCGCTATATAAATCATCGAAATATTATTTATTTTTAATGTTATTTAGCTTTTACATGCGTATTTTAATGTGGGTTCCAGACGACAGTATTCAAGTTGACTTAACAAAGGTAAAATATAACAGTTTAATAAACTTTGAAATTTCAATTGTTGAAATTTCTAGTTAACCTAAATATAAATATCAACATTTGTAAACCCTCGTTAGAGATTTCTATTATGTGGTTAACAAAAGAAAGATTTGATTGAAAAGTGATGCCTGAAGTCTTTTTACTCCATTTTACAAGATTATTATTTATTATTTTGTCTCTACAAGTAAAACAATTGTTGGCATTATTGGAAAAACAGAATATTAATGCTATCAATTGATTTTTATTTGTTGTCCATCCATCACGTCGATAGTTTGTTTTGCCGTTAAGCAGATTTATTGGGATAGTTTGCGTAAGAGCGGGTTGTTCGCTTCACCCCTAACCCGCTCGGACTCGAAGGGTGAAAAATGGGTCAGTAACCTCGTAGCGGAGAAATATACAATATAACCTGAATAATCGACGCTTTTTAAAGGACGTTGATTTATTGTTTAGTTGTGAGTAGGCGCGCGCCAACTATCATAAAAAGCTTTGGTTTAACGACAAGTCGTTTTAGTTTTGATTTAAAGCTTTTTGTGCAAACTTCTCATACCAACTGCCCTTTTCGGACACCAACAAAGGAACGATCGATTATTGTATTGTGAAGAATTTACGTTGGATTTAATAAATTCAAGATGTTACTTTAAATAAGAGATCGTTAAATAATCAACCCGTAAAACACAATGCTTTTTTAGAATAATACATCTATTTTAAAATGTCTTTTAAAATAAAAAAAATAAATAAATAATAAATAACTTTAGTTGAACCTTCCTACCCACGAACTGGGGTCGACAAGTCTACCAACATCGCCAAATGCCGATAGAACTGACATTCATTTCGTATATTAACTGCTGTGATGTCATCCTATTTCAGAGAAATGCGTGTATGTCAATCATTTTAATTATCATCAAACGTTGATAGAATGCATTATCTTCAATAACAATTCCATCTGCCTGGATTGGATATCGGGAAGTGATTTAATTATCGCTTCCAAAATTTACATCTCTTTAAAAACATATAAAAACGAAAATACATAATTCTTGTTGTGTTCTATTTTGTCTTGTTTCTTTTTCTCTTCTTTCCTATTCCCTGTATTTGTAATAGAGCAAAATCTATTTTTACCAATGGTACCTTCCTGTAAATTCCTACCTTGGCTCTGTGCGTATATGCCTGTCTGTTTCATTTTTTGTTTCTTTTTCTTAACCTCCCTTCTTCTATTTTTGTACTGTTTTAAATGTGAAACTTAAAAATTCGATTATCGAAAACAAAAGTGAAATTCATATAGATTTTTTAATTACTTTTTTATTAAAAAAATAAAGTAGATACAATAAAAATCGTATATACTTTGGGTTTTTGCATATTAAGAGATTTACATATTACCTACTCGTCCACAGAAGCGTAGTATGTAATGTGTTTGGAAGAAAAGTGCACACTGCACAGTACATTTTATTTTTTATTGTTCTTCAAAGTACAATTCCATTAAACCGCAATTAAGCAGTTTGTCAACAGGATGTTCATGTTCAATTACAATATAACATATTTTCATAATATTATTACTTATTACAGTACAACTTATACATCATATTTATCACCAACCACTGCCATTATCAAAAGGATTACTAATACAGAGTTATTATTGTAGTTATTTGTAAGAAATTGATAATATGATGGTAAGTTTTTAGATTCTCACGGCCAAAAGCATTTTTGTTGTTTGTTTTTGGGGTGTTATGCCGTGTTGCGCTAACTCCTTCTTTAGCCTTCGGATCTACCGGATCTGCCCTGATGATGGACACTGCAACGCTGTCCGAAACGTCAGCTAAAGAAGGAGTTAGCGCAACACGGCATAACACCCCAAAAACAAACAACAAAAATGATAATATGATAGTTATTACGTGTTTTAGTAAATGCGTTAGATTGAGAAAGTAAAAATTAGTTAAATTTTATGCTTGATAGGTGTAAGTAGTTAACGTAGAAAAGTAATATACTTATAGTAATATGGAAAATAAAGATTGTAGAAAAATGTTTATTTAGAAGACAAATGTATGTTATGACTTTGTAACTTAAGTAACTAAAAGAATTGGATTGGAATGGCTGGTTGTCTCTGGTGTGCTTCTTAAAATGGTTACCTCTTTAAAACTACTCTCGCTGACTTCCGCTAGAAGAAGGCACTAGTAAAAGTAGACCATTGATCAAGGGAGGAAATATGTCTTTCGGGTAGTGGTGGGTTAATTCCCAGGAATTTTCATCTAAATTGTTAAATCTCCTGATTAACCAATGAGGTTGTCTCCTACAAACAAATTTCAAGTTATTTATAATAGTATAAAATAATTTAGAGAATGACGACGACAGCATTTTTTTAACTTTTGTAAAATACAGAATAGTATCGAAGATATAAGCTGACAAAATATTGATATTTGTGGAACTGGATTATGTCTCCTGTAAAGTCATGAGAAATAGTTGAATACTTTTTAACCACGTTCATTTTGAAAGGTCATAACTTAGTCATTTTTGGAGATAACGAAAAACAATATTTACTGTCTTTATAATACGTCATATACTTAATAAATAGAACATTATTTTTAACTTTTGTAAAATACAGAATAGTATCGAAGATATAAGCTGACAAAATATTGATATTTGTGGAACTGGATTATGTCTCCTGTAAAGTCATGAGAAATAGTTGAATACTTTTTAACCACGTTCATTTTGAAAGGTCATAACTTAGTCATTTTTGGAGATAACGAAAAACAATATTTACTGTCTTTATAATACGTCATATACTTAATAAATAGAACATTATTTTTAACTTTTGTAAAATACAGAATAGTATCGAAGATATAAGCTGACAAAATATTGATATTTGTGGAACTGGATTATGTCTCCTGTAAAGTCATGAGAAATAGTTGAATACTTTTTAACCACGTTCATTTTGAAAGGTCATAACTTAGTCATTTTTGGAGATAACGAAAAACAATATTTACTGTCTTTATAATACGTCATATACTTAATAAATAGAACATTATTTTTAACTTTTGTAAAATACAGAATAGTATCGAAGATATAAGCTGACAAAATATTGATATTTGTGGAACTGGATTATGTCTCCTGTAAAGTCATGAGAAATAGTTGAATACTTTTTAACCACGTTCATTTTGAAAGGTCATAACTTAGTCATTTTTGGAGATAACGAAAAACAATATTTACTGTCTTTATAATACGTCATATACTTAATAAATAGAACATTATTTTTAACTTTTGTAAAATACAGAATAGTATCGAAGATATAAGCTGACAAAATATTGATATTTGTGGAACTGGATTATGTCTCCTGTAAAGTCATGAGAAATAGTTGAATACTTTTTAACCACGTTCATTTTGAAAGGTCATAACTTAGTCATTTTTGGAGATAACGAAAAACAATATTTACTGTCTTTATAATACGTCATATACTTAATAAATAGAACATTATTTTTAACTTTTGTAAAATACAGAATAGTATCGAAGATATAAGCTGACAAAATATTGATATTTGTGGAACTGGATTATGTCTCCTGTAAAGTCATGAGAAATAGTTGAATACTTTTTAACCACGTTCATTTTGAAAGGTCATAACTTAGTCATTTTTGGAGATAACGAAAAACAATATTTACTGTCTTTATAATACGTCATATACTTAATAAATAGAACATTATTTTTAACTTTTGTAAAATACAGAATAGTATCGAAGATATAAGCTGACAAAATATTGATATTTGTGGAACTGGATTATGTCTCCTGTAAAGTCATGAGAAATAGTTGAATACTTTTTAACCACGTTCATTTTGAAAGGTCATAACTTAGTCATTTTTGGAGATAACGAAAAACAATATTTACTGTCTTTATAATACGTCATATACTTAATAAATAGAACATTATTTTTAACTTTTGTAAAATACAGAATAGTATCGAAGATATAAGCTGACAAAATATTGATATTTGTGGAACTGGATTATGTCTCCTGTAAAGTCATGAGAAATAGTTGAATACTTTTTAACCACGTTCATTTTGAAAGGTCATAACTTAGTCATTTTTGGAGATAACGAAAAACAATATTTACTGTCTTTATAATACGTCATATACTTAATAAATAGAACATTATTTTTAACTTTTGTAAAATACAGAATAGTATCGAAGATATAAGCTGACAAAATATTGATATTTGTGGAACTGGATTATGTCTCCTGTAAAGTCATGAGAAATAGTTGAATACTTTTTAACCACGTTCATTTTGAAAGGTCATAACTTAGTCATTTTTGGAGATAACGAAAAACAATATTTACTGTCTTTATAATACGTCATATACTTAATAAATAGAACATTATTTTTAACTTTTGTAAAATACAGAATAGTATCGAAGATATAAGCTGACAAAATATTGATATTTGTGGAACTGGATTATGTCTCCTGTAAAGTCATGAGAAATAGTTGAATACTTTTTAACCACGTTCATTTTGAAAGGTCATAACTTAGTCATTTTTGGAGATAACGAAAAACAATATTTACTGTCTTTATAATACGTCATATACTTAATAAATAGAACATTATTTTTAACTTTTGTAAAATACAGAATAGTATCGAAGATATAAGCTGACAAAATATTGATATTTGTGGAACTGGATTATGTCTCCTGTAAAGTCATGAGAAATAGTTGAATACTTTTTAACCACGTTCATTTTGAAAGGTCATAACTTAGTCATTTTTGGAGATAACGAAAAACAATATTTACTGTCTTTATAATACGTCATATACTTAATAAATAGAACATTATTTTTAACTTTTGTAAAATACAGAATAGTATCGAAGATATAAGCTGACAAAATATTGATATTTGTGGAACTGGATTATGTCTCCTGTAAAGTCATGAGAAATAGTTGAATACTTTTTAACCACGTTCATTTTGAAAGGTCATAACTTAGTCATTTTTGGAGATAACGAAAAACAATATTTACTGTCTTTATAATACGTCATATACTTAATAAATAGAACATTATTTTTAACTTTTGTAAAATACAGAATAGTATCGAAGATATAAGCTGACAAAATATTGATATTTGTGGAACTGGATTATGTCTCCTGTAAAGTCATGAGAAATAGTTGAATACTTTTTAACCACGTTCATTTTGAAAGGTCATAACTTAGTCATTTTTGGAGATAACGAAAAACAATATTTACTGTCTTTATAATACGTCATATACTTAATAAATAGAACATTATTTTTAACTTTTGTAAAATACAGAATAGTATCGAAGATATAAGCTGACAAAATATTGATATTTGTGGAACTGGATTATGTCTCCTGTAAAGTCATGAGAAATAGTTGAATACTTTTTAACCACGTTCATTTTGAAAGGTCATAACTTAGTCATTTTTGGAGATAACGAAAAACAATATTTACTGTCTTTATAATACGTCATATACTTAATAAATAGAACATTATTTTTAACTTTTGTAAAATACAGAATAGTATCGAAGATATAAGCTGACAAAATATTGATATTTGTGGAACTGGATTATGTCTCCTGTAAAGTCATGAGAAATAGTTGAATACTTTTTAACCACGTTCATTTTGAAAGGTCATAACTTAGTCATTTTTGGAGATAACGAAAAACAATATTTACTGTCTTTATAATACGTCATATACTTAATAAATAGAACATTATTTTTAACTTTTGTAAAATACAGAATAGTATCGAAGATATAAGCTGACAAAATATTGATATTTGTGGAACTGGATTATGTCTCCTGTAAAGTCATGAGAAATAGTTGAATACTTTTTAACCACGTTCATTTTGAAAGGTCATAACTTAGTCATTTTTGGAGATAACGAAAAACAATATTTACTGTCTTTATAATACGTCATATACTTAATAAATAGAACATTATTTTTAACTTTTGTAAAATACAGAATAGTATCGAAGATATAAGCTGACAAAATATTGATATTTGTGGAACTGGATTATGTCTCCTGTAAAGTCATGAGAAATAGTTGAATACTTTTTAACCACGTTCATTTTGAAAGGTCATAACTTAGTCATTTTTGGAGATAACGAAAAACAATATTTACTGTCTTTATAATACGTCATATACTTAATAAATAGAACATTATTTTTAACTTTTGTAAAATACAGAATAGTATCGAAGATATAAGCTGACAAAATATTGATATTTGTGGAACTGGATTATGTCTCCTGTAAAGTCATGAGAAATAGTTGAATACTTTTTAACCACGTTCATTTTGAAAGGTCATAACTTAGTCATTTTTGGAGATAACGAAAAACAATATTTACTGTCTTTATAATACGTCATATACTTAATAAATAGAACATTATTTTTAACTTTTGTAAAATACAGAATAGTATCGAAGATATAAGCTGACAAAATATTGATATTTGTGGAACTGGATTATGTCTCCTGTAAAGTCATGAGAAATAGTTGAATACTTTTTAACCACGTTCATTTTGAAAGGTCATAACTTAGTCATTTTTGGAGATAACGAAAAACAATATTTACTGTCTTTATAATACGTCATATACTTAATAAATAGAACATTATTTTTAACTTTTGTAAAATACAGAATAGTATCGAAGATATAAGCTGACAAAATATTGATATTTGTGGAACTGGATTATGTCTCCTGTAAAGTCATGAGAAATAGTTGAATACTTTTTAACCACGTTCATTTTGAAAGGTCATAACTTAGTCATTTTTGGAGATAACGAAAAACAATATTTACTGTCTTTATAATACGTCATATACTTAATAAATAGAACATTATTTTAATAAACAAAGTTTATTTTCGGAAAGTTATATAAGGGAAGGGAATATTCCTGGGTGCACAACACTACTTGCGGGAGAAGTCAAACGAAAGAAATTAGGATGACACGCAAAGAAACGGAATGTTCTAACCGTTTTAATTAATATAACCTTAACCTACTTGCTCACAATCATCCCTGAAGAAGAATAAGGTGTTTGCCACCTACCGTCATTGTCGACTCCGTCCTTCTTCATTATCTATAAATCCTAGTTTCCATTGAATGATTTCGAACAATCCAGGCCACAGTTAGTTATTGACAAAGCCACTAAACGCGTCGCCGTCTGCCAAGATTAATGATGTTGCTAATCCATTATATTTTTTCATGTGGTGGCGGAAACTGCTGTTGTCGTTATCTGAACAGCGACCCATTGTGCGGAGATGAGAGGTTCTGGTGGTGACGCGAGGCGGGGTGATAAAGGTTCCGCGGATTTCCTTCTATCCCTCTGCTTTCTGCTACCCTGGCGGGAGTGGGAGGACAATAGACATACTTACAGATAGTACCTACTCTGGTTGATTTGCAAAACAAATTTGTAATAATTCAAACATTTTAAAGCTGAGCAAACATAGATATATAAAATTCAAACAATAAACGATTTAGAAAACTTAAATGAATCAAAAAAGATGTATACACATTTGTTTTAAACCACTTTATTTATCACGTTGCTCTACAGATTTCATAAGTTTCCTTCAACCTGATTCTACTGTTGGACGATGCTATATACTTCAAGTGTTGTAACCATATCGCTCGTCACGCTATCTCACCAAGACCTGTTATATCATACAGATGATATGTTATAAGTGTGATCTGCTAGCCGGGCTATACAGGCAGGAAAGGGGTCCGATCAATTAGGGAGCTACTGTAATCACGCGGCTGTCAAGGTGACAGATCCCGTAAAAAGAAATAATGTTCGTGCTATTCAATATCTAGCACATGCTAAAGGGGGGAGATAATAGCTTCGAGTGATACTACAACATATAATCTGTTTAGACCAAGCCCATAAAGCGCTCGTATAGCGTCGTCTGACACAGGCATTCGTGATTTCGCCCGATTCCAAAAATAACAAAACGAGGTGGATCTTTTTAACGGGGACCGCTCAAACGTCAAAACCACGATCGACGATTTGATGGTCATCAAATGTTTGACAAAACAAGGCAAATTTAAGTTAATGTAAAGAGATTAATATTAAGATTTTTTTATTGAATATACAAACACATTACAATAATTTAAAAATGTAGATATTTCGAGGCTGATTGCGAAAAAATTTGAAATTTTTTACGAAAACTGCCCAACTCATAGATACATATTCTTTCTCTATAAACACCTGCTTTGGAATAATAATGTCAGTTCTGAGATTTAGATGACCCTATGCCCTTAAATAATTTATTTGTAATTGCAAACACTAAAAATTCACTTTTAATTATTTACTAATTACTCCGTGGATAATTTGTCGTATGAAACTTGCAACTCTGCCCATGGAGTCGAATATTTTGGTTTTCTTTTTAATAACGATTTACTGTCGGTAAACACAGTTACTTTGCTATTGAAAAGAAAAACCGATAAGAGTGTATTGTGTCCGTTTGCCTGAATTAAGTTCAATTTTAATGTGAAGATTCGAAAAATTGATGAAACCTATTCATATTTCGAATTCTTCTTTTATCTTAACTTAAAATCATTACTTTTCAGAACAATATCAGGCGAAATTACATAATGATATTTTATGGACATACGTAATAGGTACTACAACTATGTAATAATGAAAAATATCCTTAACTGTATCTTACTGTACTGTGTATGTCTTAATAAATAAATAAAAGATTTATTGGCCTGTTTGGGGCCTAGGAGTTGAAAGGTCTTACATAAATTACATGCCTGCATTACTTAAATTGATTTATTTTTAAGTGGTACCGATTTCTATCCTCCGCGGTCGAGGCGCAAGGCTCTCGACCGGCGAGCCGGAGGTTGCGGGTTCAAATCCTTGCGAGCGCAAATAAACTTTATTTGATTAATTTGTGTTTTTTCATAATGTACTTATTTAAGGTAATGAGTATAGTATACTATATTTTTTTGCATGTTCCAATGTGGAAGATTCTCTCAGTATCGCCCTGGTGTAAGAGCACCATTCAGAATTGAAAAGTTGCTTGAAATGACTTTTGCCATGTTTGGTAAGCAGATTTGAATAGCCAGGTATTTCCCCACTTTCCTCTTCCTCATCTCCTTTCCCTCCCCACTACATTGAGCCTCACAACATATCCTGATTGGGAATGCCATAGTCTCACTGGCTCCAGAATTGAAAAGTTGCTTGAAATGACTTTAGCCATGTTTGGTGACCAGATTTGAATAGCCAGGTATTTCCCCACTTTCCTCTCCCTCATCTCCTTTCCCTCCCCACTACATTGAACCTCACAACATATCCTGATTGGGAATGCCATAGTCTCACTAGCTCCAGACAGTTGGGACTCTTTTGCCGTTACACAATCCCGACGTTTTAAATCCCGGCGATTGTTTTATTAATGTCTAACAGTAGGTACCTATATAAAATATACTATGTGGTACGTTCCAGGTTCCAAAGTAGTATATACTCTCAGTGTCGCTCGGCCGACAGACCTCAATTCAAAATAATAATAAAAAGTTGCTTGAAATTATACTGGCCGCGTTTGGTGATCGGAACTGAATAGCCAAGTACTTCCCAACCACCATCTTCCCCAAATCGTTCCTCTTCTCACTTTCTTAAACCTCAAAGCATAACCCAATTGGAAGTGCCACAGTCCCGCTGGCTGTGACCCGTTGTCACATCTAAAAAAGTAGTAGATCACAATTTTATGTATTTTCTGCTCAGTTTATTTGTCAATACGAATTGGAAAATTTCGTTAAAATCTGACATTTGACCGTGTGCCCTTCAATTAATGACAGTGAATGCCATATTAATTCTCCGAGTCCATTTAAACTCTCCGCCCAGCGAGAGCCTGGCAAAAAAGACAGATTGAGTCCGGACCGCAAGCCACAAGGCCCGGCCGCAGTGGACAAAGCGGTCGCTCGCTGTCGGGTGACCGGGCTGTACTGGATACTAACTGTACAGTACAGGGTATAACAGTGTATAGTGTGGTGTTATGTGCCTCGGCAGGCCATTAATCACCACCGACCCTTAAACGCCACCCCAAGGGTTAACACGCCAGGGTAGTTAATAAATTCAATTTGCCAGCAATAAGAAATGGATTTAATTGATTTGAATATTTTTTTTGTTGAAAATGATTGACAGTTTGTCTGATTTATTATTTAGGTACCGCAAGAGTCCTTTCAGTCCATGTATGCTAAATTCTAGAGAACGTCTATAGAACTAAAATATAGATACCGAATAATTAAGTATTTTTTTACACCTCCCACAAATGAGGTATACCAGGCAGTTCAATATTAAAATTGTGTTTATTATATTTTTTTTTGCAAATTTAATTTGATGGACTTGTGGTTAACACCCGAAGCTATTTTCCCGCGAAGTCTGAATATCTTTATCTTTAAGCGCACTTGAAGTGAAATGACACGAAACTGCGCTATATAAATACAATTATTATTATTATTATCACCACTGATTTATTAAAAAACATATTTGATCTATAATAATTATTAAATATACATACATAGGAGCAGCATTCAAAGGTGATGCAATATACTGGTCTCAATTAGTTTAATTGTATTAGTCTTAAAACTAGTTAAAAAATGTACAAGTGATCTAAGCAAGATAAGTGAAAAATTATTTTTTTTAGAATCTGCTAATAGATTGCCACCGCTTATCCCATATTTTTAGAATCTGCTGATAGATTGCCACCAAGATTTCACCGCTTATCCTATATTTTTAGAATCTGCTGATAGATTGCCACCTAGATTTCACCGCTTATCCCATATTTTTAGAATCTGCTGATAGATTGCCACCTAGATTTCACCGCTTATCCTATATTTTTAGAATCTGCTGATAGATTGCCACCTAGATTTCACCGCTTATCCCATATTTTTAGAATCTGCTGATAGATTGCCACCTAGATTTCACCGCTTATCCCATATTTTTTTATGTTCTATAAATTTGGCACATTATGGCAAGTGATCGTTTAAAAAGTTGTTATGTTATGTTATGTTTGCACAAAGCTTGCTAGAGCTAACTGCAAAGTTATGTATGTCCACACGATTGCAGGAAACGAACCACGCACTGATGGCGTGTTAGATCACCAATACATACAAGTACATCCGCGATATCTCTGCTTGTCACGATCACGCGGGTTAACAGCCAATCATGTACTTCGTGTCCTTATAAGGGCATGGGGCACGCGCCAAAGAGTGGGACAAGCCCCCCCCCAGCGAGGACCAACGCAGGTCAAGTACTTGCGGCTAGCTGCCCACGCGCCAGTTGACCGCCGACCCCGCTGATCTCAACACAATGTGTTAGTTCCGAGTTACCATCGCCGCCGAAATTGGTGTCGCCATAGATATGGACCGGCCTGATTTGTTTCACCATGTGTGCCGCCAGTCCCTCAGAACCACAGCCTCCTTACGTTGTATAGTTGGGTCCTGTCTCCGTCTGCCGATGTCTCCCACCAGCACCTTATGTTGTATAGTTGGGTCATGCCTCTGACCACGCCGCCAACCTCGTACCCCTGTGATGCTAGCTGCTCCACCTACCGTCGACCCCAGGCTGAGATCGTGAACTTGTAGACCCCGGCCTCAGCCCTGGGCGTCTGCCGCCCTAGCCTGTTTGTGTGGACCCCCTTAGCCATCCAATCAGTGCCCCGTTCTGCTCCATCGTCTCTGCGACTCCGGCCGCCGCCCTGGCGTCCCTTTGCCGTCCAGCGTGGTGTGCCCTAGTGGCCGCCTTTCTGCATCAGCCCCGCATCATTCTGGCGCACCTTTTGCTGTCCAGCGTGGTGTGCCCTCGTGGCCGCCCTTCTGCACCCGTCCTGCACCCTGCCTGGCACCTGCCATGGCCCCTGCCGACCGTCTCACCGCATCCGCCGTAAATTACACGTGAGCGCATAATATACCTTGTCAATCAGAGCCCTTAGAGTCAATAGATTGCCTAAGTAACTAGTTAGGCCTTAAAAAGCTATGTAACCTTTGTAGATCTGTTGATAACCTGTATTACCTGTATAATAAACCTTCATAACAAGAGACTTGTTTTAATTGGGAAATTGACTATAATCCACACCCTGAATGATTGGAGTATCAAGCTTTGCCGCCGGCTTGTGCGGCGATGACTATTTGTGTAACACACCTATAGTATATTACATGGCCTAAACGCTAACGTAACACTGGCGCCACAACATGGATAGTCAATTAGCCCGATAAAATACGTCTTTTGTTGCTATGTTTTACTATAATATTAATGTTTTTTTTCCCACAGCTGTGTGTTATAATTCAATTTCTGATCCGGGAGTGTTTGTAATACGAATGTGCCGTCGGAAGCGTGAAGCAAATACATTCTGTTACTAAATACGTAATAAACCAAATACGAGAAATTACGACGTAATAAATGTTAAATGTGGATGTTTCCGAGAGATAGATGTGTTATTTCAATTTTGGAATGCAATTTAATTGTTTCGTTATAGAAATAATTTTTTTTGTCAGGTTAAGCTTTGCTTATCTGTTTCATTGTAATAAGTTGAAATAATTCAAATACTCAAAAGAACTTCCAAGTATTAATTCTCCGTCGGATTAAATTCAGTTATCGTTTTTTAATTCACATTATTAAATAAATAACGTATTGGTTGTTTTTAAATTAAGATCCACAGACTTTACCGGTCGTTCCCATTATTAAACCATGGATCCTCACAATATTAGTAGAATTTTAAATTTTGTAAAGGCAACGGCGGTCATTACAATTAAAATCACTTTGCTCATCCGGTCTGAGAATAAATATCGTTAACAATTTCACTGTTAATAATATAACGACAAGGAATTATTATTATTAACTTGCCGCAAAAGTATTATAACAAAAAATAAATCATGGATCAGAATAAAAACTCGCAACAGAAAAATATTACACAGAAAATAAATGTTTGGTCAAAAATAAAACACGCTACGAGCAGTAACTGGATATATCTTAATAATTCACGACTATTAAAAATACCGACAAAAGAATTATTATTCCCGCGTCGCAACAGACAGTATTTACGCATAATAATAATAATTATGAATTCGTCAAAGGTCGCCGCTTTCATGTTGTTACGTATATTTGTTATTCTCGCACCCAGTTTAATGCGATGTAATATGTAAACTATAATACATATTTCGTGCATTTTTAATAATATTATTTAAATAAACAAGGTGCTATATGTCATTCAATGTTTATAACTCAAAGACGTCATGAATCTTTGAGTACATTTATTTTGGCTGACATAGTAGTCACTCTGTTTATTTTATTGTGTTTCTGTGAGATTCTGACTAGCTAGCAGACATCTTATAGAAATACAATATATAATTTTTTTTTTTTTTTTTCTCTCTCTTTTCATCTCTCTCTTCCATAACTAAAACTCGTTTTAAAATAGCAAATAACAATAAATCGAAAATCAAACACATTTATCACAATAAGTGAGTATTGTGATATAGAAGATATAAGTTGTAGTTATGAAGTAACTACATAAGTTATATAAAATTATATTTAAAAATATACATTTTTGTATATATTTCGTTACGAAACACGACACGTTACATTGATTGAGGGTTAAATTCAAGAACCTTAAGTTTTAGTGGAATTTTTTTTATTATAGTAAGGAAAAAACCGCCTTAAGCATTCAATATCCTGCCCGGGACCGAAAAATAAACTTAATTTATATTTCGTGGAATTATTGTACTAAGAATATATACCAATTTTTAGTACAAATTAAAGTTATATTTGTATATATAATCTTCTTTTCGTTGACAGGAAACGGCGTAAGAAATGTCCTGTACTTTTGAAGTGATGATTTCGTTCTTCATCACTTAAAGTTATCAGTGGTAGATTAGGAACCCATTTTGTAAATATAACTCAAATATCTTGTGTTATAAATAGTATAGTTCAAATGAGAAACCCCGTATGTGGTTTTTGTTCAGACATTCTCTTATATAGAAAATTATGTCAAATGTTTTTGTATTTAATTGGTTACATACCAATTATTTGTTTTTTTCTGGAATTTTTTTTTCTTTTCTCCTTCTTGCGTAGTGAATACGTGTCGTTATTTTTAAGGAAGTCAATCTCTGGAAATCGGATTATGTAGTTCTCGATTTTTAAATTGAAAAGACTCGAATAAGTCTTATATAACAGAGATTGAATTATCACACACAGTAGTTGTTGAGTGGTATGTAATATGTTTGTAAATTATAATTGTGTAAATTGTTCCCTAACTAATTATTAATTGGTTATGGGTTGTGTATTGTAATTTCTTGTAAACACGTAATTGATTGCCTCGGTATCAATATGGTAAAAAAAAACCAGCGTGTAAAGTCCTTCATAAAGTTGAGACGAAATAAATTGTGTTTTTGTATTATATGCTACACCATGTCAGTTATGGTGTGAATTTTTTTTGTTGTAAACACGTATTTGATTGCCTCGGTATCAATAAAAAGAAATAACGTGTAAAGTCTTTCATAAAGTTGAGACGAAATAAAATTGTGTAATTATATTATATGTTATGCCATGTCAATTATGGTGTAAATTTTTTTTAGTTGTAAACACGTATTTGATTGCCTCGGTATCAATAAAAAGAAATAACGTGTAAAGTCCTTCATAAAGTCGTGACGAAATAAAATTGTGTAATTGTAATATGTGTTACGCCATGTCAAGTGTGGTGTTTATGTTCTCATAGAAAGATGAATTATAATATATACCCGGTAAGAAGAAATAGTTTTTGTAAAGATAACGTAATTATGTCTTAGATTTGGAAATCTAAAATTGTTGGTCATTAAGGACAAATGGTGGTTGCATATTTATGTCATTTTGGGACATTATTGAATCTTAACCAAAGAATTGGGTTGATAATTGCACTTAAGGTCATTTTGGGTTTTGTCTGGTCATTGGGTGAGAACACTTTATGAGTGTTCTGAAAATTTTGTCGAACGTTTTCGTTACGACGTGCTGGTGTTTCTTGTTAACACCTGGTACAGCGCTGTACGGTTTATAGGAAATAAATCGTTAAATGTCATAGGATAATATTAGCCTTATAATTAATTACATGGTAGGTCTTGGTAGCGTTGACCTGTATAATCAATATGCGATACGAGAGGATTGGTCTATATGCCTAAGAATTATTAGCAACCAGACAAACCATGACTAAATGAGAATATATAGTTAAAATCTTGAGTAGAATTTTTGTTGTTTTCCGTTTTTCAAAATTATCAATGGATAATAAGAAATAACATAACATGTGTATTGATACTTGTGTTGTATAGTGTCAAGAATTTCATTGTTAAAGACGCAAATATGGGTTGATTTCGATCAATCGCATGATATAATCAGCGTACACATTCCATAACAGGAATTTTGTGTATAAAAAAAACATGTATAGTTTAAGAATTTCATTGTAAAAAAAACGCGAAATATGGGTTGATTTTGGTCAATCGCATAAGCGTAAAATATTCTCTAACCAGAATACCATTTTGTATAACATTGTACAATTGTGAACATTGTTAATTGTTCTTCTTTTGTGGGTTGATGAAAAGTGTAGGCCTGGTGGTAAATTGTGTACATCCATTCGGTAATACCACATTGTATGCTACATTTGTTGTTTTGGTATTGTCTTTTTTTTTGAGAAAAAAAAAGCAAGCCAGGTATATTCTTTTTGTTTGGAAAGAAGGTGATGAGTATTCTTTTCTGTTGGGAAGAAGGCCATGTGTATTTTTTTGTTTGGAAAAAAGTTGTGTATGTAAATCATAGCGTGTTTTGTATCGCGCCTTGGAGATCATTTCTGCAATTATTTTTGAAAGAGGTTTGGCAACCCTTGTTCAGTGTATTTGTTAGGGATTGTTCAACTTGGCTCTCAGGTAGTTAAATTTTTGTTATGGCTCGTTAGGGAGTGTTTAAATCTTTGTGAAATAAGGTAGCTCTGTACCTCTCGTACGGCAAACAAGAGGACGTTGCCCTGCTTCAGCCACGTTGCCTGGGATCTTCTTTCATCGACAAGGAGGGTAGTGTTATGTTTGCACAAAGCTTGCTAGAGCTAACTGCAAAGTTATGTATGTCCACACGATTGCAGGAAACGAACCACGCACTGATGGCGTGTTAGATCACCAATACATACAAGTACATCCGCGATATCTCTGCTTGTCACGATCACGCGGGTTAACAGCCAATCATGTACTTCGTGTCCTTATAAGGGCATGGGGCACGCGCCAAAGAGTGGGACAAGCCCCCCCCCAGCGAGGACCAACGCAGGTCAAGTACTTGCGGCTAGCTGCCCACGCGCCAGTTGACCGCCGACCCCGCTGATCTCAACACAATGTGTTAGTTCCGAGTTACCATCGCCGCCGAAATTGGTGTCGCCATAGATATGGACCGGCCTGATTTGTTTCACCATGTGTGCCGCCAGTCCCTCAGAACCACAGCCTCCTTACGTTGTATAGTTGGGTCCTGTCTCCGTCTGCCGATGTCTCCCACCAGCACCTTATGTTGTATAGTTGGGTCATGCCTCTGACCACGCCGCCAACCTCGTACCCCTGTGATGCTAGCTGCCCCACCTACCGTCGACCCCAGGCTGAGATCGTGAACTTGTAGACCCCGGCCTCAGCCCTGGGCGTCTGCCGCCCTAGCCTGTTTGTGTGGACCCCCTTGGCCATCCAATCAGTGCCCCGTTCTGCTCCATCGTCTCTGCGACTCCGGCCGCCGCCCTGGCGTCCCTTTGCCGTCCAGCGTGGTGTGCCCTAGTGGCCGCCTTTCTGCATCAGCCCCGCATCATTCTGGCGCACCTTTTGCTGTCCAGCGTGGTGTGCCCTCGTGGCCGCCCTTCTGCACCCGTCCTGCACCCTGCCTGGCACCTGCCATGGCCCCTGCCGACCGTCTCACCGCATCCGCCGTAAATTACACGTGAGCGCATAATATACCTTGTCAATCAGAGCCCTTAGAGTCAATAGATTGCCTAAGTAACTAGTTAGGCCTTAAAAAGCTATGTAACCTTTGTAGATCTGTTGATAACCTGTATTACCTGTATAATAAACCTTCATAACAAGAGACTTGTTTTAATTGGGAAATTGACTATAATCCACACCCTGAATGATTGGAGTATCAAGCTTTGCCGCCGGCTTGTGCGGCGATGACTATTTGTGTAACACACCTATAGTATATTACATGGCCTAAACGCTAAAGTAACAAAGTTCTTCTCGAAACTTAGCATAATATGCCAATCGCTCGAGTAGATATAGGAAAACAAAATTGGTTGTTTTAAAAGTGGAGTTAAAAAATCAGTTTAAGGATTTTATACGTACATATTATCACTGACGACATGGACAAAACCCAAAACATGTATTTTTAAATGAAAGAATATTAGTTGGAGTCTCTTAAGACGAGACAATACCCTTAAATAAAACCAGAATCTTAACGACGTAAGTGAAGCAGCCGTGCACAAAAATATACGACGCGCGGCCCTGGTGTATTGGACAGACCTGCGGTTGAATATGCTCTATCAAATCTCTAAAATAAAGTCTGAATCTTAAGGACTTAAGTGATGATGTCGAGTAAAAACGAGCAAGGCTCGCCTTAATGGACGGATCTATTGTTGACTTTGCTCTATCAGGCCTAGAAAACCCGATCTTTCCGTGGGGATTATTTGAATTATTTCTAATGAACATATTAGTTAAATCTCAAAAGTTTCCTAATCTGATGCTTAATGTTAATTTTATAGTTATTTTTTCAAACCGTTGTACATAAAATATTTTAATTATAAATAACTTGCGTCTGCAGGGATCCCTCTCGATATATTTGACATTTTAATAATACGATCCTCAGAAATAATTAAAATGTGTGCGTCTAGCAAACCCCCGTTATTAGTCTATGTAGTCAGTAGTTATTGATATGAATCTTATTTGTAAGCCAGTTACAAGTATATGTATTATGCAATATATATATTGAGGTGATGTTTCACGAAAACGGCGCGATGCAAATCGGATATTATTATATTCATATAGACCAACAAACGCTGATTTTGAATATATATTTACGATCGTATTTAATAATAATATTAGTCATTAGAAAACAATTCATTTGTACATTTATTTGAACCATTAACGCCCAAGTAGGATTGCAACAATAACATTTGGCTGTCATCAGTTGTTTTGTTTTGCTCCATCTAAAATTAATTTTTTACCATTCTTTTTTGTTTTCTGGCAAAAAAAAGTGTAGTGTGTTGTGCCTTGAGGTTTCTTCTCCCTCCTGATCTTCCAGGAGTCACTTTTCGCTGCTGATTTCCAGATATTTATAAACTTTTTTTACTTCTGTCATTTTCCATACTATTGTTGTAGTTGTTTACTGTTGTGAATAATGGAGGAAGATTTCCCTCCTGGACTCCCTACAAAGCCCCCAGATCCCTCTCCAGACCCCCCAGATGGGGAAAATGTAGAAATTTCTGACAGTGATTCTGTCATTTTGACTTCTACCAAAAAAAGGAAATTTACTCCTTCTTCCCCAATAAAACTTGATTCGCCTTCGACTTCACAGTCCCCACCAGCACTTTCTCAACTTCCTCCAACAAACTTTTATTCTCTTCATTCCCGTGGCCCATTCATTGTATACGCCCAAAAAACTGAGCAAGGAAAAACCATCCACCCTCTTGAATTTGGCAAATTCCTATCAAATAGCAAGAATCTTTCAATCAAGCCTGGAGGTGTAAAAGCCGAGGGTCGCTTCCGAATCTCCGTTGAATTCCTCTCAGGGTCAGCTGCTAACAGTTTCATCAAAAATATCTTCATTTCATCAAATTCAAAGTTCAAGGCATATATCCCTACTTTCAATGTCACTCGCATGGGCCTGGTCAGAGGTATCTCGACCGATCTGTCCATCGAAGAAATTCTGTCTTCACTTTCAACCCCCCAACACATTGGCAATCCCATAAAAGCCAGGAGGCTAAATTACAAGGACTCCTCTGAGGGTATAATTTCCTGGAAGCCCTCCCAATCTGTCGTTATCACCTTTGAAGGTCAATCTCTTCCCTCCCATATATATTTATTCTTCAACTCATTACCAGTTGAAATGTATACTTATCCCACCACTCAATGTTTCAATTGCTGCCGTTTTGGCCATACCAAAGCTGCATGCAGATCTCAACCTAGATGTTTTAAATGTGGAGAAAACCACGCAGCTGACCAATGTCCTTCTTCCTCCTCACCCAAATGTTTTAACTGCTCAGGCTCACATACAGCTATCAACACTTCTTGCCCAGAACAATCTAAAAATATTAAAATTTCTATGGCCTCTCAGAACTTGTCTTTTCTGCAGGCTTCTAAACTATTCCCGCCTGTGAAAAAATCATTTGCTGAGGCTTTATCCAGCAACTCCTCATCCAACCCTCTTCCCTCCTCTACAACAACTTCTTCTCGTTCAACTAAATTCTCATACAAAAACGCTATCTCTAAACCGGCTCCTGGATACGATCAGCAACAACACAACTCACTGCTCTTAAATCCCAATGGTTCATCTCTTTCAAATGCCACAAATGGGTGTGCAAATAATTATAATCCGTCCTCAATGAACTCTCTAAAACTTTCTGAAAAACTCTCCCAAGACAATTCTTCATTTATCCAAACTCTTATTATGCTTCTAATTGAACTTATTTCTTCTCAAACTAATCTACCGTCCAACGCTGCTACTATTATTTCCACATTAAAATCATTTATTCAAAATGACTCTTCAAGATGTCAGAATACTTCAGTGGAATAGCCGAAGTGCTATTTCTAACAAATCTGATCTCCTTAACCTATTAAATTCCAACTTTATTTCTTTGGCTGCTATCTCAGAGACTTGGTTTACTCCATCCACCCACTTTAATGTGGGAGGGTATTCCTGTCTCCGCGACGACCGCCCGGAAGGTTCGGGCGGTGGTGCTGCCCTTTTTATTAAAAAATCCATATCATTTTCCCCAATAAATAATATCAAACCCCCCAATGCTGACTTCCAAATGGTTGCAGCTAAAATAAAGGACACATCCTTTATTTCAGTCTATCTTCCCCCAACAGCCCACTTCAACAAACAAACTTGTTTGCAAATTGTAAGTCAACTAAGCCCTCCTTTCTTTATATTAGGCGATTTTAATGCCCATTCCCCCGTCTGGGGTTCTGCTTTCTCCGACCGAGATGGTCGAAGTGTGATGGATTTCCTAGATCAATCCAACCTTTTCCTTTTGAATGACGGATCTCCTACTAGGATATCACGCCCCAGCACAAACCCCAGTGCAGTGGATCTCTCGATATGTTCCACTAGTCTGGCTTCTCTCTCCTCGTGGGTGGTGTCCCCCGACCCTTGCTCCAGTGATCATTTCCCGATCACCATTACTTATCAAACTTCTTTCCAATCGGACAAGTCTCATATTTCGACAAAGATTAAAACGAAATACACCAAATGGGATGAATTTAACTCTCATATGGACAAGTTCCTACTAAATTTACCCGCCACCGATATATTTTCCGTCAAAGATGACTATAATAACTTCAAATCAATGCTCATAACTGCAATAAATAAATCAAATCCTCCCCCTAAAACTAAATCTCTCAAAAAACTCCCTCCAACTCCCTGGTGGGATGAGGAATGTTCCAAAGTAGTAAGAATTCGCTAAATCTCTTTCCTATCGTTACAATATGACCATGGAGAACTATCTTAAATACAAAAATGCTGAATCCAATGCCAAAAGGGTATTGAGGTCAAAAAAAAGATCCGGGTGGTACAACTTCTGCAGTTCAGTATCTCCGAACACTCCAATTTCGGAAGTTTGGTCTATGATCCGAAGATTTCGATCCTCCTTCAGTTCTCCATCTCCTCGAGCGTCTCATTCTAAATGGATAGATGAATTCTTGGACAAAATTGCCCCCCCTTCTGTTCCTAACTTAGATGAAATAACGCCCATCTATAATACACCCATGTCTAATCATTGGCTAGACTCTCCATTCACCTTAATTGAGCTAAAAAATTGTTTATCGACAGTCAAGGACTCATCTCCAGGCAGAGATGGTATACCTTACAGCATAATCAAAAATAGTAATGATAATGTTCTAAACCACTTCTTAAGCATCTTAAATAAAATCTTCCAGACTGGTATAATGCCTGATGACTGGAGTTCTCAAATAATCATCCCTATTTTAAAATCAAACAAATCTCCAAATTTTGGATCCAACTACAGGCCAATCGCTCTTTCATCCACCCTCAGTAAACTTTATGAAAAATTAATTAAAAACCGATTAGAATTTTTTGTCGAGAGTAAACAGCTTCTCTCTCCATCTCAATTTGGATTTAGGAAAAAAAAATCCACTCAGGATAACCTTGCCATCATCAGCACTGATATTAATTTATCAATTTCTAAACAGGAAGTTTGTCTTGCCGTCTTTATAGATATAGAAGGCGCCTTTGACAATGTTTCCATCCCAATCCTGAAAAAAAAACTTCTAGGCCTTGGCCTTCCCCCCATGTTTGTCCAATCTATTATTAATCTATTTCTAGATAGAAAAATTTTCATTGAATTTCCAGATATTTCTCCTCAAAGTAGGTCTATTTGGAAGGGTTTACCACAAGGCGATGTATTGTCCCCCTTACTGTATAATATTTACACATATGATATGCATGTCACTATTCCCCCACAAATAAAAATTATCGAGTTCGCAGATGACATAGCTTTCTTCTCATCCAAAATCATCCCTCTTGCCGTCAAATATCTTAACGAAGCCATGAATGCCCTTTGCACATGGCTCACGTTAAATGGTCTTGAACTTTCAATCCAAAAGACTCAGTGTGTCACCTTCTCAAACCGCCATAAAAACCCCCCCGTTCAAATTTTATTTAAAAATTCTCCAATCTCCAACGCTTCTGAAGTAAAATTTTTGGGAGTAACATTTGATAGGAAACTTAAATGGTCTTCCCATATTAATAATTTAGTTACTAAATGCGAAAAAAATTTAAATATCATCAGATCATTATCTGGCGTTTGGTGGGGAGCTCACCCTACTTGCATTAATTTGCTTTACAATGCACTTATTCGAAGCCATCTCGACTATGCCTGCCCACTTTTTAGTACTGCCTCAAAAAATGTACTTAATAAATTAGACAAAATTCAATCTAAATCTTTGCGAATAATAACTGGAGCGATGCAATCGTCACCCATCAATTCCCTTCAAGTAGAATGTTCTGATCCTCCTCTTTATTTAAGGCGTCAACTATTTGCTGACAAATTTGTTCTTAAATGTTTAAATTCTAAATGTCATCAGGTTATCCCCAGCGTCTCGTTGTTCATTGACTCAACCCATTCATCTACAATCAGAGCTTCAACTTAACCTATTCCTGACATCTGTAAAAATTTTAAGTCTCTCTCAGAGCTCCACATCATCCAAAATGATCTACTTCCCTTATACAAACTAAAATATAGTCACGTCACCTTATCCCCGACAATATTAGAAGGGATCGGAATCTTTAAAAGTCATTCCAATCTCCCGGCCCGAACTGTCAATAATATGTTCAATGACATTATTTTATCTAAATGGCCCAACTTTTCTCTTTTATTTACTGATGGATCCAAATCTCCCGACTCTCCTAACTGTGGTATAGGTATTAACGTTTACCACAATAATTCTAATGATAGAATATTTCATTCAATTTCAAATCAATTTTCAATATTTTCAGCTGAGTGCATTGCAATAATAGAATCTCTCAAATATATAATCAAAAATAATTTTGAACATTCCCTCGTTCTCTCTGACTCTCTCAGTTCCCTCCAGAAACTTAAATCCAGTCCTCTTCTTCATCCTGATGATCACTTTGTATGCCTTATTCGAGTGATGATAGCCTCCATTCAAAGCTCTGGTAAAACTGTAACTCTGATTTGGATTCCTGGACATGTTGGTATCATGGGTAATGATATTGCGGATGCCTTGGCAAAACAAGGAGCGTCCAACCCTGTTGTTACCCTCGTAAACCACATTCCCTTATCTGACATTTTTTCCATCATCAAAGAAAGATCCCGCAATGTTTGGGCAGAGTATTGGCACATTGCTAGTCAATCCAAGGGAGCCTGCTATGCCTCAATACAAAGGACTATTCCATCAAAACCGTGGTTTCAGCAATTCCCTCATTTTTCCAAAAAATAAATTTCTTCACTCATTCGAATGAGGATCGGACATTGTTCCGTTCCTTCCCACCTTTTTAAAATTCACGTCCTTGACTCCCCAGATTGTACATTCTGTGGTCTAGAAGTGGGAACTTTAGATCACATATTTTTTGGTTGTCCCTCTCTAAACAAATATCTTCTCTTCTATCAAGCCTTAACTAAAATTGCCTCCCCTCCATTCAACATTTCATCTCTTTTAAGTCTGAACTCGACTCCAATTTTCATTATAATTTTGAAATTTGTCTATTTAAATAAAATTAATATTTAAATTCACCTTTCATTTCTCAATAATTTTAAATGATGGCCAAGAACACCCTTGAAGGGTGAAAGCCAGAAATAATGGAAAAAAAAAAAAAAAAAAAAAACGCCCAAGTACAAGATATAAACTATAATATCAGAAATAAAAATTGAGCTGTAATAAATAGCCTTTATGATTGTGTAAAACTGCAAAGGATACAACACAGTAATTAAGAACATGTCTAACTAACAAAGCAAAAAATGAGACCTTGTATAAGAAAAACAATGAAATTTAAACCACATGTGAATTAAACATACGATTTCATACCGACCCTTGTAGGAATAGCTTTACTGTTAACCGATAAAACCAAGGTAAGTATGACGTCAACCGTACCCCATATTTTGATCGTTTGGCTGGCTATGAAAAAATCAAATTATGAAAATTATGTCAACTATGAAAACGACATTTATAAAATAAAATAAAAATATAGGTAGGTACTTAAGTTAGAGGGTGAATATGTATTAAAATGGCTAGAATTCCCTATCTTGATTTAATTTCGGAAAAAAATCTAAATATGGGAGAAGTTCCAAATTGTTGGGTGTTTTAAGGGTTTTGCCTTTTTATCTGTTTTATACGCCTTATTCGCAAGATACAATTTATAAATAATTTACGCATGAGATCGCTTGAAATACCGGAGAGAAGACCGTTATTGTTTCAGCAGTAATGTAAAACAGTATACGAACAGTCTCCCCATACACCCTGAGGGTAAACTGGGGTAAACACAGAACATTTTTTCCTTTCACTCCGTTAGCTCTATTTTGTCCACCTTTACCTACGTCTTATTGGATCTCTTAGGGTCAACGATAAATTTAACAAACGGCCGCTGTGGCCCCTTTCGAGACCCAATGACCAAATAAACCCGTCTATTTTGTATTAAATAAATCTGCCAGACGTGTTACGACGCGGTTAAAAACATCGGATATCAGTACGAATCTTTCAGCGATACGAATCAATTATTTCTGTCCTTTTTCTGTTTTAAAATCCTCTTATAGAGGACTGAGATACAGGTCTTAAATGACATGAACGTAGACTTATATAGACGGTCTCCGTAGTTAAGTTGTTACCATCCTTGGCTACAAATCTGAATGTCACGAGTTCAAAGCCCGATGTGCGCAAGTATTTTTTTTAATTATTGAAGGAAATATTAGCGATTTCGAAACGAAAATCAAAAATCAGAAAAATCTTCATTTTTTCAAGACATTGTTGGTAGTTCTTATTCGAAGTACGATACAATTAAAAGTGACAGAAGCGGATAGGGTCCCATTAGCTCAGTGGTAGAGCGGTGCCCCGGCAAGGCAAGGGTCTTGGGTTTGAGTCCTAGATGTGACCGTATCCTTTTCTGATTTTTCTGTTTCAGATTTTTGTTTAGAAATCGCTAATATTGTCTTCAATAATTAAATAATACAATTTGAGGTTTTACTCAAGAAAGTTATTAAAAAAAAAATTTAAGATTTTTTTGTGTTATTTCACAATAATATAATATATTTGCAGCAAGTTTCAGAGTGTTACTTACTTTCAGTACCATTCGGAATGGAAACATTGGTTGAAACGGCTTTAGCCGTGTTTGGTTACTAAATTTGAATATCCAACCATCTTCTTCACATTTCCTTCATCTCCCCACCAACTCACAACACACCCCAATGTGGGATGCCATTCTCTGACTGGCTTCAGATGGTTGGGAGCATTTTGGAGTTTTGTGCGATACTCACATAAAAGTGTGGTTTCATTCAAATTCGTCAATGAGAGTTGAGTAAGAAAATAATAAAAATATTTTTCATTCCTTCTATTTAGTCGGGGAACTATTGCTGTCACATGCGTTTATCCTGCACTACTTTGTGATTTTCAGTCCATTACTTTATCTGTGGTAACCTGCTGAATGTTAACGTTCGTTATAATTAGCTGAATTTTAAATACTATTTAAGCATATATTTAAATTTTTAGCAGACACTTGATTTAGAGTGAAAAATATTCATAATCAAACGATTATAATATTTACTAGGGCATAAGGATAGTTTCATTTGGTACATTCTCATATGTTAAAAGGATAGACAATCTTTGGAGCACAGGCGTCAGGTGCAGAACGGAAAAAGACAGAACAAAAGCCGGCATTCATCTTATTCCAAATAAGGGTGACCGCTCCAACCCAGCCAACTACGGTCCCATAGCGATCACATATATTTTATCCAAGATGATGAAAGTGTAATCAACGACAAATTGCTCACTTTAAAAAAAAATAGTTCCACACATGAGGCCCTTAGGAAAATAATTTCTCTCGGGGCGTATGTAGTATTTGGGGATGCTGTGTAGAGGGTATTTGTTAAGGATAGGAATTATATGAAGATATGGGAAGGAAAAGGCATGAGGGGTGGGTAGGAACCTGGGGGCGTGTGTCCAGGAGTGATGGACGCATGAATCCATCCCTCCCACTGCAGTGCCTCTAAATCCAGCACGACACAGTAGGTGAGCAGACGAATCCGTCGCCAAAACCTAGACACTCCCACCCTATGAACCCGGACACCCCTGCTGAGCCACCAAACGAGTGAACCACTTAAGGTGACCTATGGAAGAGGTGTCGATTATCCGATAAATGGTTCCCGGGGTGGCGGTACCCATACCCGCCTCAAAATTACTAACGACCGGTAGTACGGATTTCGGCGGAACCGCTCGTGCGGTGATCTTCTCGCTTATGTGACGCATGTCTGGGGGCGGTGCCTGGAAGGTTACTGTGAGACCCAAACGGTTGCATTGGATATTTCCAAAGCCCAAAGGTTTAATATCTAGCGGTCAAAACCGGGTTTGACTCCTAGGACTTGTCAACAAACGGACTTACCGCATCTTTGTGTAAGTGGATTGGCGACTATTTGAGGGAAAGATCGATTCAGACGGTTGCTGATGGTTTCACCTCTTCCTAACATTCAATGAATGCTGGCTTCCCACAGGGAACAGTTCTATCTCCGAATTTTCTTTTATTCATTATAACGCAGATTACAGTACAGTCCATGATAGCTCTTGATTTGACAAATCCCCAAAGGTGCACAAACTAAAACAGCTCGGAGGGCTTTCAAGCAGAGAATGGGACGATTACCTTGAATGGGTTTTATCTTGGTGTTAAAATAACATAGTGAAGTTTAATTTTTCAAAGACATCATGTCTGATGTCCGTGTCTGATGTCTCCTTCAACGGAAGGAATCTTCCCAACATACCTTATATTGATATGCTTGGTATAATTCTAAGTGACCAGTTAAGGCAAAATTACCTGAAAAAACCGTTGGACCTTGAGCAATTAGTTTGATAGATTCTTAAAAAACGGTTTGCAATCTTTAGGGTATATGCGTAAGGTAGGTATTCTATACTTGTTATATGGGTATTACAATGGAAGATGCTCTTTCGTCATCAGTGCATAATCAGGAAACACACCAAATGCACGCCCAACAAATGTAAAGAGTTGACATTTGTCACATGAAAACGAGTCGCTTCTTTGACACGTTCTTGAGTTCAACAGTTCCGCTGTGGAACGGTTTGCCAAGAATGCAACATGGTTTTATCAAGACCCATATTCTTCCCCTCCTCAAAACTGCCCTCCACACAGAATCCCTAAAGACGAAATAGGTTCTGAAGGAAATTATTTTCCTCAAAAACAGAGGGAATGCAGGTATTTCAATGGAAGATGCTCCGAGGAACTAGCGTGTTAATTTCTTCGGCACCAGTGGATAGTTGGGAAACTCAACAAACACGCGTCACACATTTTTTCACGGTTGATATTTGTCAGTTGAGAACGGGTAGTGTCTAAGACTCGTTCTTGAGTTCAATATCTCTGGAATGATTTGCCGTGCTCTGTGTTTACCCTCTCCTACAACATGGGTATTTTCAAACTCCTGGTTCACTCTTTCCTGTACTCAAAAAGACCCCCCACACAGCGTCCCCAAAGATGACATGATCAAAGATGATGATAAAATTTCGGAATCTCCTTTTTGAAATGAATGTAGAAAATTAATATCAAACTTAAAAAAGCACGTAGATTTAAATTAAAACTGAACTTACTATTGAAAAAATATATGTTGACCTATTTTCACAAGATTTATTACAAAATGTCCTTCTCTATCGATTATTTGTGTGTGTAGAAATTTCTGTGCGGTTTCTCTGTTTTTTTTTCTAAGTTTTTTCAAAGATGTTACAGATTCAATTTCTAATGAAAGTATTGTCAAGCCTGATTGTGGCCCGTAAGATTAATGTTCCGGCTGATATTTTTAGGTCTGCTTAGATTTAAAAAAAAAAAACCCCTAATAGATAAGAAAGGGATGCTGGACGCTCCGGTGGTTTGGGAAAAAACAGCTTTCAGAGGATGAAAAAGGGAAACATACAAATGAAAGCCTTTTCTAAGAAAAAAAAACAATTAAACGTTGTCAGGCAGATAGACAGGTTGTCGATGTAAACCAAACCACTATTTTTTTCGTGTATTTCATTTTCATTTAGTAGTATACAGTATATATTTTCATAGTTTTTAATAGATACATAGTTACCTAAGTCCTAATAAAATCCTTATTCATACGTGTAAAACTTTTTTAAGCAATTTATCATATATTTTCGTAATTACAATTAAAATAATAATAATTTTCTTCCGATGTATTTTCCTCTGGCAATTCGCCAAAATATTATCATTGCTCCGGACATCGACGACTTTTTTCTAAAGGAGAGCTTTATTTGATTTCTTTTTCTGGTCTTGTGTGTGTTTATGCTTGTGCTTTAGGATTTAATTTTTTCTCAGAATTTTTATTGATCTATGGCCATTAATTATATTGTATATTAAAAATAAAGTATTGACAATTCATAGCGATTTATTTTTGGAGTATTAGGCCGTGTTGCGCTACCTCCTTATTTTCCAACGTTTTGGAAAGCATTACGGTGTCCATCATCAGGGCAGATGTGTGATTGATAATGGACACAAAAAATGTGTGCATATTTTAAATAATAATAATAAATGGATGACTTGTATAGCGCCGTTTTTGTGCAAAATCACCTCAAGGGCGCTGTACAAACTTAAAATACATTTCTACAGTGATCTATGTTATTACTTAACTATTTATGGAGATAATATAAGTACAATACTTACCTGGTAGGTCACTTGAGCACTTAATTAACATTATCTAATTGTTTAATAGCGAAATTAAGATACAGGATTTAGGACATAATTGGAAAATTGAATATAACTGGACTTTCTCTTAGGAATGGTATATTTAATTTAAGGTTACAACGGCTTAAAATGGTAATTTTTTAGTTTAGACCTGAATTCTGTTGGACTTGTTATGGATCTTAGTTCCGGAGGGAGTTTATTCCAAGCCTTCGGCCCAGATACTCCGAAAGCGCGATCACCAAACTTAGTATTTGGCTTGCGCACAGGTTATAAGTATGTTTCTATACCAGTTATAGCTATATGTATGCTACTATACCAGACAGAAATTAGTTATATTTTATCACACCAGAAAGAAATAATCAAAAATTTATTGATGTAAACTAAATAATAGGTAAATCATAAAAAATAAACAAATTTTTGCATACCACAGTTATATCAGATTATAGAGACACGCGAGAGGATAATTGTACTCTTATTACAATTTGAATAACTAAATAAATTCTGCATAACACATAAATCATAAAGTCTAAGGTGAGTGATATTAGATTCCATCTACTTACTTCTTGTCAAGTGTCCCGGAGTAATTCTGTAGAATTTAGAATTTGACGTAGGTTAGAATCACTCCACACTTCCACACTTTGCAGTTCTCCTTCTAATCCGCTCCGGGCTTCTAAATCCACAAACCACCCTTTCGTTTAAAACACTCAGCAAATCCTAATTGTAGTTTATATCCTACTATGCTTTCCACATACCAAGTGTCCACTTATATCAGATCCTCTTCATACCAAAATTATGTAAGAAATGCATAAAGACAGTAGTTTTTTAAAGTTTTAATCCAATTCGCGACCGGCCGAGCGAGCCCGAACCGATTCATTGTGTTCCTGACTGCCGATGTTACCCCACCTCTCGGGGTGCTTCCATGTTCGCTTACCACCTTCCCATTCAAATAAAAATATTACATTATGTATTACTGTAGTAGATTGCGTCCTTATTTGATATACAGGGTATTAATAGACGTACTTGAGTTATTTTAACCAGTGATTCCTGACATTATTCAGAGTAAAAATGTTAATGAAATGAATCAACTAGCAATCCAAACGTCACGTGTTCAAACCCCGGTGTGCGCAAGTAAATTTTATTGGCTGAATTTGTGTTATTTCACAATTAATTAACTTAAAACAATGCATAGTATACTTACGGCACGTTCCAGATTGGAAGATGCTCTCAGTATTGCCCTGATGTAAAACCACCATTCATAATTGAACGTTGCTTTAAATGGCTTAAGACATGTTTGGTGACGAGATCTGAATAGCCAGGTACTTTCCCACCTTCCTCCTCCCCATATCCTCCCCCTTTCTTCTACCTTCAGCCTCACAACATACCCCAACTGGGAATGCCATTGTCTCACTGGCTCTAGACGGTTGGGAGCAGTTGGGTCTTTTGTGCGGTATTTACATAATAACACAAAAAAGCACCGACGCTCGACTTTATAATTTGGTGGTCCCGCGCCTAGGCCTGTACTCTAGTCGGCCGTGGTGTAAACATTTGTGACGAATGTATAAATTCTATTTACACGCTTAAAAGGATATTGCATATAGGGAAGTCTTCATGCATTGATTATCTACATTATGAGAGATGATGATGGCATTAGTAAGTAATGCTTCTAAACAACTAACAAGAAAACTCTAAGCGCCTCATTATTACCATTCATTAAAAATCTACGCTTTTAACCCCTTAATTAAATTTCTACATAAAAAAACACCTTTCATAAAACAACTCTCTGAAAACCCTTGAATTAATTGCGAGATGTTCTGCAATGTTGAAATATCTCAGCTTAAATGAATTAATTGCAAAATGAATAAAATTGGTTTAGCTTGGGGCTCAATGAATTGAGGGCCTAAATAACAGTTTAAATGGCCCTGGCAAATGAACAGGGTGTTCCCAACGAAACTAATGCTACACAGTAAAACCACACAACCAGAAGTTAAGCCACAGGACGATTAGAAAGTTAACCCACGGTCGAGGGAGAGTTCGATCGCCGGTTTCCCTGGTTCAGGAAACTGGTACAGATTAACCAGGACGCAGTTTAATGTTTATTTATATAAGATATGTTCACCGACATTCTGGTTAACTTTATAAACAAGGGAGTATCTTTAGATTCTCTGGTATCCACTTAAGTTAATAATTTATATACTACTAGGCAGAAACGGAGCGGAATTTGCTAAAGTGAGCAAAAAAGTGGAAAAACGGGTGTAATTTTTTTCAAATACGATTTTAGTATTGTTAGACTAAGGACTAATGCGTGCCCCAAATTTTAACTCTTTTGTACATTGATATTTGCCCTCAGAAGGTGTCATTTTACTGCACGTTCCACTGTCTTCACAGCTCGGCTGTTGAATGATTCTGGATTCTGTATCTTCCACCAACAGGATAAGTCTCTTCATGTGCCAGATTAACTCCTTCCTCGCCTTTGCACAGCAATCTCAAAGAAAACAAACAAATCTCAGAGCGTCCTGTTCAGAGTCGGTATAAAAAATCAACCATTATACATCTATTTTTATTTTATAAGCAATAATTATTAGCCTGAAACACTCATCCACATTGAAAAATCTCCTGATAAAAGATACATGACGCCAACGGGACTTGAACCCGTGTCCTTTCGATTTTCGGTCGACAGCTATGACCACTGAGCTATGGCGGCTTATCTCTTATCCGCGAAATAATTCAATATATACTAGTGTTTCATTCAACAATTACTGCTTATTACATTTTTTCACCTGAAACTGTATCTTTTATCAGGAGATTTTTCAATGTGGATCAGTGTTTCAGGTTTATAATTATTGCTTTTAAAATAATTGTTATCCTTTGTGCTATGCATAAAAAATCTTGTCTTAAACATTAGTTTACCAAAAAAAAAAAAAAAACTTTTTTTAAATCATTAACATTTTTAAAAAAGTTAAGCTACAACTTTAACTCAACTTTACCAACCTCCCCAAATATTTCATATATTAACTGTTGTAATGTCATCTGATTTATTTGACAACGAGTCATCTGTCAAGTTTCAGCTTGATCAAATGTCATATAATAGGTTAATATCCGCTTTCAAGATTTTCATTCAATCATTCCCGAAATCAAAAGTGAAATTCAAATAGATGTATAAAAGTTAATGAACTCAAAAGATAAACGACCCATTTGTTGGGTGACATGTAAAATATTTTATGCCAACTATTCTTCGATGGTTCGTTTTATACATGTTTGTCTTAATCGCACATTCTTATTTAAATCACTAGCTACACATATTACAATTCTTTGACGAGTTTCATTATTCCTGAAGTAGGATTTTTGGAAATCAGATTGCTGATAAAAAAATATTTATATACGGGAAAAGGAAATTAATTGATCTATTTAAATACAAAACAATTTAAATATGTACCTTCCATTGTTGATTTTTAAAAAATATTATACCGCAGTCAGTACAATACAAAAACGCGACATTATTGTAATCTAACTCATGAAATGACAGGAATGTTATAGAAATAGAAGTGCTGAAAACAAAATTTGATAAACAAGACAATTCTCGGAATGCGCAAATTGCTATTTAATGAAATATTTTCAGATCATATTTAATAACTGTGTATATTTGTAGTTTTCACGAGAATGCGAACGAGTCGTTTTTCCGACTAATTTTTGTGTAATTCGGCTCGCACGTGGAGTATTTTTTTTTTCAGATCTCGGGTGGGTGGTATAATCCCACGAGTTTCATAACAATATACAGAATAATACAAAGAAATGAAAAAGTATAAAAAAATTCATTAAATAATAATAATAAAGGAATATGACATTACAGACATCGTAGACATCCATAATATCAGTAATTGGCTCCATCGCATGTAAATGGGACCCTACCAGAAGTGGGCCCTGCAGTACCGGACCACCCCAAAAAGCATTCGGTACCCGTTGTTGTATTGTACATGTTAAAAACATATGCATGCATAGACACCAACATATTCGATTGCCCTACTTTAGAAAAAACTGACAAAATGAAATATCTAGGAATTATAATAGACAACCTCAGATGAACACATCATTTTAAACACATCACAAATAAACTCCTCAAATGAATACACATTTTCTCGAACTAAAACAATATTGTATGCACTTTGCCATCCATTATAGAATAAGGTATAGTTGCTTGAGGAGGAGAACAAACTCATTCATCGTTCATATGGAAAATTAACACAGAAAACAATCACAAAGGTAATACTTCAAAACATGGAAAATCAAATATTCAATATATTTGACCTACTAGATATTCGCCAAATATACATAAAAACATTATGAAAGTAGATTTTTGACCAAAAAGTTTAAAAAAATTACTAACACCAATAGACCAATTAGACGTACATATAAAACATAAAAACTCCCTCGCTAAGCACGAGCTTTGGACAAAGACACCACAAATACCAGGCAAGAAGCAATTAACAATCTTACAATCCACACAAAAAATGAGAAAAACAAAATACATTTCACAAACAAAATTAAGAAATTGATTAAAGAACAAAAAGTACAGTAACCTACAGAGTACACATATCATACACAACTGGACTAATAATTACATACATGTTGCTTAGTTTTTATATCTGCTTTATATATTTTAAATTCATTAGTGTATTTTATTTTATTTCGTAATATTTCATTTAAATTCGTTTAATTTAACTACAATTTATTTAAATACAATTTTTTACATAAAATCGTAACCACCCAGTGAGGCTCAATTTACCAAATAAAATTTTAATAAAAAAATACTTCCAATGTATCGATAAAATAAAACATAAATAATACATATTCACAATCAGTAACTTCCATTATTTCTAGGGACACTATATTGTAGTTGGTCCACAGCTCCGCGGTATATAATACAGTATACGTTAAAAAGTTATATATAGTATGTGTTAAAAAGTTACCGTTTTGCTTCTGAGCTAAATTTATTAAATCTTCAAGAGGTTCACTCTGAAGGTTTGCAATTTTCTTTGTTAACTCATCGGTAGCTCACTACCGGCATCTCTTTTTCCTCATTCATATTATAAACTGGGCCTTTTCAAGACCCGCATTGATAAATCCATTCCAACGGCCCCTATCTTAACCCGATTCTTAACCAGGTTAAGAATCGGGCCCAACCAGGCGGAAAAATAGTTCTCCAATCTTTACACCGTACAGACACAATTTATTTTATATGTTAAAAGTATTATTTATTTAACTAATTAATAATAAATGTAGGTAATATTATACACGGTGTTCAGATACTAGTACAACCTGCAAACTGGTGAATCTATGTCACGTTTGAAGACGACTGTATAGTATAACATTTTTTGTGTTGTTTTCGAGTAAATAAGGCCCGAAGCTGGAACTTTGTAGGTACCAATTTGATTAAAATCGATCGCTTTGAGGTTAATATCACCTGTTAAGTGCATTTTTAAATGCGTCAAATCGCAGACGAGGCTCCAAAAGTTTTGAAAAACCTTTAGTTGCCAGAAATTTTTTTTTTAATATGTGTATAGTAATCGGAATACTCAGATCAAACAAAAATATTTTTTTGGATCTCCGATGTTGTGGATACACCAATTTTCTGCTTGTACTACGCTTTTCCGGACCCCGTACATATTGATCAAAATCCTTTACAGTGCTTGAATGTAGGGACCATTTAAATCAAGACATTTTTATTAGTCTTTCCGTCTAATAAAAATGCTGTCAACTTTTTTTAATTTCTTGCTCAAAGGTAACCCTTTTGCTTTCCAATTTGGCAAAACAAAAAACTGCCCAAAAAATAACATCCAACCTTTAAAAAAAAATCCGATAAATTAGAAATATTAATAAAAAAAGCTTTCGTTTTACAAATGCCCAGAATTTCTTCGTGGATTCTTCGAATTTTCTTTCCCCATTAACCTTGTAATCTTTATGTTTGTAAAATAACATAGGGGAGAGTATGGTATATCGTACCGGTCGGTAAATCGTACCACCTCGATATTTTTGCTACGGGTTACTATTTTTTAATCCTGGAAATACTCTGCCAACTGTTAGAAGCGTCATAGTTGTCCAGTCATTTTTATTTAGTGTTGGATCATGCGTGCGGTGGCAGTGAAGTATTTTTGTTTTTTCAAAATCTTCATCTAATTTTTTCGGCTCCTGCGTAAGGTGATTTCGTTTTCACGGGTAGGCATGTTAGTTTTTTCTCAAATTAAGTTCACTTAGCATGTTTGTATTCTGCAATTTTCTGTTGCAAAATCATATTTTTCACCGTCGTTTACATTTTTTGTTATCATTTTTTCATAAAAACTCAGAGTTTGTTACGATTTACCGTAATTTTTTAGTTGTTTTTAAAGTGAGTTATTTTCCAGTTCTAAATTAAAGAGTTCAGTACAACAAACACCAGAGATCTCGTCAGAGCCTTTGTTGCGACCACCACCACCAGTGACCTCGTCAGAGTCTTCCTTTTCACCACCAGATGCAATTCAGAAAATGTTGAATTGGGGCAAACGAATTCAAACGCGTCGACATCTTTTCAACTATCAATTCTTGAGATTTCTCCAATATCAATGAACCAAGGAAAAAAGATCACGCGCACGGTATAAAAGGCTGCTGAAATAACAGCAAGTTCGTCTAAAAAAGGACTAGAAGTTGCTGCTGGTAGACGCTCAGCTGTCAAAATGCCCAAATTGAAAATTGAAAAAAAGAAAAATAAGATTATTAAAACTGATAAAAAGCCCACTAAGGGTAAGAAGTGTGCTCGACGAAAGAAGGCCAAAAATTGCAGTAGTAGTGATAGTGAAGATGCCTACAGTATTGTCGTTTTGAATGATTCAGATACGGATATTGATGATGACGATGAAGAAAACATATGCCACCTATGCTTTGGAAATTATTTTGAAAAGGCAGGACCCAAAGGAGACTGGATCCAGTGCGTTCGTTGCCATAAATGGGTGCATGAAGCTTGTACCAGTAACCCAGACATTTGCGACCCATGCATGCATTAAAAATTTCCATGTTTTCTTCTATATAAATTGGAATAATGGTCTAGGTACGATTTACCATACCGGTGGTACGATTAACCATACCGGTTCGTTAAATCGTACCGAAAATCATTTTTTATAAAACGTGTAATTTGAAAACATTCCAGATGCCTGTAAAATATGATTTAAATAAATATCGTACCCAATAAAATAAGTATTTATATAAACCTAACTCCACTTCTCTAACCCATTTCAATCATACAGTATTGAGAGTTAAGTGCGAAGTGGTACAATATACCATACTCTCCCCTACGTGTTCGGAAATATGTTTACATCGTCGATAATCGATTTTTGGTAGCCGGAAGAAAAACATTCTAGAACACTCAAAAAACTGAAAATTTGAAAAATAATTTTAACGTTTTTGTGAAATTGAATTTGATTTATTTATTATACAATGTGTAATATAATAAGAAAGAAATACATTTTGTTTAAAATTCCCACTGTTTTTTTCCCATTATTTCCACTAAATGATAAATTGTGACAATATACAGTTAGATAACGTCTTCGTAATGCAAAAACAGCTGTCACGCTATAATAATTACGCAGCAGAACTTGTTAATACTAAGCTTTTTTGTAAATTGAATCATAATATTATCGAAATATACATACAATAAAAACTTTATACAAAATGGAGTTCTACAAATTAAACTTTATAACCTTAAATTTTAGACTCAATAAGTACTCTAGGATGTACCTAGAGGTACTAGTAAGATATTGCGCAATACTTGCAAAAAATTGTCGCAAAGCGCTCCAGTGGTTATACAAAATGGATTCTACAAATTAAATTTTATAACATTAAATATAGGTACATACAAAAATATACATATAAATTTTTTAATTAAAATGGAGTTCTACAAATTAAATTTTATAACATTAAATATACATACAATAAGAATTTTATATAAAATGGAGTTTTAAAAATTAAATTTTATAACATTAAATATGTGAAAATATAAGTTAGTGAACCGGTTGAATGATCCCTAAAGCTGGGATTTGTTTGATTTTCAAAAGATGAAGCAATGGTTAAGTGGTTAGAATTTATTGAAATCCCGATTAAAGAAACATATTTTTTTTCTACGGTATTTCATTTGATGAATATTAATACTGTATCTGCGTGTATTTGGTTTAGAAAAGTAATTTAAGATGAGATAAATACAACAGTTACAAATAGCAATTAGCCGGAGGCATGCGGTTGATAAAAAAGATTATTGTATTAAATAATGTACCCCAGCAAGTCAGTATATGTACGTTAAATTGTATGACTTTATTCTTTTTTTAATTAAATGAGTGCTTCGTATGACTGACCCATAGAAATAAAAATTGTTTTTTTGTGAAAAGATATTAATGTTTTCTTATCTGAAAATACGAATACTTTCCTTTTACCGTTTATATAATTTCGTCTCTTGAAACCAACGATGAATACCGTTGATCCCTTATAAATTGAAAAACCTTGAAGCGAGGACGGAGTAACTTCCAACAAGGGTAGAAATACCGCCCACCCCGTGGCGACGGTGATGCGTGAAATGTAAGGAAGATTCGTTCAACCCCTTTGCTTAAAGTATCTTATTTCTAAAGTACAGCCTTAAAAATAGATTCCTTTCCATATTACACGAGTATTATCAGCCTTCGTTGAATCTTCTTTCGATTCAACGAAAACAATTGGTAAAAATAATTTTCTTTTTTACTTAGTTGGAACTTTATGCGAGCGAACAGTTTTATGAATGACTTTTTTAGAACACTGAATAAATTTTAATTAAGAATCCTAAAATTTCTTACAATGTTAATTTTATTTTATATAATATAATTTTACTGCATTTGGACTAAATACCTTAAACTAATTACTAAAATATGGTTATTCACAAATTTTACAGAGTTTTGAGGAAAACGTGTAATTAAAAATAAAAGAAAATCAGTGACTTTATTTGTGACCGGCAGAGAAAAGTGTATAAGTATATTACATAAAAAAAATTATGTTTTTTTTTGCAAAAACATTACAAAAACCAATGTACTGCAAAAGTGATAAAGGAAATTTCAAACGTATATAGTTTGCATAATAAATGTATAAATTTACAAGTACGATAAAAAAGTTATTACAGTGAAAAGTTAAATAATAATACGGGTTTAAACTAGTTGAAAGACATTTGGAAAATATCCACATTTTCTGCTTACCAGTTAATTAACCTATTAAGTTTTCCTAGTAGCATAGTGGCATTGATAAGTAAGAAGCCTGTATTGGCGGCCTCGCGTAAAATCATTCGGAATTTTTTAGATTGCTGTTTCAGTCGGAATGTCTGGTATTGATAAGAAACCGTTCAGAAGCCTATAAGCCATCCGCAGTAATGCGATATTCCCGAGATACATGCTGTTGGAAACAGCCATGGGTAAAACCAAAATCTCTTATCGTAAAACAATATTTGAATTTTTTGATCATTATTACTTAACATCTGCAAACGTATTTGAAAAATACATTAATGTAATACTCATATACGAAGTTGACGCACCCTTTTCATCTGTGTTAGTGTACTCTTGTCCATATCTTTTTTGATTTCACCTGTGTTAGGTACTCTCGTTGAAGACATTTTCGCTGATTTCATATGTGTTAGGGTACTGTTGTCCACATCTTCTCTGATTTCATCTGTGATAGTGTACTCTATTTCATATCTTCTCTGAATTCATCTGTGTTAGTGTACTCTTGTCCATATCTTCTCCGATTTCACCTGTGTTAGGTTACTCTTGTTCATATCATCTCGTTGAAAATATCATTATATGTGTTTCCGCACTTCTGAAATCTTCTTCTTTCCGAAAATCAAAAAATCAAGGTATTTTGCAAAGGCCCATTGTTTTCAGGCCAAATATTCATTATTGTTGTATATACACTTGTAGATTTAAGTAATGCCTACGTACGCTAAATAAAAAATGTGTTTTATTTTATTTTTATTACATTTATTTATTATACTGGATTTGTACAGATTTAAACAGTGAGTGAAAAAATATAAATATTATAAAATAATATCTATTTCGACAATCGTTCGGTCTCAGCGATTTCTTTAACTAAATTAAAATGACATACTTTGTATCCACCACTTTTAATCCATTATAATATAAATGTTTCAAAGCCAATGGTTTTTTCGTCGGGATAGTGAGAATTAACAAATTAATTCATTTATTTTAATTCTCCTTACGAAAAAGCCATGGCTTGAAACATGTGGATTATTATTGATTAAAATTGGCATACATAAAGTTTTTTATAATTATATTATTAAAATGATGCCACAAAGTAATTTTGCAAATTTATTTAATATTTTTAAATGCTGGGGGTAAAGAAAAACACACCACAGCATTTTTTTCTCGCGAAGTAAACTTTCGACTGCCCGAAATCTCTTGAGACTTGAAATGCTTCATTTTTATGTTACCTCAAATTAAAATTTTAAGTTTCTCCCTTAGAAGAGTAATTTAATTATGCAAATTTGTATAAACCTTTGAATTGAAAGGGTTAAACGATTCTTTGCCTTGTGGGATTGTTCAACCCCTTCAGTTTATTTTAAAAGGCAACCCTTTGTTGTTGCCAAGGCTTACGTAATATTGATTCGAGTTCCTAAAGTTGTGTTAGTGTATAGATCGTGATAAAGTGAATTTGTTTGAAACAATGAAATCGATTAAACCTTTTTCATTTGATTTCAATTTAAACAGAGAAAATATTTCATCTAATGTTCAAAATTGTTAAATCCACTGATTTCAATCAAATCACTATTTTGCTTTTTACTCTTGTTTTTAAATTGGTATGGGTATCGTTTTAAGGAACAAAACATGAAAGATTATTGAATATCAAATGTTAAGAAAACTTTTTAACATATTTCTGTCGGGTCCATGGATTGTCTTGCTAACTCAGTAGCTTAGAGCAATCGCTGATTACCAGAAAATAATTACCGAATAAACTTTGTATCGTATTGTAATAAAAAAAACTTATAACACGACCTGAGCAACAATAGAATGCTATTTACAAACTACCCACATGTGAACATAGCAATTGCAAACTGCACAAAGACACTTATCACGATGATACTTTATAATGTCTGATGTCTGAACTAACAAGGTTTCGATGAAATCCATGATTATTGTAAGTTTTTTTTTGTCACGTTTCAGACCTGATGATTTTTATTTATTTATTTATTTGTAAGAAACCAACAGCTTTTATATAATATGCAGTGATAGATATAAATATACAAGTTAACTAAAGGATGGTAAAGCTATACACAAAATGCGTTGGATATAATACTATTTGTAAATGTTTCAATCTTACATTTTTTGATATCCTGCACAAGAGGGTATTTGCACAATTTTTCACAAATTTTATAAAAATTTTTATAAAAAATGATATCTAAAAGATATTTGTTTACTTTTTAAAAGCATAATATTTTTGTACAAAACGTTTTTCCCGTCATAATGACGTTGTAGCCAGTTGGAACCGTTTTGGAATGAACGGTTTTAGTTAATTTTCGAAATCAATAATAATGAAAGAAAATAGTACAATTATCAAAGTCGGAAAAAAACATTGAATCCTTCACTTATTTTTAACCGTATTCATAGTTTGTAAAAACACCGCATTGTTTTTTTCTTTAAAATTGTGCGCAAGCTAGTACAAGCTAGACAGATTTTCTCTTCTTAGGGCCAAATAATAAAACGAAAGTTACTATCAAGTAATCACAAAAATAATATTTAAAATAAAAAAAAGCACCTAAAAAAACCCTGATGTACACTGATTTCAATGTTTAAAATAAATAAAATCAATTAATCTTTTACCTTGTTGCATGAATTATTTCATGGACAGCAAACAATTAGTGGTTTGACATTAATGCTTGGAAGAAAGCATATACTTTCCACTAACCACTTTGTGTTTAAGGTGCTACGACGCTAATTGTTTGTTTTTTTTTTTTAAGAAGGACAAACACTCCCCTATATCTGGCAGTATAATCTTTCCCATTCCCATCATTATATGCGAAAAATTTTGCTTATGCGATTATGGAGGAATTAGCCAACCGATGATTGAACCCACGACACGAACCCACCCACTTGGAACATTCGGCCATTACTCGGTGGTTATTTACTAAAATAATTGTAGGGTATATTATAGGGAGTTTACATCTCCCGAATATAACTAACTAAATAGTTTATATCTTTATTTTATTTTATTTTATTTATTGGGGACCCCAATCTAAGTAGTAACTACAGGCCAATTTCCCTCACCTCAAACATTGCCAAAATATTTGAAAAAATTGTAAAAAAACAAATATTTAAATTTGTAAAAGAAAATAATATCTTAAATGCACATCAATATGGTTTTAGAGAAAATATGAGCACTCAAGATGCTATCGTTGACTTAACATCTGAAATATATAAATCTTTAGATAATAAAAAAAAATGCATTGGAACATTTGTCGACTTAAAAAAAGCATTTGATAGTATATCACACTCTAATCTTATCTCGAAACTAGCGAAAATTGGTATAACTAACAATGCTTTAACGTGGATCGAAAATTACCTATTTAATAGAGAGCAATTTGTAAAGTTGAATGGCTCTCTGAGTGATTCGCAGACCACAAATTTTGGCATCCCGCAGGGAACTGTTCTAGGTCCAATTCTTTTCATCATTTATGTCAACGATATTTTTAAACTCTCAATTATGTCTAAACTTATTTCATACGCTGACGACACAGCAATTTTAACTGAGGGATTAACTTGGAATGAAACCCAAAGAACAGCAGAGTTAGATATAAACATACTAAAAAAATGGTTCGATAAAAATTTGTTAACACTTAATACTGAAAAAACTTTTATAATACCTTTCACCATTAATAAAAATTCATTCCCTGATAATTTAAAGATAAGTATACACTCATGTAATTGTAATAGAATTTCAAATTTATGTAAACCTGACTGCTCTGTACTTACTGTTAAAACTAATGTAAAATATCTAGGTGTAATTATAGATAGTAACATAAAATGGAAATTACAAATCAATGCAATAGTAGAAAGGTTAAGAAAATTATTGTACATTTTTCTTAGAATACGAAACATACTAAATTTTAAATTATTAAGAACCATCTATTTTTCACTAATTTCAATCAGTATTACAATACGGAATTGTTGGTTGGGGTGGAGCTTTCAAAACTTCTCTCTTACCTTTAGAAATAATCCAAAGAATATTAGTAAAAATAATTTTGAAAAAACCGTATGATTACCCCACAATTAGACTATTTCAAGAATTTAAAGTCCCTTCACTTCATATTATTTATAAAAAAATAACTCTTTTTCAAATACATAAAGATTGTTTCAACATTGACAACTTAATAACTTTTTCGAACAGCAATAGACAAAGTATTCTTGGCTCTATAACTACCCCGCGCTGTAACACCACCACAGCCCAACAATTTTATAAATATTTTGGTGTCAAATGGTTTAACCAATTACCTCTTAACTTAAGATTGGAAACGAATTATAAAAAATTCAAAAGCTCAATAAAAACACTATATCAATAGCATATTAAAATCGTTTATACTTAAAAATACAATTTAATCTCTCAATTATTATTATATTGAAATCCTTTTCACTTATTTCTTATTCTTATCTCTTTCCTTCTTCTACATCCTTTTCTCTTTTCTATTTGATAAAATACTGTTACATATAAAAATTTTATTCTCTTATATTAAAAAATAAAAATTCTTTTCATTATCTTTACACTCTCTGAAAAAATATGTTAAATTACTATTTACACGCAATTCTCCGCCTTTTTAACACGAGCATTTGCTCTAAAAAAAGGTGTATCACGATGTACTGTAATAAAAAAGAAAATTAACTTAATGTAATCTAATAACATTATTAAAATAAAAAAAAAAAAAAAAAATAAAAAAAAATATATTAATTACAAACAATACAAAACAAAATGAACCTTTGTCTGTCCAACTGGAAAGGATTCCCGTTTCAGGACAGCCAAATTGTGTATTTAGTACATAATATTCTTACAGTGGAATGGCGATGCTGTCAAAACAAATTTTGAGAACATTGTTGATTGCATTCGAAGTGACAGGATGGTTTTTTTATCCTCGAAAGAATCGCAAAGATGTAAAATTGTGCTAAATTTCTCACTAGATGGCGTCGAGACATGATATCTTCATTTATTGGTGAAATATTTTTGACTTGTCAAATATTATTGGCGGCATTTATTTTTACTCGGGAGATATTTTCATTTTGTATTAGTATTTCGGATGACTAATTATTGCTTATGAACAAAGACAATTCATCTACATAGCTCCTAAAATCTTAAACATTCTCCCTGAAAACTTAAAAACCGAAACGCAACTTTTAATACTTTCAAAACACAAATAACACTATGGATCTTTATTATCTGCAATACATTTCAATCATAACATCCATACATTCTAACCACCTATCTCTAATCTCCTTTCATATATCTCTCGCATTTCTTATTTAATTTTCTCAATTAAATTATCGTCTAAAATATTTATAAATAAAACTGAATTGTTAAAATAAAACTTATTATATACATATTATGAACATTTTCAACACGTATCGTAATTTTAAAACATATATGTTTTTACGCTATCTACGTTTTAAAATAGTATTTCGGTAAATTTGTTGAACTATATCACTCTGTTAAATGATCTGAATAAGTATGCCACGTAGAAAGATTTTCACTGACTTGGTATTTTAACTAACTACATTATGTACCTTCTCATCATTGCCTAGATTACTAATGAATGACAATAGTTATTGCCGAGTCAGTGTTCACCTTCATTTCATCACTGAATTTATACAAAAGATAGTTCCTATTGCTGTTACATTTTTTTTACGTTCCAAAAAGTATGATTTTTTTTTTGTTTTATTTTTTTAATCTTCACTATTATCAATCGCTTAACTACCATAGCAGTTTGTTAGCAGGTCAATTTCACAACATTAAATATAATACTATAGAACACATAACTATGAAGAGAAGCTAAAATATAGAAAATTGATACAGAAGAATAATATTTTTAGTCATTACAATACAAAGACTTAAAATAGTCACCATAATCATGGTCGTACACACACTCAAAGGCGCACAGCATACATTTAGATATATTTGTACAATTTTTGTTATTATCGGTATTAATGTTATGCGTTTTCTTGTGCCCATAATTAATAAAAAAATTTCAAAGAAAAAAATCGTATCGTGTCAAACCCCTTCGCCTTTAGTTTCATCTCCTTCACGCTTCACCAAATTTATTTCCTCCGCCGGGAATATTCTTAACTTTGTGAAACCGATAAATTTTTCGTATAAAATTGACATTTCAAATATCTTGATGAAGTTAGCCAAGTTTTGGCTGACCCGTTTCGTAGATTGGAGGAAAATCAGTCCTCGGGGACGATTTACCTAGAGACTGAAGCCGGGAAGTTTCCCCAACTTTCCCGTTAAGGATTTTCCAGAACGGGTCAACACTACGACAGCACTTTTCTTAGAACAACCACTCCTTAGTGTTGTTTGGATTGGATTTCTTATTCTGTATCGTTTTAAATTCACGTTTTCCGATAATTTAAGGTGAAAAAAAATGGTTCCTTTGTTCTATGCTAAATAATACTGTCAGTTTTGAAACTCTGAAAGAAGAATGAAAAAGATGATAAGATAATTATTGTAAAAATCCTGCTATTTCACTTGAAAACATTTTTTAGAAATTTTCTTGATATTTGGTATAGGTAAGTTGTTTAGGAGTACAATAATAAGTGTATAATATCATAATAAACTGAGTATGAACGAAATATGCATGTAAATTACAGTTATCATAGAAGGTCTTTTTTACAAAGGAGTTCAATATATGTATATAATAACTAGAGTACAAAATAAGTACCTTAGGTACTATGAAAGTAGTCATAGAGCAATGTTAAGTGACAAGAGATTCTCTTTTCTGTGATGGTATAAAGACCAAGAATGACTTCAAATATAATATTTTGTAAAATATATATGCACCATGTAACTCATAGTCTTTTGAATAGGTAGGTTAGATACCTACGCACTTGTATTAAATTAATTGCAAATATATTATCCTTCGCATGTAAGCCCCCGGGCCAATACAAAATAGTACCATGTCGTCGAATATGCCAGCTTTACAAGCAATTTCAAATAGCATAGTTGGTTTTGAAGGTATTCCAAAACGATATATTATTTTTGAAAGCAGATAAAAGATTCTTTCAGGTTTTGCATACCGAGGGATAAATTTAATTAAAAATATTAAAATTTTGAAAGCAAATACACTTTTTTAGAATCGTTAACAGATGTTTTTTGGTAAACAGTATTTAAAACTCTAAATAACAAGTTTATTAACTTTTAACTTTTTTTATTTTATAAAAAAAAAACAGGTAACCTTGACAAGGTGAACTGTTTGGCGGCTTTGTATTTTATTTATGGTAAACCTTTAAATGACCCGAGAGGTTTTATGATTTTAGTTAGGTTCAAGAGGAAAAACCTTATTTAGCCAACGTCTCCAAGAATCATGTAGTTTGTAATGTCTATCATCAGGTCAATTTTTTTTTTTTTTTTATTTGGCATATTGAAAATGCTAGGGAGCGCAAAGCAGCTTATTACCCAAAAAAATAATAATTTAAAAAGCGATTTTATTATGAAGGTACCTACTAGCTTGGTTCTGAATTTTGTTTGTTTCTAAATCTTGTTTGATCATTTAGTCCTCATCAAGACCATCGCTTTCTGACACATAGCTTGTTAATGAAGGCACCTTAATTATTACTCGAGCCATCTATGAATTTTATGCTTTATGTAATGATGGCCCGTGGCTTGTTGGAGACTGAAGACTGAGTTGTGGGTGGACAGGTTTCCACATGTTAGTTAATGAACACTAATAATTACAAAATAAACGCTCCGGGGCAAAAGAAATAGAGCTCCATGAGAGGGAAAACTATAAAATTTTTGGTTGGCGTCTTTATTTCAGTCTGCAGTATCACGGGTTCAATTATTTTTTCAAATTTTACTGATAGTTTGACAGCCACTTTCACAGATCGAACCCGAGTAAAAAAATTACCCGACAGTGTGTTTGTAAATTGTCATATCACGGTTCTTCAAATGACAAAATATCTGGAGCATATCGTCAATAATAAATTAGTGGACGACGATGACATTGACAGGCAAAAAAGAGCGCTCAGGATAAAGTCGAACATGCTAAGTAGAAAGTTCCAGCTTTGCAGCAAAACTAATGCTATTCTTTAGGTATTGTACATCATTTTCTACGTGTGAACTTTGGGCCAACTTCAAGAAAAGCAGCATGGAAAGGCTACGCGTTCAGTATAACAACGCCCACCGTGTGGTGTTAGTCCTTCCCAGATACTGCAGCGCTTCCATAATGCTCACAAAGGGGCGAGTATCAGTTTTTGCAGCCCTCATAAGAACCCGGGTGAAAGGTTTAAGGGAGAGAATATACAATTCTAAAATTGTCTTTATCATGGAATCCCGTCCAGATTCTACCACCGTGGAAAGTTATTGTCATCGTCATTTTTAGTACTATAGATCGTTAACTTTTTTGTTCCATATAAATATCTCGTATCTTATAATACTCGTAGATCTTAGGTATTCGCTACATACAATGATTGTATTTCTATTTATTTTTTATTTTTTTCTCCCCGACTTTTTCCACCATTTGCATTCTCAATATTTTGTAAACAAAGTAATAGTACATTATGCCTTGTGAAAATTACTCCTTAATTAAAGGTTTACTACGTCATGGATATTGATCCTTATAAATTAATTTGCATTAATGATAATTACGCTTCCCTCGGGGCAAATCATTTCAAAGAATATTTTTTAGTTTTTTTATCGAAAGTTTTGGTAAAGCATTGAAATAGTTATACATTGTAGTACGCAGCAAAAAAAACCACAAAGGAAAAGCCTGTCTGTGGGTATTACAGTAGATTTTAACATATATATGGTATAAAGCATAATATAAAAAATTAAATTTTCTTTAAAGATAAAAGATATAAATTAATCCAATTTAATTTTCATGCCTTGTGAAAATTTTATTCAAATTCTGTTTTATCAAATGAGCCAGTTATTTCAGTGAACTAAAATAATAACAGAACTAAACGGAGTTTAAATTGATGACATGTTCAATTTTTGTGAAACAACTGGCCTTAAAAACGTACATACGTCATGGTTCATTCTATGTGTTGGTATGGTTTGAACGGTGTGGGTGATATAAATATTCCCGCCTTTTGCGAAACAAACCTGTTATTTTAAAAAACTGACTGAATTGTTAATAAATCTCTTTTGGTAAAAATAAAACTACACAATCTCCCCTCGACAGTTGAACAGAATAGAAGTTTTTCAAATCACACTGCATTTTGTGGATTCTTTGTGCAACATTGTTAGAGCAAGTATTGGTGGCACGACCGCGCAAATCGGTAAACGATGTTCCCGTACCGTGTTCGGCATTATTCCCGAATAAAACCAACAAAGACGTGCTATGTACCCTGCACATGTGCACATGCAGGCTGTACCCTGTACACTGTACACGTCATGCACTGTATACTGGATACGACACATACGTGCATTCTTCGGTACACGGTGTGCTTAAAGACTTTTTACTGTCATAATGAATGAAGAAGACTAAAACAATTAAATCAGAAATTGTTAATTTTTTAATCTTTGTTTCATGCATTACGTCGAGTTTTTTTCCTACAGGTTGCCAACTCTCCAAATAATCATAAATGTGGTTTTTGACCATTTAGAATTGAACAATATTATTTATTTATAAACTCCCTACATAAAGATCATAAATTAAATGTAAACAACAGTACAACACAATTATTTAAAAAAAGCGATTTTTTTTTAAAGAAAGTCAATCATTCCCGGGTTAAGAATCACTTGATAACATTTCAAATTCTCTTACTACCACCACAATAGGCGGAAAATTTTGGGACTTAGCCAGCCGAGGAATTGAACACACCACGCCTGGGTGTGTTCAATACCAAACGCGATGCCAATTCATCCACCAACCGGTAAAATTAAAAAAAAAATAAAGTATAAAATACAACAATCTTGTTAAGTTATTATCACACTAAAAACCTTTGAAAAGTTTATAAACGTGTATAACAAAAATGAATTGTGAATAATTAAGCATATGTATAAATTATGATTACCTACTAGTTATTTAAATGACTACATGTAAAGATGCAAACATAATGAATAAGATGGCTATTATATTTTAAAAAAATATCTAAATATTTTTTTCGTTTCCGTTGCACCCTATAAAGAATACAGTGCAGTATGAGGACGTGTATACACACCGAGCACCGCCCTAAGAGGTACCATACACGAAGCAATGACATCGTAAATTCCAATCGATGGAGTTTTAGTGCGGGGGACCCTCATGATCGCGTCAGATTATCCAACAGACATTCGTATGGGAGACCCGGAGGCCATGACAGCAAGGTGCATCTACAGCTACGAGCTACCACTGATTAGAGATAATACCTAGATGTGTGAGCTACATTGATAAAATATAAAAGAAATATGTCGTCCAAAAAAGGATGTTTCTAATTTAATCTTATTTAATAAATCATAATCATTTGAAATCAAAATAAAAATCTAAATAGGTACTTAAATTCCTATCTTCCTAATTCTAAAGCTTATACTTTAAGTAAATTTTAATTTTTTAAATATTCATTGTCTCAAAGCAGTATAATAAATACTGAAAAAAATCGACTAAGAAAGTTCCAAAAAACACGATTATTTCACATTTGAAAACATAATATTTCCTGAACCATTAAAACGGCCACCATCTTGAAATGGATACTAGCTATGCAATTTAAGAGGGAAAGATAAAAGGGGTCGCACAAAGGTGAGTTGGACTGAACAATTGAAGATACCTGCAGGCTACGAATAGACGAGAGCCGACGAGGATCAACAAATCTAAAAAATGGGAGTGGCCCATGTCCATACTGGATGCCAGAAAGCTCATAAAGAAAACGAAGAATATGAAATTGTGCATAGTTTGGGCAAATAGACACGCCCACGCCACATTTCTATATGCTTTATCTATTCAGGGACCGCAACATGGTGGCAAATAAATGTTTCGGTTGCTCATGTTGCCTGTCTCCTTGTTTATGGGCGCGATAACTTTTTTACTGGCAAATGAGGGGACTTGATGCGCTTGCAAATTTGAGACGTGTACCGCGCGTCAAGCTAATGGAAGTATTTGGTAGATTTGATGTTTCTTTCAGCGTTTCTTATTGCAGCTGCGAACTCGTAATGCGAGGTCAGGTCGTGTAGTAATTATTTTCATCAGCTTTAAATGAAAAGTATTTACGTCTTTTTCTTACAAATTTACTGTTAACCACTCCAGCGTTAGAGGGTCATATATGACCGGGCATCCATATTTTATAAATTTTCTTTAATGCAAAAATACTTAATATTTTTGACGTTAGAAAGAGAAATAATAATTCATTCCAGTTTGCATGAAATATTTATACCGAATTCCATTAATTAAATTCATATTTCGCGCCGCTATCGTAATAATCGGTTTAATTATTTCTTATTTTTTTATTATATGAACGAGATAAAAGTAACGGTTCAATTTTCTTACAAATTCCCCAAACAAAGTGAACGTGTTTTCGAAATATCAAGTTTTCTAGATTATTCTATGATTGGAGTAAAAATTTAACTAAAAATGTGGTTAGCGTTTTTGACAACATTTTTCACTTTTCATTATTGTTTTTTATATTGTATTGTATGATATGTTTATTATTTAAAAATAATAATGTTTATTTTATACGACAGAAAGATAATTTTATCTAGTTTCTAAAACAGTATTTGATTTTACAGAAAATTAAAAAATAATATGTAAATATAGCGCATTTGAAATTCACAGAAAACATTGCGAACCGTACAAAAGTTTTGAAAGTACTCAAGGCTTAAATGGTGTTTATGAAAATTTCTTGTTTAAACATACTTTTAAGATACTGTCAGTATCGCCCTCTTGATACCGAAACGTTGTCGCTTGAAAATAGCGTTTTTCGTGTTTAGTGACCAGATCGCCAGAATAGAATAGCCAGTTAATTCTCACTCTTCCTCTTCTTTATATTATACCCCTCTCCACTTGCTTTAACATCGCAACATTTAAAATTGAGAATACCCACTAGGTCCAATTAGTTTAACAAACAATAATGTATCCCCTAAAATTGGCTGAAGTATACGCGAAACCACCCGTGGATTTCAGAAGCTGAGTTGAAAGCGACAGTGTTCCTTTCATTTTGTCAATAATATTATTAAACGTGCCGATTTCGGTTAAAGGTGTTTGGGTAAGAAATGTGATATATTCATGCTTAATGCGTAGCATTATTCAAGTTCAATGAATTTTTAATTCGAAATTGGAACTACTCATAATATCAGACAAGCAAAAAAGAAGGTACAAAAATTATTTAAATGCGTATTTATATTCTTCGAATTTTTGACAGACGCTTAATTGAATTAATGGACAGAAGAAAAGTTACAACTACAATCAACTAAGTCCAGTGAACATACTTTCGCGAACCGTTTATACATATTCTTTTAATGGCTCCTTTTCATAAGTTATGATAAATTTTTGTTCGATTGGTATGAATATAACGTATCTAGTATTATTAAAATATAATTGGAACTGTCACAATTTTTGGAATTTATTCATTCGACGGGCAAATTTCTTATTTTGAAAGACAATGGATCACGAGACAAATATGTATTTTTTAATGCTTTCAGCTTCACAAATCCCACAATTATAATATCTCGTGGATTGTGATCATTCTGCGCTGGTGTTACTATAAAAACTGACTTATTTTAAATTTATTTCAAAAAAATCAATAATAAAACCACTTATTTCAAATGATATTTTAACTCCACTGCAAGTTGAGGCACTACCTCAATTACATAAATTTCCCCACGAAGAAAACATAACGTTTCACGTAGGAACTACTATTTACGTTCAATCATCAATCATTTATTTAAAAACGTAGATCTGCAGAGTGATCTCTTCCTACTAAAATATTTAATTATAATTGACTAAATTGATATTCAATAACTTTTTTACATAACGTTCTACTTCTAATATAGGGTTTTCCAATAAGAGGTGTTATTTTGAATAGCCCGCTATTTCGGTAGATGTTACTTTCGAGACTGTCATTTTTTGACATTTGACAAGTAAAAACTACGTCATTAATAAAAATGGAACGATACACGCTTCAAGAACGCATTGATATTATTAAAATTCATTTGAGTGAATCAAATGCAAATCATCTTGAGTGATGAGGCCCATTTCCACCTCGGTGACTTCGTCAACAAGCAAAATTGTCGCATCTGGGGCTCGGAAAACACAAGAATCATTGTTGAAAAGCTTCTCTATCTTCAACATGTGATTGTTTGGTGTGGTTTATGGTCCGGCGGAGTCATTGAACCTTACTTTTTTGAAAATTAGGCTGGAGCAACAGTTGCGGTGAATGGATTGCGCTATCGAGAGATGATTAATAATTTTTTATGGCCGGAATTGGATGGTATTGATTTGGACAACGTTTACTTTTAACGAGATGGCGCTATGTGCCACACAAGCAACTAAACCATTGATCTTTTACGATTAAATATCAAAATAACACCTCTTATTGGAAAGCCCTGTATATATATATATATATATATATATTTATCCCCTCTCGTACTATGTTGATCTTGCGCGACGGTACGCCAGGTATATGTTGATCCGTTTGCATTTGTTGATCCACCTCGGATATGTTGATCCATTACCCAAGCTGGCATACATATGTAAATCCCTATAGATCAACTTGTGTCATCGAGATTTAGCTGTAAGCCACGCCCATTTTTCGGTCGCATATACATTTTACACGATTTATTTTGTTGATCTATATATTTCTGACAAACTTGACGGCTTGCATGCGTTGTAAATTGAAAACCGCCGATTTCGCGCGCGTTGTGGTACTTTTTAGATTGTGTTAGAACATCCATATTCTATGAAAATGACTTTGTACTTAAAGAGGATAGACTGCCTCACGAGTATTTATATTGAAAAACTTTCGCAAACATCAAATCCATGCAAAAAAAAATCTTTTGAACTTGATTAAACAAAAATTGTAAATTTAATACATCATTTACTGCGTTTCGTGACTTAGCAGGGGTGCCCGGGTTCATGGGGTGAGGTTTGTCTGGGTTATTTTATAAGAGAAATTTTGAACTTTGATTGAATAAAATTTTATTTTAATGTATCTTTTACCATCTCTCCCGACTTAAGTTTCTTGTAATGATTAAGTTGAAACAAAGCGTAATATCCATAATATGTGCCTATTAAAATTGCGGCGATTAGATTGGTGAGAATTTAATAATTTCAAATTTTAAATTAAAATTGCTATAAATTTATTCAAATTTGTTGTTTATTAAACATGGCTAAAGTCATTTCAAGCACCGATTCCAACCAACGATGTTTTAGTATATGTTCGTCAATCAACAGGAGCCATAATGTCTGTACATCAGAGCCCTCGAGAACTATTACAATTATGTGTACCGCCACCCCGGGAACCATTTATTAGATAACCAACACCCCTACCATAGGTCACGGCCAACCTTAAGCGAGATTGTTGTTTATTTCTTATATTTTTTACATCATATCCACACAGGAGGCCCTGAGGAAAATCGTAACCCTCAGGGCCTATGTCATCTTTGTGAATGCTGTGTTGGGGGAATTTTGAAGGAAAGGAAGGAGAGTGAGTTCTGGGAAGTAAATAGGTTTGATGGGTGGGTAGTAATCTGGGGTTCAGTGTGTTTGAGTGATATACATAAGAATCTAACTCTCCTACTGCGTTGCAAGGCGATGCGTTGAAAGAGGACTAATCGATCCGGCCCACCACGCAGTTATTAGGCAGGCGCATCCGCCGCCAAGCCCCTCACATACCTCATCCCATAAAATCGGGCACCCCTGATAAGTCACCAAACATATCAAAAAACTTGGGGAGACCTATGGCAGAAGTGTGGGTTATCCAATAAATGGTTCCCGGGGCGGTGGTACACATACCCTCCTCCCAAATTGTGATAAACGTCTACTTTCAAATGTAAAACATAATTTAAAACGTACCTAAATGACGGCCTCTGTTATCGAGGGGTAAGGCTATCGACTAGCAATCCGAAGGTCGCGGGCTGAAATAAATTTTACTAAAATTAATTTGTACTATTTTACAATTAGTGTTTGGCAACCAGATCTGAATAGCCAGGTACTATCCCAACTTCCTCCTCGTCATCTCCTTTGAGGTTCACAATATCTTCAGTCTCACGACAACCCCGATTGGGGATGCCATAGTCTCACTGGCTCCAGGGACTCTGGTGTGATATTCATATTTTTTTTTTAAATGAAAACAGAAATAGTGTCAGTGAATAACATTCATTTAACATGACCACCCAACGAGAGGCTGATTTGTTTCACAGTTTATGGATGACACGTGCAGTGCTATACTAATACCAGCTAGAGGAGAGCGTAAAACACTTCAATATTTTTTTATTTAAATTTTGATAATTCCTCGATGATTCATATTAATGTTTCATAAAAAAATACAAATGAAATCACACCACATCCAGACAAAGAAGCCGATATGTTTTTATACACTAAAAACGTTTTTTTGGATATTCTCTGTATGAAAACTAATTTCGTTAATAAAATAATACTGTATTGTGAATTTGATCAGACCTACTCTTCGTTGTTAAGATAATGCACCTGCGGACTCACGCCTTAAAGTAATAATACTCCAAGTCTCTGGCCGCCAGCCGGGATATAACGACACCCTGATTAGAATACATTTAATTGTTTTGTCTTTGATATCATAAATATTTTTAATAAATTAAAAACGGCTATGGAATTCCACGTTTTGCCACCGCGATACTATTGATTACTTAACACGGCTAAATATTTCATAACGACTTATTAACGATTCCAGAATGTATTTTATTTATTACTGTTTTAAAAATTTTTCTGTTTCTTTAGACAATTTTTTTTTATAAAGTGCCTATAAACTACATTTTATTACTTATCCACTGGAGCGATTTCTGCCATATTTTAGACCGGTCGGTGGCCGAGTTGACATCGCGTTTGGGTCCCACCCAGGCATACTGTGTTCAATTCCTGGGCTGGCTAAGTCCCCCATCACAACACAAGCAACATTTTCAGCTGACTGTGGTGGTAGTTGGAGATTTTCAAATATTGCCAGGTTATTCTTAACCCGGGAATGTTTGTCTTTCTTTTCAAAAATTAGTTTATATTGTTTATGTTTTTATGTTTTCGGGGGATACCAGTACAATTGACCCAGTACTACAACTAAACGTCAGTTTTTTTTTTTAAGTTTCTGTGAATACAGCTCCCAAGTCTTGCTCAAGTGCATGTCCGTCCGTAACACTTAGTCAATGTACTTATTTGTTCGTTGTCCTCTCGTTCCTAATGTGAAGTTGCTATTTTAATTTTAATTCATAAATGAGATCCCTGAGGCGTATGTGTGGTTAAACCATGTTTGATCGTGTGAGGAATGTGGAGATCCGCAAAGAGTGCAAGGCTGATGTAAGCGTAATGAGTAAGATTAAGAAAGGGACGCTTAGAGGGTTTGGGCATGTAGAGCGAATGAGCGAAGATAGGAGTGTGTAAAGAGGATATATGATGCAAATGTGAATGGTAGCAGAAGTCGGGGAAGCCCGAGGAAGACATGGCACGATCAAGTGAATCAGATACTCGAGTCGGGTCATGTCAAGAGTCAGAATAATAGAAGAGTATTATGAGACGATGTATGAATGTGAATGAGGCAAGAAGTGTGTGCCAAGACCGAGTTGTTTGGCGGTCCGTCCTCTCTGTCTACCCCTGCGGGGAAACGGCGTGATCGTTAATTAGTTAGTTAGTTAAATATACACGTTGTTTGGGGGAAAGTTTTATCTCATTCATAAAAAAAAAACTTTTTTCCTTCTTTTTTATTGAGATTAAAGCAAACTATGATATAAACATAATTTTATTTTTTTTATTTTATTACACTAAATAGTTACGGTTCGTGACTAGACTGATTTTCTTGATGCCAGATAGTGTATTACGTTAAACATAATTGAAATTTTGAAAAATTATTATTCAACTAATTAAAAAACTTCTTTTCCTCGTCGAAGTTATTAAAATTGGACAACTTTGGTTGAATTGGTTCAATTGGCCACATATAGAATTCATTTGGGCCACTGTAAAAAAAACTTCATATAAAATATAATCGAACAAATTGATTAAATATAATTGCATTTGTAACCACCTTGTAGCTGTTTTTTAGTTTATGATTTATTTATTTCAAAGAAAGATGCCGACTTCCGGTCATATTGTTGTATAATATTAAATATGAGATGTTTCTTTTAAGAGCATTTCATTTTATTTAGAGAACTTTAAAATATAAACATTTCCGGTAAGGGTTCCATGATAACTCAACACAGTGACAATTCAACACACCTTTAAAAAGTGATGTAAAGTCATTAGAAACGATGAATAAAAAATTTAAACCTAACCGAACCTAACCTACTTAACCCAGTTAATAATGTTTTTGTTTCATCACTTTCCATGACTTTACATAACTTTTTAAAGATGTGATGAATTATCATTTTGATGATTTATCTGGTCATCTCCGGTAAGATGTAACAATCGTTTATACAGAATATTAATATTTGAAGTTGAGTTGAGTTGTGCGATTATTAAGCTTACGAGTTTTTTTAAATTCTAAAATAATGTGATAATCGATAAAAGATGGGTGGATTCATTGCTTATAATATAGATCATTTTGTATGTCTCTATATTCAAATTCGGAGGTATGACTTTTTTATGTGACACCTCTCACAAGAGTGCCCTTGTCTTTATACGTTAAATACATAGAAACTATGTCTCCACCCAGTTGGGCAGCGTTATGGGGCGGATTAAGATAGGGTCTGTAGGAATGAATTTATTAATGCGGGTCTTAAAGAGGCCCGGATTATATTGAGGAAGAAAAACAGATGCCGATAGCTCGTTCCACATACGAGCCGACTTACGATAAAACGAGTCGGAGAAACGACCCGTTCATATATGTATAGATAACATCAACTTAACTGTGAACGTGTATTCCGCTCGTGTCCGTCGAGTTGTCGAGTATCAAGCACGTGCACGGTGCACCGGGGATCAATGCTGCTAGCTCCTTTTAACAGGCTCTAATAAAATATCTGTAGAATAGACACAGCATACGCACATTTCGTCATACATGATTTTACCGTACATATGCCTCAGGGATCTCATTTCTACAGTATTCAGTCTACTTTCAGCCTTCTTCTGCCAGTTCCATGCCTCACTTCCATATATTAGGGTAGGTACCAGCACTCCATTGTGGACTGCTAGCTTCGCTTCTTTGGACAGTTTTTTCTTAGCTCCAACCTCGTCCAATCATCCATTAATTACCCATTATAACCAAGAACCCGGCCACCCCTACTAAGTCACGAAGCGTAATCAGGAGAGATGGTAATAGATGCAAGTTCAATATTTCCCATATAACATTATGCCTTTTGCCGCCATTTTGGATTTTGATGGTCAAAAGGTATCCCTCAACCAGTCTCTTTCGATCCGGCCCGCCACGCAGTAGGTATTTTTTTAATGGATTTGATTTTTGCGAAAGTTTCGTTTCAATCTAAATACGCATACATTTCTTATAAACAATTCAAGCAACAAACAGTCGAATGAACACGTCATTTTGATTTGAAACGGTACCATCTCACAGTCATTTCATGCGATATCCTACTCTAGAGACTAATACTTTGAGTTCAATATCACAAAAGATTACGGAATCAGATAAAACCTTGTGATGAACAGTCCACCGATTGCTCTTGATTGGTTCATTTAGTAAAACCATATATAGGGACACAGATCAACTTTGTCCAATAACTTCTTACCTGGATCAACATACTACGGGAATAGATCAATATATATGAGATCAACATAAGTATGCCAATTTAGGTAGATCAACATAAATTATGCATCCGATTTCCATACAAATTTAGAAAATTTTATGAACCGTATATCAAATGGTTTTTCTGGCAAACTGGCAACATTGATAATTATTGTACCACTGTTGTCAATTCATTCAGATGTATTCCACAATAGCCAAGTTATATGGTGTTAAAGGTGGATCAACATAGTCTAACAACTTCTTACTGGATCAACATACTACGGGAAGAGGTCAATATATATATATATATATATATATATATATATATATATATATAAGCTTAAGCGTTACGAGCATGAATGGTTACTAAGAAATGGAAGGCTACATGATTGTAGTACATGTAGCGGAAATAAAATAATATTATATAAAGCAAACGTGAAAGGTAGAAAAAATCGAGTACCGCGTGGCACGATCAAGTTATTCAAAATTTGAGTCTTGTCATATCGAGGTGTTAGAATAACATAAGACTTATTTACTATACATCAGTACATGTATACATGTGAACAAAGCAAGAAGCGTGTATAAATATAGAGTCATCTGTTAGATCACCCTCTCTGCCTACCCCTTGAGAGAAACAGTGTGTAAAGGTGAGTTTAAATTGTTAGTAATAATATTCGGACGCATTATTATATTTAGCTCCTCTTTTAGTCGTACGTTGTTATTTTACGTACTTTCTGGCAAGAAAACGTGCCATTCAAAAAGTGATTATATCGCAATCGGATATTTTTATCGTTTTTTTATTTAAAAAAATTAAAATTAAGAAAAACAAACATACGATAGCGAAGATATTTCAACTATAAATTATGAATAACGATTTACAATGCCGTTTTCGATTTGCCGCCAATACGACACGTTGACGTGACACTAGCGTTTTCTATGTTATAATGACATTGCATCCATTTGGAACAGTTTCAGAATTTTTGTTATTTATTGTTGGGGTGTTATGCCGTGTTGCGCTAACTCCTTCTTTAGCCAACATTTCGGACAGCATTGCAGTGTCCATCATCAGGGCAGGTGTGTTATCTGACACTGCAATGCTGTCCAAACGTTGGTTTAAGAAGGAGTTAGCGCAACTCGGCATAATACCCCAAAAACAAATAACAAAAATATTTTTGGCCGTAAAAATCTTAAATCATATCAGTTTCATAATGTTCGGTTATAGACCGTTTTTTAAATATTAAAATGAAGCATTTTTAATACAATGATCACAATCAGAAAAATAAATTTTAAATCTTTCATACTTTTAACGGTATTCACAGTTTGTGAAAATACCTCATTATTTAACAAATGGTCTTCTGAAAACCCCATTTATTGTTATGTTATGTTATTTTTAAAACGAAATTTATAAAATAATAATATCTATTACACGGTTAGCCTAGAAATGGAAGCATACCTAAAACCCATAAAACATCATATTCCATTTCATAAGATTACCAATGCAGTGAAATGCGGAGGCCCCGCAATGATATTTGCACAAGCAATATGCACATCTCATTATTTCCCCGTGCACTTGCTCGGGCATGAAGTCGTAAGAGCTCAGCAAAATAATATCGATACATTGCACGAGTATTTGAGCAAACATATGCACTAGTCTATTGGGGCTTCTGGAGTATTCGGTGAATTGAAAGTCTCCGCGAATGGCGGGGGACAAACTAAAACACAAATATATTTCTACTTTTATTGGACCAACTTTTGTAGGTTTATACCCATCAATGTAATGTATCATTGAAGAAGAAGATGACACTAAACAACACGCTATCACTGACACCAATTAGGTTAAAAACAAATTCCTTAGAACTTTGTAACCATTCAAAAAGACAGGTGCCAAAAATATGGGAATAATTAGTTTCAAGATGATATTGCAAATTCTGAATTTGAAAAATGACGTATAATAATTAGGTCGCAATGGTCGAGTAGTTAAAGATATTTTCACGGTAAGACAGAGATCCTGGGTTCGATTCCCAGTTGAGAGTGTTATCTATTTTTATTTTTCTTTGTATTGTTCTGTTTCTTGTTGCGTTTAGATTTATTAGTATTGTCTTATTCTTCAAGAAGATATTTTAAACTATTTTAACAATTTTTGCTCTCATCAGAATTAATGTACGTAAATGGATTTTATTGATAGGTGCTACTTATACATGCATCCATTACATTATAATATAATATGTACAATGTATATTAATAATTCTTAAACATTATCATGCAACTTTAGGTGTAGTGAAAAATTATAATATATTAAGTGAAGGCTTACGCAAACTGATAAATAAGTTGACCTCAATTAAGTGAAGTTGACCTGTCAGCAGCTAAGTTGACGCATAGGCCGGGTTCCTTCCCAGGCGTCGTGGTTTCAAATCCTCAGCTAGAGTCCATCATTGCACAACAAAGTTTTTCGCTTATTATGATGGTAGTAGGAGTTTTTAAAATATTGTCAGATTATCCGTAACCCGTGAATGTTTGCCTTTATTTGAAAAAATAGGTGATTTCTTGCAGAAACGGACAGTCCGTTTTGGTAGAACCGCCCATCTCGACAAACGGAGAATTGGATTTCAATTATATCTATATACTTTAATGAAAAATACTCAGAGGAACTAGAGTTATTGATCCTTTTGGTAGGGAATCGTAGTCCGAAAAAACAATTGATATTTGTCGCATGAGACATTTCTCGCTTCTACGACTCGTTTTTCTGTTCAACAGCTCGACTCTCTTCAAGACCCAGATTCACCCCTTCCTGTCGTCCAAAAGACCCTCCACAAAAGATGACGCACGCCCTGAGAGAAATAATTTCTATCATAAGGAAATATAAAGGAAATTTTATTTCCTTATAAGAGAAAGGTATCTTTGCTGATAGTAATCAATAGCACGTTTATCACAGGGTGGGTACATATTTTGAGTTGCAAAATGATTGATGTGTTCCAATCGACTTCCAAATTAACACTTGTTTATTAACGATTTTTTTTTAGTTTGACATGTCGTTACAACACGAATTTTTAGAAATCAGATGTACACAGTAATTTTCCTCTTATTTTGGACATTAAGGATGCAAAATTTCATCAAGAAGTATCAAAGTTGATGAAAATGAAACAATTACTTTGTCTAAAACCTAGAAAGTTTATTTATTTAATCTTCCATAACCGACCGGTTTCGCTTAGTATAAGCATATTTACTTTTAATTTCATACCTTATTTTATTTAAGTTAATGTTTTATTTTCGTCAATATGTCGAACCACAAAGTGACTGTTCAAAAAATTAAAATAAATAATATGTATCAAAAGTCTTCTTCAGAGGATTGGAAAAGGTGGTGGGGTAGTTTTTTTTTTAATCTCATATAGACAGTGACCTTTCTCTTATTCTGAAGCCCAAGTATACAAAATTTCACGATCTCGAAATAAAACTATAGGTTTGTATAAAAACAAACCGTGCTGGGACACTTTTATTATTAACATATTATGTTTATTTTAGATAGAAGGAGAAGATATACGATTTTATTATTGATACGTTTTACTGCATTCTGTACTTATAATGTAATAATGTGAAAAACCCAAATAGGGTGTGTATACAAAAATGAAATAAACTCTGAAAAAACTTTTCATGTAGATAATACCTCTTTAATATTTTCGTCTGGTAAAGACGAGTTAATGGTGCATGCGTGTCCAAAAAGACATCGAAGTGAAATGGTCATTTCTCACTGCATTTCGTCACTGCAATACTGATGGAGCCCTCTTTATCTCTGCTCTGTGGCGGTTTGGGCCAACTGTGGCGGAGTAAATCCTCCTACCCACATCTAGTCAGCTAGACATGGGGGTTGCTGGTACCTACGTCAAGACGGAATCCTGGACTTCAATGCTCGGCTGATCGCCTAATCCTGATTGATACATTGCAAGAATATTGGGGAGCTTTGCGGGAAGGGTGTCGGGGCTCTATTCTAGGGGAAAATCCTCCCTTATAGCCCGATCGCCCATAGAACTGTGATGGAAACTATGAAAAGTGATCCTTTCAAAATACGGAGAAGTACTACAAATCTAATAGAGGAGAAACATTTCGAAAGAATGAAATTACTGGACACATCGTTCATGTAGCATGTTACCTTGTCATCGGCTCGTATAATCAACGCTTAAATATGTTATTTTTAAGGCATTATTTTGTTCACATGTACATTGTAGATACCTACATCTCTTTTATATACTAGCGCAGACCCGTGAATAATCACGGGATATTTATAATTGTCGGATTTGTGATGTTGAAAGTTTATGTAAATAAGTGATTGCTGAATTACTGCTGGATAAAAACAATGTTTTTCGAAAATGTACTTATTCATAGGGAGTCTTGTGTGAATTCTCAACATATCAGTTCCTATTTTTAAAATTACAAATAAAAAAATTTAAAAGAATTTTTTACACAATCAGTTACAATTTTGAAAATGACACTTAAATTCAAAACAAATCATTGTACCAGAGTTATACAGGACAGACACAATTAAAAATAGTATTTTTTATTATATATGCAATAATTCAAAAACACTTATGCATTATTTAAAATTTCCTGATAATTCCACGCATCAAACATTTGAAGGTCCATACAGTTTTATTAAAAGTTTCGAGTGATTATTTTAATTTATTGATTTTTATTGCACTTTATTCCATTGTACACGGAGAAAAATTAGCTGATTTATTTAAATCCTGTTAAAAACGTGATGGCAATCCACTTTTTGATAAAATATGAGTCCATTCAGAATATATCGGAACACGTATTCGTGCAGTTTCCTTTTCCTGATAAATATTATGACGAAATGTGACAATATTAGTATTTTTATGAACCCTTGTTCCGTCTTCCTCATAACACGTTCTCGCTTTACTAAAACTGTGTCAGAAATTCTATTAAATAATTCGTAAAAGGCCTATATTCACGTTTTCTAACAGGAATACGAATAATTTGACAAAGATTTTAAAAATTAGGAATATTTTATATCAGTAAGTTTTCTCCGTGTAGAACTCACTAGAATAATGTAATTATATTTTAAATTAAACCGATGATGTCACATCGCAAAGTAACCGCTTCATATGAAGAAAAAAAAATTTTTTTTTATACGTTTCTGCGTTTAAAGCCATTATCAAACTGTTGGCGCCACATGGACATGCTTTATTTATATGATTTTATTTACCTTTAGTATATATTTTTAATTTTTAAGCAGTTTAAAGTGTTAAATTAATTACAAAATTAGTTTATCGCAGAACTTAACAATGTCATTATTTACATTGAGTTATCTAGAATTATATAGTTTTTTTCTAATAATTTATTAGTTTTTGAATAAGATAATCATAAAAATAAATCTAAAAATATGAAACACAACAAGACACAGATAATAAGTATGTACAGTCGCAACTGGGAATTAATTAGTAGGTTATTTTGTGCAAATTCCGTTTCGTTTTCGTAATATTTTTCAAACATGAATCTATCAGGGACGCATAAATTTGTTTCATCTTAATCCATTGGCCAGCAAATGAATATCCTATGGGGTTAAGCAAAGTAACAACCCCTCTTAACGCTGTGGTAGCTGGTAGCATGTTAGTATTCCTTGGAGCTACTAAGTAACTACTACCTTTTTTATTATGGAAACTTGTGAATAGTTATTATCTTCCCTAAAGAAAACCATTCTGCTGTAATTACTCACAAATACGAATTAGCGGTAGTAGGCTTACACATGGTTTATTATTCTTATAAAAGTACATTTTGATTTTGCTCACTAATGAACAATGAACAGTTTTATTCTGTTTTCAGGCAAGAGAGGAGATCGTATATGTGTACACCACTTTCAGTCTTTACTTTGTGTTTAATTTATTATGTAGTGTTCATGTACTTATGATGTATTTATACATTTTGTGTTCGTGTGAATAAATCCATTTGGGATTTTGATTAATAGGCTTAATTATCTTTGTAAAGTTTTCTGATTTTAAATAAGTTCGTTCCTTGATAAAATTTTTTGGTTGTAGTTAAAAATATATTTAATTTTAGTCTTTATTATTTGTAAGTCATTTAAATACGTTGTATGTGGTTTCCCCTCTTTAAGTTCATTTTGAACTACCCTTTGTTAATTTTAACTTTTAAATTTATTGTTGTGCTTTATTAAAGACACAATTTTAAACTATTATTTAATACTTCTCGGTGAGGAAATAGTTTTCGCAATTACTAATGCATAATACATTTTCCCTTTTTCCTGTCCATCCCTTTTCTGCCTCTAAATATACCCCAATTAAAGGGGTTGCTATAGTTTCATTAGCTTCAGGCAGTCTAAACTCGTGTGCGATATTTCCTCAGAAAAGGGGATACATTTAAAAAATAAATCATGTTATATTGTTTCATACTGCTTTAACACAAACGAAGTAGTTTATATTATAAGTTTCTTCTTTTTGTGAAATGGTTATGTTTAAGAACAAACCTTTTAATAAATATGCAAAGAAAATCAGGCAGTTCTTAACAAAAGTCCATAAACAAATCTTTCAAACATTTGAAGTTCTAACACAGCCTCATTCCGTCGAAGCGAACTTTCGATAAAATCAGCGCAGAGAGTCGGTGGTGTTTCTCGAGGATATAGTAATAAGTACTCACAAGTAGCAGGTAGCTAGTAGCTAGTAGCCCAGTGATATTGCAAAACTCCACACGGCTTTTATACGCTGAGCTGAACTTCTTACTATAATATTTGTTTATTACCCGTCTTGAGAATACCAGCAGATGGTTTTCGTTTTAAGAATTCTGCCCCTAAGGCCTCAGGTCTTAGAGAAATACTAGGATGGTAGAAAATACTCTCTCCTTGGTTTTATTAGAATTCGAAGCTGAACTTAAATATTAATTGATCATTTAAGAGCTTGTCCTAGTTGTGAGGTGGTCAATAACTTATCAGCGTATCTACCTACATTCTTGCTGATTAATAAGATAGAGTAGCATTTATTATTAATTAATTTATTTAATCATTGAAGACAATATCAGCGACTGTAATTGAAATTGAAAAATCTGAAAAAAATCGGCAGTATCGAGGAATTGAACCCAGGACTTCGACCTTGCCGGGGCATTGCTCTACCACTGAGCTAATTTGACCGTATTGCCTTCTGTCATACTTAACTGTATCCTACTTCAAGTAAGAACTAACAAAATTGTCTGCATTTTCTATTGATATTCATGTACCCGAAATAAATGCAATCTAGATAGTGTCTTGGACAAATATACTATTTTTTATTTGAATGTGCGACATCCATTGATTTATATATAGATTGAAGAGATTGCACTTAGTTCGGGAAGAATCAGTTAAATATTACCCTATGGGGATAGAGTCTAATTAGCTCAGTGGTAGAGCAAAGCTCCGGCAAGGCAGAAGTCTCGGGTTTAATTCCTAGATGTGACCGAATATTTTCTATTTCAAATTTACGTTTGAGAGTCACTAATATTGTCTTAAATGATTAAATATTACATTTTGAGGTTTTACTCATTAAGTTATTCCAAAAATTATAATAACGTCTCTAAATTGCATATCCGGTACCCCCAAGTGTAGACAATTTCGTACCACATTAATAACAAGATCTTTCAAAATTGAGGTTTAATTAGAAATGTTCCCACATGATATTCAATTTCAAATTTTTATACGTGCTTCTATTTACTAATGTAAACTTTCAAATGCATGGAGAAAAATCTTTGTGTTCTGTCTTTATAAAAGTGTTAATATCATGACACAAAAGTATAAATAACGAGTTTAATGCGGACCTGTCATTTGATGACACATATACGAAAGTCACGTGACTCAGAGGTTCTTGATGCTCCATGGCGAAAATTCTACTACGTGACTCGAAGGATTAATCAAATGTATTAATAACTAATATTTTTTATGTATATTAAATGATGACGTACTAAGAAGAAATGTAGCCAATGATCAAAGAATAGCATTTTTATGAATACTGTTGATTAGTTGCAAAAAATGAGATTATTCTAAACATTTTCATGTGGTGTCTTTTTACGTATTGGACTAAATTTCTGTAGTTCATTATTATGTTAACTCTCTCATAAACAAAACTTTCGACGCAATTATCAGCATGAAATTTTATCGAATATTGAACTTAATTTATTCTAAGCTGAACCTACCTAATTAGCGCTTAATTTATATGCATCTAGACTTCAAAACTAATACCAGTTTTTTTTAAATATGGCCGAAATCTGACAGTGAATCGATCATCGCAAAGATAATCTCGTTCAGTTCATTTTAGAAGGCTGTTTGGTCATTGACTTTCACGGAGGCTTTATTCGTCATTAATCTAAAACACGTTATATCGTTAATTAACCGTAAAGTTGGATCGTAAATTTTAATTAGCGTTGTTAATATAAAGCAGAGCGATAAACTGCCCACACCTGGTTTCTGCTTCTAGCTCCCGGTCCTACACTCATCAGTAGAATATTTACTTATTTGCCCAAGCGTGGTCCAAGAATATATATTTATGACATTCTGGAGCCATTTAATGCTTTGACTTTTGAGCTGCATGATTGTATTATGAAGATTGATTTTGGGGTAAGGAGTAAATGAGGTGACTTGGTCTATGTGACTTGGACATTTACTACAGGGTTTTCCAATAAAAGGTGTTATTTTGAATAGCCCGCTATTTCGGTAGATGTTACTTTTGAAGCTGTCATTTTTTGACATCTGACAAGTAGATTAAAATTATTGAAATTCACTTGAGTGAATCAAATGCAAATCATCTTGAGTGATGAGGCCCATTTCCACCTCGGTGGCTTCGTCAACAAGCAAAATTGTCACATCTGGGGCTCGAGTTATTGTTGAAAAGCCTCTCTATCCTTAACGTGTGACTGTTTGGTGCGCTTTATGGTCCGGCGGAGTCACTGGACCTTACTTTTTCGAAAATGAGGCTGGAGCAACAGTTACGGTGAATGGATTACGCTATCGAGAGATGATTAATGATTTGTTATGGCCGGAATTGGATGGTATTGATATGGACAACGTTTACTTTCAAGACGGCGCTACATGCCACACAAGCAACGAAACCATTGATCTTTTACGATTGAATATCAAAATAACACCTCTTATTGGAAAACCCTGTATTTACTATGAACGGTAAATGAAGAGACTTGGTCTATATGTTTTGGATATTAAGGATGGACACTGGGCAGTTTCATAGAATTTGAAAAATTTATCAATTTTCAACGTTCATTTTCGGGTTCTGTATATATATATATAAAATCCTATTCAAGTTCTGCTACTATATCATTATAGGCCAGTTACTTAACAGAACTGACATAATAGCAGAACTTGAGAAGAACATTCACAGAACTTGAAAATCAACTATTAAATTTGAAGAATTGTTATAATTCCCAAACAACCCGTCCTTACTATTTACTATGAACGGTAAATGAAAAGACTTGGTCTATGTGCCTTAAGCATTTACTATTTTCTATGAATGCCAGAAAACCGACTTGCACTGAAATTAAGATTTAAGAAACACCAGTCATTTTTAAATATTTTTTTTCATTAGTGTTCATCTACTAATATAAATACCACTAAAAAAAGAGGTATTTGGTTTTCGTTAAAATAATTATCGCAGTTTTAATTTTTCATTTCCCGCCAAAATAATCGAAATTTGGTGAGGTACGTCATACATACGTACCTCTGCTTTGTCAGTTAACAGTAAAGACGTTCCCTCAGGGATAGTAATGTAATGAAATAAATAATTAGCACGAATAAAAAACAAATTGAAATAATTAGTATACCTCAGTGGTGGTATATAACGACCCGCGGAATCCTGTCAGAATCGCAGACCAATCACAGAGTGTTTAAATCTCATGTGGTTTTTAATGTGTTTAAATGGCGATTTATTAGTTCTACGTAAAATTTACTTTTTAAAACTTATATATTCAGAATAAAAGTTTATTGATCTAGATATATGAATATATTTTTTGTAAGTCATTTTATTTTTCACTCGAGTTCCTGATTCTAGAAGAAAGGCTACTTATGCGCCATACAAGGCAGATATGAAAGTAGCTACTAGCAATGCTGAATGGTTGTCTTTCACCAGGCTGAAACTGAGAGTTTCTTCCATTCTGAGATATACCGCAATACTACACGTTGGGATTTGAACCCTCGACCTCAAGATTCATTGTGGAGACTTTAACCCTTCGACCTGGATGTCGATAGCCTTGTAGTGTCCATTGTCGGTTCAATTTTTTTGTAGATTGTTGTGAGGAGTCTGTTTGTTTGTGTAGAACTGGTGATGTGTTGCCTTCGTTATCAAATTCGCTGGCAGGTCCTTTGGTTACCATTCAAATTAAATGTCATTTATCCGCCCATGGGAGTGATTGGCATTAAGCCGCTTAATCCTCTTTAAAGTGGTTCCGTTTTAACACTTGGTTTTTTTGAATTTAGCTGCTTATTGATATTTGTGGCCATGAAAATCTTAAATCATATATATTTGACTTTAACGGGAGATGAAAAAGATCTGTTAAAAACGGTATTGTAGGCCAAATTTTAGTAAATTCATAATACATCGGCATTCAAAATACAATGACGAAATGCAAAAATATTATAATTTTTATGAACACGTGTTGCGACGTCGCGATAACACGTTCGTGTTTTACTGAAAGTTTATCAGGAAACCTGTCAATTCATTCGTTTAAGGCTTGAAATCCAGTTTACGGTTAATTTGAAGAGATTCTTAATAAATTAGCCATATTTCAGTAAGTTTTCTGTACCTGTAACATTTAAGTTAAAAACGCCTTACTAATGAATCGTAGGACAATATTAAATTGTTGCAGTTAAGTGTATGTGGGAACCAAGTCACTGTAAACTTAGAGTCACGATTCTCAGTAACGAGGGAACGCCCGGGGAAGAATAATGTATGACCTACGCACGTAATGAAGATTCCGTTGTATTACGTAATTCCGTCACTTGACAAATTTAATTAATAATAAACCACCTTTCACAAGATTCCCCATTAAAAGGATGACTTGCGATTGCTTAACATAATGATATATTAATGGGATATTTTCACAAACTATTAATACCGCAAAAATTGTGTGGAGGATTTAAAGTATATTTTTCTAATTCTGATTATAGTATTAAAAACGTGTAATTTTGATATTTTCAGTAATAATTATTGAAAATAAAATACCGCTCATTCCGCAACGGTTCCAACTGGCTAAAACGTCATTATGACATAGAAACCGCCACTGGCTGGTAAGACGACTGTCACCAACGTTGTCTGGCGTGACGTCAACGCCGCCAAATTCACGAATAAAAACGTTGCTTAGACGGCAAGGCGAAAACATCACATTTTAAACTGTTTCAGAAAATTTATTCGTCAACATAAATACATTCATTATAGTTATTATTTTCTTTATTTTTTTCGAGAATTAAAATACCCTATTGTGATTTTATTGGTCGATAATACTTGAAAGATTTACTTTACAAATAGACTCATTTCAATAATGTCATTGTTTCGAATTAACTAACTTCTCCATGGCCGCTTTCAACAGAAAAAACTGCGGTAAATATACGGAAAAGTGCGACACATTTAGTACGCATGAAGTAAGTATTCTGTTTCTGACCTAAAATAGGTTCTTAGTTTGGGTTTAACTTTGAAAAAAATATTTTCAAAACTTGCCTAAAAAACACATGTGCGTGAAGAAAGGACAAAAAATTATCCCTTTTTTAACGAAATAACTATTAAAATGCATTATTTTCCAATACTCGGTTACTAAAATAGTTGTTTATCATTATCATCTAACTGATACAAAGTATTTTTAAAATAAAACCAGCGCCCATACATTACCAACTCTGCTCCCTCAAAAATTGATCGTAATAAAATAGTGTAGCAGTGGAAAGTCGAAATGCATTCGTGCTCATTTATTATTTTTGGTCCTCTCCTCGCAAAGTCTCGTGCGAGGAGAGGCAATTAATCGCGTTATAAATGTTAATCCAAAATAAATATTAAATTTATTATAAGCCAATTGGCCAATTGGGTTTTTACTATGCTTTAGCGTAATTTAATTGATTAAAATTATTATACCCAATGTATTTGGGATGTTGTTACGATAAAAAAACGTAATTACCTATATTTTTATTGAATATTATTATATGTTTAAATATTTCATTGAGTATATATTAATAAACATTGTTGTTTTCAACAAAATTCTACAAATTCTTAAATTGTTTTTCGGAAAAGCACCTTTTAATAATACACGACGTCCGGAAACTCGTAGCAGAAATGAGAATCTATTGAATCACATAGAGCGCCGATTTCAATTTTAGTAATTTTTTTACATATTTTCTGCAAATTAACGTGTTTAAAAAAGTGTTGGTTCCGGTTCGCATTTTAATAGACATTAAACAGCTATTATTGACCTAAAAAATTACATTTTTGGTCTCGATTTACTCGAAAACTAAAGTTGAAATCGATAAAAGTTATAGTATAAAACCGACTCCGAATGTGTTGTAGATTTTCAAGTTTCCACTCGCACTACTAGTTTCCTTGTAATACCTATCCCAAATTAATATTGTTGTGATGTTTTCCATCGAAGCTTGCTCCTTTTGTTATCTGCTCTTGGGCTATACACAAACAGCCCCGCGGCGTTAGGGGTGGTCTGTACCCCCGGCTAGCGGTGTGTTGTATGGGGAGGGGCGTGTAGGAGGGTTGGGAGGGATGGGAAGGGAGTTGAAGGCTTTGTGTCCGTTGAGGATTTGCGGAGGCTTTGCCGCCACTGTGGGACACGATTGAACGTTTATGGATACATTCACTATTAGAAATAAAAAAAATATCCATGTCTTTGTTATCTTGATTGGGCACTTTCAATTATAGATGGTAGGTATAACTGATACACGTATCGCCGTTAACTGTAATTTTATAACACAGCAGAACTACGAAACCAAAAAATGAAGTAAATACGAATCGCATATTAAGCCTCGATTTAAACTTAAAAGTGATTTTTTACATTAGCTCCACACAGGAGACCCTGAGGAAAATACTTTCCATCGGGGCTTATGTCATCTTTGGGGAAGCTGGGTGAAGGTATTTTTTTAAAGAAAGGAAAGAAAAAGGTATGAGGCGTTAGTAGGAATCTGGGTGTCAATATGGCCAGGAGTGACGGACGCATGAATCCATCCCTCCCACTGCGGTGCAAGGTGATGGGTAGAGAGGTCAAAAGGTCTCCCTAAAACCAGTCTCTCCCGATCCAACCCGCCACGCAGTAGTTGGGCAGACGCATACGCCGCCAACACCCAGACGAACCACTCAGGGTGACCTATAACAGGGGTGTTGGATATCCAATAAATGGTCCCCGGGGCGGCAGTACACGTACCCGCCACCCAAATTGAATATAAATATATTGCAATTGTATTGAATTCTGGTTAAATATGCAAGGCCTCTGTTTTGAATCGTTGTATCCGCTACAAGCCAGCTTATTATGCATCACAAATCTCTGCGAGAGAGGAGGCTCGCAATAAATCCGTGAGACCCAGGCACCCCTGCTGAGTCATCAAACGTAGCGAACCACTTTGGTTGACCTATGGCAAGGGTGTTGGTTATCCAATAAATGGTTCCCGGGGCGACGATACGGACCGTATACGGGTATGGACCCGCCTCCCAAATTGAATTGTTTTCAATTACGAGTATGTTACGAATAATTTCACGAGAAATTAAAAGTGAATCAATGGAAACTGTCACAAATATAGCACAGTGACAGCCATAAAAAAATAGTTTCTAATATGCATTCATAGTTTTCAAATGAAAAATAAATTATGTAGTATTTAACGCTTTTTTTGTTATAAAGTAATCAACATTTTTTTATACAAATCAAGCGAAACGATGGGAAAAGCTTAATTTATCCAAATCATATTTTTTTATACTTATTCATAATGTAAACTAATGTAACAATTCATCAAAAATAGTGATTTAATTAATAGCTTCGCCTTAAAAAGGCTGTCCTGGGTGTCAAATAAATCTATTATAACCAATGCAAACAATATATATATATATTTGATGTATGAAGAGAAGAGAAGATATATGTGTGGCATCGTTATTATTTATAACTGCATTGCTAAACACTGTGAAGTATACATATTGTCATATGCATGTGTCAAGTAAAATATAGAAATGTCGGTAATGCAGGAAACTAGACCTACCTACCTGTTACTTGAAGGTGGAGTAGGATTATTTCAGTTGGTTTATTTTCAGATCCTGAAGTATTCACGGCGCGGCGGTTGAAGCATTAGCGTCGTCAGGAAGTCTGTCGGCTTTTTATTTTCAAGCAGTAACTTGACTGCAAGCTTTAGGCGGATACAGCTAGCTATTGGGTACAAATTATGTATGGAAATAAACGTTTTTTTTTCGATACCAGTCAAATTTTGATATTACGTTCTGAGGACGTTACAAAGATTGAATCGTTACCTACAATAATTTTTGCTGACTTTTTTTTTAACTATGGAGAAAACACAGACGCAGATATTAACAAGTCATAGTTTGAAATGTTTTAAACAAGCTATTTTCCTAAGTATAGTGAGTTTAATAAATATATCGGTAACCTAAATCGACCGTGGGTGATCTTTAAAAAACAGTACTTTTTCTAAGCATATAGGGCCTTTACTAATAAAAGTATTGTATGTACAACAAATAATGTTTTTATTTTTTTAATGATAAACTAATGTTTATAAGACAAGGTTTTATGCATAGCATAAAGGATAACAAATAATTATAAGCAATAATTAGTCATCCGAAATACCAATACAAATTGAAAACATCTCCCGAGTAAAAATAAATTCCCGTTAGCGGCATTTATTTTTACTCGAAATAATGTTAGGTAAATAGTTGTTGATCTGTCGTGTAAAATTTAAAACAGAACCCGAAAATGAACTTGAAATTTGACGAATTTTTCAAATTCTCCGAAACAACCCGCACTATTAGATTATTTGTTGAGGTAAACGATTTTTATGTGTAGGTACATTTATTAATTTAATGGACAAAAGTTAGAAACGCGTTTGAACCAGAATCTACTGGATTGTTAGAGACCTTCATTCACTCTCCTGATGCGTTCTTCGAAGTCTGCAGTTTTCATCAGATCGTCAGCCCATCTCATCTGTGGCGTCTTCTGCTTCCCTTTACCAACCGATAACCAACTAATAGTGGTTCCAAAGTAAGTTGTGCCACATGCCCAACATGGTTCTATTTGGTGTCACATAAATTAAAATATAATATTGAAAAAAAACTTTTTTAACACGAATTTATTGAGTAGGTATATAATACTACAAAAATAAATTAAAATTATGATACAAATTTTTCTAAATTATAAATAGAATTGCAATATTTGGCATCAAAATTTTAAAAAGCAAATAACCGCTTTCATGCTTTCATGATTGTTGCATCCGAAACTGCTTTCAAATTACAGCTTCAGATTAACATGAATTTTAAAACAAATACGAAATAAAATGGTGTTTGTTGGAATTGTGTGATAGTATGTGTAAGGAATAAAACAATGGAAAGAAGGAAAACAGGATGATCAATTGTTAAAAAGAAGCAGCACACAACACAATATAGTGAGTTCAAGCACAACACAATCACAATATAATTTATAAGAGTTGCACCGCGATACTTAGAGATAACTACCGCCCCAACAACACGAAGTAGTACTTAGACGATATTAAGCACTTCCAATATAGTCCTTCTTTTCAAAGATTAGGGGAACACGAAAAACTTGCTTTCAGTACTACAATCCTTGTTCTGTTTTTTTTCCAAACAAACGCACTTGAATTTGCGGTGTTCTTGCTATTGTTCCAAATTTTCAAACACTTTTCCAACAACGTAATGGTTAGGGATGGGTAGGAACTGGATAAATGACATGACGGTAAGAACTAAGCATACTCCCATTTCAAAACCAAACAATGATTTTTAATTAGTTTTACGGATCCGTAAATATTCATTTTTACTGTCTCCTGTAAAGTTTTCATTTTGTGGCTTGAAGGGTTTTACTAAAGCACAGTCGATTATGTTACTAGATTCAATACTCAATATGGGAAGCTTAACGGAAAGTATAAAGTGATAATACCGTTTTAATGTGCACCATTCAATCTCCTTCGTGTACCCCTTTAGGAAACTGGCTTAAGTTGTATGTTGTAATATATTAAACAGCTTCAGACCTGACTTCCATGAGCTGCTGGAATTCAATAAATCTTTGGTTAGAATAACCTGCAACAACACTACCGACGCTCTCTCAGTGCAATAGGGATGTATTTTGAGATTTTAAATTAAACTAGATGAAATTCCCGGTGTTGCCCAGGTTTAACAGTTTTACGAAATCATATGTGGACAGACATATTTCTCTTATGTCAATTCTGCAATATTTCGTCAAGAAGTCTCAAAATTGTGATTTTGGTGATTTTTCTAAATGTCATGTGAACAGTGACGGTCTTATTTTGAAAGTCAAGTGTGCAAAATTTTATAAATCTCGGAATAAAACTATAGATTTGTATAAATAAAACAAACCCACGGGCTTACTACATAATAGGTACATATTAGAGATGCAAAAGAGATGTAAATTCGTTTTACGCAATAGATTGTATAATAATTATTATTATTTTTATTCCAGTATGTGCGAAAGTTAGTTCCATCCCACAGGTCCCATATAAATTGATTGTACAATATATATGTGAATATAAGGATATTTATTTCTTTTTAAATACATGTAAGTCTGAAAATTCATCAAAATAAACAGTAATTACTCGAATAAAGCAATTTTTTAAGACATACGAGAGAGCACTTTACAGGATACAAGAAAATCCAAAAATATATAAAATATTAAGCAATTAAGGACATGTAGGGCGTGGTCTTGAGTGAGCTTGGGCCCAGCGCTCACTCAGGAGTGGCGCTTGGTGCTGGTAGGCTGCGGTCACCGGTAGGTTGGCGTAGGCCATTAGCCGCATCCTGGCTCCAGTGACCCGGTGTCTCATAAGGCCGGCAAATTCATTCACTCCTAGTTCCGTGAACACTGTCGAATGTCGATGCGCTGCTGTATCTTCTGTACTATACAGGCTTCAAATATATTATAAAAAATATAAATCCATTTTTACCGCATTAAAATGATAATAATTTCTATTTTTGCATCTTTTTGGTCAAATTAGTAATTAATACCAATTTATGATTTTGGAAAGCTTTTTAATTTTGTGCCACGAATTTATTTTAGTCCGTAGCAGTTTCACTTTGCAACGGGTATTCTTAGATTAGTAAAAAAATGCATTTCCCTTGTGGAATTTAATTCAGGAATTTAAAATATTTTTAACGTATTTGTAAAATGTAAAAAACGCAATGCACAAACAAATTTATATACATTTTAAATTCAAAACTATCTAATTAAAACAGGACCTAGATGCCAACAGTCAGTTATAATATAATAGTTTGTTAAGTTAAAATAATTTAAAGTAGTGGCTATAATGCAACCACGAGCTTTCCCAAAATCCTGTATGTCACGTAAGGCCAATATCATTGCGATCTGGTTCTGCGGAGCACGAGACTAGTACCAGCCACTGCGGGCAGGTACTACAGGTAGAATGGTACTGCGGGTAGTATTATTGCCGGTAGGTATCTACTGCAGGTGAAGGCGTTCCAGCGTTCAATATTCCCCTTCAAACAGATATCCCGAGTCATTTGAGGTGACAGTACTTTAGGGGGGTGTACTTGGTGATGTACGGTGCCATACTTTATGCAGTGTCAAGGTGCAGGGTTCTGCAGGAAGATTACAGTTTAAAGTAAGTTGGTGAAAAAAATATTTTAAGATTGCATAAAATGACAATAGTAATTATTACCAAGATTCTTACTTTACTTGCTGATAAATATTTCTGATATTCCTGTATGAACTTGTACACAAGCGATCAATTTTTGTTTTGTTGTGTTGAGATATCTTTGTTCAATTCGTTAAATTTGTCGAGGCTTTCTTTCGACTAGAAGTTTTCATTACATAGTAAAATTAGGAAAATATCAAGAAAGATTTTTATTTCATTGACGTGATCTTCATCACTGACAGATATTTTTTGTTGTTTTGCGTAGGTACCTTAAATATTTGTTAATCCTGTTATTATAATTATTTCTTAAAATAGGTACGTAATTATTTCATACGCGTACGAAGTCCTGTTTTAACTCAACCATTTTGCATTTCATCTGCTTATAAATTTGTTCATTACATTTCGGTTCGAGATGGCTGCCGCATTAGATACTACCATAGAATAAAGAAGAAAACTAGAAGTGCTTTCCATACAATTTTTAACGGAAACATATGTGCACTGACTTAGATCGCGCTTAAGTGGTTCTTGACCACTTAAACGTGGTCTGTCTCTATTACACTTGCCTGAAATTGTAATCAGAGTGAAACACAGTTTGTACTTAAATATAGGCCTTGAATGGAATTGGGCTAATATGTGGATCACAAAACACGCACATGAGACACTATTATTTGTTATTCTTTTTTCTATGGATACAACCATTTTATCCCGCCAGATTTTGCATGATCGTGGTTCCCACTACGAGCTGTCAAATCAGAATGATCAATATTATGGTAACTACCGGTCTAAAGAAATTTTGAAAAAAGGGTCATTGAGATGGTGACATTTCTTTGGACTAATTGTATATATAATTATATTATAATTGGGTTAGCTGAAAGAAATAGGATGTAACCTATAAGCTTTGTACTCTTTTTGTGCAATAAATATTTTTTTTGAATTTATAATTCGTTATTTGAAAAAAAAATATTTTGTGCAAAATATTATGGTTCATAAATGAGAAGGTAGGTATTTAGTGTCTACTTACAAATCTTATGAATTCAGAGAAAAAATTGGTTTACATTAATTAAATTAGAGAAAACTATACGATTCTCAAAAAATATTATTTTTTTTAAATCACAACTCTACTAGGTAGTATAAGTTGGTAATGTGCAGTAAATTGATTTTAAAATATAAATTATTATTGAAGAGACTTTTTCTTTATCAACCAGCACCTAATGCAATGGCTTGCGATAGCGAACGCCTTAGTAAATAGTTGCAAAGCAGACGTGATATGGGAGGAACTGATGGATTGGACATAAGGGATGGAGGAACCGATGACTTTACTAAAACAGATGTGTGGTTAGATTAAGTATGTGTTTATTTTCATAATTTTGAAGGTTGTTGGTTGAACACCAAATTATTAAAATATTTAAAAACATTATTTGATGATGTGGGCTTCACTGGGTGCTGAGCTGATGCGCCCATTTTACAATTTAAATATTATTTGAACTAATAAATTGAAAGCAGAAAACAGAGATGAAATAAAATAAAATACAATATTAAAGTACATATTATGAGGCACGGTTGTATCCAATGCTGGCGCCATTTTAATTGTATTGCGTATTAATTATATATGTTATATTATTTTACGTTATACATTTTTTGGAATATTGCCTTTTTTGTTCTTCAATCCATATTTTAATTTCATATTTGAAATGTTTTTTGTTTTATTCACTTTTTGTATTGAGTGAAAGATTGTTTAGTGTTTTTATTGCCAGGTATTTAAGATGTTTTTCTCCAAAGCTTGTATTTACCATCGGAGTTTTTTTTTTATCTATTCTTCCATTTAGTCATGGCGCTAGCTAATATAAACCAATTGTCAAAGACATAACGATATTAATCTACTTTTCCTAGCCCTGTCGTTAAAATTATAATGGCGCATTATCATTTAAATTACAGCAATGAAACTTGCGTAGGCGTCAACAATGAAACCGTTCCGATACATTTATATCTCTGGGAGCCGAAATCCATTTGATATCATCTCTCCTCCTCCGCTAAATTAAAATAAACAGTTTAATGACTTGGAATTAATTAAGAAAACATTGAATCGTTGCTCGGGCTGGCCCTGATACAATAATGAATATTAAAAAGAATGGGCCATAACTATCATCTTGAATGCTTTTTATGGAGCGTGTTTGAAGTTTGGACTTTTACAAGGCTTAATTTGCCCAATTTCCTGTTTAGATTCTGATCGGTGTAAACAGAGACCGGCTAATTTAATCTGTGCGTAACAATGTGCTTTTATGTCTAATGCATGCTGTAAATTAAGTAGGTACGCTGGTCTTGTAAAAGTCTGTAAAAATACATCAAATATGAATAGGAGATTAATATTTTATATAGAATGACTTTTTCACTTTAGTACCTACACGAGCAAACGAAAACATTAATAAGTTATTTAGGTACACTGATCATCTTATGATCTGTTGATTGAATAGAGAATACTGAACAGGTACAGAAAGATGACAAGTCTATGACGATCTAGAGTTCTCTTTTCCTCTTGAGTGCCTTAAATAAAGATATTTGTTGATTGGATACAGAACAGGTACAAAATGACGACAAGTTATATGGCGATCTGGAGTTTTCTTTTCCTCTTGAGCGCCTTGAATAAAGAGATTTGTTGATTAAATACAGAACAGGTACAAATGACGACAAGTTATATGGCGATATAGAGTTCTCTTTTCCTCTTGAGCGCCTTGAATAAAGAGATTTGTTGATTAAATACAGAACAGGTACAAATGACGACAAGTTATATGGCGATATAGAGTTCTCTTTTCCTCTTGAGCGCCTTGAATAAAGAGATTTGTTGATTAAATACAGAACAGGTACAAATGACGACAAGTTATATGGCGATATAGAGTTCTCTTTTCATCTTGAGCGCTTTGAATAAAGAGATTTGTCCGTCTGTCCATCCTCTGGTTGTCCATCCCTTGAGCGACGTCTACTACCGATGAGGCTATTATTGAGTATTCATCTTTCTTTTTTTTGGCGTATTAATATTTATTTCAGCAATTTTTGTTTTTTTTCTGGTTCATTTTCAATCTCTTCTGGTGATGGCCAGTTTTCTGTCCTCTATTCTCTATTTTACCCGAAATTTGCAAATATGGTTCATATTTTGCATCCAGACTATGGATATCGTGACATTTTATGCTATCACAACTAGCAAACAATTATTGACCGAAAGATTTAACATTTTAATTCAGTGTCGGGTCGCATGTAAAGTTTGTAAGCTTCAACGTTCAAAAGCGCTTTATCCCGGCTTCGCTCTGCGTTCAAGGGGATTAAATTAATCTATATGTGGAACTAACAATCCGTGGAGGAATTTCATTCAGATATCGTGATAAAAATGAAGAAAACTATGTTAATTTTGACATCAATCAATTTAGATAGTTTATTATATTGATTCACATCAACAATGTGGGGTTAAAAAGGAACAACGCGAAGATTCTTTCTGCTGAGAGTGTTTGCGGCGTTTGGGTGAGGTAGGTTTTTACAGCACTTCGATCTATTGCTTACCTTACCTTCCCACATACCTACATACGACAAAATTGATACCGTTTAAGGTTATTGTCGCGTTAATGGTGATTGTTTGCAGTACAAGTAATTTGAGTCAGCAGTAAATCTGTGTCAGAAATCAACCCAAATTCTATGCTCGCGATAAAAGCGTGATTTTGCTGATCCAGAAAAAGAAAAAGAAATTAAAGAGTCTATCTGGTTTTCCACACCTGAGACCCACCATTATTTCTAAAGGCCCTAGTTTTAGTGACGAACTATAAAATTCAACAGCTACTTGTTATAAAAACGTTATTTTACTGAAAATAGCTGCCTAAATATGTACCTAGTTCACCTAACCTAACCGTATAAAAAATTATAAAAAGTCAACTTCAATATTATCTTATGGTTCCTTCACGCTTAAGCTTAATTTAATACAATAACCACGAAACAATGCACGACTAATACATATAACACTACCCACAAATAATATTTATAATAATCAGCATGAACCCGCGAACCTTTCAATGGCAGCCACACAAACAACATTCTGATGGAATTGATGTGTCTAATTATTCAAATTCACACGTCAAACCCAACATTGCAAATGCCAGCATATTATTAGCTTATCCCGCTCCTCTCACACTCACACTCCTCTCCCACCCACATTACAGAACTACAGAACTGTGGAATTACTCCTTCTCGTATTATAAAGGGGTGGACCAATGGAATGCATCGCATTACTAATGTACAGAACTTCTGAATATTCTGAATGTGACATGTTTGATCAGATAGAAGTACCTACCTACTCGGGCTAGTGTGCCTCTCACGTGCCTCGTGGGCGTTTTACACGATGCTTTTTTCATACGATACCCATACGGAAACTATATCGGAACCCATAGGAGAAATCTTTGCTAAACCTAACTCAAACTGCACCACGGGCCGCACTGATTACCTAAACTTTCCAATATTTTACTATTTGTTATTATTTATAGTTAAAACTGGGGATTAAATGTTAATGTTCTGTTACTAGCAAATCGCAAATCACGGACACAAGAATGGTTTTTCTCTTTTTTTGACATGAATAGTTACAGTTGGAAAAAAAGAGTGGCTTTTCTCCACTGCAATGTGAGCCAGTCTCTGCCTCTTAAACCAAAACCTCCTAGATCACAAGGCTGGGACACTGAATCAAATCGGCCTCCTAACTTGTATGAGAACCTCCAAAAAAATTTGTATTTTAAAATAAGCAAAAACATTTTTAAATCTTTTAATAAATACGAATAAATTGAAATAAAATTTTTATCAAGATTTTCGTCGGATCTCGTACAAGTTAGGAGGCTGTGTTGAATGAATGTCCCCAACCTTGTGATCTAGGATGTTTAGCTGAAACTGGACTTATCTGAATATGAACAGCTATAGTCGGGACACGAGAATTATTTTCTCCACTGTGAGTCTGTATGTGAATATGAACAGCTACAGTCGGAACGGTATTTGTACGTAAGATATTATTGAATCGTTTATATACAAAAATTACGTCTTTTTTTATATTTACGAATTCATATCAATCCCGATGAGTTACAAAACTCATTTTGTGACATGTTAATTTGAAGTTAAATAATCTTCCTCCCAACGATCACTGAATTTCCGTTTTTTATCAAAAAAATTTCTTTTCGTTGAATTTATATTTAGTGAAACTGGTTAACAAAATCACAAAATCTGATAATGTGATCAAAAAGTTTTATTTGTGGTAATTATTTAAAAAAATAATATTATTTTAGTAAATTTAAAAAATATTTTTTTGCAATACTTATAACAAAACTAAGAAAAACACCAATGCAAAATTCGCTGGATTTCTCCCTCCCAGAAACAAAGTATTTTTTTAAATTACTGTAAACCTCCTCATATGAGATATTTTCAACTAGTTATCATTACGGTAGCCTGTCGACAAATCACTGCACAATAAATACCTATCTTCTCTTATCATAGACCATAAGTTAGAACACTTATGTTTCAATTAAACCATTTTGAAATAAAATTGACAAAACAATTTTAACCCAATTTTGAAAAAAAGTTTGTGTGCACTTCACATATATTCAATATTATTTTCCTAACAACAGACTGCACTGTGCGATGCAAATATGAATTTGAATGCGTTTCTAAATTAGAGATATGCGCCTTTGTTCACGAGCATTTTTGCAAGTTATCAGACCATTAGGCAATAATGGCGCAAATATCAGATTTTCCCGTCATTGCTGCATTTCTCACTTACAGCATTTAATGCAAGCGAGAAATATACAAATAAACTTCTTAGATACGTTTATAAATATTATTAAAAGTTGTTATCAGAAAAAAACGTGTTGTAACAATGATGAAATAGGCGGATTGGCACGTGTAAATATAAATTTACATGTGAAAATGTTTCCCTGTTTTTTTGTGAGGGTGAAGGTAGTGGGGAGGGGAAGAAAATGGGGAAGAGGAATGTGGAAAAATACCTGGCTATTCAGGTCTGGTCGCCAAACACGGCCAAATCCATTTCAAGCAATGTTTCAATTCTGAATGGAGGTCTTACACCAGGGCGATACTGAGAGTGTCTTCGACCCTGGAATGTGCCGCAAGTATACCAGAAGCTGTGAAGAGAACCAAATTAATAATCTCTCTACAAGTTAAAACACAATGTGATAACATGTTGGTTTACAACTCTACTACAATTTTTGCATTATATCGGATTAATACAACATTATATTATTGATAAGAATGTTTGAAAAATACAAGTATTGAAACTAAATAAAAATCCTCTTCACCTCCAAGTATCGAGATTCTTTTTGTCAAAACGTCACCTTTCAAAATATGACTTACTATCCAAAAAATAATAGTCATTTGAAGAAATCCTCTTATCTATTGCGTTAACGACCTATTTGACACCGTTTCCTTAGATACGCACCCCGATTATTTAAAAAGTGATTCATTTGGAGGTCATAATACATAATACAGTGAAACCTCTCATAACGAGCACCTCCCATAACGAGCAAAACAGATTGTGAAAAAAATGCTCCCTTAATGAGCGACATTTCGCGTAACGAGTGACGCAGGAAGGGGATGTCACATCTTCACGTCACTCACTTGTGAGCCGGAACTTCTGCGCCAGTGCGTCAGTCTCTGGTTAACACTCGTTCCGCTAGCACGTTAGTGTCGGATGTGATCACACATTTTTTTCCAAACTCGTGTTCAGACATAATTTGTAATTTTTTTTGTGCAAAGTTTAATAACCCTTGCGAAAATGTCACTGAAGAAAAAGCCACAAGAAGACAGCCTTAAGAGAATAAAAGTAACTGTAGAAATGAAATGTAAAATCATTGAAAAGCGAGAACGAGGTGTGAGCGTGGCTGATCTAGCGCGCAGATACAATCGGTCTACATCAACAATTTGCACTATCCTCAAGAACAAGGACAAAATTAAGAAGGTAGATGCTTCAAAGGGAGTGTCGAGAATGTCTACGAAACGGTTATCTATTCTTGACGATGTTGAAAGGTTGCTTCTCATATGGATAAACGAAAAACAATTACAAGGCGACACTATTAACGAAAACATCATTTGTGAGAAGGCAAAAGTTATTTTCACCGACCTCGTTAAGAAGATGCTAGAATCATCAACTGCCGAAAAGGAAGTACAATTTAAGGGAAGTCATGGATGGTTCGAGAAATTTAAGAGAAGAACCGGCATCCAAATCGTTGTGAGGAACGGCAAAGCAGCAAGCTCTAAAACAAAGGCGTTAGAGAACTTTATTGCCGACTATAAGAAGCTCGTAGATTCTGAGGGCTACCTACCGCAACAAGTTTTCAATTGTGACGAGACGAGTCTCTTCTGGGAAAAGATGCCAAAGCGAACCTATATAACAGTAGAGGAGAATGAAATGCCCGACCACAAGCCAATGAAAGACTGCCTCACGCTGCTATTTTGTGCCAACGCAAGCGGCGATTTGAAAATTAAACCGCTGCTTGTTTACCCTTCAGAAACTCCACGAGCCTTCAAGAAGTGTAATGTCCAGAAGAGCAGACTAAACGTGATGTGGAGATCCAACAAGAAGGCTTGGGTGACACGTGTCATTTTCACTGATTGGATCAATGAAGTGTTTGGTCCTTCTGTGAAAAAATATTTGCTTGAGGTGAATCTACCACTCAATGTTTTGCTCGTTATGGACAACGCACCCGCCCATCCCCCAGGCCTTCAAGATGATATTCTAGAGGAATTTAATTTCATCAAAATCCAGTTTCTGCCTCCCAACACCACTACGTTTCTTCAACCTATGAACCAGCAGGTTATTTCTAACTTTAAGAAACTCTACACTAAAACACTCTTCGAGTATTGTTTTAAGGTGACTGAGGGGACAAGTCTCACTCTCAGAGAGTTTTGGAAAGATCACTTTCATATCGTTGCTTGCCTCAAGATGATTGACAAGGCATGGGAAGGGGTTACCAAGAGGACACTCACTTCTGCTTGGAAGAAGCTTTGGCCAGAGAGCGTTGTCGAATGTGATTTTGAGGGGTTTGAAACAGTACCTGTGGAGTCGACAGTCAACGAGATTGTGTCTTTAGCCAATACCATAGGACTGGAGGTGGATAACAACGATATTTATGAGCTTGTGGAAGAGCACAGTCAAGAGCTGACCACCGAAGAGCTTATGGAGTTGCATTGTATTTCGCAGCAAGTAGTTACGAAGGACAGTTTCTTAATGGAAGAGGAGGGAGTAGCAGAGCAACAATCTTATGGCGCAATAAGAGAAATGCTGAAAGCATGGGAAACTGTTGCATCGTACATTGAAAAGCATCACCCTAATAAAAATGTGGCTATGCGTTATACAAATTTATTCAATGATAATGCTGTGTCACATTTTCAACAAATTTTGAAGTGTCGGCAAAAACATATGTTTCCAAACAGCTTTCAAGTAAAAAATAAATAATTATTTGTCATGATTTCATAAATAATAAACTACTAGTAGTTATTTCGATTTTGCATTATATTTTGCAAATCGAAATCGCATTCCAGGTTTTCACTCTCCTTAACAATTTATGTATTCTTATTTGAATAATCGTTAAAAATAATAAATTGTATTTTTTGGCATGGAACGCATTATACATTGATTTGAATGGAAAAATGGAAAAAACGAGTGTTGAGAGATTCCACTATATTATATATTGCACCTAGTAACAATGCATAGGTAAAGACATTGAATTCCTATTACCAGAAATAAAATTTTTGGTTGTGGATCTGTCTGTGATTGTAACTTTGATTCAGTGAACTCGGATTTGTTTTGAATTAATGTGACTATTTTTTTTTTAATTTAAACTCATTGTAACAAGAATTGAGCAAGCGATAAAGTATCTACCTATATCATTCTTTAAAATTATAAAATTTTGAATTATTATTTACCAGTTGAAGTCCGCGGCCGGAGCCGCTCGGATTTTACACATAGATGTAGACAGTAATTTTACTCATAATTCTGCTTTAAGGGGTGTGGATGGTTTTTCGAAACCTCATGTGGCAGTGACCTTCCTGTCTTTTGAAGGTCACGTATATAATATTTGACTAATCTCGGAATAAAATTGTAGATTTGTTTAAAAAACAATCCCCTACCGGAACGCTCCTTTTATATTTATATTATATGTTTGCAATCACAATTAATTCTGCAATTAAAACGAATCAACTTATAATTTTGTTTAATTTGCAAATAATCACTTGGTTAAATGTTTCAAAACGTCAACCCAATCAATTCTCGGTAATGTTCCAGAGCGGTATTTGAAATAACTTTTTTTCATATTTGTATAAACGTTGGAAAAAACAACAATAAAATCGGTGTAATTTCAACTACTACAAAGTGTTTCATTTATAAAAAAAGAGGAATTTAGCCTTTTGTTTCTCAAGTCCTAATTTAAACAGTTTAATTATCTTTGTGTGGTAACTGTCTTTTTTATATTTAGGAATTTTTTTGTTTTTTTATTTATATTTTATGCATAATGCAATGCGTACTTTAATTTTCAACTACTATTTTTATAAGCAATTTAATTTTTCGATAATTTTTAGTTTATTGCCCAACGCACCTTAATCATTTCACCCCCAGCACATTGAGAAGACAACAAGTCATAACGACTCGACTGTTAAGAGTTAGAAGAGCAGTATAGAGCCAAGCTATGAGCTGTCACAAGGCGAAGGGCAAGGGGCGAGGACACTTGCATGGGAATGGTTGCATACTATTTGTATTGACTTGCGGCGAATCCTTTGTTCTTTGCAAATATTTGATTGTCATATTTACAACGGTCGGTCTAGAACGGAGCACTGCTATTTATGGTACCTACCTTTCTTGCAACTTTGCATTTTGAAACTGTGGGGACAAACGATTGGCGACATATTTGTGAAATTAAATTAACACCATTTCACTTGGCTAGAACATTAAATTTTCGAAGTTTAAAAGTGAGTTAATAAGTATAGTTTTTAAAACCTTATGCATTCTTGAATATATAAGTATTCCTCTCTCTGGTCACCTTTATACTTCATTCATTCACGTAAAAGAGATAGAATAGAAGCATAAATTTGCGATATTTCATTATTAACGGACATTTAGACAGCACTGACCTGGAGAGTATGATTAATTATCGCGTATCCAAAAAACAAAACACAAAATTCCTTGCTCCATTTCATGTAGTTGCTTCTCGCACTTATTTTTTTACAATTCTTCTTGAAAAAGATTTTAATCGTGCGGAATGAAACTTGCTCTGTCGAAAGATTTAATTTTATTAACAATGCTTCCTTTGAAAACAAACATTCATGGAGGTATGCAATAATTAATCCTTTACTGAATCGGTTTTTTAACTCACTGATTTTTTTTTAATAAAAAACAAATATGATAATGAAGGTATTTTTATTATATTTTCATGGTAATAATTTTCCATAACAAAATGTCGTGAATTCGGCAGCATGACGTCATGCCGGGCTACGTTTGTGGCAGATATCATGCGAGATATTGGCGTTTCCTATGTCATAATAACGTTGTAGCCAGTTGGAACTGTTTCAAAATGTGCAGCTTTAGATTGTTTTTGAAATCTATAATCATGAATGAAAATATTAAAATTGCATGTTTTTAGTTCGATAATCAAAATCAGGAAAAAAATATTTGTTAACTTACCCCATTCCCGTGCACTTTCTGTCGGAACAAGACGAACCGTTTCAAATATATCTAGTAGGATCAAACATGTGTAAAAAAAACTCATGGGAATATTTCATTAAAAAAAATATAAAAACATATATTTTTCGTGCAAAGTATCAATATGTACGCACAGATTTCTGGTCAACTTTGTTTTCAATTACTCTAAGTGGGATCTTAACTCTTCCGACTAATTTGTTCACTTTTGGGAACAACACATAGGGGTTCACAGAAATCAGTGTATCTCCCTTACTTTTATTTATTTACTTATTTATCAAGATTCAATGGCAATGGTACGTAAATTTGGTGGTCCTGATCAAAATAGAAACAGAATTGGAACATTATCAATCGGCCGCGGTCAGGCCTGATATAGTTGGCAAAGGTTTTCCATCTAAAAGTCAAGAAATTTATTCGTGATATGACTGAGAAACAGGTTTTTGGAAAGGTAATTTGTTGGGTGTATATAATTGAACAGTAAAAAAGAGGACTCCCTCATCTACATGGTGTGTTTACACTTTGCAGCCAGGATAAGTTGTATACAGCTTCTGATATTGATAATGCCATATCTGCAGAACTACCCCATCCAAAGAATTCGGCTTTGTACCGTATTATTTATTATAATAAATAATATATTTATATTTATACGCTATTTAACAAGGGCCCCTGAGGTGATATCTCACAAAAGCGGGGCTATACAAATTATCCAATAAATAATAATAATAATACTATAATGGCGTGAAATATGATCTAGACATTAACCAGAAAATAATTAAATGTGCACAATTATGAAACAAAAGGTTCCGACCGCAATTTGAAAAAAAACTTCGTGAATTTTTATTAATATTTTTATATGAAACGATGGAAAAGTGAGGTGACGGTGAAATTTGTAATTTGAATAATAAAATGCGTTTTTTTTTTCATTTTTCAGTAATTTTAAGTAAAAACGTAAAGTGAACCATTTTAATTTTTTTTTTATGTTTGCATTCAATATTTGAATATTTCAAAAAATGTATGCTTAAAAAGATATTCTAATAATAAAATTTTAAGGCGTATTTTATCACCTTACAAAAAAAAATAGTTTTCCGCAATATTCCATTTATTTGGATTTGATTGCGAAGCAGAAATGATGCCCGAGGAGTTTAATTTTTTAAAATATTATTTGTAAAAATTGGATCATAATCAGTATCGTCCACAGCCTTCCGATTTTGTAAGCTTTCCGGTAAATTACAAAGACTTCGGACCACTACATATAATATATGAAGTAAATCAATATCCTAAGCATGCCCAGTTTTGTTACTTTTAAGCGGATTTCTCAGTCAACAGGAGGCACTACCATTGTATGTGCATCAACGTTACAGAGTTAACTAGGTTGGCGAACCCTTTTGACAGTTATTCTGTACGTTCGTTACTTAATCGATCCGTGTCTTCGTCGGGCTAACCCGAATTTTTTTTTCATTCACATGCGCGTTAGTTGTCTTCTTTACGCTTAGGTAAATGCAATAAAGGAATGCGGCCACATATCCGAGAGGAAAGGCTCTCAAATATCAATCCGTGGGTCGCGGGTTTAATTCGCGGTATGCGCAAGAACATTTTATTTGATTAATTTATGTTATTTCACAGCATATTCATATAAAATCATATATAATTTGTTTGGTTTTGAAATGACAATATGCATAATTCCTACTAGAATGTTTTTTATTCAGTTCCCACCTATTTCCAACGACAGGAACACTTTGCAAATTTCAAATCCATTTGTTTAGAAAATACAGAACAAGTTTTGAAGGACTAGAAGCAAGTTATTTGTGGTTATCGTGTACAAGATCATTGAAAAGAAGGAAGTATTATTTATGCTTAAAATAGTTTAAGTATTCATTCGTTGTGTTGTGGTGACATCGTATCGAGGTATCTCGGTGGAATTCTTATATTATGCTGTGTGCTGCTTCTTTGTAAGTTATTGGTCTCCTTTTTTCCTTCTTTCATAGCTTGTTTCATCCCTACATATATTATCCAAACAAACATAATAATTCATTTCGTTTCGTTTTTAAATTCATTTATAGTTCATTATTAATGTTCACCTGAAGCTGTAAATCGGAAGCAGTTTCGGATGCAAGATAATATATTTGTGGTAAGTTCCGGAGTGGACGTTGCTCTCAGTGTCGCCCTGATGTAAGACCATCATTCAGAATTGAAAATTTGCTTGAAATGGCTTTGAAGATCGGAATAGCTACGTATTTCCCCACTTTTCTCGTTCCCATCTCCATTACTTCGGCCTAATATAATAAGTATGTACTCCAACTAGATGCTCTCGACACAGGTTTATCCTAGTGAGACAGACATCGAAAAAAAACATGTAAAAAAACATTATATTGATATTATATTATAAAAATAAAAATAAATAACATACTCAATTGGGGATGCTCCAGACGTTTGGTTATCACCATAATTTATTATTGAAAAATAAATGTGGATAAACATGACTTTATAAACACTATAAAAATAAATTCTTTGAAACTGATTCAACAAGTGAAAAATGTTGCTAGTTACCCACAAAGAATGTTCTCTTATGTTAGAAAGAGTGTGAGAATACTTCCAAGCATTTGTTTAAATTGTATTATTATTTTATATTAAAATATTGTAATTTAAATTATTTAAAAAAATAAATGTATTTTATAGGAAGGATGGCTAATCTAATATAATCCATTTCATCCAATCCAATAATAATCAGCCACGCAAACAGTAGGTACCCACAGCAACAATTCATTATTTTATGCTAATTTTCAATGCGTTTCAAATCCTTTTCATGTACCGATACCAAATCTCTACTTTAATATTTCCAAGTATTCATGTCTCTCCCTTGAAATAACCTCACCAAATAAACAGTCTACCAATTATGATTACAGGTCGTTCTGCTGAGAAGTTCAAGGTCATATTTCCATTAGGTACTAAATGGGCTTTTTTAGCCGAGATATATTCCTTTCAAGTCTCTCTTTGAAAATAAAATAACAGTTAAATCATTCAAAAATTAATTGGTATTCTAAGAAAATTTAAATTGAAAAAGTTTTCTGGCTGATAAAAAGATAAATTATTTTTTTATGAAGTCAGGCACGATCTTATGTTATTATTTTAATTATTTATGTTGCAAAATGTAAGCTTCTAAGTAAACCAAGAAAAAAAATTGTAGGTATTTAAAAATATTCGTCGCACTGTCGTGAGCCGAGAATCCAAAACAAAGCAAATGAACATGATTCAACAAAAACTTCAAATTACGTCGTCAGGTGTGGATGGATACAATACAAGGATACAACAAGGAGAGAGGTCATACATATGTCAAACGGTGACATCGTTTACGAACTCTCTCACGGACCACTATAACTGGGAACAAACGCGAGCAAACCGGGTATATTATAAGCTTGTTTATTTAAAGTATTCGTAGAGTAAGCGATTAAGTTATTGTCCTTCTATAAGGCCCGGTATATCAGTCAGTCCGTTTCCTCGCTATGTATGACATTCCTCGCTCAAATTTATGAGGGGTCAAATCGGCCGTTCAAGCGTTAATAAGCAGCGGAATGGTTCCTTTTTTAAACGCCGAGGTGCTAGCAGTCACATGTCAAACGTTTACCGGCGTAAATAATTGCATACTTACAGATCACTGATATTACGTACACTGTCTAATTTTGTCAGTCTGGACATAATAATGTGCATTGAGCAATGCGGAATGTCGACGCTCTTAATTGATAATAAATCTAAAATAGTACATTAAAGGATTTTAAAATTTTCAACATCAGGACAGTTTGTTTTCAGTGGTTAGTTAGTCATAATTTTAAGAAGAGTGCACTGACTCCAACAAAATAAATATTATTATAAATGTATATCCTAACATATTATAGCACCATAATTATGTGGGAAACTTTATCAAAAAATATACTCGTAAATTTAAACCCGCCTAAAAAATTTTACATTATGAAAGATCCGCGATTCTTGGGTAAATTTATCGAAATTCCAATCAAGCCTTGCTTAAAATTAACTCATCTACCGGGCCTAAGTCAATCGGGTTGTAAAAAAAGTGAGAATAAGTTTTAGTTGTTTTAAATATAAAAACGTTTTAATATTTAAAATATTTCTCGCTGCTTTGACGCATTCAACTATTGTAGTCATATACCTACAATTTATTTATGTTTTATAACGAAAACCATTGCTATCCTAAGCTTGCATCACGAGTGATATTCCAAAACGTATCCAAAGTTGTTATTTTATCAATACGATACAGCGTAACAGTTGACCTACGTCACAAGGCAATAGTACCGAGTTGTTACGGTCTGAATAATGCATGTGTGGTACTGTCCACTGCTCCCGTGATAAGCGCCGAACCTGCGCACATTGAACTAAGGAACAAATTTTTTGAGCCAAATAATACAATTTTGAGTAGCTCATTATTATAGTATTGTGTCTTGATACACGTAATGAGGAAAGGAACAAAGCAACGGCAAGCGGCGTTTCGACACTTTAATTAAACGTAAATTATTGCTCACGCAGAGGGGCAAGAGGACTAATGAAAGAGGGGCAAGCGAAGGATGGAATGCACGACGCCTGGGTAGGAGTCCAATGCTTGGTTAGTTTAGTTTATTTTAAAACTTAATTTTTATAAAGCAAAGTGGATTTTGTGCTTCCTAATGTCTCGTTCTGGCCCACTGTGCGGCGCTGAGCGGTTGCGGAGGGCGCTTTAACTTCTTTAACTTGTCGGCGCATTTTTATTTGGCCATGCTTTATTCATGGGGCGCAACAATGCTGCTGCAACGAGCCAGCCAGCCTGCAGGACGACTGCGGTGTGATTGGCCACATTCAATTGGAGGCTTTCATCAATCTTTTGGGTAAAGATGGACGCGAGAGTGAAAATGTAAAAAAATATTTAAGGCCGAGTTTCGTCACACGCCCGCAGCGCACTGTGTTTCGTTTCATACAGCTAGACGGAAAAAAGTCACTTTGGAATTCTTGAAAAATGACGTCATGGGGGTATTAACAGGTAGTTAGTGTGACAAATGCTTTTGTAATTGGGGTAATTAATGAACGGGTTGACTCATACCAGAGCCCCAAAGTCAGGTAAATTAATTAATGAATTATCAGTTGCTTTTATTCGCATCTTGTCGCGCGAGCTGTAAGGTAGTTTATGTGCTTAAAATAATGTGTTTTGGTTCTAAAAAAAATGGAAACTACTTTGGAAGGTATGTAGTATTTAATAATTGTAAAATTTTAATATAAAACATCACAGTTTTAAAAAAAAATAATGTTTAACTTGTGTATTTTTTTGTGGTTTAAAAATATTCAATTTCTAACTTCTCGAGAATTTTTTTCGGATAAAGTATCAATAAGGTTCCGTGATTTTTTTTTTGTAGATTGAACAATTAATTTTCTATTCAAATCAGTTTCGATATTTTTGCTCATTAATGCTCACCAGTCATAATTTGTCATTTCACAGGCACCACATACCAGATTTCCAGGCAGGAATTTTTCGAGACGTGGAGAAGTTTACCCAAGAAAGAAAGGTTTCAGGGAATATATAATCATATTTTAAGTAAATTTGAACGTCAAAATCTCAGTGCAAGCATTGAAAAAATTTTGAAAAGCCAAGTACAGTTAATATCTTTGAATATAACCAAAAAGTGGATCGCAGCTTTTCGGATTTGATAAATTTTAGAATTAACATTGAAGATTTATTTATTTATTTATTTAGTAAGAAACAAACAGCTTTTATATAAAATACAATGATAGATAAAAATATACAAGTCAGCTGAAGTCAAGCCACAGAAGTTTCTTATGTTAAAGTGCATTAAAAATGAAGTTTTAGAATCTTAAAATTAATTTGGTTTTAGGAAAGGGAGAGGAAGGGGAAAATAGGAAGAGGATAGTAGATTTGAATGTAAAATTTAAAATGTTATTAACTATGGTAGATGGCAAAATTTGCAATGTAATGACTGGAAACAAGTCGACTATGTCGTGTTATATTTGTGGTGCCAAACCCAGTGAAATGAATACTACGGTTATCAATAGAGTTCCACGACAAGAATTTTATTCCTTCGGCTTATCTACATTGCATGCCTGGATAAAAACTTTTGAATGTTTTTTGCATATCGCTTACCGAATACAACTCTGGCAAGTCAGAAGGGATGCAAATAAACTAATTTTAAGTACTAGAAAAAAAGAATTACAGGAACGGTTTAAAAGTGAAATGGGAATAATTGTAGATAAGCCAAAACCTGGGTTTGGCAACACAAACACTGGTTTTTTCGAGAGCCCGAAAAGAGTGCCGAGATAACGGGTGTAGATGCGGGGCTCATCAAGAGGTTTTGCATAATTTTGAGTACAATAGCTTCTGGGTATAGCATTAACATCGAACATTTTGAACAGTATGTGCATGACACTATGGAGTTATATCTTAACCTATATGATTGGTATACCATGCCAACAACTGTTCATAAACTATTATACCATTCATTTGACGTGATTAGTTCGTGCATTGTACCTATTGAGCAGCTGTCAGAAGAGGCGCGAAATAAAGACTGTAGAAGATTTAGGTAATTGCACACCAGAAAAATCGACCGAACATCAACAAACAGAGATATGTTAACCATGCTATTAATTACATCAGATCCAATAATAAATAGTTTTAGAGAGGTTCCAAGAAAAAAATCGAGCTCACTTCCCTCTGAAGTGTTAAATTTACTTGTTCCACCCAATTCCGAGTCAAGAACACAATGTTTGCGATCTGATGACTCCTCTGAACATTATTCTGATGATTCCTCTGAACATAACTCAGATAACATCTAGTTTCAATAAGCATTATGTTTAAGAACTTTCTCACAAATCTATTGGTTCTGTACTGTCTTAAAAAAATTAAAGATGTTTATGTGCAGTTAATTTCTCTCGCCGCAAATGACTCAGATAGCACTTTATTGTAATAATTTTTTTGTTTCGTTACTGTTCTTGCATAACTTTTGATATTATTATTTTATTTTCTGACTGTACTTTCTGCAACTAATGCTTGTTTTTATTAAGTTCTGTTGCTAAATATGACTAAAATTGTTTTCCTAGATTAGTAATAATGATTGTTTTGCTTATTTTTTATCATTTATTTATACTTTCGCAATTGTTTCGTGATTTGTATTATATTTTTTGAAAGTGCTTTTACATATTTATTATTCTCAAAATAGACTTTTTAAATTTGTTTTCTTTAAAAACCTCAAATACGGTATTAATACTGTTTATTTAAAAGATTTTTTTCCGATTTTTTTTTTTTAAGAAAAAAATTAAATTAATCACTTTCAACCCAAATTTTCAATACATTAAGATTAAATACTCCCCACAAGAGGGTTCCAAACACTTTATAATTATAAAAGAGTTTTTTCCGTCTAGCTTGTATGAAACGAAACACTGTGCAGCGTTGGGAAAGTTACAAGCACTTAAGAAGGTTGGGTTTCGTTCGTTAGGAATGAAAATTCTAATTGTAAAATCAATTGTTGACAGAATATTTTACTTCTCGTAGATTGTATTGTCGGGTGAAATTATGACATGACTGATATATATTTTTTTAAGCAAATGAAAATATTCAGTATAATTTGATAACAAAGAATATTGTTTTTTTTTCAAGTTTTTCTGGCTTTCACCTTTTAAGGGTATTCTAGACCATCATTTCAAATTATAGAGAGAGCGTAGATGAATTTATACAACAATTTTTATTTTAATGGGCATATTTTAAAATGAAATCAAAGATTGTTGTCGAGTTCACACAGAAGAGAAGTTCAATGGAGGGGAGTCAATTTTAGATAATGTTTGATAGAATAGAGGACATTTGGTTAGAGGAACTTTAGGGACACTTCTAGACACCGGAAAGAACAATCCAGGGAGTCAAAGACGTGAATTCTAAAAAGGTGAGAAGGAAAGAAGGAACAACGAAAGTGAGAAAATTGTTTTTTTTTCAATTGGAGGAATAGTTGAAACCACGGTTTTAATGGGATAATCTATTCAATTGAGGCATAGCAGAGTTATTTTATTTTGACTATATCTTTGAGGATAATAAAGAAAATAACAATATGAAATATTTTGGTATCGTTTAAATACACTTTCAAAATCATCGTTAATTACTTTGTTTTAAGAAATTGTGAAAATTTGAGATAATTTGAGGTAATTTGAGGGTTCTCATCAAATTCTATTTATATGTATTTATTGTTTAATATTACTAATAATATGACGGCTTGAAATCAGATTCTACAAGGCCCACTAAACAAAATAAATAGTTACAGTTACAACACGGCAACAGAGTTACTTGCTTTGTCAACGGCGATAAGGAAATTCTTTTAAAATATTGCTAGACCCTTTACCTTGCAAAACTACTATTATTTTATTGACATAATTTTCTTAAAAATTTAAAACTAATATTCCGGGTTGTTTATTTTACCAGTGCATGGATGCATTTAAGGCGATCTACTATTTTTTTTAAGTTTTTTACTCCATATTCACTTATTCAACTAGAAATAACTAAAATAGATACATTTTTTTAATTACACATAAATACATAACAATATTATTCACTTTCAGTGTTTTGCTGATTGATCATATAAGTGATTTTTTTTTTAAATGTACTTACCCTTTTTTTATTTTTTTATGTTATCTGGAAGCAAATATATTTGTTGCCCCCCTTGTATTGCTTGCCATAGGGAGTATTTATGGTATTTAAATGTATGTTATCGTGTTGCCGTATAAAGTGTGTGTGTACTTGGGACGTCTTAATGAATTCTGTATTTGTATGTATTTGTTTATTATGTTTCATATGCGTTTCCCAAGATTTCAACGAAATTATTTAAATGTGAATGTACTATAGGTTATAATATAGACCTGTTTTGATTTTATTTGGTAACAGATATATGATAACCGGCTAAATACGCTAATTAAGGGGGTGATTTTATCTTTAATTTCTTGAATATGCTGTTTAAATTGTATATGTTTATCAACGCACAGCCCAAGATATTTAACCTGTATCAGGATTTTCTGGTTGTTATTTTCAATTTTCAAGGGTACAAGGGATGAAGAGGAATGATTTCACGGTTTTTTTTACTTAGAAGTTTGGATATTTGATTGGAGCCCAGTGTTATTTTTTTCTAGGTCTCTGTGCATTTTTAGATGTATATCTTTAACCCAGTAGATAATTACAGTATCATATGCATTTTTAAAAAAATCACCGTTTATATCTAATTGGGAGATATCATTTAAATAAATTTGGAACAGTAGTGGACCTAATATGAATCCCTGCGGAACTCCATAGTTTATTGGAAGGTGGTTGCTATTTTGATTATTGATGCTAACGATTTGCCTACTGTTGCTAAGATATTTTTTTTTTTTTTTTTTTTAAACAAATTCAATTTATTCAATAAAAAAATTTACAATGTGTGATATACATATATATATTTCACTAGTAATAAGATAAGATATTATGATATGATTAATATTTATTATTTTTCAATGTTCTCCCATAAAAAGCAATTGCTTGTGTGTATGGGATGAGGTATTATTTGTTTAGTTTCTTAGATTTTTATTTAATTTTTTAATTTTTTGTTTTTGTTTTTCTTTTATTTATTTTTTTTTTTAAATTTATATATGATTTGAATTGATTAAGAGCAGGACCAACTACACCCATTTTCTCGAGTTTCTTGAGAAGTATGTCTTGACATACTATATTGAAGGTCAATTGGTATAGATTAAATATAATTTCCAACATGAAAAATAAACGCTGATTAAGTCGTTTATTTCCGCAAATATGTTTGATTTTTTCCTAAAGCCATATTGTTTTTTTATATGAAATTTTTATTTTTATAGGAAGTTGTTAAATCTTTCGTAAATTACACGTTTAAAGATTTTAGATAAGGTTGGTAAGATATAAATGGGTCTGTAGTTTGAGATTCGTTTTTGACCCACCTTTGTGAATTGGTATTACCTAAGCAATTTTCAACTATCTGAAAAATTCCCTGTATAAGATACCGATTAATTAACTTTGATAAAATAGGAACCAATTCGGTAGAGAGACTTAGAACTATCTTACATTTGTGTGTATCATAAGCAACACTTGCTTTTAGTTTTAATGATTTTATTATTTTACTTATTTCTAATACCGTAGTAGGTTGAAGATATAACGATTTAATGCTATCATCCACTAATGTTATTTCATTGACTGGATTGTGTGTGATTTTTTTATGTATATTACCAGCTAAGAAGTGTCAGTGTTACAAAAGAAATTGTTAAAGTGTTCGCATATCTCTACGTATAGCATTCGGAATCGGACGAAATCGCGCATTCCTTACGCAGATGGCGATAAGGTTGACCGCCTATATTTTTACCTCGGCGTAAAACATTCGGAATCGAACGAAATCACCCATTCCTTATGCAGATGGCGACAAGTTTACCGCCTGTATTGGTTTACACAAAAAAATAGCCGAAACGTATGTTTTCTTTTACTTCGTTCAAAGTTAGGCCAAAATATTTAAATGTTTTGCGATCATAATCAAGAACTTAATTTGCCACATTATAGGCACAATAAATTCATATAAAAAATCTAAAAGGATTTCGTAAATGGTAGATTTTACAATTTTTATATTTTGAATTGCTCCGCTACTGACCGGTTGGTTGTGATAATGCAAAACGTTTGACAAAACAATTCACCTGCGGTGCTTTTTTATTATTTTAATAGGGGGGGGGGGGGGGCGTTGAAGACAAATATACTTTAAATGTGGGCAGTCCCTCAGAAAATGTTTTGAACCTCTGTTCTAGCGCAATCTCTTCCCAGATTCCCACAAAGCCTTTGTAGGATAATCTGTTTATTTTTGAGATGCATAGCAAAACAGGCGCTCACTCCCATCCAACAGTCACCTTCCACTTACAGAGTTAACCTTATAAGCGTTCAGTCAGGACTGGCTCCGGCCTCTGAGTCCTTTCACCCACCAGTTATTAAATACACTTGATCATAACTATCATGATTATCTTCTCTCATACCTTTATTTTAACGGTAACCTTAAATTTTACTCAATCTTTGAAATTGTTTTATGGAATTTCATTTTTTTATTTATTTTTTTTATTTTTTTATTTTTTATGTGACACCTCACAAGAGCGTCCCTGCCTGTGCAGTGTACAGACAGGGGAACAATGTCACCACCCGGTTGGGCGGCGTTGTGAGGCGGAATAAGGTAGGGGCTGTAGGAAGGGATTTGTTAATGCGGGCCTTGAAGAGGCTCGGATTATAGGAGGGAGGAAAAACAGATGCCGGTAGCTCGTTTCACATACGAGCCGACTTACACAAAAACGAGTCGTAAAAACGGCCCGTTCTCATGAAGCCAACGTCAACCGTGAACGGGTGTTCAGTTCGTGTCCGTCGAGTTTCGCGCACGTGCACCGGTGCATCAGGAATCAATGCTGCTAGCTCCTTGGAGCAGGCTCCATTGAAATACCTGTAGAACAGACACAGCATGCCTACATTGGTCTATGCATTAGAGAAGGCAATCGGTCTGTTAACAACGGATTGTCAATCAGACGGATCGCTCTCCTTTGCACAGATTCAAGCAGGTTTATCAAGTATTTTGGGGCTCCAGCCCAAAGGTGGCTCCCAAATTCAATAGATGGGCGGACTTGAGACTTGTACAGGGTCAGCAGCTGGTCACTGTTGAAGAATCTGAATATTATTATTTTAAAAATTATAATGATTCAAAAAAATATATAACTTGTAATTTTGTGACATTTCACCCCAGGTGTGATTTCCTTTAACAAACTACTTAAACCGGAATCTCATTTGCTCTATTCTACGACCTTTGATGTGATTTGTCACAAAATATGCGTTATTGAAATTATCCAATTATTATTATTAACTTATTTTTAGAATGAAAATTGAAAGACATTATTGCGCTTTCACACTAATTTATAAATTGAATGTAAATCAAATTTAATGATTTTATTATTAAGTCCTGCAATTATTTCATTTTGTTTTATTTTGACAGCTGTTCCAAGGCCATTTTCAAACTGAGGTTGGGCCACGTTACGATTACTTATTTACAAAATTATATTTCAGTTCATCGAATGATCACTTAAATAAGTCGTCTTAACGTCGCCTAACCACAGTTTGAAAATGACCGTGAATGCCAAAACAGTTGTCATAATAATAAAAAACTTAAATACTTGCAGAACTTAATAATATTATTAAATTTGATTTACATAATTTTTTTATAACAAATAAAATAAAATAAAAAATAACCTAACGTTACCTATTTAACCTTTTTTCGCCACTTTTAATGACTTTATATCACTTTTGGAAGAGTGTATTTAAGCGTGTTGAATTGCCACTTTCCTGAGTTGACCGGTTACAGAAGATAAGCATAAAATTGTCCATTGAGATATTAACTTTACAAGATATAATTTAACTTATAATTTACATGACTGTTTTCACTTTGTACTGGCCTATAAACCTGTCCAGACACACACTCCTTACGTCATCCACATTCATACATATTTTTATATCTCTTGACATGTCCTGAATCAGGTAAGTATATGATTTACTTGATTGCAACTTACCTTCCAGGGATTATCTCGGCTTCTTCACCCATGACCCGCTGACTAAATGACACTCCTTCCCCACTACTTTTTCTCTGTATATCTTTACAACATATAGGCCCTAAGTTTATTTTTTTATGCGTGATTTAATCTTCTTCATTCAAATTTAATAAAGGTGTCCAAATTCTTAAATGCAAGAAATAATGCTTCGCGAATACTCCAATCTCTACTGTGTTCGTCGCCCGTACATGACGCCCGCACATCGCGCTAAGCCGCGAGAACTAGCAAGTACACTTTTTTTCGCCTTTTTGCTAGTTGAGAGCGGCTCAGCACCTTGAGCGGGCTTCGTGTGAACGCAACTATTTGAAAACAAATACAAAAAGCTCATCTAGTGTAATCAATGTTTTCACATTTAGGGTGATACGATTAAATTAATACTATACAGGGTATTCATAGCCTTACCAAAAACCATCAGCCTGCTTTGATGGCGTGTAAATCGTTTCTAGAGTTGATGATATTCTCAGTATCTCCCTGTTATAATACCATCACTCAGAATTTAAAGGTTACTTGAAATTAGTTTGGCCATGGTTGGTGAACAGGTCTGAATGGCCAAAAATTCTATAAATATTTGAAAATATTTTTACCAAAAGTAAGGAAAAATTGAGCTTACTTGGAGCACTCGTAAGCACCTCCAACACACTTCCATTGGTTTAACTCTTTAGTTTTTATTTAATTTTTTATTTATGTGAATTTCGCACAAGAGTGCTCCCGACTTGAGCCATTGAGACTACGGCATCCCCAATTGGGGTACCTTGTGATTCTGAAGGTAGTGGGCATGGTAAGAAGATGGAGGTGAGGAAGGTCGGGAAGTACCTGGCTGTTCAGATCTGGTTACCAAACACGGTTAAAGCTATTTCAATTCTGATTGATGGTCTTACACCAAGGCGATACTGAGAGTATCTTCCACTCTGGAACGTGCAACATATACAATATTTACTATTTTAATTTAATTAATTGTGAAAAAAAAAATAAAAATAAAATTTATTTGCGAACGCCGGGATTAGAACCCGCGACCTTCGGTTTGCTACTCGAGAGCCTTACTCCTCGAACACAGAGGCCGTTCCGTGCTCATAATCATAGAATAATATTAATAAATTGCATTGCTGTTTCATTAGTTTGGCACGAATTAGCATTATCCGTTAAGAAGAATGCCGAGTCCAAACACAAATGCAAATGATGATGCAAATGAAGGTGAGGGGGGTGGTCCCAGAAATGAACCTCTGCTAATTGCGCCGCCCACCAAGGAGATAATTATCCTTTCAGAGATGCAACCGACCAACGGTGCTATGTGTCCGAATTTAAATTACTTGTTTTTTGCGGTTGTGTTTACTATATATATTTAATTTTAATCCACTTTCATAATTAACATAAGATAAAACTCTAACGAGGAATTCATGTCTAATTATTAAGTTATTTAAAAATCGCCTTCTAACATAATTACCAGCTTTTTCTTTATTTATTTTAAATCCCAGGCAGCACTGGATGCTTTAGTTAGTATACAACTAAATGAAGTCTCCGGTACTGCCAAAGGAGATGTTTTTCGAAATCATTTGCAGACAATACATTTTTTTTTTAACTGTATATAATTTCACGAAAAATTATCATTATGAGAAACTGCAGTCGTTTTTTATATTTAATTTATCAATAATGACCTTTAAGCTTAAATATCTTTTTTATTTTATCGTTATAGTTAAAATAATTATTTTGTTAAAATTTTTCGTGTCTTCAAAAAACGTTTCGAATCTGTGACCCGTGATGTCACCCACGACTGACCGGACTCAAAAAGTTTTTTTTTTCATCCGGCACACACAAGGCCGAATGATCAATTTACGACGCCAAAAATATTTTTATTTGATATTCTGATCATAAATGCTTGCGAGGAGAGTACCTACATAAGATAATCTTTCAGAAAAAATACATAATTATGGTTAGTTGGGGTCAGGTGCTCGTTTTATGAAAATTTTGAAAAATATCGTGAATAAATTTTTATTTTATTTTATGTTAGTGAGGTAGGTAAATAAAACATATAATTATGAGTAAACTGTTAAATGAGGATATCTTATAAATTTGTAGTTATTTTATCTTAATCTTCATTTCCTGTATAGCTTCATTGCCAAGGCTACCTGAAAAGTGGGAAAAATACATAAACGATTTTATATTACCTATAAAATATTTTTTCGAACTATTAAGAAAATGACGTGGAACTGTGGAACTTTTTTTAAAACTCTAGCTAAAGAAAACATTTAAATTTATTTTTATAGCAAATATATAATTTCATAAAATTTATATTATATTTATCTTATGTAAAAACTATTATATTAAAAATAATTTTAGATTAAAGTACACACCTGACGCTTCAATATCCATGTCAGAAACTTTTTGATTTTAAAATAGGGAAGATAGGATTGCGCGCATGTGCAGACTATTGCGTTGCGTTCATAAAATAAATTCTTATGGTTTATTTTCAACTTGTTTATAGAAAACGTTTCAAATGTATTTATGATTAGTTTGAAGACAATTCTTTTACCTGTTTTTGGCGCAGCCATTTCATTTGGCCGTCCATGCGTGCGGCAATGTATTTTGTATGAGACGTTATTGATTCTTGAGATTACCCGCTGTTTAGTATTGAAACAGTTTGGGATAATACCTACCATAATTTCCCATCATATACTATCATACCTTCTATCCATTATATTCCTTCCTTAAAAACAGCCTTACTCAAATTGGAAAGAAGAAAATTATTTTTTTGGCACTGTAAATTGTGGCAAGTAGTTGCAATTGTTGTGTCGTCGTGAATTGGAGTCGTATATGCACATGCTTTGTGCTCTGTTTGAATGTGCTTTATACTTTAGCATCCTTGTTGATTTGGTTTACAGTCCATTCCGTGTATCATCACCGTGCACATTGAAGAACACCAGCGTAAAATGTTAGCATCTCGTTACTAATGTTATCGTATTGAATCAAAGTGCAAAAATGCATCCATGAATAAACAATGGATGCATTTTTGCACTTTGATATATTTCCATCGGTTCAAATGTAAATGTGGAAAAAACTTTTCCAATACGTACGTTTTAAAATACCCACAAAAGATGAAGAGATTTTCAAATTCCCCAAAAAATTCCTACAAGTTCCTTTTATCCATATGGATCGATCGATTTGGATCGATTCGAATCGATATGAATCAAATTTGAAACGATATGGTGATCCATATCGGTGATATCCATATCCATATCCATAGGGTGATATTTGGATCTATATGGATGGATGGATAAATGCATCATGGATAGTAAATAAAAGGGCGCAAATAAAACATAACCCTGTGTAAACTTTCGTACCTGTACCCTGTACCTGTAGCTTCACAGAAGTGAACATTGAAATGGAGAGACAATTAACATAGTGAAGATCCATGTTAATTGCTTTACAACCCACCATGGGCGATATGGGCACGAGTTCTCAGAGGTTAAACAAATCTATCGTGTCCTGCCTTTGGTACGGGGAATGAATGACGTGCTGAATATTTCGATAAAACCAATAAAAAGTTTTTTTTTTTATATGTAAATTTTACTACTTAATTAGAAGTCAAATTCTAATCATGTTACAAATATTTTAGATAAATAGTACTGCACCGCAAACCTACACATTTATAATGCATATCGAAATGATGATTTGTTGTATTTGGTTCTAATACTGCCACAAAGAAAGAAATATTATATCCAACTAAACACACCTATCACGGAGAAGAGATAAACCATTAGAAGAGACATTTAGGTGATTCCACTGTCCCCGTGCCCGAAGTAAGGTTAGTGTTATTTATTTATTTACGTATTACTCGTGGTCTTCGGCGGTGGGCCCAGCCACTGAGCAGACATTTTCGAAAATCAGATTTACAGTAATTGTTCACTTATTTTGTATGTAAATTGTGAACATATCCAATAAGAAGTGTTAAAATTTTTCTTTAAGGGGGAGAAAACGGGGTTGGCGTGGTTTGTCGACATCTCGTATAGATAGGGACTCCTCTTTTGTTTTGAATATCAAATATGCAACTGTAGGGTAAATTATAGGGAGTTTGCATCTCCCGGAAATAACTATAATATTATTTTTACCTACATTCTTGTGAGGCTGGTATCATTGTAAACCTGCGCGCGGTACCTCGCGCGGCAAATAATATCATTCTGTCTCCAGCAGTCTAGCCGTCGCACAGTGGGCTGAAAAGCGCCTTTCATAGACATAGAGACACGAATTTCCAATGGTATTTGTTTTTGCTAGAAATGGATTCTGCTGATCATTACTATGCTATAAAATTTTGTATGAAGCAATTGCGTGTACAAATGATGGAGTCATCATTTTTTAAAGAAAAAATTGTATGTCACTGACATTAAAAATGAGGCTATCTCTGGAATCAATGAAAGGCGATTTTCAGCCCACTGTGCACAGTGTTTTGGCTTGCAGTGTAAATAAAATATTGTAAGCTAGACAAAGCATACTCATATATAAAGCATTTAAGCATTAAAATGAATCATCAACATAAAAAAGTTTTTTTTTCTAATTGAGGATTTAAAAAAAAATCGCAAGTCGCGCCACAATACGAAGTATGTCAAAAAAATACAAATAAATAGTAGTATATTTATGTGTAAGGATAGAATGGCCAACCTTATGATTCCAGAGATAACCTCATTTTTAATGTCAGTGCCATACAATTTTTTCTTAAAAAAATGATAACTCCTTCATTTGTACACGCAATTGCTTCGTACGAAATTTTATAGCATAGTAATGATCAGCATAATCCATTTCTAGCCAAAAAAAATACCCTTAAAATTCAAGTCTCTATGTCTATGAAAGGCGATTTTCAGCCCACTGTGCGTCGGGTTGACCATAAACCTCCTCTAGCGTACGCGATTTATTTGTTCATAAAATTAATATAAGTGAGTTTTGTTGAAATAAAAAACTAAATTAGAATTATCCAAATTCTCGTTATTTCACACTGACAGTAATCACGCAACCTCGGATTCTGCGGATTGGAGAACCGCAGAATCATTTAGCCAACAACCCATTTAAACTGGCGATGATAACCTATCCTCCAAACAACTTTTTGTAAATTAAACTGACAATTTCAAAAAACAAACCCAGACTGGGATATCTTTATAATACGTTATTTAGATATACAATGTATCGATTTATTATTCATTGGCAACATTATTACAAATTAATTATATTTATTGATAGTAGCAAAAAAAGTTAGGTCATCAAAAAATTAATAATATGTTCTTTTCGTGCGTTTAGTATCGGATACTGAACGAAAATTATCTTCACTTATCAAATATCGAATTTTTTTCTTGAACAGGTAATCATTTAATCAGCGTAGATCACAATTCTGGGAATTATCTTTCCAGTAGTAGGTACATACTTTATAAATATAACTTGTTGAGATATTTTAGTATAATTTGCTGGAATCCGTAACCATCATTCCAAGTAATTGATAAAGATTTTTTTTTTACATTAACCCCACAAAGGCGGTCCTGAGGAAAATAATTTCCCTCAATGCCCATGCCTTCTTTTGGGATGCCTTGTTTAGTGTCTTTTTTAGGAAAGTAAGGAGAAGAAGTTTTAGGAAGGTATAGGCTATGAGGGTTGGGTAAGAATCTAGATATCAGCGTGTACAGGAGTGACGGACATATGAATATGTTCCTCTCACTGCGGCGGAAGAAAAGGGTCGAGAGACAAGTTGGAGAAGTTAAAAGGTCTCCCCAAACCGGCCCCTCCCGATCCGGCACGCCGAGCAGCTGATGGCCAAGCGTATCCTGAACACACCGTACCCTATGAACCCGGGCACCCCTGCTAAATCACCAAACGTAGTGAACCACTTGGGGTGACCTATGACAGAAGTATTGGTTATCCAATAAATGGTTTCGGGGGCGGCGGTACCCAAACCCGCCTCCCAAATTGAATCTTATCTACAATAAAGACTTTCTAGACAATCTACAATTAAGACTTTCTAGAATAATTTAATAAAATTGATAAAATGTTTTACTCCAACATTTTGTTAGAAACATTTCATCTATTTTGTTATTAAGAACCGTCTACCATTTGCAGCAATGGCATTGACTAATGAGAACATCTAAGGAAACACGACCGTCATTAAAAATATTTGTTTCAATTTCGTAAATAATTAATTAACAACAGGCCATAATATGAGGCTTATAAAAAACATGTCCATTACCAAAACTTTTAAAAACACTGCAGTGCAACACAAACAAAGTAATGTGTACTTTGTTAAATATGCCTACTCGTGGGCGGAACAACACGACTTTTCAGCATCTTCAAAACTAAAGCTTGTAAATTTAAAACCATTTCCGTGTTGTTTAAATTGCCGGTTTTTTTAAAGCTTTGTTAAGTTGAACTTACAATTAGTTAAAGAATTAATATGGTCACTATCATTCGGGTCACGTATTTGCTTGCGTAATAAAAACAACATAAATAAAATACAGGGACATTTATCATCGCACTCAGTTATCACATTTTATTGCCTTATAAATCATAAATAACCATTTTTCGTTACGTTTTTCCACTCAGCGTGAATTTATGTCTTCTCTGGAGGAAGGATGGACAAAGAGAAGGATACGGCGATGCGATGGACGGATAAGGAAACTTTTCCACGGCTAGCTTTGAATGAGAAAAGTGTAGTTCGGAGAAGTTTGCTTTTGACAGGATATCAAGTTATTGGATTCATTCCGCGATCAAATTGAGAGTCGAGAACAGAAGATGGAACACTTCTTTGTAACTCGTATCCTAAATAAATATTTATTTCTGCGTTATATTAAATAATCCGTGTATTCAGATTTACGTAATTGTAAAAAGCATTCACTTAGTGGCTCATCATAATTTATAATAAAAACACATAAATTTGTTTTTGACCACTATAGTTTTATTTTCACTCTACCGGTTTCGGAAGATCCCTTCCCGAGGAAAATAATTTCCCTGAATGCCTATGCCTTCTTTTGGGATGCCTTGTTTAGTGTCTTTTTTAAGGAAAGTAAGGAGAAGAAGTTTTAGGATAGAAATATAAATATTAGAATCACGGAACATTTAAGATGTTTAAATAACAATAATTTTTGGGAGTTTGCCAATCATCTCATTTCCACCGATCATACTTTTAGTAAAGATACAGGGGTTAAAATTCTTCACCGTTGTAATAAAGGCAAAAAATTAGATAATTTAGAAGCACTTGAAATCAGAAAAGTCCTCAATAATAACTCCAGTATAATAAATAACCAAATTAATCTGTCTTATAGTCCTATTCTAGACATATTTCCAGTCAACCGCTCTGTTCTTCCTGGAATTCCCGTAATTACCCCTTCCACTTTGTCCACCCCTCTCTCAAACACTTTACATTTTTGTATTTATATGTCAATATTTTGTGTAGTAGATCAGTTTTAAATATTCTCCTGACGAAGGAAGGGATCTTCCGAAACCGGTAGAGTGAAAATAAAACTATAGTGGTCAAAAACAAATTTATGTGTTTTTATTATATTCAGATTTAACTAATATATTTTTTTTATAATATATAACACCGCTCGTAATTGCTTGAATCAGTGGGACCAGAATACATGTAATTTTACAAGAGTAAAGGAAGTTAAAATATAGAAATTGGGGAAAAAGGCCGGCTGTAAAATGACTGGACTTTAAAATCTTGTTAAGGAACAACATTGCGATAGTTATTTCAGCCAATGCAATATTACCGTGATGAATGGTTTTATTTCCACCAGGGTGATATCTAGGGGTATGTTTCACTGTTGTATAGACCATTATCAATGTAAAATGCAAGCTGGTAGGTTTTTGTAAACAATGCTTACATGTTCTTGAAATAATTTTTGTTTGCTTTGCACACGCATGTTAAATAATTTATTTTTACGGAACGAGAAATCTGTTCCTTTGTGAATATTTATAAAGAACGGGTACAATGGAAAAATCATTTTAACGTTATTAATAATTGTTAGATTATTAGAGACATAAGCTAAGCGACTATAATGAGCAGTTAACAATGTGCATATGTTTACAATTTCAATGTGAAACTTTGTTTGTAATTGTAACCTGTAATCGAACATAAAGTAAATAGATTAATTCATTGTTAGGCAGACGAGCACATATCTGCTTATGAAATTACGACCCAACACAACGGAAGTAAAAACGCTCTAGTAGTTTCGCCCTAAATACGCAAACTAGTTTGGCTCTATTACTTCAAGCTTTCCATTTAAAATAAAATTAAAACTCCAAATAATTTAAAAAAATATATATATTTATATCTTTATCTCTTACCAACATTTATAAAAGTCAACTTTTTTATATTTTATGTAAAAATCTTAATGCAAACTTATAATGGTGTTAGAGAAAAAATATTATAAATAACGAATTGAAAACCATTATGTAACACTTCAATTAATTATTTAAGACAGTATTAGCGATTCTTAAACAGAAAAATCATAAAAAGGCATGGTCACATCTAAGACATGAACTCAGGACCCTTGCCTTGCCGGGGCAAGGCTCTACCAACTGAGATAATGCTATCTCTTTAGGTCATATGTAACTGTACATACTTCGAATAAGAACTACCAACATTATCTTCATTTGCTCGCACATTTTATGACTGCTATCATATGTACGATCGCCAGATTCAAATCGAACTGAATGCAATCTAGACAGTATCTTGGATAAATGTGTTTTATTTTTATTTTAATGTGCGACATCTATAGACTTTTTCTGAGGAGAGAAAAAGTCAATATTTACACCTATTTATTACAAAGTTAAAGGGGATAAATTCAATATGTTGTACTTCTGATACCAATAGTTATTGAATAATAATAACGTGACAATAACAGTCGGTGGCTGAGTTGACACCGCGTTTGGGTCCCACCCAGGCGTAGCGTGTTCAATTCCTCGGCTGGCTAAGTCCTCCATCACAACACAAGCAACATTTTCCGCTTACTGTAGTGGTAGTAGGAGATTTTCAAATATCGTCAGGTTATTCGTAACCCGGGAATGTTTGTCTTTATTTAAAAAAAAATGTAGTGCAGTTTAGTGTCAATTCACTGCGCTTGAAAATGCATCTATTGAAATAAAAATAAATGTTGATGCATATATTTGGAGGTTATATCGTAAAGCCTCTTCCAGTAAAATATTTTGAAAGCTTCACGACGCGGCTAAATGTTCGCGTATGTTTGATACTACTCACGCCAACTGTAAGGTACCTATATATTTATGTATATTTTAAAATATAAAATGTTTTTTAATCTCTTTTTAGAGCTCTAAAAAGAGCATCATTAAAAATCTACGCTCTTATTTTACACGGGAGTTGAATGATGCTCGTATTAAAGCTTCGACACCTGTCCTGAACATGCAATGAAACACTCTCAAAGCGATCAAAACTTTTTTACACTTGGATTTATTACTTAAACCAAATCGCAAATCCACCAATCCGAGGAGTACCTGTATTTCCAAGCCTGCGGAGGAATTTGTATTTTAAGCTTTTATTCTATGGCCAGGGTGCAAACGACATTACAGTCACCATCTTAAGGCTGGCTGCAAGGTATGGTACGGTGCGTGTTTTGAATGGTAATTTTATTCATTGACATAAAAGGCACTGAATAACTTAACCGACGGAGGCAGATCCGCCGGGATGACACTGTGCCCAGCTGAAATTTAGGCGGACGCGAGACTTACCGAAAATGAAACGAGCGGATTATCAAATTATGAATTTGTTTGAAGATTTTAAAAGCTTCTTCTTGTTGGGAGCTTTAATCTGGGCGAGGGGGAGGGCATGGCGCAGGTTGTCCTCGTAAGGGATTATCTAAGTTGTGGCAAGTATCTGTTAAATTATGGCGACAAAAGACTTGACGCTTGGTTTATTTATCCACTTTTAAAATTAGTTTGCGTGACCTCACACCCTTCATTCACAGCGAGAAGCTTTCGTAAGTGGCAAATTGAGTTCCTAAGAAGAAAAGAATTACGACAGCTGGAAGAAATTTTCAAGACAGAGAGCTATAAAAGTGAAATTTATAATATGTCGAGTTTGTTATAATGCCATTAATACAGGGCTCTAAACTTATCCATTCTGAAAGATTGAATAAGTTTAGATCCAGTTGACAGCTGTGACAGTTTGTTGAATTTCCTAAAACCTTGGATCACTCTCCAATAATACTCCAAGAATACACAAAATTCTGTTGTCCTTTCTTTAGACGTAAATTATAATAAAGCTGGATAGACAGCCAGAAGGCAAATATGTGTGCTCAATGACGGTAGGATTTTTTTTCCTGAGCTTGACCCCGAGGAGCTACGGAATTTTTAATCCTGAAATTCTCTGTAATACCGGTAGCTCAAAATTAGTAGCTTCTAGTGCCGTCCGTATTTAGCACACCTAACCGATATCTAATACTGCACAGTTGTGTTGGTCATCCTTATGGTTTGACCTCAAACGACTACGTAGATGACAGAAAACAAATCAACGGCATTACAGTGTTACGTATTGACTAAACTTTAATCCAGCATTTATTACGACCATAAAGAAGTCAACATTTCGGAAAATGTGTACGGAATCTCCGTCTCTCGAGCCCGGCCCCAAAGCTTCGAAGTAAGTTGTCAGAATGCATTAAGTTTTCCACGACAGGATAACTGGATTAAGCCAAATTACTGGAGTACGAATGGAGGCTCTGTTAGGAGGTTCTAGTCTACGGTAGTTCTCACCGCTGACGGTATGGAGGATTAAGCACTGGAGCAGAGCCTACATAAATAATGAAGCCAGACTATTAAGCTCAGCTTGGAAACCCGCTCTAATATGTAGTTCAAATAGTTTTGTTTAAATTTATAAAGGTTAGAATGAACTGTGAAAAATGTGGTTAATGAAATTAGAAGTGGACGCTTCGGCTTGCGGTCTATTTAAAGACTTTGTATTAAAAACTTTCAAACGAGATTAGTTAGTAATAATGGATACCTATCCACAACGTTAATTCCCATGCCACACATTTTGAAATGAGTAATCACACAAGGTAAGCAGTTTTATTAGAGTATTCTGTGTTCCACTTTTGGTAGTTAATAATAAATATTAAAATTTACTTTTAAAACATGTAAAGGGCTCAGTAAAGTACGATGTTTTAAATTGTTTTTAATATGGAACTATACATTAAATAGTTCATGTGTTTTTTTTTCATTGTCACACGTAGCCTCACAATATACCCCAAATAGGGATGCCATAGTCGCAATCGGCTCACTGACGGTTAGAAGCAGTACTCACATCAAAATTAAAAATAAATACATAAACATACCTATGTTACTTTTGTACCAGCATTGGTCGTATTACAATATTTTCTGTGAAGTGACATTTTATTTGGACTAGACTTTTTTGAATTAACGATTACCTTTACATCGTACTTTACATACATACAATACCTTACTCATTTCTTCGAGGAGAGTACGGTTAAATAAATGTTTGACTTTCCGGGATCCTGGGCGCACGGCCTGATCAATCCAACAGCCGATGAAGTGTGAAATGCTATCTGTATTAATGCGATTATCCAGGGACCCGGAATAAACACCTTATCCGGGAAAATTTTATGAAATCCAACGGAAAGAATGTAGGCTTAGTAATTTATTCATAAAATTTATTGTTCAGGCGATGCACTATGTCGTATAATATTTTAAATTGAGCTGCTATCAATAACAACCCCAACGAAGAAGGCGATAAGGTTTAAATTCCCGCATAACACCATCCGCCTGTTTTGATTTTTGCAAGAAAAAAACATGGCTAAAAGGTGCCTTTTATTTTATTTTTTGGATGTTCAGGCATAAATATTTAAATTTTTTTCGATCGTTTTATAAATAACTTAATTTTCCACATTATACAATAAAATCATAACCGAAAATGGGTTCGTAAGTAAAAAAATTTGAACTTTAAAGCAGTTTTCATATGACTTATACTTTTTTTCTGGGCATATAAAAAGACTTATCTAAAAAATACTCGATTATTTCAAAGGCCAAGATGTATTCTACTCGCAGTATTTAATTAAAGCATCAGAAACATTTCTAGGCGACCAAATTTTCAAACCAAAAACACATGATTTTGCATTACTACGTATGGCATCGCTTTAAAAAGATATACATTTTAATATCATATACTAAAATTAAGTATTGACTCAAACAAGTGAAAATTCCTGAGTTACGAAAAAAGTGACAGTATATTAATTACTCTTACTATCATTATTTTAAGCAGAGAATCTGCCAGAAGAATTTTATCTATAAAAAAAAAATTATTTAAACTTTTTGGAATGAGTCAAAACTCAAATTGTACTATCTAATCATTGAACACAATATTAGCGATACTTGAACGAATATTTTCTATATTCTATAGCAGACAATCTAAATTTGCGTTAAGAAAATAAAAATGATGTTGGTAGTTATTAGTTGACGTATGATACAGTTAAATATGACCGAAGGGGATAGGGTCGGATTAGCTCAGTGGTAGAATAAATCCCCAGCACGGTTGAAGTCCTCGACACAAACTCTAGATGTTTCAAATTTTCATTTGAACGTCGCCACCATTGTTTTCAGTGATTAAATATTTGAATGAAGCAAAATACAATAAAATTCCAGATTGACTTTTATTGATAAGCTTCCGAAATTCATTACGAAATACTTGAAGTCAGGATATATTTTAAGTGCAGAAATTCTGGGACTAACTACCATACCAGGTAATTATGGTACTTTATATTGTCTCCATAAATAGTTAGTAATAACATAGATCATTATAGAAATGTATTATATATTTGTACAGCGCCCTTGAGGTGATATGCACAAAAACTCCAAATCATCCAAATATCATTATTATCATGCCCTCCTCATTGCCCGGAATTTGAATTGAAGGTATTAGTAATGTCAAGTTAGAAGACATCTTCATTTTTTTTATTTATTCTTAAATATATTTGTATTACAATTGTACCTATAGTATATTGTCCTCCACGCTAGGAGTTCACCTGTGTTGTGGAGGACTTTTTCAATTGTAAAGTTATATAATACTAAAACAATACAGTGGAGTTGGTTACAAAGAGAAACAATAAAAATTAAAATATAAAATCGATTTTTCCATAGTTAGAACAAAAAAAAAGTGAAATATAAAAAATTAAATATTAAAAGGATTGTAGCCAGTTCCATATGTGTTTTTTGTATTCTGTAAGATTAGATGTTTTATATTGTGTTGGAAGTGAATTGTATAGTTTTATAGCCTGGAATCTGTAGTGTTTTTGTCCAAAGGATGTGTTGGTTTTTGGTATTAGTAGTTGGTGTGCATGTCTTGTTCTAGTATTGCGAGAAGTTTGTGAAGTTTTAAATGTGTTTAGGTTCTTGTAAAGGAAAGTAACTATTTGTTTTGAATATAATTTTTTAATCTTCAACACTGGGAATTTTTTGAATATGGTTGAAGTGGGTGTTAGTATTGGTACTTTAAGTATTACTTTATTAAGGTTTTCTGAGCTTTATACAGTGTGTCTATGTATTTTTTACTGGCAATAAATTCATCATTTACATTAAAATTAATTTATCGTTTAGTTATGCTTAAAACATTATAATAGTTATGAAATTATTTTATTAACTTATTACTAGAAACTTTATATATTAACACTAGTGGACTCCGCAATCCTTCACTATTGCTTGTGTCTTTCTCGGGCATCTCCGACTTCTTCTACCATTCACAATTAAGTATTCAACTCCATATCTCATTCCAGCGCAGAGGCGTCCCCGACTTCTTCTACCATTCACAATTAAGTATTCAACTCCATATCTCATTCCAGCGCAGAGGCATCCCCGACTTTTTCTACCATTCACAATTAAGTATTCAACTCCATATCTCATTCCAGCGCAGAGGCGTCCCCGACTTCTTCTACCATTCACAATTAAGTATTCAACTCCATATCTCATTCCAGCGCAGAGGCGTCCCCGACTTTTTCTACCATTCACAATTAAGTATTCAACTCCATATCTCATTCCAGCGCAGAGGCGTCCCCGACTTTTTCTACCATTCACAATTAAGTATTCAACTCCATATCTCATTCCAGCGCAGAGGCGTCCCCGACTTTTTCTACCATTTAAACTAATCTCTTAACACTCTTGGCACTAATAAGAATAAACTTCTTTTCAGCAATATACATAACATAACATAGGGCAGTCTGAATTTAGACAAATTACGAGTAACCCGTCGCATTTAAACATCCCAAAAGGACGTTAGTTACAAAATTATATACAAATTAAAACATATGTTGCACGTACAGTACATTTACATTGTCCTCTGTACTTATGACTCTTTGCATAATCAATAAGTTCACTTGTTCGTCTAATGTCTTCTACCGTGCCCTCTAATTATTGAAAACTATAAGTAGGTATAATGAGAGGGTCAGTACGACTACATTATCTAAACTTCACGCCATCAACGATAGTGAATTCAACCTTTCTCTTCCCATCTTCTACCCGTCACAACTCCCCCCCCCCCCGCCCCTTCAGCCTCACAACGTACACCAATTATCGGGGTTGCCATAGTCCCACTAGCTATGGCAGTTAAAATAAATAAAAACGGCACCAGTAATACCTACTGCAAGACAATATTTATGCATTAAATTGTAGCTGCAGAGACGTTTAAGGGATTAACATCATTATTAAAGCAAAGCGAGAGTTATTCGAGTAAAAAAAACCCGTGAACGTTTTTAATTAAATCGTATTTGTGTTTAAAAAGTGGGTTTTTTAACCTGATATGTTTACGACACCGCTGCAAGTTTATGCATTTTTGAACACGGAGTTTTAGCCAATCCCATTAGCGTTGCTCCGCGCAGATTTAAAAATGGAATGGAATTAAGTCACGTGACAACATGGCGGCCGGGAAAATGGAGGGATACCGAAAACATAGCTGTCATGGCGTCAGGAAAAAATCACTGGTAGCATATTGACAGGTTGGCTGACAGGCGGGATGGCCTCTCCATTTACTAGATGGAAGCTAATTCATCGACTGGATACGCGAATAAGGGTTGAACTTTGAACTTAATTGATTGAATGCTGGATTAATCATTAACCTTACTGTGTCATTTGGAAGGGATTACTGTTATTTTTGAAAACTTTCTCAAAAAAATATATTAACATGAGCTGTTCCCGTTACCTGAACCTCACCACGTTAGTATGATTGCCAAATTATTTTAACCATTCATTGCGTATGTGTTGTTTAGGTGGGATGGGTTGTGTAATCGTTGCGTATGGGTTTGTAGGTGGTATGGGTTGTATATTCGTTGCGTATGGGTTTTTAGGCGGTATGGGTTGTATATTCGTTGCGCATGGGTTGTATAGGCGAGAAACAAATAAATTATAAGCAATAATTAGTCGCCTGAAATATCAATACAAATTGAAAATATCTCCCGAGTAAAAATAAATGCCGCCAACGGGAATTGAACCCGTGCCCTCTGATGTCCGGTCAGGTGCTCTGAAACCACTTGTCTTATAAACATTAGTTTATCATTTAAAAAAATGTATAGGTGGGTACAAAGTTTGTACATTGCATTTGTGTCATAGTTACATATTGTAGAGTATTGGAAAGTTATATACATTTTTTACAAGCATATTTGTCAATTTACTTTATTTAGTTTTCTAATTTAATAATTTAAATATATAGGACCTGTATACATTTTTAATTAAATAAATAGATCAAAAAGAAGTGTGTTTTCACCATGTCCCATTTATACATTTATTTATTTATCTTATTGATACCTGATTTACAGAGTACATGTGGTTTTTTGTGATATTTCACCCTCCATGTTAGGGATGACCCTGTGTTATGGCGGGAGAATTTTACAGTTTGCGGACATAGAATCTATACATTACTATAATATGAAAAAGAAAAATAAGATGATGTATAGCTAGTTTGGTTTGCAAGAAGAGAATGGAGATGTTAGAGTTAGAGCACATTGAGTTGAACAAAGTCCGATTGTGTATTTAATTTTAGATTTGTATGCTTAATTTTGTAGTGTCTTAAATAGTTTGCTTAATACATTTTTTTAACGTCATTTTTTTCATAAATTTGAACCATCATTTAAAAAACTCAAGTTTATCAATTCTGGAAACGAATCCATTAGTTCCATTCCGTGATCATATGAATTTATTTTTAACGCACTTTAAAGGTTTATAAAATTATATTTCTAATAAACAGTTTTTTTTAAATAAAATACCCAGCAACAATCTTTTGGATTTATTAAGTGATAAATTATAGAAGTCCCCTGAGGAATCCACGAGTATTCCGGGCAAATGAGAGGTACAAAATTAATAATTAAAAAATATTATTATATTTGTACTCAGAAAAAGATAAACGAAACCAAAGTAGGTCTACAAAGGAATTCTTTAATTACATCAGAATGCAGTGTCATATTATTAAGCACCTGTATTTGTTTGGAATTTCGCAGTAGAACATATTTTGCACGTAATACATTCTTTCGCAACACGTGCGCGCTCAGGTAGCTCAGGTAGGTGCTCGTTATCCAGAATCCAATTAGCCGAACAACGTGAGTTTAGAGGGTGGGAAGGGGCTTGTTTGGAGAAGGCGTGAAGTTCGAGGGCTGAACCTACCTTCGCACTGATTTTAACTTCTTAATCTGGAATTTGGTTTATTCTGGTTAATGCGTGAATTATTGAGTAATTTGTTGAGAGGGTTAACTGTTTTATAAACGACTGGTGATAGTTGCTAACCGGATTGGCTCGAGATACATACAACACGTCTTTTCCTTATTGGATTTATGCTTAAATTTTCGTGTTGGTAGAAATCAGAATATTTTTCTAGTCTAGTCTTATTTTTTGACAGATAAATATTGATAGTTCTACACGGAATTCTATTGATCTATAAAATTTATCTTTGACAGAAACAGAACATATAATTTTTTTTCAGAACATATAATTTTTTCTGCATTCTTAACAAAAATCAGTTTTTTTCTTTGATTTAATGATTCTTTATGTACTTTCTTTAAAAATATATATTTTAATTACCTTTATTACTATAAATATATTATACCGCACAGGCCTACTGCCTCAGTGCTTAGGGAGTATTGTTATAATACCAGACTAATACTTTTCATTTATTTATTTTCACTCCATTTGGGCATTTACATTTTATAACGTTACATGCGTGATCCCTTTCAAATATTGATAAGATAGAGAGATAATGTAAAATGCAGATTACTCATAAAATTAATCAACAAGGTAAATACAGAGTGCAGTATCAAATATCAAGAATGACATACAATTTAAAAGAAATTATTTTTATACGTTATTGAGTAGAACACATCATTAAATAAATAAATATAAATCTTCTTAATCCGAAAAAATTATTTATAAGGCCTATAAAAACTGCTTTAAAGTTCAAAATCTGCTATTTTAAAAAACCTTTTCAATGATGGTTTTAATGTAAAATCTGGCAACTTCTTTAGAAAACGATCGTAAAAAATTTAAATATTTGTGCCAGAATTTCTCAATAAAAAATATAACTAAAAATAAATAAATAAATAATATAACTAAATTTAAAAAAAAATAATTAAAAATCACATGCTTTTGGGGATGTTTTTTTTCTTGCATTAATCTGGATTTTAATCCTTATCCATCTACACAAGGTGTGCCATCATAAGCGTCTCGATTCCAAATGTCTCTAGTTGAGTCGCTCCCAACTACCCAATAAATAATACCTTAAGTGCCTAAATACCTACTTAATATTGTACAAAATGTATTAAGAGTGTATTGTGTAAAATAAATATTCACGATCTATTTTTAAAGCTAATGCGAAAATGACATTGCCATCCCCTTTCTCACATAGATAGTAATACTGAACTCCTTTATTTTTTATCTAAATTTATTGACTTAACACCTGCTGCAGGCTCAAATAAACAACACGGAATAACCCTTCTTTATAAAAATAAACTATTTAAACGCCCTTTATTTACGACACGTTAAAAGGAATCTTGCGCCACTACGTGCCCTATAATGTATAGAGGGACTTAGGAGCCGGCCTACAGGAGTCTCCAGCGGTGGCCCACTAAGTAGTGGCCCTTTCCAGGTTTCCAGGTATTATGGAAAGCCTATTTGACCCATAAAGCTCTGGGACCCGCGTGGCCCGGAGAGCTTTACAGCCTCCAGGCCAGATTAGAATTCAAGGGTAATCATTCCGAAAAATGTTCCATTCAGAAATGTTTTATGTTTTCTTACGCCAGGCCTTCGAGTCAAGCACTTCTTAGAAATGTGTACGTTTTGTGCGCTTTTTAATACTCAGGTTTCATTCAAACTCGTATGTATGACGGTGAAAACATTCGCAGAAATGGGAAATATGGATCTGCCGCTGAGAGCTAAGCCGTATGTTCTATTTCTGTAACATGAATCAGAAATAGACTCAGAAATTAACAATGAATTTCCTCAATCAACATTCTACTACTTAAGGGTACCATTCTTCACTATACATAATGTAGAAACTGCTTAATTTTTGTTGTTTAATAATTTTTCAGACTTTACGGAAATAAACATAGAAGAATTTTATTATTTAGTATGTCAAAATCATGAACTCTACCAAAACCTTCTTCAGACTTGAAAATTCTTTCTATGATTTAATGTTTTCTAAATATTATGTTATTTATGTTTTTTTCTTCATTCACATATTTTTTTTGTATGTACTCTTAATTTTTTGTCTTGTCGTGCTAAATCTTTTGTATAAATGGACAATAGTCCTTAATATATATAAATAAATGAGTCAGTAATGTGATAAAGGCAAGGTCACGACGGAGCTCTAAGCGGAATGCTTATAAAATCATTCCGCTTCGGGTCTACGTAGATGGAACTTGTGACGTGGGCATAAAATCGTGAAAGGCACAAGGAGTTACAAATCACAAAATTCGGGCCGAATAGCTCCTGTATTTTCATAAACTGCAATAAATAGGATGTAATTCAGATATTCATTCTATTTATAAGTCTAATCTAGTGGCAAATGGCATGAATGCGGTACGATTGGAACATCGATCTACAAATATATGGTCTCATAATTAGGAGCATTAAATAAGTAGCGAACATTCGTTCATCATTATTAATACACTTTTGAATGTAGCTATAACTTTTTCGCTATCCATTATAATTAAATAAAAAACTTTCTTCTTGAAAAATTTTACTTTCAAAAACCACAATATTTTTTTATGTACGATTTTTGTAAGCTTGGGAACAACCGTTCTTTCCTCAGGTCAAAATATACTCACATCTTAAACATGTTCCCTTTCACCGTCCGTTCTATCTCCTCCCCCCACTCTTCACTAATCCTTAGTAACGTCTCCACCCCCACTTCAACATTTTGAAATATATTATGTTCACCCATTGTTTGTAATTTAAATCAAGTATATTTTGCCATGAGGAAGGAACGCTTGTTCTAAAAACGGTCGGCGTATATAAAAAAATATATAAAATGGTTCCAAGAAAGTAACGGAAAACTTTACAACGTTCATCTACCCTGATGATGGACACTGTAATGATGTCCGAAACGTTGGCTAAAGAAGGAAGTAGCGCAACACGACATAATACCCCAAAAATAAATCATTGTCATTCTTTTAGCCGTGAAAATCTCAAATCATATCAAAGTAACATTGTTTAATTTACTATTAAAACAGTTTACAAATAAATCTATTGTCTAATATTACGCATATTTATAAATACAAGAAAGCTAATTCAAACTATCCCCAGCAGGCCTTGGCACGGGTAAAGCACCCAGTGAGGCTCACATCACCAAATCATAATTTATAAAAAAAAATTCTAACGTATCAATAAAAATAAAAATAAACTAAATACATACATAATCTGTCATGGACGATATGATTCAGCTGTATAATATTATTTAGAAAATTACATAAAAAATTGTCTCTTACTTTAAATAAATTGCGCTTATTGTAAAACATTAATAAACGCAATAAATTTAATTCTGAGTGAATCTTTTAATCAGAATTGTCGTCAAATTACATTAGGATTTTATCTCTGAAACAGATTCCACGACATTAACTGAAATTGCTTAATGATGTCCACCTAAGCGATATTCCACGAACATATGTTGCTTACTCCTTCCGTAATGAGTTTATAGAAATATAGATAGTTCATAAACGAATGCAATCACGATAAGATCAGTGCAATCATTTATGCATTTCCTGCTCCGAAAACGCATCAACGAGATATATGTATAAGGAGAAAACTGATTAGTATTATCGAATGTTTAATTTAAGTTAATAGAGTTCCTTATCTCCTGCATGGATTATTGTCGCAAATTAACAAGGAGGATTGGGATTTTTTATTACTAACGCAACCAGAACAGGAAACTTTTAAACCGCATAAAAACGAGCTTTGTAATGTTTTTATTTGATAAATTTGTTGTGTTTTTGGCTTCCAAGAAATAGTAGCTGAAAATAATTGTATTCTAACATTTGTCATTTTTCGTTTTATTTCCGTAATGTTGTTTTATTAACTAAGTCTTTACTAATTGACCAACAACCACGCCGTTTCCCCGCAGGGAAGACGGACTGCCAAACAACTCGGACTTGGCACACACACCTTGCCTCATTCACATTCATACATCGGTTCATCATATTCAGCCTATAGGCTGACTTACCTATCTGATTAACTTGATCGTGCCTCATGGAACTCTTTTATACGGCATTTAGTCTAATTTTGCTTAATCTAAATATTACGCAAAAAAACTTCGATTATGTTCACCAACTACTTTAATTGTCATCAACACGTCACGAACATTCACAGAGATGATATATTCTACTGGAAAATTTTAATTTAATACAACCAAGTTCAAGTTAAAGTATATAACGTAAGTAAAGTTAAGTTGTAAATAGTGACAATCAATATGAAAATATCGGGAAAATATATATAGAAAACACTTCAAAAGTCATGTGAATAATACTTCTGCTTATAAAACAATATATTTTTCCTCCTTTAATATTATTCAATGATTTTTAAAGCTCTAAAAAATTATATATAGCACCTGACGTCAACAGGCGCCAGAGTGCAGATAGGCACTACTTCCCCGAACGGTGGTTAACGGTTCTGGCGAAGGTGATGGGAAAGTTTTGACGGTTTTGATTTATGTAAATTGAGTGGCCTCAGCTGGAAAGGTTTTATTCACCTGTTGAAGGCTTTCATGCACATAAACAACTCACCGCTGTTTGAACTGTTCGAAGTTATATTGGTACTAGCGCAGGCCAGTGAAAAATCTAGAGGTTGTCTGAATTCTCGACAAATCAGTTCCGATTTTGAAAGTGGTACAAAGTTAATAATAAATTTCTTGTTCAAAATATTATGTTGTATGGGTTAGACAAACAGATCCAATTTTTAAAATGACATTTAAATTCAAAGCAAATTTCTGTTCATTGAACTAGATTTTAGGCAGGAATATCTAACGCACATCACAGACAACCGAAATTGGTATCTTTGATAATTTTCTAAATTATATTGGATCTCGTTGTTGTTGTCTTGGCTCTTTTGTTTATATTAGTTTTAGAGTGGGTTGTTCCACAGAATTTCAATTCATCAAACTTCAACGTTCATTTTCAAGTGCTGTGAAAGTCCTTTTGCAAGTTCTGTAATTATTTCATTTTTGTGAAGCAACTTGATATAATAACAGAACTTGATAATAAAATTTTCACGAATAAAAAAAAAAAAAAAAAAAAAAAAATTTCACGGATTGTTCAAATTCTGTGAACCTGACAATATTTAAATTCCCTCTACCACCATAAGGTAAAATTTTGATTGTGCAATTCAAAAAAAAAAAAATCAAAAAATATTTATTGCACAAAAAGAGTACAATGGGTATAGATGAGGTATATAGGTATCATATATATATATGATGAGGTATAGCAGAGGATTGATCCTACACGGAGAAAAATTAGTATTGCTAATTTATTAAGTTATCGGTAATCTCTTTGAAAAACGAGGATGCAGGCCTAAACGAATGAATTAATAGGTTTTTAGTAAATTACGAATATTATCCCACGTGTCCATGAAAATCGGAATATTTTCGCCTTTCTTCATTATTATCAAGGCAAATGCACGTGCAATTCGTTGTGATATATTATCAAGGCAGATGTGTATATATTCAGTTTTTATGAACACGTGTTCCGCCATCATGGTATATTCGTAATTTATTAAAACTTATCAGGAAATCTGTTAATTCATTCGTTAAGGCCCGGAATCCTGTTTTCAGCTGGATTACCAATAATTTGAATGATTCTTAATAAATTAGCAATACTCGTTTTACTCGCTTTTTATTTATAGAAACTTTTTTTTAAATTCACTCAGTATTAAATAAGTAAAGTAAATTTAATACTGTGTAAAAATAATCTATGTCAATGCAACTTTTTACAATAGAAACTTCAATTCTTTACATGATAAAATGGCTTGACATTTATTTCAAGCGTTCAAAAAAAATGTGTTGCAAGTCGGTCGAAGCAGGGTGTAGTAACTTGTAAAACAAAACAAATTACTTGACGAGTAACATGGTACATATTGACATTTATTATTTAAGATTAAATTCAGCTCGCCGTTACGTGACGGTTGCTTCAGGTGAATGTACAAGTTTAGTCGACAACTTATCCTAAACGTTTCTGCGAGGTAAGGTCCGTAGGGTCCTGAGTCAGAGGTCTGAGGTCTGAGGTCTGCGGGACTGTGTGTATTGTGTATTCCTGGCGGACCTGTGAATTATAATAGCTTCCACTCCTCACGATCTTTCAGCAAGGGACGCAGAAGAAGAATAGGTTAGATTTAGCTATTGTCAGGTTGCATGCTTAGGAGCATGTATTCTTGAAGAACACGAATGAAATTCTTCTTAAATATTAATTGTTTTTGTGTAAAATTCGTAGAACTATAATTGTTTTAATTTTATTTATTGTAAATCAAATTTAATTATGTAATTGACAGCTGTTTCGGAGTAGAAAACCATTTTCAAACGGGTTGAAAATGGCCTTAAACACGACTATTAACTTTGTTTTACATAAAATTTAAAATTTTACAATCTTCTTATTATACATTCTTCTTCTTCTTTTGTATGGTGGGGGGGTCAGAGGGGGACATCATTTATCCATGATAACTGATAATGCATTATTCTTACACCAATTCGACAGACTTTTATATTTTCCACAGAAATATAACCATTAAAGTATGGTAAAAGGATGTTTATCAGCTGTGTAAAATTTAAAATACGTTTATTATTATCTTAAGTTACACTCAACAACATATTACTAATATATATTATTTTTTGGAAATTATATCTTGAGACTTAAATATGTACTTTTAATGTATGTAGATGTTCCTAATTACTCAATAATTAGTATGTAACAGAATACTATATATGTACAACTACACATATAGATAATCCAGAAGTTTCAATTGTTCCTATTATATATATATACTTACCTATAGCATAATGGTGTTCTATTTATCTTATAATTAATTAGTGTATGAAACTCGCTCACCAAGCACAAGAACCAGTCTCTTCATTGGTGAGATTGCGAACATAAATATATTTTGTAGCCATATGTACTTATATAACATCGTGTACCCACTTATATATATTAAATAAAAAAAAATAAAAATAAATAAATGTAATGAAACATCGAATTGTTGCTTCTTCAGTAATTATATAATTACTATGTGGCGTAATTTTAAATTAAATTAAAATAACCAACTTTTTTGAACCTATTATATATTTTTGATTTCTATTATCACTACATTGTTTTTAAATTGTAAATGCGGACCCATTAATTAACTGATTAACATTAAAAAAAACTATCAAAAGTTATTTTCATAATTTTTTTTATTTTTTAATGATAAACTTTAACGTTTCTATAAGACAAGGTTTTATGCATAGCATAAGGATAACAAATAATTATAAGCAATAATTAGTCATCCGAAATACTAATACAAATTGAAAATATCTCGGGAGATATTTTGTTGGTATTAAAACATATTTTTTAATGTAAAAAAAATTTTTTTTAATGTAAAACATATTTACCTCACGGGTAAACAACCCAGTGAGGCCAACATTACTAAATTAAAATATGAAATATTGTAAAATAATGTATCAACAATAAAAAAAAAATAAAAAAATGATTTCCTCATCTTCATGCTAACTTAGACATATTTTGATGTTTTTTTTAAACTTCTTTATCTCCAAGGTATAAATTTTCGAAGTTTTGGTAATAAAATGTATGGTTTTCTTGCCAAAAGATGTATTTAATTTTGAGATGTTTGTCTTTGTAGTGTAGATTTGTTAGCCATTAATACACATTTTTTCCTTTAAAGTTCAATAAAGTATTTTTAAAACATATTTTTATACATCATTGAGGAAGAAGATAATACTAATAAATCTAAAAAAAACATATAAAAGAACACGAAAGAGAAAAATAAATAAAAATAATAACGGTCTCAACTGGGAATCGAACCCTGAATCTCTGTTTTACCGGGACAACGTCTTTAACCACTAATTATCATACGTCATCATATATCAAATTCAGAATTAACAACAATATCTTGCAACTAATTTTTGGCAGCTATTTTTTTGATGATTACGAAGATTAAAAGAATTGTTTTGTAACCTAGATAGTGTCTCGGATAAACATATTTAATGCGTTGATTAACATGATTCCTAATAGACACTACATATGTATAAAATACATACATCATAAAAGAATATTGTGGGCGCGTCGGTGTGCCCTATGCAAGGCCAATTTTATCTTCGCGTGGAAAAAAATTGTTGAAATATTTTCAAAAACAAAAATCGTTCCTAAATTTGGTTTGTCTGGGGCCTACTAGTCGAAAGGTTGTATATAAATATACGACAGCTTCACAGCCAGTGATGTAATGAAATTTAATTCTTTAATAAAACATATTTATATTATTAGACAAAACCGAATTATAAACGTTCTCGTCACCTCACGTATTTGTCGTTTCATATAAAAATTTCACAGTCTCAAAAGTTTTTTTCAAATTGCGGTTGGTTCCTTTGGTTTCATTAATGTGTACATTTTAATTATTGTGATGTACAACTTCTAGAATTTAATATAAAGCATGGTATTTTCTTTTTCTAACACCGTTTAGATCACATTTGACGCCATAACAGTGAGGAAGACACAATGGTTTCTGTAAGATCGTATTTGATGTTCGCAAAAGCGAACAAATTAGCCTAAAGGGTTAATACTCCTCACTTAAATTCACCACGATGTACCGGAGTTAGTACGAATGATAATAATTCCGAAAGGAAGGAATGGAGAATGGAGAGGCAGCCCATACCCATAAAGAATACGCCATTGAATTCATTTAACAATAATTAATTCGAGTAACACCGCCCCGGCCGCAAAAAGATCGCCAAGATAAAGAACAGATGTAAATGAGAATGCATCCTACCCCTCTCACTCTTTCCTTTATCAAAATACATCTAGCATCTCTTTCGCTCTGAAAACTGCAGTTCAAGCAGTCCACCGAGAGTCCAAGCCATTATGCTGCTTGTTTAAATATCTGTGTTTCAAAGCAATATTGTAAAAAGTGTTTTACAGTTTTCAGGAGGTTTATTTTTTAATGGTTCGAATATTTTGGCCTTTTTAAAAAGGGTGCATTTTGACAGTACTTTGATAAATCACGGCAGGTGCAGATTATTGTTTATGTAAAATACTAGTGTACCAAGTTATGAAAAGATGCAAAGGGCAAAATCGTGTTATTGTGCTTACGTTAAAAATTTACTAATACTTTTAAGAAATCTTATAAAATATTAAGATAAGTATATTTAATAATAATCAGACTTGAAAACTTTATATCAGCCATAGCTAGGAATACCTACATTAACACTATTAATATTAATATATTTAATAATAATCAGAGTTGGTAACTTTAAACCACTGATACATTGATGTAAAATCAACAGCGATGTTCGGAGAAAGATCTGTTGGAGAGGTCAGACGCATCCGCAGCCAAGATCAGGACAAACCTCACCCCCCCTCCATGAACCCGGACACCTCTGCTAAGCCACCAAATGTAGTGATCCACTTGGGGTGACCTTTGGCGGAGGTGTTGCTTACCCAATAAGTGGTTCCCGGGGCGGCGGTACCCGTACCCATACCCGCCTCCAAATTGTATCACTAAAACAAAATAATGTTTAATATATGTAAACTAATACATTACTTAAGATTTATCACTCTTCGGCATTCGGGAGATATATTACCGTGTCGTGATTTGAAACTGCAATTTGAGTCCCTTTCTTGAAGAGCCATTTTACTAAAAAAAATCGTTGTTCCCATTGCAGCCGGTGATTTGGAGCCAGTTTCACCGACTCATTAGTACTCCTGCGATTGGTTGCATTGCATTTTAAGTACTGTTTATTACAAACAAATAACGCTGCAGCCTCTTGTTCTTTGCAAAGAGATAAATCCGATATGCCTTGTATGGATACTTGAATACCTGTTCCTCGGAAATGCCCTCATACATATGAGTAAATATTTCACATTTAATTATTTAAACATTTAAAGCATCGCTTCCGAAAAGAAATGTGTTGATTTTTTGTACCTTCAGCCAAATGTTAAAATGGGGTTTACAACAAATGTGATGTTTTATATTCCGTAAGCAGGTGATGAATTTGTCGTGTGAGCAATGTTAAGATATAACAAAAAACATGTTGTTAGATATCTGATGTAACGGTTAAATTCCTGTGACAATTCCATAAAATGTTCGATGAAAGCTCTTCGAAATTCGATAAATTATATATTTAAAAACTGGACCCGCAGGGCCAATGGATGTTTCGTCATAGCTACGATGTATATTATATAAACATGATGTAATTAGTTTCTGGAATAAAGATCATTATTATTGTTATTGTTTGTATTAATATGTATATAGTATGTTTACTATATTTGGAGAAGAAGTTCCTTCTTAAGTAGAATTTTTTTTTGTTTATTTACCTTTAAAATATTTTTTTCAAAATGCTCAAAGGTTGGCTTTTGTCGTTTATGATTCTAATTTCCTCAGGGAGTTGACTGAAATAGGTTCTTCCTTGGTATGTATAGTAATTTTGTGCAAAGGAAGTGTTTTTTTGGACATGGAAAAATGTATTTAAGTAGAGTACGGTTTTCAGTTATTTAATAATTTATTTTATTTTAAATGCACATTTACAGTTATACATATCCATTAATAAATACATTTCATTTTATTTTATTAAGTAATAATTGCGTTTTTGAACTGTTGAATATTTAAATGGAAAATATCTATATCAGGGGTCAGGTAATTTAGTAACAGAATCATTTTTCCGAGCGGCATTACTAATGGTAAGTTAGTTCTGCATTTTGGTACGACAACGGTTCTGTGCCTGCGCGCTCTTGTGTAATTATTGGGGACATAAAACTCTAATTTTTCTATTATATCGGTAAAACGGATGTTACCGTTTAGAAGTTTAAATGCTGTTGTAAGCAAAGCAGTTTTCCTTCTATCGGTGAGGCTATTAATACCCAGCATGTTTATAATAAAGTCACCGTATTCCAAAATTTAATTTTCACTATTTACTCCGAATAACGCCAGGAATCACAGAAATCAAGTAAGTAACTTAACACCCTGTAAAAGTACCACTTATGATTTTTTTAAACATTTTAAATGATAGGATCCAAGCATTTCCAGCTATATTAAAAGGTTACCCAAAAGAAAATAAACGGCTGGTGTAAAAAACCGAAGAATTGAAATTAAACAACCGTTTGGAAAAAAACATCATGAGAGCTTAAAACGATCAGCATTTAATCCAAACCTAGAGTACCTCGGCAGAAAGTCGAGTAGTTATTAGTAGGTATCTACAGAGGACTAATAAATTATTAGCGAACATTAATTAGATAATAAACTCACGGTTCAATAGTTTCCATGTATACATCATCGAGGAATTACAATATCTAAGAAGAGATGTTACTCTGTCAGTTCCCAGTCAATATAACCAAGTTGGAGAAACAATCAAGTCCAAGTGTTATTGGAGGGTAAACTCATATTTGATGAGCGCCCTATCCATTTGATTATCTACCAGCCATTTTCATTGAAAGCACTCTACACTTTACGTGCTAACTGTTATTACAAATTTGCCCACTCTTCTCGCATACATAATATATGAGAATAATAATTTAATAATATTTCAGTCATTTATATAGCGCTGTTTGTGACATAACCTATCACCACAAGAGAGCTCATTTAATATATCTACCTAATCGGTATAAACCTCCGTGTCTATAAGTTTTCACTATTTTTAGTATATTTATTATTTTTAAAGTCTTCCATTAAAATTACATAATTTATTTGCACTCGAAAAATGTTGAAGTTTTATGTTCTTGAATTTCTTAAACATATTCGCTTCAATATTTCTATTACAAAATTTCTATTTTCTATAAAATTATTATTTTGATGGTGAATCTAGTTCAGTTTCTATATTGAGTTTTTTACATAAATGTTCAAAATAGTATTTTTTTAAGTTAACCTAAGGAAACACTAGCTAATAAAAACAAAACGTACCATATGAAGCCACGTCTAAGAAGAATGTATGTGTCTTGTAATATATCACGTCAAAATGGTACGAATATGCAAGGGAGAAAACACCCCCTAAATAACTGCCCTTGAAGGAATTGAAAGGTTTGTCCATTGAATATTTCATGTCACAGTTTCCCCTTTGTTTACTTATATATATATATTATAAATACTAGGGGCCGGTTTAATAATATGAAATACACAATAATATTTATCAAGCTTGTGTGGAATTATAAAACTTTCATTACTTGTTACATTGTCTTCTGCAACGCATATCAATTGGACTTTCTTCTTTCCATTGACATTTCTATGAAAATCAATCATAATTATTTTAAATCAATAATAATTATGTATAATTATAATTAACTATAATTATCAATAATAATTATTTGAAAATCAATCATATTTATTTTGTTTATTTATTCATCTAAACATATAATTTATTTAAAGAGAATGTACGGTGTCTATTTTTCAAGGCAAATTTGACTCATGGTATTAATTATTTTGTTAACGAAATACTAAAGAGAAAAATAATTGTAAACGCAATACTACATTTTCAACACGATAAAATCTCAATATATTTATCAGGGTAAATAAATTATTTCATTTGAAAATTTACTATATAAAACAATTTTAATTTAAAAGTATAAAAGAATAACAATTGTAAAAAACATTAAAACAATATTAAAAATTTCTGTACAAATAAAATTTCGACAAAAAATAAATAAAATTCAATATAGATTTGATATTTACGGTGAAATAATAATAAAAAAATTATGACAACTATGGAAGCCATTATTTAAACAATTTTAATACCATAAAATTTATACTTTTTTTATACTTTATACTTAATGCAAATAATGTTAAGGTAAGTACTTGACTTACTTTAACCAGTGATTCCTGACATTATTGGGAGTGAAAAATGTAAAAATGCCGTTACTAGGCTTAGTGGCCTGTAATGACATGTTCAAGAAAAAAATTGTTCGTTTTTGAAAAATACAAATACAAGAATAAAATCACCGAAAATGATTTAATTCAATATAAAACGCTATTAATATATAACAATTGATTTTAAAATATGACGTTTAATGTTGATTTCTTTATATTTTTTTTAGCTTGAGGAAGACGTCGAAAGTTGTTAGACTGGTTTGTAGTCTCATTAATCTACAAGACAGCGTTATTAAAGTATAGCCTATCTAAATCTATATTATATTAGAAATATCTAAATCTTATTGTGCTCAAACTGTCATTTTGTTGTGCATGTTATGTAATATTATTCTTTTTGCTTAGTATCGACCATCATAAGACTTGTTGTTCTGTGGGTCAAAATATAACATGTAATGTAATAATGTTATTGTATAAATAAATCTGTATCTGTATATAAAAAAACCTTCGGAAACGCTTTTTGTCATCACTACATATGTAAAAATAATATTTGTAATGTTAGTATGTTTTATTGTAAATAAAATTAAATAAATATACAGATATTGTTTTATTGTTAAAATGGACAACTATACACTAGTAAGAAATTACTACATTTGTAAGGTCAATACTGTAATTTAAAAATACTAATTATTATGGTGACAGTTGCATAGCGTGTTGTGAGAAACAGGTTATGTGACAAACACTTCGATTGTATTTACCTGAAAAAATGTTAAAAAAACCTAATATTTTGGGTGCATGTAACTAAAATACTGAAAATTATATATTATGAGAGAGTATACAATATTTTTTCATACCTTGATGCTTTCCAACCTTTAAATTCAGCACTAACAAAATTAGCGTTGTTGGCAAAAAAAGAACCCATCATCAAAGCATCGATTCTAAACAAGTTGTCAGCCTGTCCTTTTACAAAACCACTGTCAGTCATAATAATAATGTAAAATATATGAATAAGTTCACAAAATATCACAATTATCTTAAAAAATAAGAAAAAAACGGTAAAAATCACGAGCTTTACATAAACGTACGTTCCCAAAGGAATGTTTGGTAGTTTGGTTGAGTTGTGGTCCGCGCGTGGCATACGCATGTGACGTCAAGATACAATCAGCCAATCACGGGCCGTTTTCATTTTGTCAGTATTTGATCGTTTTTAAAATCAATAATTTTAAATGAAAACATAAAAAACAAACATTTTTAGTGCGATGAAATCAGAAAAATGATCTTTAAATATTCCATACATTTTCAACAGAATCCCTCGTTTGTGGAAATACCCCATTCCACCGAGTGTGAGCCTTTGGACTGTTGGGCAGTTTTTACACAATAAAAAAGAGAAATGGACAAAGAAGTGATATAAAAAGGCAGGTATTCTCAATAAATTTAAAATTTTAATTTTTTGCATTACCATTTCCAAGTTCAATTTAATATCGAATCATATGTCATAGCAGTGCGGGCTGAGAGATAATAAACGTCTCTGTTCATCCGTGCGAGAGAAGATTTCCATTGAAAAACGTGCCGGCTGTCTGATATACCAAGTCAGGGATCTGTCTTGGAAGAAGTATTTTAAAAGTCCTCTATTCAGAGCTCGAGGGAAGGGTCAACGTGCATTCGTATGAATTAAATATCTTTATAAAACAAACAAACTACACAACTTATTCTGGAACCATATTGCCAAAATTTGGTAGTAGTGACGCACAAACCACTTGCCAAATAATAAAAAAACAACCACTTTCTAGGTAATGTTCGTGAAGAATTTGGTTGGCCGAGTTAAGTTGCGTTTTTTATGTGAGATTGGAGTACCAACTGCTTTCAAACATCTGGATCTAGGGAGATGATGGCATCCCCATCCTCAATCGGGGTATGTTGTGAAGCTGAAGGCACCAAGGAGGGAAAGGAGATGGGGACGTACCTGGTTACTCAGATATGGTCACCCCACATGGCTAAAGCCACTTCAAGATTCAATTCTGAATGGTGGTGTTTCACTATTCCTGTTAGTTGTGGAGTCCAAAATGTAACTCTTCTAAAAAGCCTCATCAATTAATAATAATTCAAATAAAAAATGTATATACAGTAGATATTATTTGATATAAGGAAAAAATAGGGGCAGGATTAACGCATCCCATCCGAAATTATTTTGTCTGAAACTGACCACAGCAACTGATTTAACTTGTCCTGAATTTATTATTAATGTAGTAAATATATGTATCTAAAAAAAATATTTATGAGGGTTCTATAAATAAATATTCGTCATTTTTTGTTTGTTAAAAGTTGTTAACATACAATAACAGAAAAACCTATAACAGAATATCTTCATTTAAAATGAATTATAATAATACACTATCTTAGCCTAAATTATGTACAGTATGGTACTGCTTGAAGCATTCTGGGACATGGAGTTCTACTCGGCACCGTTCGCACTCCCAGCGGCATTTTGATGCTGTATGGTACTGCCCCCCTGCTGGTCCTGTTCATATGCTGTAGTAGCTGCGTCTAACCCAAAAATAAACATTCCCAAAATTATCGCGGCTCGGACAGAAAGGTTTAATATAGAGGAAACATATTCAATAAGACATCATGTGAATAGAGAAAAAATATTATTGTTTTCATCTCAGTAAAAATAAGGTGTAAGGACTTTCCAATCAAAGTTCTAGTATTTACTAACTTACTTGCTAATAGTTTTGGGGCTCAGCACTTTGTGCAAGCGTGATGAGGACGGAACCAATCATTAACTAACTAACTAACCATCACGCCGTTTCCCCGCAGGGGTAGGCAGAGAGGACAGACCGCCAACCAAGTCGATCCTGGCAAACACTTCTTGCCTCATTCACATTCATACATCGTCTCATACATACTCTTCTATTATTCTGACTCTTGACATGGCCCGACTCAAGTATCTGATTCACTTGATCGTGCCATGTCTTCCTCGGGCGTCCCCGACTTCTGCTACCATTCGCATTTGCATTATATATCCTTCTTACACTCCTATCTTCGCTCATTTGCTCTATATGCCCAAACCATCTAAGCGTTCCTTTCTTAATCTTACTCGTTACGCTTACATCAGCCTTGCACTCTTTGCGCGATCTCCACATTCCTCACACGATCAAACATGGTTTTACCACACATACGTCTCAGGGATCTCATTTCAACAGCATTCAATTTACTTTCATCCTTTCTTTGCCAGTTCATGCCTCACTTCCACACATCAGGGTAGGTACCAGCACTCCATTGTGGACTGCTAACTTCGCTTCTTTGGACATTTTTTTGTTCATTAACTCATTAACTGTCATTCATTATTCATTAACTTTCTTACTCATAATAGCATTATAAATATTATACGGGCGTATAAGGTCAAAATTGTACAATACGTTACTCATAATCGCTGCGGATGCGTATGCGTATGCGTCAGTTTTATACCGGCTTACTCCTTAGTATATCCTCAGGATAACGCCTAAAATAATTAAGAATAAACGATTTTTTTGAAGTTTTATCAGTTTGATAAACATCGATCTGTAACGTAATTAAAATATTTAAAAAAAATCGTTAATACCCATTTTCAGCACTATTTGAGGGAATTTGTAAATCGAAATACCGATTTACCAAAGCAAATACGGGGCGCATACTAGAATCAAATAATAAAATACCGGGTCGATGACATCATAAATATCATCTGAAAAAACTTAAAGTTAGGAACAAAACGCGAAATGTAAAAATGACCATATTTTGGAGGCTGGGAACAAAGTGAAGATAATCTAAAAAACAATTTGGCATGAATATTATTATGAGTAACGATTTTATCCCGAAAAGTATACGGCCCTTTTCCTCGTATAAGCTATACCAACGTGGCAGCGGCGTATTAGAGAAGAATCTTTATAAGTAAAACTGTGCACGAATATTATCAGTTAAGATTAATATTAATATTTTATACCCACGTGTTCTTTGGAGAAATTCATGTTGTGTGTAGTTAATTTTGTAATATAAATATGGTAAGCAAGGAGTGCTTCATAATATTACGATAAATTCAAGGATTCTTTAAAATTTTAATGAATTTATTAACGTAGTGTTTTTATCTATCAAATAGTTGAAAAGCTGATTTATAACCGCCATTAATTTACTTTATCCTCGTATTAGCCCAGTTTAATAAAAGGATTACCTTATTATGCCAAGCGGTCTAGATTTTTTAATATTTTCAAAGATAATGTTTTCGGGAACTGACCCCGTTTTACCGACGCATAATTTATTAAGAGAGCAAATTGATTTTGAAAAATGTTGCGACAAATTTATATCGGGCTTTTCTGAAAATAGAAAGTTAATGAGCGGTGAAGAAAAGCAGATTGATTTTCCCAGAAATTGTGATAACACAAACTCGATTGTAAAAGAAACTTCGTTGGAACATGTTCATGTTGAATAAAGAAGAATATAAGAAGAATACAAGATGAACACAAGTTTGATTGAACACAACAAAAGTTAAATCACTCTATGCTTTAATTTCAAATACGGAACTGTGTGTCATCATCATTATGAAATTTTTATTTCGATCAATTGGGTTGGTGATACAGTACGTCAGGCAAGTGTAATTAAAACAGAGCGGTAGTACTGATAAATGGGGTAGAACCAAAAGGAAATAAGTCAGTTGCGACGTTGGTTTCAATTCAAGCCATTTAAAATAAACAATATTTCCGATCTGCCTATTTTCTTGGGTTAATTTGACTTTTTGAAACTCTATAGCAGATTATCGAAATGACATTTCTAGCTGAAAATTATTAATTGGTAATGAGAAAGAAAATTCGCGAAAATTTCTTCGGGCCAGAGCACACTGGAGACGTCCAAGCAAGACATGGTACGACCAAGTGAATCAAATACATCATAGTAAATTACACATCGATTTATTACTTGCATCTTTATCTGAGTCTCGGATTGCTGGTAAGGAATGTATTATTGGTAACATAATGTGGAAACTTTTACAAGAATTTATTTTTGAATAAGGAATTTATTATTAATGATTTAATGTGGAAACTTTTACAGTAATTTGTTTGCTAGTGAGGAATGTACTTACCAAAACTTTACAAGAATTTTACGTTTTACTAGAATTTATTTGTTAATAAGGAATGTATTATTCATGATATAATGTGGAAATTTTTACCATAATTTGTTTGCTTGTAAAGAATGTATTATTCGAGACATAGTGTTGAAATTTTCATAACAGTTTGTTCACTAGTAAAAAATGTATTATTCATGACTTATGTCATTAATTTATTTTTCCACATTATTGTGGAAACTTTTCCAATCGTTTGTTTGCTAGTAAGGAATGTATTAATCATGACATAATTTGGAAACATTTACAATATTTCTTTGCTCGCAAGGATCTCTTATTATTGATGACATAATGTGGAATGTTTTCTAATAATTTGTTTACTAGTTTGAAATGTTTTATTCATGACATTAAATGTAAAGTTTGGGTTTCCCTGACCACGAAAAAATATTCCAAAAAATATATACTTTATAGTCTCGAAAGCCATAATTTGGTTAGTTTCTCAGAAATACTATATACTTACATTAAATGTGTAAAGGTGTGACGGTGTTGTTCCCAATAATGGACACAATCATCCGGCGGCCGGTTACGGGCCATTATTGTTCGGGCTAAAGGGTACGCATTCAATAACAGCTGATTGGACACGGTACTGGAGTCATGTTTGCCGTTTGGACGAGATGGACACGGTACTACACCAACAACCGGCCGAATCGGAAGGAGTGGGCAGCGGGTGACGGTAACCCGGACTCTCAACCGATATTGGGAGTCAAAAGATTTTTAAAACATTTAATTTTATCAAAAATAAAGCCGCATCTTTCAATACAAGGAATAAAAAAATTTAAGAAACCCTGAATTACGCCAGAAAAATCCAAAAATCGTGTGCATCATTTTATTTTTAAAGCCCATCCTCAAACTATTTAGATTTTCTTTCAGGGCGCAAATCACTAAGTTTGCCTCATTATGAATATATTCAAATAAACTTAACCCTTAACAAGGTTGTATCATCAGGCGACCACATAAATTTGTCGTTGCCAAAATGAGCAAATGATTCATGTGGATTGCAAAATGACACCAATACGTTGTCTAGGATATTTATTAAAGTAAAAGAAGTTAAAGTAAACAAATAAATATTTATTAAAACGTGCTTAGTTTTATTTAGTATTCCTTAAATTAATAACCTTTGTTGCATTTGTTTTCGATAAAAACTTACAATCGGCCTGTTTAAGGGTTAAAACAAATCGTACGGTGGAAATCGACAATTCTGATCATTTATGTAGTAAATAGAGAAAAATATTTTTTACGGACTGAAAAGATACATAAATAAATTTACCATCAAGATCTGAAACAGAACAAGGCGTATTCGCTGAAGGATGTACAAAATATTTTTCGGTGTATTTTTTCAATATAATTGGAATCAATTTTCTTTTTAAAATGGCAAATAGTTGTAATGTCTTCCGGGAATTGTATTTCAGTACATATGACAATGCGAGTTCGATTTACATGATAAGAAAATGCAAAATTACAAATAAATTGTCGTCGATTTTTTCAGTTCATGTAATTACTTGCCTTATTCATATACATATACGTATTCTTATACGTTATGTTATGTTGTAAATTAGAAGCCACGTGTTTCATTGGAGTCTACATTAATAGTATGAAGAAGAATTCACTTCGAGTTATAGTAGTTTCTCGACAAAGCAACCAAGCAAGTCTTGTGAATTCAAATATTCTGCTACAATGGTCAGAAATATCTATCAATTTATAGTTTCTATTTGGTATATGGCAGGGGTACATTTTAATGGCATTCGTACCTTCTGTCTTTATGAATATTTTAACATCTGAACATCTGAAAAATCTGAACATTCAAACCACTCAATTTCTCAACATTGATCATCCGAATGTCTGAACTTCTGTACAGCTGAACAATTTGGGAGGCGGGTATGGTTACCGCCGCCACGGTAAACATTAATTGGATAACCAACACCTCTACCATAGGTCACCCCAAGTGGTTCGCTACATTTGGTGACTTAGCAGGAGTTTCTGAGATCATGAATGGATGAGGATTGTTTAGGTCTTGGTGGCGGGACGGATTCGGATAAACTGGTTGAGGGAGATTTTTTTACCTCTCCAGCAGAACCCTCTCAACCCATCGCTTTGTACCACAGATCTAAAAATAAAATAAAAAATTTCAACAATTTATTTTTTAGATTTATTATAAAAAAATAATATAACCACAAATTTTAACTTCCCTACATGGAAGGCGGTCTGTAGCAGGACAACGTCTGCCCGTGCCCACTGCTTTCCTATATAATACAGTCATTCTCCTATGTAGGTACACTGCATTATTATATGTTTTATGTAAAAGCCTTTTTAGGCGTATAAACAAATAAATATGTTATGTTCTAAATCGAATCGTAGGATCATTTTAGAATATGTTTGTCCACCCCTGAGAAATAACCATTGGAAGTTGGTTGATAGCTGTATGTATGTGATCCAGAACAAAGTCGATGTCTTTCATTTGTGTTTGGCTTGTGGTCAGTACAATGAAATGAAGTTATTTAATATGTCCAATGTGCTCGCCCGAACGGACGTCTTGTATATGCATTCAATCCAATGGCATTTCGGGCACAGGACAGTGAGGGCAGGGATCGGGTGACCATTCTATCCCATGACTTTATTAAAGGTCACGGAGAAGAATATTCCACAAGAATTGGCAACATATCTGATAACACAATGATAAATAGAATGCTTGATTTGAGAAGGTTTTATGATTCAATTTATGTATTTGTATTTTATTATTTTCATGAAGAAGTCCACCAGGACGAAAAATAATTCTTTTTTTTTTTTAATAATTGAATAATGATAGCACTTTATTACAAGTGATAGTATCTCAATTATTTCTTCGGCCAACATAAATTGCGATTGAATTTTTTATCATCCGTTGGCCTTTCAGCCCTTTTGTAGCTTTTAACTCCTCGATAGCCATTTCTCTTTGCAGCTTTCGTTACAAAGCAACCCTCCTTTCCCACCAGCACCAGCACCATTTCATCTGATTAATTTGTGTTATTTCACTATTTAATAGTTTAAAATTATATATAGTATACTTGCGGCACGATGCAGAGTGGAAGATACTCTGAGTATCACCCTTGTGGAAGACCACCATCCAGAAATGAAACGTTACTTGAAATGGCTTAAGCCGTGTTTGGTGACCAGATCTACTTTCTCACCTTCCTCTCCCCATCACTTTCCTCTCCTTACTACCTTCAGCTTTACGAAATACCCCGATTAGGGATGCCGTAGTCTTACTGGTTCCAGGCGGTTGGGAGCAGTTGGGACTCATATGCGGTATTCAAGCCAATAGCCCTATTACCAGGGAGTATCAGGAGTACTGGGAGTATCATAGGGTTTCACATAGTACAGTGAAATCGATAACTTTACAATATAGGATTGATAGGATTATTTTATACGGATCTACCAAGCACGGTCGCGCTGTTGATACCCAGACCGATGTTCAAAACAAAATTTGATATACGCTGGTAACACTGGAGCCTGAATTGTCCATGAATTAAATACTCCATCAATTGATACACCAAAACATCAGACGGCTACGTAAAAGTTGAAAAATACTAATAAATTGACAATATCGAATTGAAATATCAACTTTCATATACATTGGCAGTTCGCATGCACTTTATGACACTAAAAAGCGATTAAGTTGATGAGTTCATTAGTCATAAGTGACAACTTTTGTTTCTCGAAGCTGGAACGGAATCAGTTAATCGCATCTTAGATGAATTACTTAAGTCTATGGATCGTTTATACGATTTTTTTCGGTTCTAAGAGCTTAACTAGTTCACCCTCATTCGTTAATAAGCCAGTTATTTTACATAACAATTTACAATATTGACAGCTTATCCGACACCTTAGAGGCCGCGTTAAAAGTAGCAGCTTTTGTCTACTGACTGTCGAAATCATATTCTGACCGTGCTCGCAAATGTTGCTAACTGGCCATAGATGACGGATTTATTTAGCATCGTATTGATATAGGGCTTTATCGAAAGTTCGTGCTAGACCTCCTGGTGGCCTGTTTTCAGACACCGTATTTAATAACGTGTTCAAAATATAATCCAGGTCTGGGTGGTTTCTAGAATGTAGGTTTACTGTTCGCCGTTAATCTGGGCGTAGGTGGTATTGACGTCACTGTTCTCTCATCACTCTGCATCTTTAAAGAAATCTCACGCTTGGTCTACAAATTATTTACTTGCCACGCTCCAATTATCTCCACACTTCTTCTAATCGCATCATCTCAGATCTTCTTGAGGCGACACTAAACAGCGTGACGTTAAGGGAAGAAAGCAGATTAGATGGACAACAGGAATTAAGTACAACAGAGTTAATGCAATAAATTAGATGATGAATTTTATAATACACTATCTAACGTGTACCCGTTGCTCGGAGACTTATAGGTACAGTTTTGAGCTGGCAGGGCGCATTTTTAAGGTGGAAATAATATGATGGTATTGTAATGATTATTTGATTCTCTCGGTGGTGCCATATCTTCCTCGAGCTCTTCTCCCATTCATTTCCAAGTCGTACATCCTCCTTAAACCTCTTTCTTCGTTCATCACTTACGTCTCATTTTACTTCCTCGGGCATCCCTGATTTTTTCTACCACTCAATTCGTGTGTTATCATGAAATTCACATTGTGAAAAAACTAAATTAAGTCGACTTTAATTCGACTTCATATCTCGTTCCAGTGCCGTCCCCGGCTGCTGCTATCATTCAAACAACTCTCTGAACACTCCTGGCACTAATAAGAACAAACTTACAAATTTTCAGCGATGAATAGTACAGGAACGCGTACCGAAATCGGATGAATATTATAGGAACGCGTACCGGTCAAACAAAGAAACATTTATTCTTATATTTTTAGATTATGTAGTGAACGTCAAAATACCCAACAAAACGGAGTCATTTTTTTGTAATCAAAATTTAAAACAAATATTTAGTACCAAAGCCAGTTACTTTTTTATTAGTGTTAATTATAAAACAATAATAATCATCATCAGATTTTTTTATTATCCGAGTTCAGGGGCATCATTAAAAAAAATATTACCTAATCTACTATTTCAATATAATGTAATGCAAAATAAAAACAGGTGAACAATTCATTTTTTGGTTCGTAATTATAATTTGTATACGACTAGAGTGATTTATTTCGGAGGTATTATGCCATGTTGCGCTACCTCCTTGTTTAGCAAACGTTTCAGACAGCATTACAGTGCAGGACAGATGTGGCCTGATAATGTACACTGTAATGCTGTCCGAAACGTTGACTAAAGAAGGAGGTAGCGCAACATGGCATAATACCCCAAATTTAAATCACTAGTCAGTAACCATAAACAACCTAAATATTATTTACGGCCTCTAAAAATACATGAGTAGTTATTTATCGAACGCTGCAAATTACCAAAAATATTCATTTATCGAATGCTGTGAATAACCATAAATAAATCATTATAATACTTTTGGCTGTGGAAATCACAAATCAAATCTGTATACGACGAATTTACGTTCCATGGCCGATCAAAATGTTTTTTTACTAATTTAATTTTTTATTATGTCATATTCTTTTGAATAATTAATTTTACCGCAAATATCCCTCACTACTATAAAAAAAAATACTACAGCAAACATACATTTATGTACAATGAATTATTTAAGTACTAACTAACAACAACATTTATGTACACTCCCCTTCCATACACAAGCAAATACTTTCAATGGAAGAGTAGTAAAAAGACCCAAGATGTAAAATGAATTATGTACCATGTAAACATATTATTAAAAATAAAAAAATAATTACAAAAAAATAAAAAATTGCCAAATTTACATCTAAAATCAAAAAAATTCAAAATCTTCAATTGACTACATTTTAAAATTTGAAACACAAATAAATGAAATAGCTCACATCCGTACTAGATATTTTCTGCACCTTTAGATTTTTAAGAAACATATTCAGTTTCAGGTTTGGTATTTTGGGATCAAATCCTAAATAAAATTTAAAACGATGAAAATTGAAAATTGTACTATTACGAAAACAAATACAATACTAAAATCTTTTAATGATCCATTGAAGTGATTGAATCACTAGGTGCTATGTAAAGTTGTAAATATGTTAGAAAAGTTATCTGAATCATAGAATTACTAAAATAACAGAATTAAGGCAAATATTGCTCTGCGCAAAAGATAAACAGTAGGTTCAAAAAGACGCGTCTCAAAGGTTATGTCATTTACATTTGGGAGACTTTTGACGTACAGCAAACGCTTCTAAATTCATATTAAATAAATGGTAAATTGTTTTGAAGGTTTCGCTATCCGCATTTATATAATGGTAAGCACACCATAAAATCATCCTTCACTTTGTGTACTTATTTGACCGTGCCTTGCAAATGCCAATGAGCACTGCTGTAAAGAACATGAACAATTATTTTATTGCATTTAATTTTAATTGCGGCTAAAGTTGAACACCTGCAAGTTTCATGACCCCTTTTTCCAAATCATAAAATTTACCAGTTGAAAAATATATCAATCTGTTACAAGGTGGCAAAAATACTGAATCTAACATGAAACAGTTCGATTACCCTATTTTCTAAAACGAAATTAAAATATCGACAAAACCAGTCGCCAGGCGAAATATTATTCGCACCTAAAAACACCTGCATCTGGAACGATAAACAAGTTGCGGTGATGATATTGACGTCAAAAGAACTTGTAAGAGAAATTATAAATAGCAACTAAAACACAATATTGGCTCATTCAAGTTTAAAAACCACGAGTGGACGGAACACCTCCAGTTAAAACGCGATCTGTTAGTTATAATTATAAAAAATATAAATTCCTGAGTGTCAACTGAAATCTGTAGTCACTTCTGTTCTTCCATCACGGCACAATCATTTCAAAGATTACAACTATTTGCAACGAGCTGTTTACGGCCGGCACTCTATCAGCTGAGCTAGACGCATCTGTCATCATTACAATAATGGGGCGTCTCCGTGTGCCGGCTCTTATAATCAAATGACCATGCCGCCGCTGAATTCCTGCGACTGAACTGCCCACTGCCGCTGATCACCTAGAGGCTGGCCAATCCTTGCTGCATTGATGCTGACAACCTAAAGGCTGAGAATACCTGCTGTCTACCGACTGAACTTGCTGATCACCTAGAGGCTGGCTAAACCCTGCTGCATTGATGCTGACAACCTAGAGGCTGATGAATTCCTCCTGGCTTCCGACTGAACCGGCCACAGATGCTGACAACCTGAAGGCTGACGAATACCTGCTGGCTACCGACTGAACTGCCAATCCCTGCTGCATTGATGCTGAAAACCTAGAGGCTGATGAATTCCTCCTGGCTACCGACTGAACCGGCCACAGATGCTGACAACCTAAAGGCTGACAAATACCTGCTGGCTGCCGACTGAACTGCCCACTGCCGCTGATCACCTAAAGGCTGGCCAATCTATGCTACATTGATGCTGACAACCTAGAGGCTGATGAATTCCTGCTGGCTACCGACTGAACTGTCCACTGCCGCTGATCACATAGAGGCTGGCCAAACCCTGCTGCATTAATGCTGACAACCTAGAGGCTGATGAATTCTTCCTGTCTACCGACTGAATTAGCCATTGATGCTGAAAACCTAGAAGCCGGCCAATTCTTCCTGGCTACCAACTGAATTAGCCATTGATGCTGCAAACCTAGAGGCTGGCCAATTCTTCCTGGCTACCGACTGAATTAGCCATTGATGCTGAAAACCTAGAAGCTGGCCATTTCTTCCTGGCTACCGACTGAATTAGCTATTGATGCTGAAGCCTAGAGGCTGGCCAATTCTTCCTGGCTACCGACTGAATTAGCCATTGATGCTGAAAACCTAGAGGCTGGCCACTTCTTCCTGGCTACCGACTGAATAAGCTATTGATGCTGAAGCCTAGAGGCTGGCCAATTCCTGCTGGCTACCAATTGAACTGGCCACTGCTCCAGCAGTCGCCTACGCCATTTACTGTATTGTATGGCGCGATGATGCACAATGTGCTCCAATCTGAAATTATCGCTGAAAAACTTCCGATTGTCTCAGTTTTCTATCTGTGTTTTAAATCCCAATTGTATTGAAATACATATAACTATTTCTTGTGAATTGGGTTGGCTGTAAAAAATAGGAAGTACCTATAAGCTACACCCCCTTTTACGTTCTGTATATCAGTACAATACTTGTAATTAAAATGTGAATTTTGATTTGAATCGTCTTTCTTTTATGATGGTTTGGATAGAACACCTCACAGTGTTTTATTTAAATCATTACCCAGGTTGAGGACTGATGTGTGCCGGTGCTTATTATTTACAGTCTTTTCTTGTGCAGGCAAACACGTCCCGTACAACTGCATTATTTTTTATCAAAAATTCCTCGTTAATACAACTAACTTTATCTTCATATTAAGAAGATTTACTAATTTGTAAATGCTTTTATTCCTTAGTCCTCACTGCTCCAGTGAGACATGTCATCCCCAATTGGATTATGCTGCGAGGCTGAAGGTAGTGGTGGGAAAGACATGAGGTAGACGAAATTGAGCAAGTACCTGGATATTTAGAACTGGTCACCAAACACGGGAAAGCCGTTTCGAGTAACCTTTCAATTCCGAATGGTGGTTTGTCACCAAAACGATAGAAAAAGAATCTTGCTGTTTATTCTTTTTAAATGAATTAATTGTGAATCACACTAACTAATTTAATTAAATTTACTTGCGCTCGCTGGGTCTAAGCCAGTGACCTTCAGATTCCTAGTCGGGATTTTTGATTTTTTTTAATTTTTAAGAAAGGAAAGCACTATATTTTTACTGAATATACTATATTATGTCATATAAATTATTTGTTTCAAATCACTTCATTATTTCTTAAACCTTCAAAACCCCCTCAGATTTTAAACAACGGTCTACCGGTGAATGTTTTTCATTAAAGAAAATATCTTACTTACAACCCACTCTTTATTATTTTGAACGACTTCGTAATAAATTAAAACGTCCACGACTTTGTATAGAATTTCTGAGTTGTAACACAGAAATTTAAAGCAAACCCACAGAAATGCGTAAGGTGATTGCGACAAGCGTAAACCGCCCACAATAAATATATGTAAAGGGTATTTTGATTTTTAAGGACATTCCCTGAAGTTGACTTGACAAGCATTTTAAATGTAGCTTTATTACGATTGAGTATCATTCTGTTTTTTCGAAAACTCCTATAAGCTGTTCATAAAAAATACGGTTTGTAGTAATAATAATAAATAGCAGTTAAAAACCCGCGGGTTTTTTGCTGCTAGGCCCCGCGAGCGGCACTTGGTTGAGCTTCGGACAGTTTAAGTTATCCTAATAACAATTACATTTAATAGGTAGATATAAGGTCATTCACAGAGAGAGGGTGAGTATATATTGTTAAAACACGGAACAGGAAGGAGTTAATGGATAATAAAATGCTCAATTTAGGCATAATAAGAAAGACAGTTGTTTGAATAAATGAAATTTTACGTATTTGGGACGGATTATTTCAAATGAAACACTATTATTCACTACATGTCTACAACTGATATTAACTGTTGCCGTATCTAACATAATTTACAAAGTTACAACCGTCAATGTCTATAAGGTAAATCAATATCGTATAGTTTGTCACAACAATTAGAGATAGTTATAACAAATTTGACTGAAATAATAGATTATTACATATTGATTAATGGTACCAGTGTTTATGAATAAAAGGAGCGTAATTGTGCGATGAGATTATCAGTCGGTTTAATTAAAAGTTTTTAATTTTTTTATGGTAATTCTTTACCTACAACTGTTACTGTATCTAATAAAGTTTAAAGTTATAACAATGAAGAATGAAATAATAAATAATTAAAATATAATTTTTACATTTTATTTCGTACATATGCATTGATATACAACGGAAATAGATAAAATAATGTTATCTTATTAAAAAAAATTTTTTTAATTTAATTAAAATCAAATTTAATAATATAATTATTAAGTTCTGCAAGTATTTTTTCTGTTTTTGTTATTGTTACAGCTGTTTCGGCTTTCAAAGCCATTTTCAAACTGTGACAGTTTAACAATTCAATAAATATCTTACTAACACAAAAACAATAAATATCTTATTAAACTTTATTTTATTAAAACACCAATAACTTTGTTTACATCACTTTATTATATACAACCTATACATGTTTCATGAACGAGGTTCACCTCATCAGGAGTAAGTATAAACCGAAGTCAAAAATTAAATATAGATTACAGTTGCAAAGAAAAAGTGGTAGGAGGGGGGAGGGGTAAGAGTGGGCGGGGTTTATCAGAATTAAGAATTACAATATTGTTTGACGGGAAATACGAGTTAAGAGGGAAAATATTTTAAAGAGAGTTTATATAAAAAAATTATATCCGCTTTTATATAAACATGTTTTATAATTTCTAAAATTTCTAAATTATCTATTTGATATGCTTTATATCCCATGTGAAATATTTTAAGACCTGAAAAAAACAAATAGCATAAAACCAAAAAACGATATAATCATTAAAAAATAGCATTTAATAACGGTTATTCTAATAAATTAATAGTTGAAATACTAAAAATAAAAATAAATTAAACATAATCTCTTCACACGGTATATTTACCCTATTTCTAAAGATAGAAATAAACAATGGCGTAGAATTCTATTTGTGGATAACGATACTTCCAAAATTATAAATAAATCATTCCTGGTACTATTCAACCGGCGTTTTACACTAATAACAAAATGAAGAAATATATTCTTAATAATAAAGATAGCGATAATCAAACAAAAAAATCAGGAGTTTACTAACTCAATTGTAATTTCTTTTACAAAGGTAGATCTAATAGAAACTTTGAAGTCAGAACTAAAAAACATCTCAGATCTCTAAATGGAAATAGTGAATCTAAGTTTGCAGATGATCTTTTGAATAATGATCACACTTTTGATAAAAATTCAGGTCTTAAAATACTTCACACAGGATATAAATAATTTTAATAAATAATTGAAAATAAATAATTTTGAAATTTTAGAAATAAGAAAACATGTCAATAAAAAATCAGATATAATTAATAAGCAAAAAAATTATAAACCCTCTTTTAAATATTTTCCCACTCAACTGGTCTTTCCCGTCTAACGGTATTGTAATTCCTAATTCTGATAAACTCCGCCCACTCTTACCCCTCCCCCCTACTTCCACTTCTTCTTTCCAATTGTAATCTATATTTAATTTTTGACTTCAATGTATACTTACTCCTGATGAGGTGAACTTCGTTCTTGAAACATGTAGAGGTTGTATGTAATAAAGTGATGTTAACAAAGTTATTTGTGTTTTAATAAAATAAATAATGCCATCACAAAGTGATAAGCTTCCAGAAGAAATCTTCTTATTAAACGCTTTTTAATGGTCAAGTGATTTTCAAGTAATTTGGTTCGTTCTTATACCGCCAGAGGTACGCTCTGTCAGCCATCAAGGAAACTATAGCTGGCGTGCGTATCGGCCATTTTCAAGGACCTTGGAACGCGTGATTTTTTACAAACATCAAACATTATCACGTAATTGTGGACAATTTTCATTGTAATGTAATTAATCCAATGGATTATGAACTTTCAAAAACATATTTTCTTCGATATTATCCAAAAATTATATGAGCAGAAACGACGTTTTTGAGGAAATCTCGTATGACATAAAGCGATCCTATTTCAGTATTAAAGTGGGGCTTAATTTGAAAGTCTTATTTTTTTGGATTCGGTCGCCTGAAAACCGAAATGAACCTTACGGTTGGTTAAAATTGAGGGGCAGAGTGGTAGAATTTTGCCTGCGGTCCCCCTATTCGAGATTTACCCGAAACATACAATTTGAATTCGACCAATCAGAGGGCCCAGATCGTCCAAACGCTAGCGTAATAATACTATCAGATAATAACATCTTTATTTAATATATTTGCAACTACAAACATGTAAATAGATAGAATACATAACAATTAGATAAATTTAAGGATTCTCATAACCTGCCTCACTAGGCTAGCGGCTAGCCTGTGTTGAGGCAGTTATTTTAATATTTAGTTTGAATTCTTGTGAGCATACCTTTATTATAATAAAAACACTCAATATTTTCGTTGCATCAATAGTTGTGAATTTGGGTGAGAGCACCGGTAAAGGCCTTATTATTACTTTTTATCCAAATTATAATGTTCTTTTTGAAATTTGTTTGAGTATCACATCTTTTTATGTTCCCTGGAAAAGTATTGTACAATCTTGTTGCAATGTACATAAAATTTATTTGTCCGAAAGTAAGAGTAGTATGCATTACATGAATTTGGAGTAAGTCTTTGTTAATTGCAAAAAGCATTCACTTTGTGGCTCATCATAATTTATAATAAAACACATAAATTTGTTTTTGACCACGATAGTTTTATTTTCACTCTACCGGTTTCGGAAGATCCCTTCCTTCGTCAGGAGAATATTTAAAACGTTTAAAAGTTTTATATCTATATTAAATCTGTTGGACGCAAAAGCAACACGCGCTATTGTCTTTCTATCTCCACAGACATAGTGAGCCACAGCAAGGCGTGGCGGGGTACGTCTATTTCATTAATAAGCATTTTATTATTATTTGCTCTCAACGTAAAACTGTACCATTAAAAATTCTATACATTCTATACAATTCTAGTTTCATAAAACTTCTGAACTTTTAAGTCCTCGAAACTTGGGTCTGTAAGGAATTTTCATAAACTTGATTTAAAAGTTCAATACAAAGGGTTCTTTGCTGTATTTATCTTCTCCTCAGACGAAAGTTCAATCGTCACAAGATTGAAATCTGGTCATTAAAATCGTTTGCTGGTGGATAAGATTGTTATCTGTTAATTTTATCAAGTTGATTTTAAATTAAATTTCAGTGATTTTTTTAAATTTTTTTTTCCTAACACTAGGTTACAATGATGTTACATTATTTCCATAAACAAATTACACATTAGACGAGTTTTTTTTTGCAGAGCAGTTTGAGGTACGTACGTTGTTGGCCACATTTTTTCACTTTTTCAAAAATATGTTTTCATTTATAAAATGTGCCAACTCCACGCCACTGGCAAATTCATCACTCCCCGCCACTGCTCATTTATATCCCATTTCGGCCAAAATTTCCCGAAAACTCTGACCCCGAAAAGCATCGATACTGTATCGCGCACGTACCCCGGCCGAGCGGTACGATGTTCAGTTTTTTTGTATACAAATTTTACTAACTAAATTATAATTTACAGAATGTTACTAATACCTATTTTAACTTGTACATCTCCTCAGCGGTAGTCAAATAAAAACTATTTGCGATATGCTACCACTGAGAAGATATTTAAAATGCCTATTTTTAACGATTTAATTAAACCATTTTTTTATAATTATTTTACATATTTGTCTCTACAAAAATCCAGGAACCTCGTAGCATAGTGAATCTTTCCTCTTTCGGAGAGCTATGTTACTGGGGACCTGGGGAAAATGCTGTCATAACCCTTTTACAAATATGATCGCTTCAAGGTCATTTTTACAATTTTATTTTACAAATATTTCTTATTTTTTGTCGTATCTTGACAAACTAAAAATCTAGTTGTCAAGATACACATTTTTATAACTACTGTGTAATAAAACTATGTAATTGTAATACAGGCGAGCTTGCAAAATCTTTGCAAAGTCTCAATTTCAAATTTCTACCTTCAGCTAATCCACCGGCAAAATGAATATGCAACGTTTTACGGTGGCTTATGTACGCGTATGTGGCGCAGGTAAAATCCCCACCCTTTTCGGTCGACAGCCAAATGTCGGCTGCGAGTCAACCTCATAGGAAATGCTTATATATGAGTGACAAAAATATAATTAAATCAGTTCAACTTTACCATCAAAAACAAGTGTTTTTATTTCTACAAGTGACTCCTGACCTCCAAATGCCTCACCTCGCCTAGTCTTCTGCTCCAAATCTTCTGGTGTTACCTCTTCAAGACCAACCGGCCCTGCCTAGGAAAACCGCCAAATTCCAGAAGCGAGCAGAGACGACAGCACACCCAGTGCCCAACATTCAACGAGCACCGGGTGCGGGAGGCAGATTGCAATAATTTGTACAAATATCATCATCGGCCGTAAAGGAGCATTCCCATCAGTTGAAGACATGGTTTGGACCCGGCGCCCAAATCTACAGTCTTGTGCGGACTCCTGTCCAGTACACTCGATATCGCCTATAATCTAAATCAGAGCTTAATCTTTGAGCATCAAAATTTTACTTGAAATGGATTTAGCGTTATTCAATAACTAAATCTGGACAGCTAGATACTGCATAGCTAAATTATTTATCGTTTCATTAACCCCTAGCCATTTCAAATAATCATTTCTGCTGTAGAATCTAAGTGAAACAATTGTTTGGTTTTTAATTTAAAAAGGCTTTTAAAGAAAGTTTGCTTGAAAATGTGTACACAAATAATAAAACTCGAAAACAATTCTTAATTCAAAATATGAATAAATAAGCTTATAATAGACGAATCGTAATTGTTATTTTCTGAGAGTTTAGCTCAAAGTGCTCACTTAACAAAATTATATGTTAATTTGAAATCGACATTTTATGGTACATTTATAGAAAACTGAAAGAAAGCTTTAGTTTCTCGAGGTCTTAAAAAATATTTTTTAATAAAAAAAATAATTAAAGTAAGTATTATTATTAATAGTTATTATTTTATTCTCAGCAATTAAATTTATATCAATCTTTCCAATCTAAGCGTCAAAATACCGGTAGCTGAATACCTCCCGAATAATTGCTACGCGATAAAAAAATATGATTTTTAATACGTTATGTACGAGCACACGCCCATTTAAAAAGTAAAGAATCGCAAGAACATTGTTTTTTTACAATTAATAAAATATATATTGTGTCCCAACAACAACGCGAATTTAAATTTCGCGCATCCGGATTTAATGTTGGCAGTTCTGAAAATTGCTTGTTTCATCTGTCAACCATGCGATTAGTAAATAAATGTCCTGGGAAACAGTCTGTTAAGTGAAGTTTTAAGTAAAAACAATTACGTGTTTTGAAAAGCATTTATCAAAATTACTTACTTTGTAAATAGATGTGTTATGAGAACTTATTTTGTGTAGAATGGAAAAAAGCGAATATTTACATTAATGTTGCTGTTTTACGTCTAATAATTGAGTAATAATTAATAATTGATATGTAATATTATAAAATTGATTTTTCATATAGCGAAATATGAAAAGTTGAACTAAAGAACAAGGTGTTGTTTTTGTCAAAACTCATTATATAAATGGAAAAGATTTTGCTTAAACTATTCGTAAAACTTCGTGAAATTTTATTTATCTTTTTCTTTCAGAAAAAAATTGGAACCTATTCTTTCGATAATTTTAGTATTTTTTTTAACTCCTGGTCGTGTAATGTAATGAAATGAGGATCAGAATTGGCCAGCAAGGCAAGATCGTGTGATTTGACACCACGTGACTTCACGAGGTTATAAGTCACATGTATATTGTATAATGAGTGTGCCAATAAACCACTAACAATTGTGCAATGTATTCCATACATAATCTAAACATTTGTACTTTACAACTACAACGAAATAAAAACATTACAATCACTTTGAAAACAAAATCCGGCGTTCTTGTTGGGACAGCCGTTATTCTTAAGACGACATAAGACTCTAATAATGGAGGCTTGCTCGATGCTTTCATTTTAATTATTCCTGATGAAAGTATTACTAAAATCTTAAATGTTTCTAGAGGGATCTCTGCGGATGTAAGTTACTTATATTTAGGATTGATAAAAACAGTCCCTTATAATCAAAATATTTTATGTAAAACGGTTTGAAAATTTTATAAAACGTTTTTCAACTACAAAATTGGCAGTATACACCAAATTATATTTTTCTACACGATGAATTAGTAACTTTTCAAGGGTTCCTTCTAGAAACAATTTGGAATTTAGTAAAATGTTCATCAGAAATAATTAAAATAAATCCCACGGAAATATCGACTTTCCAGGTCTGCTGGGGAAAAGTTAATCGTAGGTCCGTCCATTATGCCGGGCCGCACACCGAATATTATTTTTACTGATATTATAAAATGCAATCCAAATGGTTGAGTCTAACTGGTTTCTAATCTTAATATATTAAAATCAGCCTGCGTATGTTTGAGCTCGCAACACGTGAAAAGTAGTCAACCGATGTCGTTGAAAATTTCAAAGTTTGCTCTTGTTAGTGCCAGGAGTGTTTAGAGCTGTTTAAATGGTAGAACAAGTCAGGGACGCCCGAGGAATACTTAACGCGATATTTCTGCACCGTAAGGAGATACGGAGTCGAATTAAAGTCGATTTAATGTAGTTTTTTGACAGTGTAGTATACAATAGTGAATGGTTGAAGAGGTCGGAGGCGCCCGAGAAAGACATTAGCAATAGTGAAGCATTGCGGGGGATCCACTAGTATATTATTAATATTAATTTATTAATTGTTTTTATTAAGACGCAAAATGTACAACTTGCAACATCTCATATATCTCGATTCTCGATTTATTGACATAACAGATTATCGTAATCAAAAATATTTTATTTAGAACTAACTACGTATAAGTGAATATATAAATATACATATAAAGTAATAATAACAATAATTGGATGACTTCTATAGCGCCGTTTTTGTGCAAAATCACCTCAAGGGCGCTGTACAAATTTATAATACATTTCTACATTGATCTATGTTATTACAAACTTTTTATTGAGATAATATACAGTACAATACTTTCCTGGTAGATCACTTGAGATTAACACTTAATTAACATTATCTAATTGTTTATTAGCGAAATTTAGATACAGGATTTAGGACATAATTAGAAAATTGGATATAACTGGACTTTCTTTCAGAAATGGTATATTTAATTTATGGGTTTGAAAGGTAAATATATATATATATATTTATCTATTGAAATTAGTGAATGGTAGAATAAGTCGGGAACACCCAACAAAGACATGGCACGATCAAGTGAACCAGCTAGTTGAGTCAGGCCATGTCAAGAGTCAGAATTATATAAGAGTATGTATGAATGTGAATGAGGCGAGGAGTTTTTGTCAAGACCGAGTTGTTTGGCGGTCTGCCGTCTCTGCTTAACCCTGCGGGGAATCGGCGTGATGTTTAATTAGTTGTATTCATAACTTTCCATAACTATTTGATTTGAATTGCATTACGTTTCAAATTGCTCACGGCCAAATGATTTCTTTTATTGATTTAATTCACAAAGTTTTAAATGTGTAGAGTGCCAGAAATATATATTTATATTGCGTGCCTACATAAATAACAGTTATTTTTCTCTGATTTTCCTGGATATATTTCAAGATTTTACGACTTAAACGTAAAAAAATTTAACCACTAACGTGGCAATGTACGTCATTCTTGAATCTGTTCATGGAATCAATTACCATGCAAATGAATGAGCTTAGATCCAAATCGTAATACGTACAATAGACTTTATTGAGATTAATGATAAATTTATTATTATTATACTGTATGTTTTTTCAACATTAAATTAGTTTTCATCCGATAAATTTAAAGCATTAAAGCTAATTTACCATCGCAGAAGAAATAGGAAGGAAACGTTTTATGTTCGCTGTTAATTGGTAGTCATTTGAGATCTATGGCTCTTTATCTCCTTTCATTCCATCTTTTAACGCATTTAAAGGCCTACCGCTAATAGTAGCATTTTAACCTCTCTCTCTTCTTCTTTTTTAAATGACGCATGTAACAGAATAGAAGTTACAAGGAAGCTCTGAGCGGCAGGACCATTCTTGAATCGCATTAACTTCGAGAGGGATTGTAGGAATACGTTTTATTCATTTATCCATACAATCGTTTCAATTTTATTACGGGTTTTATTAAATTGGTATTAACGAAGGTCGTACACAATGTAGTAAATTTATTATTATTGAAGGCAATATTCGCGTCTTAAAAGATTATTTTAACAGAATAATCAGAAAACGGTACCGTCGCATCTAGGACTTGAACCCGGGAAGGCGAGGGTCATGCGTTTAAGTCCTAGATGCGACCCAGGATCTCTTCTCTTACCGGAACAGGCGTTTTAACCTATTTGACCATTGGGACCTGTAAATCATATTTCTCATATTTCAAATTCAGAATTAACAATATTAATTCGTTTTTTTGTTATTTGTTTTTGGGGTGTTATGCCGTGTTGCGCTAATGCCTTCTTTAGCCAACGTTTCGGACAGCGTTATAGTGTCCATCATCAGGGCAGATGTGTTATTTGAGGTTGATTTTTTTTTTTTTTTTGATTTTCTAGATTCTTATTTTCCATGAAGTGGTGAATCATTTAAATTTACTGAATTTAAAGTTAATATTCTTTATACAAATCGAACGGCGTCATATGCGTCTCACAATTTTTACCTTATATGGGTGTTTCAAATATTACCTGGCTTTTATAGACTTAGAGGCCTTGTATTTTCTCGGTAGGGAAAAAATTTGTTTACCTAAAAACCCTACTAAAATTGCATGTTTTTCCAGCATCAGCATCAACCAGCGACCGACGGCGGCCATATACTACATACGTGTCTGTTTGTGTTATGTTGGGATCGGGGTAGAAATCGGGGCTGCGTCCTATTTGCCTGTTGGAGTAAGGGAAACTGCAGAAAACCTTACCAAGGAAGGAGCGGCCGATAGTCAACTTGAAACATATGCTTATATGTGCATATGCCGATGTTACCTGCATTTTGAGGTGTGTGTATGTGTCTGTTTTTATGTTAATATATAATTCTGGGAAAATAGAGAATAAACATACATATACATACACATTATAAAATATTATATAAATATAAAAACATTATATATTTGGGAAGGGAGTCGGGAGTTTAGGAAGTACCTACTGCTCGCTGCTCATTTGTCTGCGTCTGAGTGTGATTCGGACCAGATATGGTCGTGGTCCATGAGGATGTGTTTGGGTAGTCTGTGTGTGTATCTGAATGTCAAGTCGCTCGGGGCATTGTATTGTCCTATGTCTCGTATGAGTTTGTTTTTACAAGTCTGAGTGATTTGTAAAATCGTTCAGTCAGTCTGTGTGTGAATTAGTACAAAGTTGGAATTTGTTCTCAATCGTGTAGTCTCTTCAGGTTTGTTCTATGTCTCGTGTTGTATGTGATTTTAATGCAGAGATTTTGAAGTGTCTGTAGTTTCGTGTGGTCTGAGTGTGAGATGATGCTCCATACGGGAATCGCATAAGACAGTACCGGGTGAATGAGCGAGTAGTAGATGAGGAGTTTGGTTTTGGGAAGTAGCGGGTTCCGTCTGTTGAAAATTGGCTTCATCATGCCGATCGGTTGTCGCGTGCGCGCGTGCATCTTGGCTTGATTAGATTTCCAGTTGAGGCGCGAGTCCATGATCAGGCCCAGATAAGTAACTTCATCTTTCCATTCAATGCTGTGTCCTCCCATTTCGATGTTAAAGTCAGGTGTTTTTTGCCGTTTTCTCGTGAACATGATGTCTTCAGTTTTCGCCTAGTTTAATTTTAGGCGCCATTTTTTGTAGTACTCTACGAGCGCGTCGAGCGCCCTCTGTAGGTAAATAGTGGCCATATTTGCTTTCAGCGAGGAAACGTAAAAATTGACGTCATCTGTGTAAATGGACAGATTGCATCTCTCGTCTCGGGGGATGTCATAAATGAACAGGATGAAGAGGAATGGTCCCAGTAGACTTCCTTGTGGCACGCCTTTAGGAATCTCACGCGTTGAAGATAGCACGTTCCTTATGAACACTCTGAAGGATCTATTCTTTAGGTATTCCTGTACCAGCCTCGTTAGGTATATGGGCGTGTTAGTGCGGTGCAGCTTGTGCACAAGCCCGTCTATCGGTATTCGTTGAATTTTCTTGAGATGAATTCCGCTACTCTGGTAAGTTGGTTGGTCGTGGAGTGCTTCTATCTGAAGCCGAACTGCTAGTCTGGCAAAGTCTTGTTGTCGTCGTGGTATGGAACAAACCTGTTGAGTATAATCTGTTCAAATACCTTGCTCAGCGTAGATAATAGGCTAATCGGCCGGTAATTCGTCGGCTGGGTTCTGTCTTTATTCGGCTTTACGAAGGGCAGCACGGTCGCCGATTTCCAAATCTGGGGAAAATGCTCGGTCATGAGGCAGGCATTGAACAGTTTTGTCGTGTAAATGATGGCTTTTTGAGGGAGATGTTTGAGTAGAATATTGTGTATTTGATCGCTTCCCGATGCTTTATTCGTTCTCAATCGCTTGATTGTGACTGCAATCTCGCTCGGCGTAGCAAAATGAATGTCGGCAGCGTTCGTCTGCTCTGATTCGCTTAGGTCTCGTAGAGAATCGGCTACGATCCGGTCCGTAACCGGGTCGGAAAGGCCGTCTGCAGCGGCGTAGGCTCTCTCGAACCCGTCGGCGAGTGTGTCCGCTCTCTCTTGTAGTGACAGCGCCGTCCATGAGCCGTTCAATTTCGATAGAGGGAGAATCGTGAAATCTTTGTGTCTCAGCGCGCTAGCCATTTTTCCATAGGGAATTGTCTTTCAGCGTGAGCGACGCGACTTTTTTGTTCCAAAGTTCGCGCTTGAGGTCTGCGATTTCGGTCTTGATTTCCCTCTGCAGTCAGTTGTAGGCTGTCTTGAAATATTCATCACGCGTGTGGTGGTACATGCGTCGCAGGCGATTTTCGTCCTTGTTGAGCGATAAGACTTACTCGGGAAGCTTGATCGTGTATGAATGAACTTCTTTGAGAGGTATTTGTGTGTTTTGAGCTGTTTGAAGTATATTGAAAGTGCTTGTAGCTGCGTCGATTATTTGTGGCGAGCGCAGAGTTCCCGAAGTGAGATGTATTCGTTCGTTGACTTCCCCTTTGAATCCTTCCCAGTCCGCATTCTTATAATTGCGCTGTTTTCTGGGGCTCCTTGAAGTTGCGCCTCCTATGGTGAAGCTCACGGGCAGGAGGTCCGATGACAGCTCGTCTAGCGCGCACGGTGGAGATATTGTCTTTACATTTTTCTTGAGTACAATATCCAATATACTCGGATATCTGGCGTACTTCCAGTAGTACGTAGGTCTCTCGGGCGCCATTATCGAATAGGTATTTGTCTGCATGTGTAAAGAGCGTATTTCCGTTCGCATTACCTCTGTAGTTATTCCAGTAGCTGTGTTTGGCGTTCAAATCGCCTCCAATCACAACAATTGGTCCCAGATTGAGCAATTTATTTAAGTCTTCTCTCACTAGTTTTCCAGTATTAAAGTAGACGGCGATAATGGTATGCGGTCTACCCTCTATAGTGACTTCGATAATTGTGGCTTTGGTATGCTTTAACTTCGGAGTGGGGATTCTTGTGGATGTGATAGATTGACGAATGAATATTGCGGTTCCTCCGCATAATCTTTCCTGTCGGTCGTCTCGATGAATCTCGAAGCCTGGCACTCTCAGCGGTACGCTTGGATTCAAGTGGGATTCTGATAAGAGTATAATGTCGATTTTTTTGTCGTTTGCCAAGGCGAGCAGTTCGTCTGTCTTGTAGTGGACGCTATTTGCGTTCCATACGAGGACTCTCACCATCTCGGAATTAGACATCGAGGGTGGTCGTTAGAAGCTCCATCAGGACGACGAGCTTCTCAGCCTTTGATGTGCAGCGGGAAAGCTGGGATCGCATCCTCAGGAGACCTTGGAGCAGGGCCATGATGTTCAAGTCATCCTCGGTAGAGGTGGACGCGCGCACGGGCTTCTGTTGTGGGCGGGGCTGGGGGCGGGGTTGTAGGGGTGACTCGGGCTCGTGCTGCTGTTGGGCGGGGCGGAACCTCCGGCTACTGCGGCCCATGAGCGTCCATCCGTCCTCGGCTGAGGAGGTGGTCTGTTGAGGTTCTGTTCTACCGGCAGATGTTGGACCCTTCTGGCGGGTCGCTGTTGAATAGAGGCGAGTACGCTACCCGCTTGGGGCAGCCTCGGTAGTTGGCGGGAGTAGCACTGGGTGCCGTGTTGTAAATGTTGTTCGTGTGCTGTTGAAAGCGTATGCGGCAGTGACGCGGGATCTCTCCAAAATGAGATGGCCTCCGGGTCCTTGGGTCCTCGGGGCGGGGCTGTGGTGAGGAGACCGTGAGGCGCATGGTCCCGGTCTTTCTGCGTAGCCCTATTTGGTGGGCGCCGGGCCAGGGAGCATCTTCGTCGAGAACATCCTTAGTTGCTGTGATCTGTGACTCCTCTTGAATAAGGAGCACGTCTCAGGCGCTTGTGGGCGGTTCGTTGGGGCCAGCGTGGATCTGCGTAGAGTATTTTATGCGAAGGAGTTGCCTCGAGAAAGGCAGTTGGGGGCGCGAGCGCCTGCTCAGGGGACCGGCGGGATTCCTCCGGCCGGCAAAAGTATCGGGGCCTGGCTGTGAGAGCACAAGCCAGACAGTAACGCTTTTGTGGCTGTATTTCAAACCACAAAAACTGCGCAAACTTACACATTTATTTTATTTATTTATTTATTGTTTAGGAACATTTACAGACTATTAACATGAAAAAAAAATCATTAGATAAGCGCTGCAAAAAAACGTATATGTCAACAGTCCACTTTAAAATGTTCACATCATGCACAGTTTAAGTGTCATTATACACTATGTATTAACAAAAAAATATAAACAGCTAAACGTGAGCAAATGCAAAAAAAGAGATATCAAAAACAAAACATACAGATAAATATATGATCCAAATAACAAAAGCAACAAAAATAAAACAGAAAACAAATAGAGTAAATAAAAAAAACAAACAAACATTCACATTACACTATTGCTAATTTGCTTTTTAAAATAAGCGAGACTATTTGCATATATATCTATTACACTCAATAGAATTGTACAGACGACACATTCTAGACAATGGATTGAAGTATGCAATATTGTTCTTAAATAATTCCAGATGGAATATATTCTGACTCCTTAGATTACGTCTATTGGGAACTTTAACAAGAATATTGCTCACACAATGAGTTGCTTCGAGCTTGTCATGAATAATTTTGTGTAGACATATTAAGTCAGCAAATTGTCTTATTTTATCCAGAGTCGTAAAGTTAAAGTATTGGAGTCGTTCCTCATAAGATTGCAGTACGGCACTTAGTCCAATTTTAAATGATAACAATCATAGATTTTTTTTTGTACAGATTCAATAGTTATTGAATATTTCAAGTAGTGTGGGTTCCAGATAACACTACCATATTCCAATTTACTTCTGACCAACGAGTGGTACAAGGTTATAATGGATTGAGTATTTTTGAATGGTTTCGATATTCTATGTATAAATCCAATCATTTTCAAGAATTTACTCGTGATATCACTGATATGTACATAACACTTAAATTTTGAATCAAGTGTGATTCCTAGATCTCTAATAGTGGTGACTACATTTAATTGAACATTATTAATGAAATATTCACGATTCTTTCGTTTTCTGTTACGAGTGAAGGTTATAATGTAACATTTATCAATATTTAGAAACATATCATTTTGAGTACACCAGCCATGTAGTGTGTAAAGATCTTCTTGAAGCATAACTTGATCAGAATTAGTGGAACTTTTACGGTAAATCTTGAGATCATCAGCAAATAAAACAAAATGGCAGCGTAACATGGGGCCAAGGTCATTAATAAAGATTAAAAAAAGCAGAGGGCCAAGATTGGACCCCTGAGGTACACCTGAGGTTACAATTATGGGAGGTGACTCATACCCATTTATAAGTACTAGCTGTGTTCTGTTTTCCAAGTAAGGTTTAGGCCATCTTAATAGATCACCTTGGATACCTATACGATCAAGCTTCTGTAGTAGAATAGAATGGCTTACTTTATCAAATGCCTTTTTAAAATCTGTGTAAATGGCATCTACTTGAGTTCTTTCGTTAAAAGCATTGCAAACGTAATCACAAAAATCAAGAAGATTGGAATTAATAGATCTGTTGGGAACAAATCCATGTTGATTAATGTATAATTGTGGTTTAAATTGTGTGAATATGAAATTATACATTATAGATTCGAAGAATTTTGCAAAACATTATAAAATACTGATTGGTCGATAATTTTTCACCAAAGACTGATCACCAGATTTATGTATTGGAACAATATGTGCATTTTTCCATAAATCTGGAATTAATAGATTAACACCACAGACATATGAATATAAATAGACTAGAAATTAAGGGTGAGGGGTAAAATCAACTGTTGAAGAACGAAGAGGGTAAAGCTGACTGTGATTCGTCAATAAATCAATCTGATAGTATATAGGCATCTCGCCTTATAATATCACCATTTAGTTCTTAAAAGTAAAATCTGCTTTTGAATGAATAGACATTTTTACATGGGAGCGCAAATTACTTGCCACGTTATGAACAAATTTGCGAAGTCCAAATTCGGCAAAAAAAATTTCTTCTATTTTCAGAGTCGAATATTGAGTTTACGTATTTAGTTAAGACACTTTTATAAATGTTCATAATTTACTTCCCAGTAACAACGATGCGCACACTTGAGAATCGCTACATTCGACCAATGTTGGAGGGTTGTCACAACCGTTCTGTACCTATTAATAATAAAATATTAAAATCTTTAAGAAAATATATAACTTTTCAGTTTTAAGAAAATATATAACATTTCACTTTTAAGAAGATAATAGAAAAGTAAAACAACTAAAAAAACAAATAAATTATATACACACAGCTTTTACCAGCGATTCCTAAGAGTATTTGGAGTAAAAATTAGGACATCATTTTGCCTTCCGATGACACTTTTTCAATTACATTTTTCGATCACACATCGCCACTCGGTATAACCTAGCGCATTACGTGATATGCACTCCTTCTCGTTCCAGCAGTACCGTACATACGAAACAAGCGCGTACCTAACACGTGGTCCGTTGCGATGTGTGATAGTATGAAAGATAATATGTGATCGGTGGCGACGTGCGATAGAAAAATATAATATTTTTAATTTTAATAGATAAAAAAATGTCATCGGACAGCAAAATGACACATTCATTTTTCATTCCAAACATGCTCACTGTATCTACATTTTACTTCCAAACATACCAATTTTCACAATTGATAACCAACCATTTATCCTATATTAAGTGTTGTTTATGAGTTGTGTAAAGTTCAAAACTCGTTTAGTAATAACGCCATTAAAGTGGAATAAATTTAAAAATTATTGGTTTATTATCCTTTATTAATACGACGGAGTTCCAAATGATACTATATATATTTTATCAAAGCGCAAAAGGCGAAGGCACATCCCTGATTCTTGTGCACGGCTTTGTGTTTTGCGTCCATCGCGTGATAGTATTTGTTTCTAAAACTGATCCATATTATACGATGCGAATAAGGTTAAAACAAAGTAAAATAATGCTTACCTATGGAATGTAATACGACAATTGGGTTTATACTCTTTTTCACTTCTATTTTTACAAGTTTTCGTAGCGCAAGCCACTATTTTGCGTGTTATTTCGTAAAATGAACTCGACCATAGCTTGACGCTAGTTTGCACAAGAATGATGACGTCACATTCTCAAGATTCAAGGGAGGCCATACGCGAGCCCAGCCGGCTCCAATGGAACCGGTATGGGGAGTGGGGAATAATACGCTTTTAATCACTTAGGGCAGGTCTACTAATATTCACAAATAATAAAAATACTTTTGGCCGTGAAAATCTTAAACAATATTAATTTGGTTAAGACGCCTGTTTCGGTAACACAAGAGATCCTGGGTTCAATTCCTAGTTGTGACCGTTACCTTTTTATTTTTCTGTGTCTTGTACTATTTCATTTAGATTTTTAAGCATTATCTTCTCCTTCAATAACATATTAAATTGATAAGTAATGGGTATAACTTCAAATTTTTTAAATCATTTTAATCCACTTATCCAAAAAGGAATTGATTTAATACAATATGCTTTCGTGAAACAGTTAAAAAACGAGCATTAAGTGCATTACCTATTTAATCCAATATCGTTAATTCGACTGCAGTGTTAAATGATTTTTATTGGCAATCTGTTTGAGTGAGGCGATAAACATACCATTTATTCCCCCGAGTGTATAATATGAACCAATCAATGTTGCCCCAATCATAAAGAGCTTTCAAATAAAAGTTTAAATGGATAAAAATGTATCCTCGGCTCCGGATGCTACCGGAAACGGAGCCGAGGATGCTACCGAGGATTCGAAACCCTGCATTTCATGTATATAATAATGTATATATATTTTTAAAATTAAAATTATAAAGCAAATATACAAATAATTAATATACTACCTACTTAAAAATAAAAATAATACAATACATAACATATATATACGGGGTACACCAGAAGGATTTTTACCAGAGATTCCCGAGAACATTTGGAGTAAAAAATTTAGATCACCCGTCCGGTGAAAACACGCGTAGCCACTAATCATACTGCCACACGTCACGTCGCAATGGATCACGTGATACGCGTTCTGTTTCATCTGTACAGTGCTGCTGGAACGAGACGAAGTGCTTATCACTTTTGAAAAATAATTATCATCGAGCTAGTGAAGTTTTTTTGGATAAATTCTAAAATAAGGAACTGCAATAAAAAAAATAAGCTTAAAACATATATGTTTTAACAGGGTGTCCACGGGTAAGGCGCATAAACTTCGGGAGGTGGTTCTACATGGTGGTAGAAGTAAAAAAAAAAAAATCTAAAATCCGTTGATTTTTTCCATAAAAATAATCAAACTTTGAATCCGAATAAGTTTATCAGGAAACCCGTTAATTCATTCATTAAAGGCCTGCAATCTATTATTTAACAGGAATACCAATAAATTAGCTATACTATTTTTTCTCTGTGTAACTACTCCTACTACTAAACACCTGTTACAATAAATATTCAAATTTAAAAATAAAAAAAATCTTTAATATTTTAGCGCAAGCCACATCTCAAAATATTATGAAGGATTTATTGGAATTTCATCGAAAATAAGCTGTTTGCGATAATAAAAAGCCGATCATATTAAGTGAGATTAGTTTAACGAATCTACCGTACATAACATGGTTTACTTAAAGGGTTCAGCAAAAAAATGGAACATATTATATGGATTCTCAAAATAAAATGGATGAGAAAAAGAGAGAACACAATAACGTGCCCAATGACGGATATATTGATATTTATATGAGGGTGTCAGGTGGTAGGAGGAAGCACCCAATATCAAATGTATTAGGGTGACATAATCCCCGAAGCGGTGGTAATGAGGTGATGCGGTAGTTACGGGGTGTGGGGGAGGCAATACAATCCATTCTCCCATATCTGCAAACCCACCTCCCCTCACAATCACTTCAGAGGGGGCTGATCGCTTCATCGCAATATACAAATGGAAATAGGTCCAACTGCGTCACAAAAATGATACTTTGTGTTGACAAGGAAAGCGCTTAATATCTGTAAAAATATCTGCAGTTCTCGATTTACAAATTTTCAATATTTTCACTGTCTCTTTAGCTTCTTTTTTTTGTTTTTTCTGGCCTTGTTTTTTTTTTAAAGATGGAAACACAGGTACACACTATAATTAACAAGACAATATAACATTAACTAGATCTGCATCCTAATCATTTCACTTACACAAACAGCAGATAAATAAACTATCACAAAAATTTTTGCGTAAATTCAACCTGCTTAAATTTAACTTGTGCATAATTGTATAAATAAACGCTCAGCGATATTTTTTTAAGGGTTTAAAGGGAAAAAATAGTTAAAAATGCGCAGAGAAATAATTACAATTACACAAGTATGAAAAAGAATGCACAAGTTGTTTTATTTTTAAAAAATATTGAAAACATTTTTTAATTTTCTACAAAGTAATTATTGCATGTATTAAATAATATGTCGGAATCTGTCAGGTTTTCATTTTGTTTTTTGACAACGGCATTATGTAGTGAAATCGTTTAAAGTTTATAAATATCAGCAAAAAAAAGCTTTAAAAATGATTCAAGCTTTATTATGTGACAAATTTCACCGTCTCATTTCAATCTTCGCTAAACCTCTTTAATTTCATGGACATGTTCATGTTTTTATTACATTTATGTACACGTCGTAGTATGCTGTTTGTACACGTCGCAGCGGATCACGTGACCCGCGCTCTGTCTGATTTGTAGGTTGATACTGGAACGAGACGGAGTGCGTATCACGTTACCCGATAGGCTGTACCCAGTAGCGACGTGTGATGAAAAAAAAATATCAACGGACAGCATAATACATTTTTCTCCAAATATGCTCACGAATCACTGATTAAAATCCTTGTGGTTCGCGCAGATTGCTGATACACCCGGTATAAAAACAAATAATCAAATATGAATTACTTACAGATAAATAAACCAATGTATTCACACGGATTCCTTGAATTATTTGGCCTTTAGTGATAAAGCGTAGCTACTATGTAGCATTAGTGTATTTTACAGCCCCAATGACACAGCCGCGAGTTGCACCAATAAACCTCCACATACCCCACTCCCAGTATCTCCGCAAATCCTCCATCTTTATCCAACCAAACTCCTCGCTAAATTGTGCGTAGTGGAATAAAAACTCGTCTTTATGGGCCCAGAGCATAAAAATATAACGTCCCTCCTTAAAAGGGAGAATTACTCTTTACTGCCCGCTGGGGGTGAGAAGGAATAATGATTCCTTTTAGGAACTGAACTTTTTTGTTATTAAATGTTAGTTTCTAAAATAAAGTTTAATGATTCAGAAAACATATTTCGGGTTGAGAGAAGGGTAGGTAGAAGCACTTAACGCTCTCTCCCCATAGCTTTTAACGTCTTGGAAGGTGAACAAAAAATACTTTGATACCGTTAAAAGTGAACACAAGGCTTTTTTTAATTTCGACTATTCTGAAATGTGTGTACATTCGTTTGTATGGTCTGTTGAAGTTTAATCAATTTATTATGAAATTGGAATAAATTATTTTATAATAAGAACTTAACATATTTAAAGCTTTTTAAAATATTTCAGCTTACAAAGGTTTTCGTCGGTCATTTTAATCTAGGACACCAACGTAGGAAAGTCATATAAATAATTTAGCTATCGTCAAACACGAGTTTTTTTTTTTATTTTACTAACGGGTTTTCAGCGACTTATATAGTTCATCGTTAAGGTTTGGGTAGGGTATTATCAGGAATTTCTGCTACGATGTTCTTTAAAACACCAGTCAATACTTTTTCTGATAATTCCTTGAGGCAAGATTTATTGTAGATAATCGATTTAATTATCTGATACCACGTTGGAGTGTGTTGTATACTTTATAGCCAAAAATTCATGGCTCGTTTGTTGAAAGATAGTATTTATTACACTTAAGAAATTTAGCTTGTTTATTTTGCTCTAATATTATGATTATTTTAGATTTTTGTCTTTTTTCAATGAACCTTTTTTGATGAACCAGAATATTTTAAGCACAAGTTTTTGTATTCTTGGAACTGTTTAAAATTTCTGTTGTTTATATCCTTCTATAATTAAAATTAATGATCTTTAATATCTATTTCTCAGATAAATTGATTCAATTTATGTGATTTGATCATGCTGAGTATCAACTCATTTTAGCCATTAGTGTACAAATCTATTGATATTAGTAATGATTATTTAATTGCAAATGAAGTCTTTTTTTGTTTTGAATCTCAAACATACATATCCGTTTTTTTTTAATATCACTGTTGGCTTAAAATTAAAATTTTAATAATAATTATAAAATAACATATTTAAAATTTTACAGCTTTTATTAAAGCATTCATAATTTTCAATTTAAAAGCAAATCTCAAATACAGCATTTTTTTACACTTAAAACGCCAAACTTCTCAGTCTCTTGAAGGCGAAACATAACGTGAAATCACCATTTGTATTAATCTTTAATATCAATCGGTTTGTATGATAAATACCAACAAATATGGTTTGGATAAATTGAAGCGTCTTCATTGATAAAAAAATAAATTATTAAAAATATAAACATAAACTACTAAAAAATGTATTTTTCATTAGAAATGTAATAAATAGTGAATATAATAAATAGCTTTAAAAAGATACATAATTTATTGCTAAGATTATTTATGACAGTTCCCTTGATGAGCTTTTTTTCTTTCCAATAAGATTATTCATAAAATAAATAAAAACCACTTTTGCAAAAACCACACATTTCTAGACTCCGTTTGTTAAGCGATTTTTGTGCTTATTACCTGTAATCGTGGCAATATAAGGCACACTAAGAATGTACACATTTTTCGGCTCGAGTCTTCCTCTTGACATTCAAAAGAACCGTGTTCTAACTCATTAAAACTGAAATAATAATCAAAATTTTAAACGATATCATCCTTGTAGTCTCTTGCTAAAACTACAGGCACTGTATTTTTAATTTGTTTTTTCTTCTTGAAATGTAGAATTGAAATAATATTTAGGTTTAACTACCAAATTAGTACGAGGGGCCAAATTATATTACTATTTGGTTTCAACTTACATATTATTATTATTTTTTTTTTTTTTTTTTCTATATATAATTTACAGTTTCACATAATTATTTATATTTATATATGATACATTTCAAACTTATAACTATAATATGTTGTGTGTAAGGTAGGTTTGAGAAGGTGATACTGTATGTGAGTAATATTGTATGTTTCGTGAACACCTCACTAGGAGAACCTGTGCTGAGGTGTTTACGTGGTTATGTATAAGTGTGACAAGTATTTATGTGTTGTTGAAGTTTTTATTTTTTATAAGTTTTAATTTAAATTTTTTGGTTTTTTGTTAATTGAATATTCATAAAATTTTAATGGTTTTTGTAAATTGAATATTCATAATAAATATGTAAAAAAAATATATTAATATATATTAACATATATGTAAGTGCATATATTTGTATTGTAAGTGTGAGTATAGTTGGTAAAATCTCGAAAAACGTGTTTATTTATTATACACTTTTTATGGTTTAGTTATGTTTGGTTTGGAGTTATTATGTTTTGAAAAAATAAAATATCTTGGTTTTTGATCCAGGCTGTGATATGTTTTTTGTGAATGTTTGCGGATGTATTTGCAGTTAGTAGTTGCTTCAGAGTAATGGGCATACAATTAAACAGTTTTGTAGCGTAGTATTGGAAGTGTCTTTGTCCGTGTGTGGTGTGTGTTATCGGTATGTTTAGTGTTTTATTTGTTAAGGATCTGGTTTTTAACGAGGTTTTTGGTTGAATTGGAATATGGAGTTTGTGTTGGAGGAGGTGTAGTAATGCAGATTTGGCGTAAAGTTGTCTTATTGACAAGACTTCTAATGTTTTGTAAATTTCGCTTGATTCTGTGTCGAATGGTACTTTTAGGATTATTTTAATTATCGCCTTTTGAATTTTTTGAATTGGGTCAATTGTCATTCTTGTAGCACTTCCCCAAGCTAATATTCCATATGTGGCAATTGATTGACACAGTGCAAAATATATGGATCTGAGTATTGTTAGAGGGAAAATGTTTTTAATGGACTTCATTAGGTACATGACTCGTTTTAGTTTGTTAGTGATGAAAGTAATGTGGTCAGTCCAGCGTAAGTGTGTATCGATAATAACCCCTAGGTATTTTATTTGTTTTACCCTTTCTAAACGTTCGCATTGGCAATTAAATGAAGTTTGTTCACAGTCGTGTAGTAATAGGTCTATGTTAGTTGGAGGTTGGCCTCTTTGTGTTATACTGTGTGTGATGTATTTTGTTTTAATTGTATTAATGGTAAGAGTATTACTGTTTAGCCATTTTTTGACAATTGATAAACTTTTTTCGGCTATTATAAATACATCTTTCCATGTGGCTGCTTGACACAGAAGAACTGTATCGTCAGCGAATTATATATTCATACTTTACTAAACTCCCTTAAGCCGGAATTATGAAAAAATTGACTTATTGTCACGAAATAGATATATTTTAAACAACCTTAAACCGGGCTTAGAGCCGGCTTAACTATATCAACGCTGAACTTGCTGGTAATAATCTATCGTCTTCAGAATATAATATATCACCAAATTTCGCTGAAGAATATTTTTATTATAATATTATTTTTATTTTGTGAAAAATGGTTGTTGGTTTTTATCGACGCTTTTCCACCCTTTTGGTATGTGAAAAGACAACGTCATCACTTCCTCAATATAAGCCAAGATTTAAAATTCTGCAAAGAGCACAAATCGTCAATCACCCGAGACAACGAACCGAATAGGCTTAAGCTGGGTCATGGACTTAATATAATTTCAAGTAAACTAAGTGCGAAAAAACATGTCAGGCCGCCGAAAAGAAGTCAACATTTTTATATCTTGAGTATTAAAAAACCTTAATTTAATCTTACCCAGTAGTTACTTCATGCGTCCGGCTTCATTAGACTTACTTCTTAAGGCCCCGTAGTTCCCCCGCGTTCAAAGATGGTTAGAAAGGGATATAATATGTTAATACGAATGTTGGAGGGAGCGAGCTTTTATTAAAATACCAAAATAATTAAGCGAAATTGGCGAAATCGTTAAATAGAGCAAAAATCTCTTGACAAATGCTTCAGTTGCATTTAAAGATACACTGTCAATTTTTTCATATCTATAACATATTAAATAACAGAAAAAAAATGTTTTCATTAATTTTCGGAGCTTACTATGCGATATAGGGAATTTCGGCATTACAAATGTATAGATATATTTAAAAGAAAAACATATATACATAAAAAAGTCCCCGGGTTGTCCGGGCGTTACGCAGAGTTTAAGTCCCCGGGTTGTCCGGGCGTTACGCAGAGTTTAAGTCCCCGGGTTGTCCGGGCGTTACGCAGAGTTTAAGTTCCCGGGTTGTCCGGGCGTTATGCAGAGTTTTTAGTCCCCGGGTTGTCCGGGCGTTACGCAGAGTTTAAGTCCCCGGGCGTTACGCAGAGTTTAAGTTCCCGGGTTGTCCGGGCGTTACGCAGAGTTTAAGTCCCCGGGTTTTCTGGGCATTACGCAGAATTTTTTTAAGCAGTTATAGGCACTATCTTTCCTCTTATTTTGAACGTTAAGTGTGCAAACTCTGTAGCGGGCTTGAAATAACTGCTACAAGGTGTTGAAGCTCTTTAATGATGAAAATGTTGAGGTTATTTAATTCTATATACGACACAGGGAATATGCCCCAAGATTGGCTAAAATCCACCTTCGTGACATTGCCTAAAAAACAATACCCTAAGAAGTGCAGTGACTATCGATTAATAAGCCTGATGAGTCATGTCCTTAAATTATTCCTTAAAATAATACATGCCAGGATACGCAATAAGTGCGAGCAGGACTTGGATGACACTCAGTTTGGTTTCAGAAATGCGTTTGGAACGCGTGAGGCATTATTGTCTATCGATGTACTATTGCAAAAGTATCGTGACCAAAGAAAGGAAGTTTTTGCCTGTTTTATTGACTACGAAAAGGCATTTGACAGGGTAAAACATGCTGACCTAATGAAAATGCTTGCGGATTGTAACGTTGACACCAAAGACCAGAATTTCATAAAAAACCTGTATTGGTTCCAAACAGCAGAAATAAGACATGGGAATGAGAGATCTAATGCAATTGCCATTCAGCGTGGAGTACGACAAGGCTGTATCCTGTCGCCACTATTGTTTAATCTCTATTCCAACTATGTCTTTAAAAGAGCCCTAAGTAATACTGAGAAGGGTCTTAAGATCAACGGAGTTGTCATTAATAACATAAGATACGCAGATGATACTGTATTACTAGCTGACTGTATCGATGACCTCCAAGACCTATTAAATCTTGTTAATAATGCTGTTGAGCAACTGGGCCTAACAATCAACGTCAATAAAACAAAATGGATGACATTTGGACGACTAGATCACTCTGAATCAGTGATACAGTTAAATGGTTGCAATGTCGAAAAAGTCGAAAGATTTAAATACCTCGGCAGTATTCTCACGGAGACTCTTGACCCAGATGTAGAGGTTAGGTGCAGAATTGAAACAGCAAGAACTGCGTTCATTAAAATGAAATCCCTCTTCTGCAATGATAATATCAGCTTAAAACTAAGGCAGAGAATGCTAAAATGTTATGTGTGGTCGGTCTTGTTGTATGGATGTGAAACATGGACCTTGAAAGTAAATACCATGAACAGGTTAGAGGCTTTTGAAATGTGGCTTCACCGGAGAATACTCAAAGTCCCATGGACCGACATGATCACCAACACAGAAATTCTCAGGCGGGCTAGAGCAGAGAGAGAACTGCTTAGTTTAATAAAAATCAGGAAAATTTCATATCTGGGTCATGTACTTCGAGGGGAGAAGTATCACTTGCTCCAGTTAATATTGAAAGGCAAGATAGAGGGTCGCAGAGGGCCTGGTAGGAGACAAATGTCTTAGCTGCGAAATATACGAGAGTGGACCGGCATTAGAAGTGTGGAGGAGCTATTCCGGGCAGCGCAAGACAAAGAGACATTTTCCAGAGTGATCGCCAACGTCGGGGGGACCTGATACGGCACATAAAGAAGAAGAAGTAGAGAAATATTCTCGGGAGTAACTTGGGAGCTAGTCTATTTACTAATAAATGTAGGTAAATTAAAAAAACATATATTTACAAAAATATTTTCAGTGTATAATAAAATTTTATAATTATTGGACAAATAATGAATAAGTAAAAATGAATACAAAGTAGCAGCAGAATATATTTAGAAAAATCAACTGTAAAAGACCAATTGGTTTTGTGATAAAAATTTAACAATAGTAATTATTTATTTAGAGTTGCTTTTTCACTTTATTATATATGGTAAATCGTTTAACACTTTTTGGCATATGTAATTTGTAATATGCATATGTAAAAGAAATATAGGCCAGGAGGGTGTGCGCTGTGCACTGTGCACACATACCACAATATCCTTCCCGATAGCTTGACAACAGTAAATAGAATGAATATATTTAAGAAAAAAACTATTGGCTTTTATGATAAGTGAGCAAAATTAATACGTACTTATTAAAGTTAGATAACATACAATAATATTTCGATTTATTTTATTTTTAATAATATGTGTATTTTTAAGTTAAGAAAGTGAAATATGTATATTTCTTTTAACTTAAAATATAAATAATAAATCCACTAATTCTTTTAAAAACTATTAATTTCTTCAGCAATAACTAAGTGCATTTAAATGCCCTTTCAAGCTGACAAGTCTGGTGTTCTACCAGGGCTACGTTTACAAAGAATTATGTAGTTTGTCTACAAAACAGTTATTTCACCCGAGCTCCTTAATTGCTCATTATTTATTCAAATTCTAATGCACGTTAGCATCAACATTAGCCGTGAGTTTGCAAGTTGCCATTGAAACTATACGAGTGACACTAATAAGGAAAATGCAGGCTAATTATTATATTACATTAGTATATAAGCAGTTACCTTGTTACTAACCGACTAATTAACTTTACCGTGTCTGCTCCGGACTCAGTTCCTGCAGCGGAATGCGAAATAAGCTCGTCCGTATTATTATGAGATATGGGATGGTCAGAATTTGTTCGCTGGTAAGGGCCGGTGTTTGTTATTGATTCAAATGATTTTACTTGTGATTTACATAAATGCACAACAAGCTTGAATAAGTCATTAAGTATTATGACATTTTTTAAACTTTACTCCTATTTTATTTCTCTTCTATCGGACCGTGTCATAATAATAAAGAACAATGCTATTATAGGGAGACCGCAATAAAATAATATGATGTAATGTGTATTCTCAAGTTAAATTTTACTAAGGTATTCATACATAATGATGCTAGTAATTAACACATGAAGTGTAAATAGTTATCAGTATGAATAATTATGAAGATAGAAATAAAAGTGGAATAAAATAAAAAATTGTTTCTGAAAAACTTGAATAAAAGAGTATGTTAAATCAATTGACAAACATTTGAATTACATTTTACAAATATTATTATTATTAATTACGAACATTTGAATTTTGTACAGAAAATGTGAAATCGCCATAGCTGAGTCAATTATCAATGATGGTATAATGTTTAAAGCATTTTGAAATGCAGTGTTTGGTGACCAGATTCAATTGGCAAAGAGTTTCCCAAGCTTGTTCTTCCCAAAACATTCTCCTTCTCACTCTCTTCAGCCTCAAATATTTTCTAATTAAGTACTCTTTAGTACATGGTTACATAGTATATAGTACTCTGTGGTTCCTGGCAGTTATATATGTATAACATAAAAAATACCAACTACGAACTTCTAGTTCTCCGCTAGTACTAAGAGTTTCCGGATACCGTGTATATCAATAGAACAAACAAAATATTCCCACATGCCTCCTGGGTTCAATAAAATAAAATAAAGTAGCCTTTTAAGTGTATACGGGTTAAAACTTTAATAAAAGTGTGAAATAACGTCCAAGTACATTCCAGGATGAATTTCCACTTTCAAAATAGTTTTTACTCCAAGCATTTTCAAGGTGCACAAATCAACAGAGAAAACCTTTTATTTTGTCATTCGTGTGCATCCAGCGCTCAAACAATGCAAACATTGCAAGTGATGCGTCCATAAACAAACTCCTCCACAAAGACAAAATATTATATTTTAATATAACTCCAATAATTTATTGGCTTTTAGTTATAATATATATTATATTACCTTATTCCTTATGAAAAGAAATAGTTTATTACGTCTTTAACCCAAGATTTATTTTATAATAAAGAAAAAGTGATTACTGAATGTACGAATAAATACCATCGAACAAAGAGCTCTAACTTTCTTGTACGAAACACCGGCACTCAATTTTCTACGATTCACACTTAAACACCAAACCAAAATATCAGACTTAGCACGAGAATTTCCTAAGGAAATAAACAGATATATTAAGTATTTAACAAAACACTGTTATGGTAAATACTTACTATCCGATATCTGCTTAACTTTCAATTCTTGAATTATTTCGCGGATAATCCGCCATAGCTCAGTGGTCAGAGCTGTCGACCGGAAATCGAAAGGACACGGGTTCAAGTCCCGTTGGCGTCATGTATCTTTTATCAGGAGATTTTTCAAAGTGGATGAGTGTTTCAGGCTAATAATTATTGCTTATAAAATAACTGTTAATCTTTTAATAGTTCGATGTTCTAAGTATACAAAAAATATATGCCAGAAAATTCTGGTTTATCATCTCAAAATAGATAAAAATAAAAACCTCACATGATCATAAAACGAGTAGCTAAATATACCCAAATAAGCTAACATGAAGTGAAATACTACCCTTGTACAGTAATGTAAAAAAATATTTTTATTTTTATGTAAAACCGCACACGAGTCGCAACGCCGCACACGAGTCGCAAAAAATGAAGAAATAACTATATTGAGTCCATCAACTCTAGGGTTAAAGAATATCAGAAAATGAACTTATAAAAACATCGTCATTGAAGCTATTGAAAATATTATACCCAAAGTATGAAGTTGAATCACAGAGGTGACTGAAAACCTTCTATCCAAAACCTAGTTAGCCTCAGCACAGTAAAAATTATAGAGCCACGTCAAAAGTCAGATTAACAGAAGGGTGTGCATGATACAATACATGAATGTGAATGAAGCAAGGAGTGTGTGTGCTGAGACCGAGATGTTTAGTGGTCCATTCTATCTGTCTACCCTTACCGGAAATGGCGAGATGGTTAGTTAGTTGTTCAAATACCTTTTGACAAAGTACTATTAAATTACCAGTTTAGCGTGTTATAACTAGTTTTTTTCGAATAGAATGTTTACAGATTTTTTTGCTTAACATAAATTTAAAAGTATATCTTTTTCCTAGAAAATGCCTAAACTTTACATAATTTGAAAGTAAATTCAGCGATACGAAACGGCAGTGAAGAGAGCCAGCAGTTGGCGACGAGTTCAGTAGCAGTGAGATTACATGAAACTGCTTGTCTTTGCTACAATTTGTTAAATACAATAGCGCGGGATTATTGTTTTATTCAACAAACGTCCATTTGCTTTATTCAAATTGCACATTTAAGCAATCTATCTAAACAAGATTTAAGCGAAGAAGGCAGGGAAGATGAAAGCAACGTGACGTTGGTGTAAGGGGTGAATTTAACCGATGTATCAACATTGATATAGATGTCCGTATATCTTAAAAACAGCGCATTTGTCAAAATAATTATTGAGAATATGCTTTAATGCATAAATATGTATCAGTAATTAACACATTTTTTGGGTAGGTGGGGAATTTGAGGAGATTTTTCACATTTAAACTAAATACCGATAGTTCCTACTCTGTTTAACCTTTACTGAGTGGATAGCTACATTTGCGAGTGAAATTATGACTACCTTGAGGTGCTCTGCACTGTAGATTTCGTTGTTGTCCACCAAAAAATTCAAATTAAAGAAGGCAATTTTATAAAAGCGCGTCTATTATTATAAATCTAATTTTCAATAATATATTTGGTATTTTAGAAAATCAAAAATTTTTACCTGCCTCATAAGGGAAGAATATCGATGTTTTCAACGCAGCTCTGGATAGGAGGGCTCGTGACATGACAAAACAATTATAAAACAGCATATTTCATATATTATCTCTTCGTTTCGCATGATATCGATGAAATTAAACGAATTATCGACAGTTCCAACTCGGTTTATGAATATCGACGTTTTAGTTGCAACCACAGAATAAAGAAGAACACAAGACGTGCCTTGTGAACGAGTTTTGTCATGCACATATTTTGCCGATCGATCCTTAAATTTCCAATACAAATCTGGGCTCACCATGGTTGCGAATTTCAAATGAGATGAGATATACGATGTCAGGCGAGTGTAAGTGAGTCAGAGCGCATGCTTAAAGGGCTAAATAGAACATTTATGCACATTCAAATTTTAATGTAAGGCACTTTCTTTTCTTCTTAATTCTATGGTCGTAGCCCTGGGTACGTGACTAAGATTTTTATTAAACAGCGTAACCAAGACTCATCAAAATTACAATTCAACAGACATTTGACCGGTCGGGGGCTGAGTTGACATCGCGTCTGGGTCCCACCCAGGCGTAGTGTGTTCAATTCTTCGGGTCGCTAAGTCCTCCATCACAACACAAGCAACATTTTCCGCTTACTGAAGTGATAGTAATATTGTCAGGTTTTTCGTAATTCGGGAATATTTGTCTTTCTTTTTATTTTTATTTAAAAAGTGATACAAAGTCATGAAAAGTGATGAAACAAAATTTAGGTGAAATAGGTTACGTAGGTTTGTATTTTTATTTTCCTCGCTTTTAATGACTTAATACCTCTTTTTAAATGTGTGTTAAGTTATAATTGGACCAACTGAGACATTACCTGTTGGTATCGAATTATATGGATACAAATGAAAGGATAAATCGAGAGTTCCGACTCTGTTGAATATCGATGTTTTGGTTGCAGCCCTGTGCGGACTGTGTGGGTGGGTACTGGGTAGGTAGGTGGGTACGTGACGGAGAAGTGCGATCACGTGGACGGAATTAGAAAATGAGGGATGGAACTGATCAAGTGGATGAAGGGGAACAATACAGAATAAAGAGACGGGGTAGAAATTGAGAGAAGTTCCAAGCGATGAATAATAATGGCCATTTATCTAGAAATAGTGGGAGACCTGCTTAAAATGGAAGATTGGAGAAGGCGGATGAAACTTCTGAGAAGAATTGAAATTAAAATGTTTTCTTTTTTTGCAATACGGTTCATTGATTATTTAGTTTCGCTTCAAATGATACAAGATGGAAATATAGGAGGGATTTATAATTTAATTAGCTCATAAAATATATATTTTATTTATATTGTGTAATAAACGGTCGGTGGCTGAGTTGACATCGCTTTTGGGTCACCAGGCGTAGTGTGTTCAATTCCTCGGCTGGCTAAGTACTCCATCACAACAAAAGCAATATTTTCCGCTTACTGTGGTGGTAGTAGGAGATTTTCAAATATTGTCAGCATATTTGAATGGTTTTTTTTTGTAAATTATCTAATATTTAATATTTCCCTTCCAACGACCGTGTAATTTCCGAATGTCAATTCTTCTGCTGATTTGGGTTTGGCTATGCCAATCCTTATTTAACCTCAGTGTACAACTCATCATGCTAAAGAGAACATTGTTCTCGAAATATTTAGATTTTGCATAAAATCTAAATATTACGTGATTTAAAAAGTAATTTTAAAATAGCTCAGAACGAATTTCTATATATTTCCTGCTTTCTATCAAAATGCACAATTTCCCTACGACAGGCTATTATTAAGATTTCCTGTAGACATTACGCATATTCAGAGGATGATTCCACAATCCCATAATGGTCAACACTCGACTTAAAACGCCATTAAACCTTGTTCGCAGATAAACTCCATCCATCTTACATGCAATTTTATGGCCTCTGTGAGTTATGAATGCAAATTAAAATAATTTTACTAGCATTCTTGATAATTCCGCAAAAGACATTAACATTTTCAAGATAAGTAAAATAACACATGACATAACACATGCACTTTCCAGATGTATTAGAATGAATAGGCAGCAATTTTGAATGTCTAGACAGCCTTAGGGTCCACTAGGATAAAATGGGATTAGGGGGTTAATATTGCAGGGATGAGGGTAGAGGCAGTTAGGGTAGTTGAGGGAGGCCGGGAGAGACGGGGGGGTGCAACAAGGATTTTGGAGGGTCGTAACCCTGGTTTTGAGAAGAGTGTAAGGGGTGCTTAGTTAAATAAGAGAGCAAACGAAATGCCGACTTCGTAAGATTATTTTTCTCATGAAAAGCTGACTGTGGCTAAAAATTACGATGAGTTGTTGTAAAATTGGATACATGCGTAAGTATTCTCAGAATAGCATCAATTCAGTAAACAAAAAAAGCTTAAAAAAATAATAAATATTGCTGATTTCTAAACGAAAATCTGAAACAGAAAAATCAGAAAAGGAAACGGTCACATCTGGGACTCGAACCCAGGACCCCTGTCTTTCCGGGACAGTGCTCTACCAACTGCGCTAATGGGACCCTATCCCCCTCGGTCACTTTTTAACTGTATCATACTTCGAATAAGAACTACTAACACTGTCTTCATTTTTTCACCGCACATTTTTATTGGAAACTATCTTTATGTATGATCGCAAGATTCAACCCGAACTAAATGCAATCCAGACAGCGTCTTTTAGATAAACCTATCTTATTTTTTTTATTTAATGTGCGACATCTGTTGACTTTTCTGCAAGTCTAGAATGAATATTTTATTTTTCGGAATAACTTTATTGAGTAAAACCTCAAATTGTAATATTTAAATAATGAAGACAATATTAGTGATTTCTAAACGAAAATCTTATTTAAATATTACAATTTGAGGTTTTACTCAATAAAGTTATTCCGAAAAATAAAATAAATATTGCTTTTTTTGTTTATTGCAGACATGGTCTCCCATTTGATAGATGGAAGTAAAAATAGTACCTATTATGAGTTGTAATTTTGTCTCGATGAAAATGAGCACACTACAATATATTAACATTCACACATATGAACATTCGAAAGTTTTTTTCTGGCTACGTACAAGATGACACGTAAGATACGAGAACATTGTTGCAATAATCTTATTGATTCACTCAACGTATTAAAACTTATTGGTCGGGCAAGACTTCCAACGAAAGCGCTGGACACATCCTAGAATATATTCCAAAATTTTGTAGTCACAGCCGCTATGGCTCACGGACCATCCCTTGCAGCGGGGGGTGGGAGTGGGTAGTTGGGCTGGTCCGTTGGGGTGATTGATGGGGCTCTGGGCGGGAAAAGCCCATCGCGCTGTTATCGTAGACGGGACGCCATGCGCCATGTTCGGCCGCCAGGTCCTGGACCATTGGATGATTGGCCATTCTTACTTCACTTCTAGGACCAAGGAAATTACGGATACTCACATATTTCTTCAAATCACTTTTTGCGTACTGGGCCTTTTGAGTGCTAAGTTTCAGTGGATATAGTAGTTACCTACAAATCGAAAATCTTTGGATCCAAAAAATACCTAGCCTGTTAGTTAGTTCCACTTTTAGATGCTCGCAAAAACTATAAATAACAAATACTATACACTATTTTCTTATCTTGCATACTTCGTTGACTTAGGTTAAAAATGGGTAGTCGTCTTCGAAGAATCTAATTTTAAAACCTCTTTACTGTTATTTTTACACCTACAAAAGGGTTGTTGACAGATTTAGCTTATAAAACTGGTCTATTTTCATCAACTAACCTAGAGAATAAAATACTTAAATTATTTGGTGAGTATATCGGTATAGTGAACGAGGAAAGTGTAAGAAGAATAAATGACGCGAACGCCAGCATGATAGAAAAAGTCGGGAACGACCTGGAAAGACTTAGCAGAGTCAGAATAAAATAAAGTTATGTACGAGACATCTGAATGAAGCAAGAAGTGTGTTTCAAGACTGATTGTTTGGCAGTCCATCCTTTCTACACCACTAACCCAGCGATGTGATGATCAATAAGGAGAAGTATTATGAAACACACGACAATCTCGAAAGCTAACGGACGTATTAAATACACGATCTAACAATGTAGAGTTTGTGATGAGAAGAGTTTCTTTTTTTTATTGTTTAGCATTCATAACTTAATGGTATTTTAGATTTTATATTTCACGTTTAGTTATTATACTACTTGATTGTCATTTCAGTCCTATTTGAATTAGCGAGTTAGGTATTATGAGGTTTTCTGTGAATTATTCTCATTTTGCGTGCGGTTCAGTGTTATCTCCATGGTATTGTGAACTCCACCCGCCACTCACTTTCTTATAGGACATTGGAAGATGAAATATGGCCATTATTGAATATATCAATTTATGAGGATGAATTTTCAAAATTGCTTAAAGTTTCAGAATCGCTATCAAAGTTCTGTCTACGGTCTATATTCCAAACTACTTCCCCTAACCACTTCCTTCGGAATCGCAAAATACCCCAAATAGGGATGCCTAAGTCGGACTCACTTCGTACAAAATAAAAAATGAGGTACACGAAGAAAAAACTCACTTTAATAATGTTATAGTTTTATATTTTATTAAGAAAATACCGCTTTTCGTTTCCACTATTAAAAGTCCAAGGCTATGCAAAAAGACGATATAAAACCTCTTTTCCATACGAGACATGTAAATGTACTTTCCTATTTGTGAACCATTTGTGGGCCGTTTTATTACATACAAAAAGTTGTAAGTAATAGAATTCCACATATAAATTCGAGATTTATACCCACTTTGCGGTAACTTCGGATTTATATGTCTAGACCAAAGCAAATTTAGATACTCTCATAATATATGATACTTTTTCAGTATTAGTGGGGAAAGAGTCCCACACTTCCGTACTTGAACCGAACACCTCTCTCCTTTCTACGCCGACGGCCTCTGTGGTCAAGGGGTAAGGGTCTCGACTAGTAATCCGAAGGTCGTGGGTTCAAATCCCGGCGTTCACAATCAAATTTTATTTTATGAATTATTTGCGGAACGTTCCAGAATTAAAGATACTCTCAGTATCTCTTGTTCGCCTTTTTATGTAAAACCGAACAAGAGTCCAAACTGCTCCCAACCGTCTGGTCCAGTGACAGTATGCCATCCCCAATAGGGGTAAGTAGGAAGGTTGGAAAGTACCTGGCTATTCAGATCTTGTCGCCAAAGCCATTTCCAGCAACGTTTCAATTCTGAATGGTGGTCTTACACCAGGGCGATACTGAGAGTATCTTCCACTCTGGAATGTGCCGCAATTATTATATTTATTATTATTTTATGTAACAAAATTTACTTGCGCTCGCCGTGATTTGAATCCGCGACCACTGGCTTGCTAGTCGAGAGCCTTACCTCTCGACCACGGAGGCCGTCAAAAGTCAGTGAGACTATGGCATCCCTTATTGGGGTAGTGGGTTTATCAGTTGTGTAAAATTAAAAACACGTTTTTTAGTAATAGTTAAAACCTTTAAATTGGATGAAGACGCGCAGTATTACAAGTCCAAACGGAAGATTCAGTCTTTCCAGATATTTTTAAAAATGAACTTGCCGCTTTGCTACTTGTTTATTTTTTTTCCATGCATTACAAGTAACCAATAATGTATCACCGTAACCTTTCAATTGTAACAATGACATAATGACCTTCAGATCGGAACAAATACATGTGAGATTTTCAACGATAACATCGCATTGACCGCGGGGACTCGTTTGAATTAAATAATTAGATTAGAGCGGACCAACTCACCGTGAGATCTGTCAACCTAAGTGAGTTTTATGACATCCGCAACACAATAATACACTCTTAGTACTTTTACTGGTGCATGCGAGCGTGGCTAAAGTACCTACAATGAGAGCACTGAGTGAGATACTGTGATGAACTAATCGGTATAAGAAGCCAGACTTGTAGAATGACCGCTGTGAAGTGTACGTAACCTACTAGCAGAAGAAATTGAGTAAAAATAAACGGGTCTCATTTTCCAATCATTCAAGGTGGGATAGAGTCAATTACACCCTCACCTAAAAAACTACCACCGGAATAGAAATGATGCGTTGTATTATCGTAATCAATTTTTGGGTCATTTTGCCTAATTGCGTTTCTTTCTTCTTTGGTCCAACATCAAATTTTTATGATTTTTGAAGTGGTGAATCATTTAAAGTTAATGTTCTTTATGCACATAGAACGGTGTCATATACGTCTCACTTTTTTTACCTTATGTGGATATTTAAAATGTTAGAAGTCTTGTTTTTTATAGGTAAAGATAAATTTGTTATCTAAATACTAAAGTCCATCATCAGGACATATGCGTAGATTGTGTTGTACGACGAAGTTGTATGGCGGGCGCATTAATCCTCTTAAGGCTGGTATTATTTTTTATGATTTTTGACGTTTAGTTTTTATGTAATCGTCAAGAATGAATACTAAGAACTATAAAGCTATAAATATTAATGATATTAAAATGTCATATAACCCAAAAATTAATCACTATTTTGGCCGTTAAAATGTCAAAAACATATTGATGCGTTGTGATTAAACTGTAGTAAATTTCTTTACTTTCAGAACTTTAAAAAATGGAAAAAGTATCGTAAACCTAAGATATTTTTTAACAAAATGTAAAAATCATATGGTCTCTCGAAAAAATCATTATTCCAATAAATTAGTAGGTTGTTAGTAGTAATTTGTCGAATATCGTTCCTTGTTCGAGCTGAAGTTTTACAAATGCATCTAAAAAGATCTTAAAAATAAAAATTAAGTAAAACACATTGTGCTTCTTGATATTATTTAAATTTAACCTCTTGAAGAAATTTTCGTGCAGCGTTTTCGTTAGTTTCTTGGACTGTCCTGGGAAATCTCATCGTCGCATTCTATTCCCACAATTTAAAGGATTCTTTCTCTGTTACTTTTCTTCAGCAACTTCGCTTCTTCTTAGGTCAGAAGTTGTATCTTCTTCTGTCAAAAGTTGTATCTTTTTCGGTCAGAAGTTGTATCTTCTTCGATCAGCTGTTGTATCTTCTTCGGTCAGAAGTTGTGTCTATCGGGAAGAAAATACAGCGTCTGACCATTACTTCTTTCTAAATTATTCGATGTCGCAATTTTGACTTAGTTCAGATAATTTAAATATGAAAATCATATTGGTAGGTATCCGTGGCAAATAATAGTTAAAAGAGGAAATAAAACATAATTTTTTTTCATAATTTACAGAAAATAAAGTAATTATTTTACCTAATTTTATAAATAAGATGAACCACCATAATAAAGCTAGGCTTATGTATATGGGGGATGTGTCATATTTTATTTTTTATGTAATATTCCAAAGTATTCGGTTTAAGTTAAGTTTAAAATCATTCTTATTATTTATATTTCGGATACTTTCTAGTAATGAATTAAAAAAAATTACTCCAATATACTTGTTATACTTGTTTTTCCTAACTGTTTTTTTTACATTTCAGAGTTGGAAGTATTGACGTTTGATTGAGTAATCTATTGTTTTCAAAGGGTGAATTTTTATTTAGAATATTATGTTTGTGAATTTGTAATTTTGCATGATAGAAGAATAATGTGTTTAGTTTTCTAACTTTAAATTCTTTTAACAGAAGTTCTGATGAATACGTAATATGTATTAATTAGAGTGGGAAATTTTTTGTCATGAATCGGTGTTTATGACGGTAAGGCTCTTGACTACGAATCCGGAGGTCGCGTATAAATATGCATAAGTCTATATTATTTTATTGGTTTGAGTTGTTTCGAAATTAATTCAATTAATGTATCTAACATATTTGCAGCCCATTCCCGAGTGGAAGATACTCTCAGTAACACCGTAACTCAGTAACTCAGTAACAAAGATTATTAGATTGGTGACCACATCTGGTAAGCCAGGTGCTTCCCCTCCTTCCTTTTTCCCATCTCCCTCCCCAAAACCGTCACTAGCTTCAAACAGTTGGAGCAGTTAGACACTCTTGTGCGGTATTCAAATAAATAAATTATAAAAATCAATTAAAAGCCAAACCAAAAAGCGTGTTGAAGTTCTAGTATTCATCACCTAAACTATATTTGTATTCATCACCAATCGACCGAAGTCTTTTCTAAACTTTATTTATAGAAGTTTTAGAAGAAGAATTGATTTCGGGGGAGAAACGATGAGATTAAGTACGATTAAAGACCAAGTGCGTCGTTTCTCATAACATGTGCAGTGTATACAGTCTTTACCTCATAATTTTGTAAATTATTCCTACCGAAATGTACATATGATTTTGTTAAAAAAAAAAATTACTTTAAATATATATTTAGATTTGCAGCCTTTCGTCGGGCAATGGTATAAAATAAATAAGAAACCTAGGAGTACCTTCCAAACAAATGTTCCATTTAGCCCAATAGCCTATCTCTCTCTCTGACACTTGCACTCGCCTGACATCGTAGAACTCCATACATTTGCGAACACAGATTTGTATTGGAAATCCTCATTACAATGCATATTCCACCTACAAGTAAAACGAAATTTGGAGGTAGAAATGTGTAACATTTCTCTATAAAATTATTTAATATTCTCCCTCTTGCAATAAAAACCGATAAAAAAATAACTTCAAAAGAAGATTTGAGATATGGATTATGGGCACGGGAAGGAAGAATATAGATACTAAAAAAATTTACCTAATTTTTAATCCACATTCAAAACCAGGTACAACGTCAAAAACGGGGTACATAAAGTCACACTCTTTTGTACATTTGTAAAAAATTAAGTCTTATTAGGCAAATATTTGTATCACTAAACATAATCACAAGACACTTTTTGTGTTATTCTTTATTCTAAGAGCAAAGGTATTTTTATTGAATATATGTTATGTTTTCTTAATGTTTCGTACTAATTTGAAATTAAGGCTGAATAAATTGTTTTAAAAGATTTTTGTTCTGATGGTGCCTGGGGGAGCCGTAGAAAATGTAATAAATAATTGAAAATGAAAAACGTGAATTTTACTTCATGCCCATTTAACTTCAGCGGCAGATACTTCCCATACTACATAATTTTACTCACACACATTTTTATGTTTTGAAATTGGAGTGTTATTTTAGTACTAGCCGTGAAAAATCACGGGATGTAAAATTAAAATAATATTTTTTAACTGAAAGTTTAAAAATAAATAAATTTAATTGAACCAAAATTACAATTTGAAATTATATTCCTGCGTATTGGGAAACAAAATATTCAAGTTTAATTAACTTTTAATTTTCAAAATTTGGGAACTGGTAAGTATATTTTTTTTCCTTCTCTGTTCATCCCACCAGATAATTTCTGTGTCGAGATGAGCAGCTTTACAATTATATTCAATTAAATAAGTATATCACATAACACATACATTGATCACATCAAATATGGGGCTCCTAGGGTGATTCGTGACAGAAACTACGACATTGGCGATTGCCAATAAAAAAATCGAACCAAAATCATCACTCTTAGCCAGTATGGAATTTTTTACCATTTTCTTGAATAGATTAAACGAACCAATATGAACAAACGAAATTATATTTTTGCGGAGCATATTATAAAGCAAAGGAGCTTTATAAGAAAAACTCCTTTGTCTAAAGGATGTTCTGCTATTTACCGAATTATACGTTAAAGAAGAACCCAAAATCATATCAGACAAGCATAAAGTAGGTACCAAAATTATTTTATGAATTATTCCTACAATTATAAGATTCCGTGATTTTTAACAGGTTTGCGCTAGTATGATACTGAAAATATTTTTACGAACCTCACAATCAAAATTATACTGTTTTATAATTAATTACTTTAGTAAGAAAACCTTGAACATTATCCAACCAGGTGGAAATTTGGAATTACCTTTGACGTGATATACATAATATGTATTAACTTTTTAAATGTTTTTGACTAAACAAAGCTTACTTGGAACTTTGATGATTTGACGCTTTGAACTATTGCGACCACCGTGGCAGAGCGGTAAACAGTAAGCGGTAATTAAGAGATAACGGGTTCGAAACCCGACGTGCGCAAATACTGGTAGATACTCTCAGTATCGCCCTAGTGGAGTGTAGAAGATCACCATTTAGAGTCGAAACGTTGATTTAAAACACAGGGTTTTTAGTAGGGTAGACCTCTTATTGTATTCCTCACTTACTTCAGCGTAAAAATATACCTGAAATTGAGGATTCCAGATGCCACGTTGCACCGACTCCGGGCAGTTGGGACTCTTGTATAGAAAGAACTTAAAAAATCTTTATTAGACAGTAATTTTAAAATTACTGAACAGATTATCACTAGTTGTATGATCCGTAGAGATTTGAAAGAAAACAGCTGTCGCTTTTGAATTTACGAAAGACTCTTCAAGTCCTAGAACTCAGACAGGACAATGGTGATGGTTATATTATAATATCTTACTGAATAAATAACCTCGCTCGACTTCAAATTGATTTTATTTTTTTATGTTGATTATTAGATTATTATTGTATCCCAACTCAGAGTGGCTACCGAGGCATCGCAAGAAATACGCTGTAGATTTAATAATGATAAATAAATTTATCATTCAAATATTACCATTAAACAATACGCATAGAACCCACATTACAATATTCATGTACAAGCTATTGAAATAATACAAAACAAATTTTTTACGTTTTCTAAATAGGCTATGTTTCTAAAATGGCTATTCCAGCAAATTTGTTGAACTACAACACACTTTTAAATGCTTAAATTGTCAGACATTCACCGATTTTGTATTTATAAATAACGTATTTGATTGCATGAATTTCTTGCATTACAAAAATTTCGGATTCCGCTATGTAATACTAGTAGTAGGGATTTATTTACTTCGGGGAAGGAATATAATAAATGTACTCTTTTCTGCCCAGAATACTATAACGGAGGGAAATAATTACAACGAGTCGGTGGACAAACAAATAAAAAATCTTGTTACTAAGACTGTTCAGTTACGTATAATAACTATATATATACTAATTAACTATGTACAAGTATTAACTGATTATAATCTATAATTACTATTCATATTTAAATTTCTCTAAAAAGGGCATTAGTAAATAAACAAATGTATTTGTTTACTTCTAATATGATTTAAGATTTTCACGGCCAAAAGTATTTTTGTGATTTGTTTTTGGGGTGTTATGCCGTGTTGCGCTAACTCCTTCTTTAGCCAACGTTTCGGACAGCATTACAGTGTCCATCATCAGGGCAGATGTGTTATTTTTGTTTACTTCTGATCATTTTTTACTATTTCTGTAATTATAATTTTTTTCACTACTCTTAATAATAATAATTTTTACTACCGCTAAATACCCCAGCTAACGTAGCTGAAACGTTAAAACAGAAAATAATCATTAGGTATAGGAAACTGAGTGATGCTGTCAAAAGGGCTAATCCTTTGATGGGAAGACCAAGTACACTATTATAGTCTCAATAATTGATTTGTTACACTTAATTCTGCCCTTTTGACTGATAAATGATTATTCGGTAATTGGGAGCTGCTCGATGCATTGTGCGGTCATTGATTTCGATCGCAGCACCACAAACAGCCGCGATAACTGCAGTCATGGATCATGCCAGGAGCAAACGAGCCTTTGTTACCTCGATAAAATAAGAGTCAATCAGAGAGCAAACTCTGCCCCTTGTATCTGTATCTGTATCTGGACAGAACATCGTTTATGTTTAACACGGGCGTAAATGTTCAATTTGTTTTACTGCCTTTGGCCGGTATGGAACGGTTAGTGACGTGGCCAGCTGCTGTACGCTATAGCTATACGGTCATGGCACGCATCAAGCAAACTGTCCTGTTGCATTTACCCTGCCCGGCCATCTGAATGCTAATGAAGGGTGTGTGATCCCAGAGATCAGGAGTCAAATGTACCGTCAAAGGATAGTCGCAATATTGTATGCGAATCAGTTGGTAGTTTTATTGTGGACTGTATTCAATATTTGACACAACTGTATGAGGTATCTGTGGTTAACAGTTAGAATTAGAAAGAACTATGACTTATCCTTGGTTTTTTCAATCGATATTAAGAAATTGAGTGACACTGCGTGGTCATCACTGCATAAGCTTCTGTAATAGACTTAAATAGAATTAAACGCACTGAAGGGACGTATTCACTCTATCAGTTTTCTTAACAGACTCTTGTATACATAAGTTGCTGCAATATCACTGAGTTTAGGTACTTCACATTATCAGACAGGGACAGGTAATTGGGTGGAGGAATGCGGAGCGAAAAAAATAAAGGAAGGTGCGTAAAGTTGCGTCAACGGGATAAAATTGTTGGATGTAGGTACAATGTGGATGTTGGACCACTGATGAGATAAACCGACAAAAGTGCGCTTTGGGAGTGTCCGTGTGTCAAAAGAAATCTTAAATTAGTCCTTCTGGCGAAATTGATCAATACGTACAAAAAAATTGCACAAAAATCAAAATTCTTTCCGTAACTTGGCTTTATTCAGGAAGGTACCTATTATTTTACCCATTGAGATAATAAGTGCAGTAATTAATATAATTTCGAAGTTGTACGGAAACGCGTATCTGTGTAACGTATGTAACAGCTTTGCAGGGTATTTATCCTGAATATAAAATTATTTTAATGATTATATTAATATATCTTAATACAAGGGTACTGGAATCATGATCTTGCATAGATATCCGAAAGTATTTTGACCGTTGTTTGCAATTAATCTAGTTATTACACGAAATACACGTGTATTTTGGCAAAATTGGTGTTGCTTTATAGAGAGAGTTAGGTACTTACAAAAATAAGCACTAATTATAAGTTGAACAAAATTGTTAGTGAGAAATTAGTGTAATTATATGAAAGTTATAACATATTTAACTAAACCTTTTCAGAAAACTTAAAGGCTGATTCGGAGAAAGCATTTTCGTGGACTAGTTAACACTTTATGGGGTATTTAATTTGCTATGCAGCGTGAAAGAAAAACACTTATCATGATACTTTTTGGAATCTGAGGCTGTTAACTCTATTAATACCTACACTTAACTTTTTCAATAACACCATAGAAGCCTAATTATTTTAATTTTTAGGGTAAATTTATTTTGTACTTAAGAAGAAAAAAAAAACCTAACAGAATATTGTTTTGTTTTATCAAAAATTTGTTTACAGCTTAACAAGAATATTTATAAAGAACGTAAAATAATAATGGATCCCAGACCATGTGAGATTTCCGAAACGGGACATATGTACGGTATTTGTCGCGGAAATAAGGATTGCAACCTAATAGAATAAATGGACGCCGTAAGCGGTGCGCGAAATTTGGGGTTATTTGTTTGACAAAATCAAGAGATTCTGTAAAAAAAATTTCGTTATATTCCTGAAAAAGAACGCTGGTATTGAACGGATTAGCACAATTAACGCTGTTATCACCTTAGATTGTAAATCATGCTTTCATTACTTCGAAGATCATGCTGTTTTGTCTACTACAGGGTTTTCCAATAAGAGGTGTTATTTTGAATAGCCCGCTATTTCGGTAGATGTTACTTTTGAAGCTATCATTTTTTTAAATTTGATAAGTAGAAACTATGCCATTAATAAAATTGGAACGATACATGCTTCAACAAGGCATTGAAATTATTAAAATTCACTTGAGTGTGTGATGGTTTGAACACTTACATAATATAAACGAGACGAACGTACTCCAAAAAAATTTTTGTTTAGATTAACAACATAAAATACAACAGGCAGGCCCTTCAAAGAGATGAAAAAAATGAGTTCTTTACCACGGGATTATAGACCTTGCAGCGTGTTTGAAAATACGGACAGTTAGTGTTTAAACTTCGATAGATATACAGTGAGTGTTTAGACTTGAATATGGAGAGAGCTCCGAGAAATCGATTAAAATCAGTGGTGATGTGTGAAATTACGCTTAGTTAGTGAATTCAGATGGTGTTAAAAATTATTGTTAAATATTAAATTAAAGTGAAATATTATTGAACCGGTGAAGTGAAAATGATTGGACTCAGTGAGGATGCAGTTAGGTGTTGTGCGACCGCGATTATATTATAAAATGTGTTAATTTAAACGTGATTTCGTAAACAGTTCAAACTAAATTGCTTGTCTTAAAAACATGGAAATAATAATAATAATATTTGCGTTTTAAAACAGAGTGAACGTATTTAGCGGCAGGAAGTGTTTACCATGTCGGTTAATCGAGCTAAGGAGGAATTAATAATTAGCGATATAGCGTCCTATCTTCAGAGACCGTAAACCAAAGAATCAGACAAATCATTAAACAGGAATTTATGTAGCTCTGAGATAAATCATAATACTGCGGGTTCGAATCCTGACAGAGGTTTTAGGGAGGTACAATTTTATTTACAGAATTATTTAATTACTCTCCCATAGACTTAGGGAGGAGACCATAAAACTGAGCAAATTGCAAGGACTTCGCTAAAAGGAGGAAGGAATGCCGAGAGAAAAGTTAAACTAAACTGATTTAGCTATGTAGGGTGGAACCAAGTAAGCTTCATATTGGTATTGGGAAACGGCTGACAGGGTGAGTTTTTTATATTATTTATTAAATTCCAGAAGACCCTTTAAAAGACGGATGCAACCGAAGAACAGGAACCAGGTTTACAACACCTGCCATCCAAATAATGTTTCATTAAAGGAATGCGCCAGACAAGATTATCTATCAGCTGTAAGAAGGAGACGGGCCAATGAACTTTCATATATAGGCCGATAACATTCGAGTTAGGGAATGCCTCGGTCCGGAGGTCATATTAAAAATTTACCTATCTGCCGATCTGTTATTCTTTTAAAAACATTACGAATCAAATCGTGGCGTTGTCCCTGCGATAGGTATTGAATCGCCGACAAAAACATCAAATACCTATTACAAATTAGGCCAACCAATATAAATTCGCAATATAAAAATACCTATCTACAGAGTACCTATCAAAACACTGGCGTACAATTGAAACAGCGAACACCACCAGCCGGGACAAGAGGCAGAGTATAGTCAGTCGAATGGGAGGGATTTTTGCTAGCGTATGACCGCCCGAATAGAAAGCGATCGGATGCAACCAGACAGAATAAAAATGAATACTTATTGTTATTTACAGACTTTGTGGTACTCAATAATAGAACGCGTGTTCGGAGCAGATGCATCCGTCATCTTTTATACCTCTATCTGTCATCTCGCTCTTACACATTCAAAAAAGCAGGCGTACCACCTAAAACCTTTCTTACACTTATCATCTGTTATTTGACTTTCGAATTTACAAATTCACAAGAACAAATCTAGAGTCAAAAAGGGGAGATGGTAATCTCCGAAATAAAACTACCAACCGAACAACTTTTCTCAACAGGTCCCTTTCGAGAGGTAGGCAGCCTCATAAAATTAAATGCCAAAATCAAACCAATTATCCGTTTATACCTACCTGAGAGGATAGGTATTCAATAGAAGATACCCATACCTAATACACGAGGGAACTAGTAACCTCATAAAATAATTGCTGGAACTAAATATTAAAATACAGACAGTCCTCATCCTAAATTTGACATTTCGAGTAAACCTTACATATATCTCACATGATAATTGGCTGAATGGGTAGGCACACAACTTGTCCATAGAAGCAGACATAATGTCGACAAGACCGTCGTGTGTTATCTGTGTTATTGACCTAGAAAGGGATGTAAGTTCCCGACGACGTGGAATTTACAGCGTTTTCTGGAGGTGGCATGTAACTTGAGACCTTACGTGTCACATTTTCGCGACTAGATTCGTGACAAGGGATGTCATAGTTTTCCCCTTCTACATTCAGTAAAGTAGATTTTCCTGGAGGTGTAATGAGATTGGGGCATTTCTGAAATCGGTGAGAAGACCTGGTTTTCTTTATTCTGGCGTGAGAGTTGCCAATTGGAACAAGAGGAGACCCGGCCGATTCGGATATCCAGACACGTAGAGATCGATTGCCTTGTTCTAATTATCATCCATCAGATTTGTTTGGTAAGCGGAGGAGCCAACTTAGCTTGAACAAATTCATTTCCGTTCCTCTCCTTTCCCTCCCAAAATATACATATGGATGGCGCCGACAGCTAACACCATAAATTTATCGTATGTATATCACATATATAAAATCTAACACTTTATCATACTTACATTACCCTACGACAGGTAGAATCACGTAGCTAGTTGGAGAGCAGGCGAGACAGAAAATAAGGTTTATGAAATGGCTTTAAAACACAGCGGTAATGGATTCGACTCACTCTATCTCAAAAGAACCGAGGGATACTACATACATACATAGATAATCAGGTTTCTATACCGAGAAACAAAAAACCAACACAACGTTCGGTGAGACCTTTTTTATACTGAACCGTCACGTGAAATAATTACGTTCAAGGTCGTAAAACACGTAGACAAACTACGATGCACACACTTGAAGGGGTGTGTAATAAAGAGAGGAGCAAAGGCTTGTACAGACGGCAGGGAGGATATTCCTACCCCGGATATATACATAATCAAAGCCTTATGGAAAAGTTACCTATAGGACTTAAAGAAAATTCATGGCAGAAAGAAAAGTTTGAAAAGTGCAGATCATTACAAGTGAATCAAATGCAAATCATCTTGAGTGATGAAGCCCATTTCCACCTCAGTGGCTTCGTCAACAAGCAAAATTGTCGCATCTGGGGCTCGGGAAACCCAAGAGCTATTGTTGAAAAGCCTCTTTATCCTCAACGTGTGACTGTTTGGTGCGGTTTATGGTCCGGCGGAGTTATTGGACCTTACTTTTTCGAAAATGAAGCTGGAGCAACAGTTACGGTGAATGAATCGCTATCGAGAGATGATTAATGATTTTTTATGGCTGGAATTGGATAGTATTGATCTGGGCAACGTTTACTTTCATCGAGACGGCGCTGCGTTCCACACAAACAACGAAACCATTGATCTTTTACGATTGAATATCAAAATAACACCTCTTATTGGAAAACCCTGTATATTGTTCTTGAAGTGTTCTACAAAGCCTTGTTAATTTAAGCTAATATAGTTTACCAATTGTTTTGTAGACTTCTAAACATATTTGATACTTAAATGTTACCCTTGATATGACCTTTAAGCAAACCACTGGCGGTTTTGTCTAAGATGCGTTTGTGCAGTGAACTCCAGTAAAATGGAAATTAAAATAAGGAAAACTTTTATTATACTTTCGCATCACTTTAGACAGCGTGCCATTCAAAGTCCTAAATGAATCTCATTTGAGTATTTTGAATGTCAATAAATGTGGGACTTTCTGTTATAAGAAATGGTTCAAACTAGTGGCGCCAGAGTGATAGACGTGTAATACTTGGGTTCTTTTTTAGGTGATGGTGTACGCAGCGTTTATGAGATATTTTAATACGAAATTTGTGCGGAATTGTATACTTCACAGATTATTCTCCGTGTTTATCGTGTTTTATGTAATTATTAAAATAACTTCATTACAGAAAAATCATTTAAAAACAGTTATTATAGTTATTTAAAAACAGTTTCTTGTATAAATTGTAATTTTCGTCGTTTAAACTATTTTTTTAACTACTACATTACGTTCTTTAGCCACAGTTATTGTAATGAATTGCCGAATTATATTTTGTTGAGATTCATTCACAAAGGTCGCAAACCACTTGCTGTTTTCCTTGACCTTGCAAAAGCATTTGATACGGTTTCCCATCCCTTACTACTTAAAAAACTTCAACAGATCGGCATTACAGGGATAGCCTACACATGGTTTAAAAACTACTTATCAAATCGTACACAACAAACCCTTATCCACTCTGACAAAATATATATGAGCAAAAAATTATCCATGTCCTATGGGGTCCCTCAAGGTAGTGTACTAGGGCCAATTCTATTTCTCATATATATATCAACACACTATGCACTATGAATATTGGAGGCAAGATAATTTCATTTGCCGATGATACAGTCCTAATATTTGATGATGAAACATGGGAATCAGTTACAAACAAAACTAATATTGACCTAACAAAAGTTAAACATTGGCTAGACACAAACCTCCTCACACTTAATATCGACAAGACACAATACATGACGTTTTCCATACCCAAACATAACTTTCCCAATAACTGCCCCAAACCTACCATCCACTCGTGTTCACTCAACATACAGACTCCTGAAACCTCACCTAACATTCAATGCACGTGTTCAACTCTTAAATCTTCAAAGGAAGTTAAATACTTGGGAATAATAATCGATGACCAACTACGCTGGGAAACCCATATAAAAGAAACAACAAAAAGACTTCGTAAACTCTCCCACATATTCTGCTCTCTTAGATCCATCTTAGACCTAACGACTCTAAAATGCGTATATTTTGCCCTTTTTCAATCGATAGCAACATATGGTATTCTGGGATGGGGTGGCTGTGCAGAATCCGTCATTAATCCAATAATTACAGTACAAAAACTAATTCTCAGAATTATATTTAAATGTCATCCTACCTATCCCTCCAAAATACTATTTACTAAAATTAAGGTCTTAGATATTCGCCAGCTATTCATTAAGACAAGCTTATGCTACATACGAAAAAATGACTTGATAGTGGCTCCTCAACACCAAGTAAACACCCGCTTTTCATCAAATCTGGGATGCGTGGTGCCAAAAACTAGAACCACATTCGCTCAACGACAATTCTGGTCTATCGCCCCTAAAATATACAACGCGTTGGACCGGGACATAAAATCAACTAATACTATATCCCTTTTTATTATACGTGTCCAAAACTGGATATTTGAAAGGGGACGAGCCTTTTTTAAAGAATACATGAGTTCCTAACTTTTAAACCATTATAATAAAATTAACCATGTATCTGTATACTTATGTTTATATGTGAATACACATTACATTTGTGTGTGTTCATATATAGATGTATATGAATGTATTTATGTTTGCATCTATGTATGTCTATGTATGTATGTATATGTATATATATCTGAGCATATATATATGTGTATGTATGTATGTTTGCATGTATGAAAAACATATATTTTGTTTTATATTTTCCTTAAATATGTTTATTTTCTTTTTTTTCCTTCCATATTATGTTTTATTTTTTCTTACTACAACATATGGTTTTATTGTAATTTATAGCATTATGACTACCACAACACGGGCATTAGCCTAGTGTGGGAGTTATTAAGTACATAAAAATTGTAATTCATAAAACTCACTGAATAAATAATAAAAAAAAAAAAAAAAAAAAAAAAATTTAGATGTAAGAAAAAAAATTATCTCATTGAAGAGACCAACAAAGGATTCTTCATATGTCTGAAGGGTTTCTTTCTCTTTTAATCTCCGATTGAAGTCCCGATGAGGCCACGAACCGCCACTGAAGTCAAGACATTAGGTTCAGTGGGAATCGTCCATAACGACACAACACCTGAAATACTTAACCTTCCCGCAGGTTAAATTTAATAATAAGACAAACCCTAAATTAGAGAAAAGGCTCTAATGAACTTTTGAGTGCGGAGGTGTCGCAATGGCGGCGCGCGAAATTTCTCCTCGGCAAAGTACCCTCCGAGGGAGCAAAGGCCACCAGGGAGGTCTTTGAAAAATTGGTTCAGCCTAAACCCTTTAATTATTTCTTCGCACAAAGCCATGTGCCCGAGCCCTGAGTACAGAAAACTACCGGCAAAAAGGGCTTCTTGAAACAATTGTTTTTTTTTTTTTTCACGAAATGAATACTCGCTACTTTCGGCTGGCATAATTAAAAACGGGTTTTAAAATTAATTATCATGCTAATTCACTTTACATTTTGACGGTGAATTATTAGAACCTTTCGTAATATTAAATGCGCATTATAAATATAAAACCTTCTTGATATTATTAATTATTAATGTTAATATTTATCTATCTTAACTTATAATTTCGTATATTTTAGAATTTTGATTATGTTTATTCTTAAAACGTTGAAATAATTTATCTTTCTTAGTTATTTTTTAATAGTTAAATTATGTTTCTAGGATTTAAATTCTTCTCAGTGAAACATGTACATTTTAGGATGATGTATTCATGAAAAATAATTAATGATTTTCATTCTTGACTTTCTCAGAAAATCTGATTCTCGAAAATAGTATTTTCTACAATGAAGCTATTGTATCTTCGCAGCCAACGTCGGTTTTTCGAAATCAGATCGTTAAATTAAGTTAATCTTTTAATAAACTTAGGTTTAATAACTATTCCGCTTTCTACAGTCAGTGGACAAAGAGCTAATTCTACATGACATAAAATCTTCAAATTATCCTAAATGATTTTCTTCTTAAAACCCATTTTAATCTTCATAATTTAAATACAATTGACATATGATTTCGCCTTCCATCTCTTCATAATATTGAATGATGGCCTAGAATATATTATTTTTAAGTAAGAAACTTATATTTATACCATATCTATAGAAACTTTTAAACGCCATATACATACCATATCCATAGAAACTTTAAAACGCTATAAACATACCATATCTATAGAAACTTTAAAATGCTATTTACATACCATATCTATAGAAACTTTAAATCGCTATATACATACTCTATCTATGGAAAATTTAAAACGCTACACACATACCATATCTATGAAAAATAAAAATCAAATGTGAGTTCTTGTTCTGCGGTAGTACCCTTAAACATGGTAAAATTAATACAAACATCCCTGGGTAGCGAATACCTTAGGTAAATGTTAATTCCCTATACTTCCGTCATATTTTTTTGAATTATAAACCAACACTATAAGGACGGGTTGTTTCGGAGAATTTGAACAATTCATCAAATTTTAACGTTCATTTTCGGGTTCTGTGAAAGACTTATTCCAGTTCTGTTATTATATCATTGTAGGCTAGTTGCTTGACAAAACTGAAATAATAACAGAACTTGAAAAAATCTTTCACAGAACTTGAAAATGAACGTTGAAATTTGATGAACTGTTCAAATTCTCCGAAACAACCCGTCCAATATTTAAAAAGTATGGTTGAGTATGTATAGTTATTCAACCAATATAAGGATTTCACTGATCTACCTTAATATAGTGAATATAAAAGAGAAAGGCGTACCTTAGCATAAGGGGGTGGGATGGTAGGAGGGAGGGGAAAGGGTTAGATCTAAGGTTTGAAAATGTGAGGTGGTGTATCAAATAAGTCGAATTCACTGTATGAAGTGTTAAAAATGTGTGGTGGTGTATCAAATAAGTCGAATTCACTGTATGAAGTGTTAAAAATGTGAGGTGGTGAGACAAGTAAGTCGAATTCACTGTATGAAGTGTCAAAAATGTGAGGTGGTGTGTCAAGTAAGTCGAATTCGCTGTGTGAAGTGTTAAAAATGTGAGGTGGTGTGTCAAGTAAGTCGAATTCACTGTATGAAGTGTTAAAAATGTGAGGTGGTGTGTCAAGTAAGTCGAATTCACTGTATGAAGTGTTAAAAATTTAAGAAGCGCGATGAATGAAAGTGTTTTGTTTTGAGTTAGTATTGCATTGAAGAATCTTTACTGTGTGGTTTTGTCTGGTTTGTCTAATGGGAACTCTTAATGAAATTATTTAAAGTAATTCCGGGCAATCTATCGTGGAGGTGTTTATTTCTTTTAAAACTAGTACGTCCTGATGACTTAGATAAGGGCGATGGCTTTATCGTAGCCCGTACCGAGGTACCGTACATAAAAAACGATTTTAACTTTCTCAACCCTTTCTATGTGTGATATGTACCTGGGATTCCAGAATTGAGAGGCGTACTCTAAAGAATTGTGTACATACGCAAAGTACAACATTTTCATGGGATTTCCTTATGTATGTTTTTACCAAAAGTTCCATTGTTTTGGGAAAAAAATTGAAAGTTTTCATCTGAGCGTTGTCATTAATGCTATTGGTTAAATTGTAATGTTGGGGTTAAGCATACTTCCAAACACACTTCAACTGTAGTCAGAACGACTCAAAATGATGCTTAAAAGAAATGTTTTTTACCGTCCTAGCATTTTGTTTAAGCTTTCTCACGCCAGGGTGCGCTGATCGCGAAATAACAAACCGCAAGTCCTAGTCCGGGGCCTTAATTAGTCCCTTATTGTCACCGCTTCCGTGGGGTAGGTTGTTAGCTAAACCACCCTACTTAACTCCGCCTTATTAACAGTGCTAATTAATTAAGGTCTTTTTTATTTCGTTATTATCACTAAGGCGTATTTGCAAAGAGCCAGCAAATGGAAACGGAAGAAATGGAATACATTAAAGGGATAAAGTTCAAAACGTTTATAATGATAATTTTTATCCACTGCATTGGACATTACAGCCCACCGGCAAACAATATTTCCATTTTTTTTTTTTTTTTTTATTTTTTTTATAGTGAATACCTCACAAAAGTCCCAACTGCTCCCGTCTGGAGCCAGTGAGACTATGGCATCCCCAATTGGGGGATGTTGTGAGGCTGAAGGTAAGTGGGGAAGGGGAAGAGGAAGGTGGGGAAGTACCTGGCTATTCAGATCTAGTCACTAAACACGGCTAAAGCCATTTGGAGCAACGTTTCAATTCTGAATGGTGGTCTTACACCAGGGCGATACTGGTAGTATCTTCCACTCTGGAACGTGCCGCAAATATACTATATTATTTTTAATTAATTAATTGTGAAATAACACAAATTAATCAAATAAAATTTATTTGCGCACGCCGGGTTCGAACCCGCGACCTTCGGAATGGCAGTCCAATGCGTTACCACTGGACTATGCCGGCCGTCATAGTAATCTAATATACTTTTAATATGCCCATATTGAAGTATAAAGCTGTACTCACTAAACAATGCAGAGCATATTTTAATATACCCGTATTGAAGTATAAATCTGTACTAATTAGACAATTTAGCAGAGCATAATATTTTAATATAGGTACCCGTATTGAAGTATAAAGCTGTACTAATTAGACAATTAAGCAGAGCATATTTTAATATACCCGTATTGAAGTATAAAGCTGTACTAATTAGACAATTTAGCAGAGCATATTTAAATATACCCGTATTGAAGTATAAAGCTGTACTACTTAGACAATTTAGCAGAGCATATTTAAATATACCCGTATTGAAGTATAAAGCTGTACTAATTAGACAATTTAGCAGAGCATATTTAAATATACCCGTATTGAAGTATAAAGCTGTACTACTTAGACAATTTAGCAGAGCATATTTTAATATGTTCACATTGAAGTATAAAGCTGTACTAATTAGTATATATTTTAACAAGGACACTACATAACATGTTTTTTGTTTTGGATTTGTTTCTTCTTCAGTACAGTACAGTACTTCAGTTCAGTAAATTAGTAAAAATATTTATAATATTTATAATTAAAATGAAATAACTTTAATTATTATTTTTTTGGTAAACTAATGTTTAAGACAAGATTTTTTATGCATAGCACAAAGGGTAACAATTATTTTATAATGTGGATGAGTGTTTCAGGCTAACAATTATTGCTTATAAAATAATGAAATAACTTTGTTTGAATACCACTTTATTATATATATATTTCTAACCAACCGGTTTCAGTTCAACCCGAACCTTTATCAGGGTTAATAAAAAATGCTTATTATTATATGAACTATATTAGAAATAGAAATAAAGATTAAACTAAATAAATGATAGAGTTAAAACTTTTTTCATTAGTATAACTCATGTATTCTTTAAAGAAGGATCGTCGCATTTCAAACAGCCAACGTTGAACGTGGATAGTAAAAAGGGATATAGAATTAATTGACTTTATATCGGTGTTTAATGCATTATATATTTTAGGAACGATGAACCAGAATTGTCGCTGAGCGAATGTGGTTCTAGTTTTAGGGAGCAAGTATCCCAGGTTTGATGAAAAGCGGGTGTGTGTGCTCGATGTTGTGGAGACTCCAGCAAGTTAATTTTCCGTATATAGCAAAAGCTTGTCTTAGTGAATAACTGGCGAATATCTAAGGCCCTAATTTTAGCAAATAGTTCGCTTTAGGGGTGGGTACGTTGATTGATAATAGAATCAGCATAAATGTGTTAACTTGAGATTAATAAATAAAATAAAATGATAAATCTTATTACTAACGATAGTCTAGACAAACTATTATCAACTTATGTTTCACAGATTGCATCCACCGGTTCGTCGATCACTAATACAAAACAATATGTACGATGCATTGGACCAATGGACGTGATGCTGCGTTGTTCTCATTTATCATTGATTCCGCCACTCCTTGAATATAATTTTTACAATATTTTTGGAAAAATAAATTTCCCAGTATTACTTTAAATCGATTGACTCTTGCTTGCAAAATATACTCAACTTTCTCAGAGGCAGAATACGGCCAGGTCTGATGTATCAAAGAGAGCCTTCAATATACTGGTTCCACATTCTTACAATTAGATTGAGGTCAAAAAACAATTTGGCAAACTTATAAAATGTATTAAAACATCAAAAATCAACTTAAACATAATTTAAAGCGCCTTTCGGGAGATTTTATCACTAAGCGGCGCCTTAAAGTTTACTATAGAATATATTATTTTTATACAGTTTGTTTCTTAGTTTTCAGTTAGTTTCACCAAAGCCCAGACCAGAACCGGATCGCACTTTAGTTGTGACAGACTCTAAAGTTTTATAAAAAAATTCCGACAGTAACTAAAACGAATAAAAAGTTCACATATAAATAAACGATGACGCAATTTCAAGTCACAAAGTGCTAGCGTTAAAAAAAAAAAAAAAAAAAAAACAAATTAAGAAATTAGTGCGATATTCTTTTGTTTTGTCAAATTGAATGAATGATGAAGCTTGAATCAAAGTGAAACCCAATTGTCATCGAACACGGACTTAATATAAAGTAGCAAAAGTTTGTGAGTGTTGTTTCTCTCCAATAAGTATGTTTTTCCAGTATGAGTTTTAATTTATTTATAGAAACACGCTTTGCAACAAACTGTTCTTGTTTATTTTTATAAATATCTTCAAAGTTACTACAAACTGTTTTGTAAATACTTTTTTAGTACATTAAGTAACTTATTTTGGACTCTTGTTATTATTTGCAGTTATTGAACTCCTTTGTACAACCGAACACTACTTTTGTACACTAGCACTACACAGGAGGCCCTGAGGAAAATAATTCTCCTCGGAGCCTTTGTCTTATTTGGGGATGCTATGCGGAGGATTTTTTTTAGGAAAGAAAGGAGAGGCATTTGTGGGAAGGAAAAGTGTATGGGTGGGTAGGAATCTGGAGGTCAATGTGTCCAGATGTGACAGACGAATGAATTCGTCACTTCCACTGCGGAGCGAGGCGACTTTCCGACAAAGACCTGTTGGAGAGGTCAACAGATCTCCATCAACCAGCCTCTCGTCGATATGATAACTTTTATTTTAAATACTATCGATCATACTCAGTGTTCTATGTTATCTACTATAGACTTTTTGTACTCTACTAAAACCCTACCTTTAACAACGTATTTTCACAATAAATGAATTAATAATTTTATGTTCATATTTTCAAAAAGTTTCTTTATATAATGTATCAAAAGTGTGACACCAATCGAAATTCATCAGTGCCTATTTCTCTAAGCTATTAGTTCTTAATTCAGCGTGTCCGTTCACTGTTAAAGCTCGCCTACAGTTTTGTCTCCAGAGTAAGCGAGCGTCCCGCACTGAGCCACAGCAGCCGATCCCTTTTATAAACTATAGATTAAAAAACTTCAAGACTTAGAATCCGGTCCACTCCCTCCAAGCCTCGAGCCCTCAGCCCCGAGCCCCTGGACTTGCAAACTTTAAATGAAAGTTAACCAAAGTCAGGGAAATTAAGAAAGAAGGAAAAATAATGTGCGAAGCATTTAAGGAATAAAGTGAAACGGTGAACAAAGATAAGTTGATAACGTTCCTGTTAAAGCACTCTCAATATAATATAATGACCCTATGAAAGGAAACAGAATGGAGACGTGTTTGGGAGTTGGAAGCAGGGGGTGTTAAAAAGAGAAATGAAAGTCGAAATATGAAATGTTAATTCGCAAATTGGTCATTGGGGAACGATTTAATTTGGATCAACTGCCTTCAATATAACTTTCTTCGCTTTGTGTTTTATTTATTTCGCTAATTTAAATTTAGGGCGTTGGAATTTCTTGCCAGGGTTATTAAAATGAATATTTTTATGGTAACGTTAGAGATCTTATTCTTCACTGACATGAATTTGATTATTAGTGCCAAACACATTCATTCGCAAGTCCATATTATTTAGCCGTTAAGGTTTTTCATAAATTATTAGTAATATCAGATTGCTGCGTGATTGCATTACCAACATAAGTTTAAAAAAAAAATTCAATAAAATGTTGAAATCCCTTCAGTATTACCATAGATTTATATCATCGAACCAATCTTAAATAATTATAATAAAAATGCGAAGTGTTTTAAATTGACTGTTTGACCAATTTCTAAATTTTTCATCGTAATATTATAAAAATATGTAAAATACAAGAAAAAGAAAACATTAATGCCTTGGCTACATTCTCGACAAACCAGGCAGGATATGATGGACATTCCGAGCTTCCAGATTCCCAGTTGAGACGTTGAGTTTCTTTTTCTGTTGAGTGCCTTGTTCTGTTTCCTTTTTCGTTTAGATTTATTAGTATTATATTCCTATTCAATGATGTATTGTATGTATTCTTCCAAAGCTATAAAAATAGTTATTCCAGTAAAATTTAATATTAAATAAACAATAAATAGATTTATCAAATATACCCATAATAAATATGTTCCACTTCTCTACACCCACTTTTACCCCCTGTTCCTTGTTGATGATCTCTCTCCCTCTTCTATGTTTCCTGTATACTGAACTCTAATCTGTAAATTACACAATGTTGCTATGCTTGACGGCTGATTGGCACGATTTGATAAATAGTCGAAGTTCGTCAATCAGTTGTGACAATGGTTATTAGTTATAGTGATAACATCCTACACGAAACGTTCTAATTATACTAAAACCATTTTAACCATGAAAAACATACTGTTCTCGAGAAATAAACTAAATTATTTTTTTAACTGTGTAGCGGTAGTGCATCAACAAGGCGATATATAGGGCCGATAAACGATCGTCAAATATGTAAAAAGTGGCCAGACAATAATAACGCATACATTAAAATACAATGATAGATAATTCTTCAGTTTCTTTGCATGGAAATCCCATGAATATTCAAGGCTCGCATTATGATCTCACGTCACGAAGGACAACATACAAAAACAAATTCAATCTGACCTTCATGCTTTCATTGTGTTTTTTATACATTGTATCTGGCCATCTAGGGTTCCTGTGTATTACCGGTTTTCGGAGAAACGGTTTACCGGTAAATCTGTTACTGACATAAAACGTTGTTATGGTGATTTACTTTTGGGCCATTATGCCATGTTGCGATGCTTTCTTATTTAGCCAACGTCTCAGACAGCATTATAACACATCAGCTTTATTATGGATACTGTAATGCTGTCCGAAACGTTGGCTCAAGAAGGAGGTAGTACAACACGGCATAATACCCAAAAAATAAATCACCATAATTCTTTTGGGCGTGAAAATCTCAAATCGTATCCGACATAAAACGTTATTTTAAAATTATCATTAAAAACCTCAAATATAATTTTTCACGAATTACTTTTTCTTAACTCATTTTGAAGGTTATACCCTTCAATGTAATTTATCATTGAAAAAGAAGATAATACTAATAAATCTAAACAAAACATGAAACAGAACAAAACACAGAAAAACTAAAAAGATAAAGGTCACAACTAGGAATCGAAGTCAGTGAGTGGTTTAAGACGCCGGTCCCGGTAAAACAAGAGATCCTGGGTAAGATTTATAGTTGTGACCGTTATTTTTTTAGTTTTTCTGTGTCTTGTTCTGTTTCATGTTTTGTTTAGATTTACTAGTATTTTATTATTCTTCAATCAATATTTTATTTTAAAATTACCGAAAGTTCTTAAAAAAGTTAATTTTTAACCTTTTTCGGAAAATATGTGTAATTTAGATAGATACAATTAGAATTAATTTTTACCAAAACCACTGTATAATCTGAAATCTGCTAAAATAATAAAATTATCTCCAGTTTTAAATATTCAGGAATATATAAAAGGACACATTTAAATTCTTCTCTGAAGGATATTTTACCAAATTACTCCATAAATATAATATTTTTTTACCTCAGTGTCATAAAAATTATCTTATAATACCTACCTTTATTATTAATTCAATAATATGGTAAATGTATATATATATATATATATATATATATATATGTTATGGTTAAGGTTTTCACGGGTGTAAGATGTAGAATAATGTTCTCGGTTTACCCGCGTAAAGTAGTCCTTAAAAGGACTTTTTAATTTCTGACGTTTCGGACAGATCTCACTGTCCATCTTCAGAGGCCTTATGTCCTGAATTTGAGGGTTCTCCCCTTAGCCCGGTAATCGCTAATATTTACATGATGTACTTTGAAATAAAGGCACTAGAGAGCGCTCCTCTGAAACCTTCACTATGGCGTCGGTACGTAGATGATACCTTCATTATTTGGCAACACGGAATTAAAGAATTAAATAACTTTCTTATTCATTTGAACAGTATCCACGAAGATATTAAATTTACCATGGAAATCGAAGAAAACGATTGTCTCCCATTTCTCGATATTTTAGTTAAAAAGAAAAATAACGGCAGCCTTGGCCATAACGTATATCGTAAACCGACACATACAAATAGATATTTAAACGCTAACTCAAATCACAATCCATCTCAATTATCATCAGTTATAAATACCTTAGTTACCCGATCACAACGACTAGCGGACAAAGATCATATTCACGAAGAACTAGATCTTCTTAGTAGCGCTCTTCAAGCAAATGGCTTCTCCAAATATTTAATAGATAAATCCATTAATAGACGCAAAAAAAAAAAAAAAAAAAAACTGATCCTGAAACGGAAGAAGAACCCCCCCTTTCTATAGCGATTCTCCCATACATCAAAGGCTCAACAGATAAAATCAGTCGTATCCTCAAAAGCAATAAAATCAAAACAATTTATAAATCGGAAAATAAAATCTCATCTCTATTAAGAAGTCCGAAAGACCACATTCCACTTGAGTCTCATGGTATTTATAAAATACCTTGTGGGGCATGTGAAAAGGTGTATATTGGACGGTGTAATAGAAAAATATTATGTAGAATTGCAGAACACAAGGTGGATGTCACTAATAAACGCTTAACTTCATCCATAGTGCAACATGTCCTTAATGAAGGTCATAAAATGGACTTTAACAATACCACAACAATAGCTAGCATATACAATGAGCCAAAAAGAATTTACCGCGAAGCAATTGAAATTCATAAACATAAAAATAATATGAATACCAGAAATGACTCAATTAGAATTCCCAACACCTGGAAAGTTATAATTGACCAAAATAACCCAAAACCGGCATTTCCAAAATTCTCAGAAGCACTTCCAACAAGTTCAAAGCAACCCAATCAGGTCGTTACACACATACTGCTTGATATTGCCAACCCCGCCCCCACCCCCTCTACCGTCAAATCACTATCAACACGCATACTTCGTCCTAGACATAAGAATTGATAAGCACCCACTTGTATCTTGACTTCCGGACCGAACAGACACGCGAAAGCGTTCAGTTTGAGACGAAATTCAGGACATAAGGCCTCTGAAGATGGACAGTGAGATCTGTCCGAAACGTCAGAAATTAAAAAGTCCTTTTAAGGACTACTTTACGCGGGTAAACCGAGAACATTATTCTACATCTATATATATATATATATATAACACCAATCGATATGTGGGACTTGGAACACATGCTCTGAGAATGGAAAGGGATTGGAATTTAATTATAACTTACAACCTTCATACATACCAAAAAATTGCCGGTAAACAAGTATAAACTTCATACATAATATGCCGATTAACCGGTTGTGCCAATTCTTGGAGATTTTACATGCCCTATGTACAGCGTCTACATTGTCTGCACGCCGCTTTACACGAGCTCACTGCGCGTGGAATATCAATAAACTGACAGCTACTATCAAAACTGATGGAAATCGATTGTAAGGCTGTGGTCAGATGATCACAATAATCAACTTGATTAATTCAATTTATTTTGCATGAACGGCCCAAGGCGAAGAAAGAGCAAGACTTGAGAGTTGTTTGATAAAGCTTGAGCTGATGTCTGGATGTGCAACAAGGAAAAAGTTCAATATGCTAAATTATAAAATTGACAGAAGTGGGCTTATAAAAAATAAAACCTTCATTTGAGAGAGATCATCTTGCATTGGTTATAGTATCCACTGTAAAGATAATACACACACATACCTTCAAATAGAAAAGACATGATGCAAATTTGAATGGAAACCAATGTCGCCACTGATTTTGTAAATTAAATCGAGACAGCCAATCAACATAATCTAGTCAGAATCTCTTACACTGCCTGACATCGTATATCGCCATTCCAATCGATTTTGAATTTAATAATAACAATTGGATTGTTTGTATAGCGCCGTTTTGGAGAAAAATCACCTCAAGGGCAAGGTAGAATTTATTCAGAATTTCTAGTCTCTTGTTATTTTATTATTTACAAAGAGTTTCAGAAAACATACTTACCGGGCTACTTACACTTCAGATAAACACTACTTACCATACTTATTTACACTTCAGATAAACACACTTTTATTGAAAAGTTTAATGGACCGAATTTCTAAATTTAACCTTTACCTTTTACGTATACAAATTTTATTTCGTACGTTCCCACTGGACACATCCCACTTCGTTCCAGCAGCACTGAACAGACGAAACGGAGCGCATACTATGTGATCCGATAGGTTAGAATCGGGTTGTATGGTATTCCCAGAGAGAGGTCGTACATGGCGTCATCGTTCTAGAATCTTCTATGTTTTTCGTTTTCTATGACATCTCTCAGAGACTACTACATCATTCACAGGTTAATCTGTAAAAACCTGTAAAATAAATAAGAGATTTCATTATCCTATCTTTTTTCTCATTTTTTGTTAACTAGTTGTTATTTTTGTCATAGGTACTGGCAGTGAACCTTTGAGCAAATGGATATATTTGTATTCTTAATGATATGTTCGCAAGGAACAGTGAAGCTAATGAGGACATTTCTAAATGATTGAATGAAGGAAAATCAATTCGCATAGGAGCAAACACAGTAGTCACTAATAAGACGTTGTGAAAGGAAGCCAGGCTTATAATCCACAACAAGGTTCTGAAACCATACCCGATACGCAAAGCTTCCAATTATCACAAGAAAGGTTAAAGTAAGCAGAGTGCAGTGGTATAAGGTCAGGTAATTGTACTGAAAATAGACGATACTATGGACTGCGCTAATATTATTTAGTATTTTGTGTGATTGGTACTTAGGTAGTTTATTATTTATTTCTTTAATTATAAAACTCTTCTTCTTTCTTTTGTCAATGAATTGATACACTGATTTACAGAATATCATTATGGCCGACTAGTATCTAATTTGGTATAGACAGAGGCTGAGTGAGATCGCGCTAATCTATATGAATACTCATCCACTGTCGTCTCACTCTACACTACGTAAAACAACTTCGTCAAACAAGCGTCTTTCTAACCCCAGAGTTATGATGTTTTTTTACATTAGCTTATTATTATTTCCATCAGGGCCTATGTCATCTTTTGGGATGCCATGTGCATGCTCTTTTTACGGAAAGAAAGAAGAGGAAGTTCTGGGAAGGTAGAGGATATAAGGATTGGGTAGAAATCTAGGGATGTACGGGACGTGTTTGCCTGAACAAGAAAAGACTGTAAATAATAAGCACCGGCACACATCAGTCCTCAACCTGGGTAATGATTTAAGTAAAACACCGTGAGTTGTTCTATCCAAACCATCATAAAAGAAAGACGATTCAAATCAAAATTCACATTTTAATTACAAGTATTGTACTGGTATACAGAAGGTACAAAGGGGTGTAGCTTTTAGGTAGGGGAGACCGAGGGGTTTTGAAACAAAGGTGAGTTGAAACAGTACCGATTTCTTCGAACTTAAAACCGTTGGCGAATTGGCAACGTCGCTTTTTAACCGTTTACCTCCGCCTGCTGGCTCGTCAGTTCGCTTCGGTCCCGCGAGTCGAGCGGTTGTGCGTGCCGTGTCTCAAAAATTGTCAAAAGTAAGTTTTTAACGTTTTTTTACGATGCCTATATTTTGATAAGGGTTTTGTATTTTGGTTTAAGTTATATGTGTTTCGAAAGCTCATTAACTAACGATTTATTACATATGTTTGGTACAATTGATTTTTGTGTATTTGCTTCTTGATTGTGGATTAAATAAAAAATGGGAGGTTTTTTCGTACTGAGGAGATTTGAAACAGACTGTTTCAACTCTCCTCGTTTTCAATTTTATTTGTTTATTATTTTACGGGCACAAAATAAAATGTTTTTTTTGTTGATTTAATTTGTTTATTTTGTTTCAGAATGCCTACGTTTTATAAAAGAAAGACTGACAGAGGTATGACGAGTCTCGAAATATATGATCTCGCAGCAGAAGAAGTAACTTTGAAGAAAAGTCTCCGTTTCTAGTAACCATCCAACTCTTACTTGGTGGGAATTTCAAGAAGTGAAGAACCCGAGCCATGTCTTACTTCTAGCACAAGTGATGAACGTCTCCTTGAAAATAGTATTTTAATTGATTCTAGTACACCAAGTCCATCAATCTTCAATTTACCGGCTACTCCTCCTCAAATCAGCTACGAAACAGAAGACGTACCCAAGTCTGCAGAAAAGAATTCACCTGATCTGGCGATATCATAAGTAATGCTTAATACTATCACTATGCCTTCAACCACTGAAGATATAATACCTGTAGCATCTACATCACGAGATACTTCAGTTACTGTGACAGCAATTCCATTCTCACCTGAAACTCTTAGACCCTTGCCAAAAGCTCCACCATGGAAAGGGAATCAAACAAACAGACGTAAAGTGAAATCCGCTGTCTTAACCGACACTCCCGTAAAGGATGAACTAGCTACAATCGAAGCAGCTAGAACGGCTAAGAAAAAGGTGAAAAAACCTAGCTTTAAAGAAACAAAAACAACAAAAAGATCAAAACCAGGCACTAAAATTAAAAAGGTCAAGGTTGTCAAGAAACGAAGAGGAAACGAAGACAGTGCAGAAGAAGAAGAATCCCTTTGCCTTTGTTATTTAGAGCCATATTCAAATAGCAGAGCCAAAGAAAATTGGGTGCAATGTCTGGAATGCAGCAACTGGGCTCATGAAGCTTGCACTGGTGGGGAACTTTCTTATGTTTGCCACAACTGCTTTTCAGACTGACGTTTTTTATTTTCATAATATTTTTATTTTTGTCAGTTTGTTTTGTACTTTAAAAGTTTAATTTTTATTAGTAGGAATGAGGAACTTTCATATGTTTGCCAAAACTGCTTTTCAGATTGATGTTTTTTTATTTTTAATAATATTTTTATTTTTGTCAGTTTGCTTTGTATCTACTTGAAAAGTTTAATTTTAATAAATATCTTTAAATTGTATCATCATTTTTATTTTACAGCCCTTAATACTTCTCAAAAATCACATGTTTCAACTCTCCTCGACCCCTGTTTCATCTTACCTCGGTATGAGGGGAGTTGAAACAAGTTGACTTGTTACGGTTAAGTCGATTCTTAACCACAATATTTAACGCTTACAATTTCTTTATGTTAGTCATTCGCAAGTGTAAAGAATGACCTATCGATTGGTACTAATATTATACGATTTCTGTCTATAGTATTTGGTGTATGAAACAAAATGTGAAAATTGTTTCAACTACCCTCGGTCTCCCCTACTTCGTATTTTTTTACAGCCAACCTAATTCACAAGAAATAGTTATATGTATTTCAATACGACTGGGATTTAAAACACAGATAGAAAACTGATATAATCGGAATCCTTTCAGCGATAATTTCAGATTGGAGCACATTGTGCATCATCGCGCCATACGATACAGAAAATGGCATTAGGCGACTGCTGGAGCAGTGGCCAGTTCAATTGGTGGCCAGCGGGAATCAGCCAGCCTCTAGGCTTCTTCAGTTGGTAGCCAGGAAGAATTGGCCGGCCTCTAGGTTTTCAGCATCAATGGCTAATTCAGTTGGTAGCCAGGAAGAATTGGCCGGCTTCTAGGTTTTCAGCATCAATGGCTAATTCAGTCGGTAGCCAGGAAGACTTGGCCAGCCTCTAGGTTTTCAACATCAATGGCTGATTCAGTTGGTAGCCAGGAAGAATTGGCTGGCTTCTAGGTTTTCAGCATCAATGGTTAATTCAGTTGGTAGCCAGGAAGAATTAGCCGGCTTCTAGGTTTTCAGCATCAATGCATAATTCAGTCGGTAGCCAGGAAAAATTGGCCAGCCTCTAGGTTTTCAGCTTCAATGGCTAATTCAGTTGGTAGCCAGGAAGAATTGGCCGGCTTCTAGGTTTTCAGCATCAATGGCTAATTCAGTTGGTAGCCAGGAAAAATTGGCCGGCTTCTAGGTTTTCAGCATCAATGGCTTATTCAGTTGGTAGCCATGAAGAATTGATCAGCCTCTAGGTTGTTAGCATCAATGCAGCAGGGATTGGCCAGCCTCTAGGTGATCACCGGCAGTGGGCAGTTCAGTCGGTAGCCAGCAGGTATTCGTCAGCCTTTAGTTTGTCAGCATCTGTGGCTAGTGCAGTCGGTAGCCAGGAGGAATTCATCAGCCTCTAGGTTGTCAGCATCAATGCAGCAGGGATTGGCCAGCCTCTAGGTGATCACCGGCAGTGGACAGTTCAGTAGGTAGCCAGCAGGTATTCGTCAGCCTTTAGGTTGTCAGCATCTGTGGCTGGTTCAGTCGGTAGCCAGGTCATTTGATTATATGAGCCGGCACACGGAGACGCCCCATTATTGTAATGATAACAGATGCGTCTGGCTCAAATCATAGAGTGCCGGCCGTAAACAGCTCATTAGAAATAGTTGTAATCTTTAAAATGATTGTGCCGTGATGGAGGAACAGAAGCGACTGCAGATTTCAGTTGACACTCAGTAATTTATAATTATAATTAACAGATCGCGTTTTAACTGGAGGTGTTCCGTCCACTCGTGTTAATTTTTGAAATTTGACTGACGAATATTGTGGTGTTTTTAGCTATTTATAATTTCTCTAGCAAGCCTTCTTGTGACGTCAATATCTTTACCACAACTTGTTTACGTTTCAGACGCAGGTGTTTTTAGGTGAGAATAATAATTTCGCCCGGCGACTAGTTTGTCAATATTTCGATTTTTTTTCCGGCTTGAATCGCCTAGTAACCGATTATTTTGATGCATTTTTCTACTTTCAAATTTTATAATATTAAATGCAATAAATTCGTGTTTTCATGTTCGATACATCCTTCGGGCAAAGGAGTTTCTCATATAAAGCTCCGTTGCTATATAATATGCTCGGAGAAAATATAAAAACTATAGGTACGTTAAATTAATTCAAGAAAATGGTCAAAATCTCTGTACTAGCTGAAGGTGATGATTTTGGATCACCCATGTTGTCGCTTATATCATAATTCCGTGTGGAAGCTCTGTTTCGATACAATCCTTATTTACTTACTGCGCATGTACTTATTTACTTCTAAAATAACTTTTGGTTATTTATTATTATGTTACTTATTATTTTTATTATCTACTTAATTCTCGTATTATTATTTACTTTAATTATTATCTAGCTAATTTATTTACTAACTTACTTTTTATTATATTATTATTATAATATTATTTACTTACCTATCGGTTATTATTTACTGATTTTATTTTTTCTTATAATTTATTATTCATACTATTCATGTTGTAATTGTTAGTATGGTTACCCTGTGCTTGTGTATGATAAGCCAGCACAGGTAATAATAATAATAATAATAATAATTGGATAATTTGTAGAGCGCCGTTTTTGTGAAAAATCACCTCAAGGGCGCTGTACAATTTATTTCCCAGGATCTACATTTATTATTTAGGAAAGATACCATAACATACTCCTCGATAACTGTATTGAAATAACAGGAATTGAGGAAAAGACAGATGAAAATCCCAAAGTAACTGCTATAAACCTAATAAAAAGTGCTAATATCCAAATAAGTACAGACGATATTACATCAGCAATAAGACAATATGACAGAAGACCAGGTCATCCAAAAAAAATTCTCTTAAAAATTAGAAATCCAGAAACAAGATCAAAATTATTGGCAAACAAGAAGGTGATCTCAAACCGTGAGAAAATGATATTCCTAGGAGAATCGCTATCTCCGTATTTTAAAGAACTGCTTTGGAAAGCCAAATTAAAGGGAAGAGAATTAAAATACAAATATATTTGGTTTAAAAATGGATCCATTCTAATGAAAGAAGATGAAGGAAAAAAAATCAGAGAAATAAAACACGAAGATGACCTCAATAGAATATAGAAGTTGTATGGTAAAAGGCACCGACAATATTTAATATATTAAAAATGGATATCGATTTAGGAAAAAACATTGATTTGGATGACAATACAGAACCTAATTTAACTATTAAAGATTCATTTACTTGCAAAAAATTTTTGAAACATTCAAACTTTTCTTTACTTTGTTTGAACATTAGAAGTTTAAGTAAAAACTTTGATGAAACCATAACTATGCTTGATGGCATAGAACATCGTCCTGAGGTATTAGTTTTTACAGAAGCTTGGCTAAAAAATTTGATCAATATACCTAGCATCCCCGGATACACAGTTTACAATACAAATAATAACTATTTGCAAAACGATGGTGTAGTTGCCTACGTGAAACGAAATGTTCAGGCGACTGTTGAGGAAATTGTTTTCCCTGGAGCAAACTGCTTAAGAATGCAGATATCGAATAATATATGTTTAATAGCCATTTACAGATCTCCGTCCCAGACTCATATAGATAGTTTCCTTGAATCACTGAGTGTCCTACTTGATTCTACATCTATACAAAATAAGGAAATCATTTTATGTGGTGATATAAATATTAATACATTAGATCTGAACAGTATAAAAACTCAAAAATACCTCTCACCTTTGGCTTTTCACGGCTTAAAGCCAATTATAATTTCACCTACAAGAGTTTCGTCTACTGTTTCAAGTTGCATCGATCACATTATGGTAAAATCTAAATTTGAACCACAGGGAGCTGTCTTCACTACTGACATAACAGATCATGATGCGGTATTACTGAGATTTATGAGCTTTAGACAAAAGAAAATAGCAAAGGAAAATGAAAAAATCAAAACCGTCATAAATAACAATCTTTTGAAGGCTAAATTAAAGGAAGAATCATGGCAGTCAGTCCTGTCATCGCAAGATGTTAATTCAGCTACTGAAAACTTCGTAAAATGTTTAAAATTTCACGTGGAAAGTTGCTCGTCGGTACAAAGTGTAAAACATAACATCAAATACTTAAAACCTTGGATAAATGATGGAATTATCAAATGCCTTAGAACCCGTGACAAACTGCACAACAAATGTCGAGGAGAGTTTAATAATATTCAACTGCTGGCTTATTATAAGAGATACAGAAACTGGTGTACAAAAATTATAAAATATACAAAGCAAACGTATTACAGAAGGAAACTGGATAAAGTCAACGGTAATAACAAGCAACAGTGGAAGATTATAAAGGAAGCCATAAATATTCAAAAGGAGCAAGTGTCCATAAAAAAAATATTAATCAATAACAAAATTATCTCATTTGAGGAGGATCCACATATAATTACCAACCATGTTAATAACTTCTTCAGTGATATTGGTCCTACATACGCAAAAAACTTGTGCAGTGCTAATAAAACCAACGAAATGTATCTTGTTAACAATTTTATACCTGGTACTCAAGTTACAGGAGATAGTTTTGAATTTAAAACTACTAGCATTTTTGAAGTTACTAATGTTATAAATGAATTAAAAATGTCTTTTTCCTGTGGTATCGATGGCTTAACTATAATGGTGTATAAACAGCATGTTTATGAGTTAGCTGGTCCTATAACTCATATTGTTAATCTTAGTTTTAAGAATGGCATATTTCCTTCCCATTGTAAAAATGCCAAGATTATACCTCTTTTCAAAGGTGGAGATCACAAAAATGTTAATAATTACAGACCAATATCTTTGCTCAATACTCTCTCAAAAATAATAGAAAGACTGGCTAAGTCAAGATTAGTATCATTTTTAGAAAAATACAAAATACTCTCCGACAGTCAATTTGGTTTCAGAGAGAACAGAAGTACGAGTGATGCTATATTAAAGGTATTGACCAAAGTTATAAACGCACTGGACTATGGCAACAAAGCTATAGCGGTATTTTTAGACTTATCAAAGGCCTTCGATACGGTTTCCCACGAGTTGCTTCTTAAGAAATTATTATCTTTAGGCATTAATAATACAGCTATGGGTTGGTTCAGATCTTACCTTAGTGATAGAACACAGCAAGTAGAAATAAATAAAATGTTAAGCGATAGTAAATCCATCTCATTTGGAGTACCACAAGGTAGTGTACTCGGGCCAATATTATTTCTTATTTATATAAACGATTTATGCAGTCTAAAAATTCCAGGTAACATTGTTAGTTTTGCAGATGACACTGCCTTAATATTTGAGGGTAAAAATTGGAGTGAAACTTTTGAAAAATGTGATACAGGTTTAGGAGTAGTTAATAATTATCTGAGTAATAATATTTTAACTTTAAATTCACAAAAAACCAAATACATCACTTTTAGCATTTCTTATAAAAGTCAGCCGTCTACCTCTTATAATTTGATTATTCACAATTGTGTGCAAACGTGTAACTGCAACCCCTTGGAAAGTGTAGACAGCCTCAAATACCTGGGGGAAAAAATTGATAAATTTTTGAGGTGGAATGATCATGTCGAAATGTTAGTAAATAAAGTTAGGAGACTTATCTATATTTTTAAAGATCTCAGACATGTACTAGACAAGGAAAAATTAAAAACAGTGTATTTTGCTATAATTCAGTGCCTACTTTCGTATAATATAGTGTGCTGGGGTTCCTGCCTGAAGACTGTAATAGAACCACTTAATATTGCCCAAAAACTGATTCTCAAAGTTATATACAGGAAAAAATTTACATATCCTACACAGTTACTTTATAAGGAATGTAATATCATGAATTTAAAACAACTATTTATCCTACAAACGCTATGCAGATTTTTTAACAATATTAGTTCTGCGAAAAGAACGCAACAAATTCGTACTACAAGAATTGGCTCTGGTCTGAACTTTATGGCAATTCACCCTAAATCCTCATTTGGGCAGAGACATTATTTGTACCAGGCTCCACTTCTATTTAATAGCCTTCCAGATCACATTAAATCGTCAAATTCCTTGTGTACATTTAAAAAGAATGTTAAATTATTTCTGCCATCAGAGGATTTCCAACATATTCTTTCATCTTTGTCCTTTTAAATTGTGGCATTATATTTTGAATAAGTTAATTTTTTCATCCTTTTCTTTTTTAATGTAATTTTTTTATCTCTCTTTCTTCTCTGTTTTAAAAAAATAATAGTTTGTTACATTTTTATTGCAATTAAATATCATGGTCACCCTACATGTTTACAGCATTATATTGTAATGAATAGGCTAATAGGTACCATGTAGGTATCCAATTCGCAGAAACGTCAATGTAACAATATTGTTATCTTAATATTTCATTTTTTTTAATTATTGTACTATCTTAAATATATGTTATAATCTTTGTACTATTTTTTTTAATATTTTGTAAAATTATTAACCTCAACACAGGCTTGTCATAGTGAGGTTAAAAATTATAACTTTATAAAAAAGATACAATGTAAAGAATCAATAAATAAATAAATACTTACCTGGCAAGTCACTTCCGACAAACACACTTATATTAAAAAGTTTATGCTTATACAAGATAAAACTGCACGCAGAGGACACTATATCAAAAAACACTGGTCATCGCATGACCTTAAGTCTGCTATAGTTTTTATTTTAGTTTAACTGTCTTAAAAAGCCTACAAATTGTTAGTTGTTATCATTTTTATTTATTTATTTTTAATTATTATTTCTATTTATTTTATTTTATTTTTAAAATTTTTTATATTTCGTTAATTTAAATTGCCGTCGACTGTGAAAGTGGAGGTTTGAGGTACCTTGTACTTTAGTTAGCAGAAGAATATTATTGTTGCCAACTTACTTACTAATGCTTCTTTTGATGACATTTTTGTTTTTATTTTTTTTATACATTTGTTACTAAAATTTTGTTTATATTTGTTTACCGGTCTCGAAACGACCGTGTCATAAACTTTTCTTTTTTTGGTTTAAATTTAATGTTGTTATTATTTTAAGTTTACATTTATGTATTTTTTTAAAATGATATTATTGTAAAGCTGCACATCTCGATACAGGAATGCCCTAGTGAGATGTGCAGAGTATGTTTTTTATGTAAAAACTGTTTTTTGAATAAATAAATAAATACAAGGGATATAGGGAATCACTTTAAAATTTTCTTATATTGCTTTTTTATTTCCAATGTAATAATTACGGGTTGAATTTTATTACTTGATGCCATTATCTATATCTATAGTATGGAAATGAAGGGTTTCAAAACAGCATTTGAAAAAATGGATTATCAGCAATAAATAACCATTTACCAAGTATCAGCTTGATATACTTAAGCTTTATTGGATCTATTTTAATAATTATAATCAGGTCAAATATTCATCATTGTGCAGCTAAAATGTTATAAAGTATTATCTCTGTAAATTTTGCATAATGTATTGCATATTACAATGATTCCATAACCAGCTTTTAACTCTAAAAGTCCAGTTGAGCGTATTCATGTTAGTAAACAATTATTTTAATATTCCTTAAGTAAGTTATTCAAATTTTAGATAAACTCCATTGTATTTTATCTTTTCAAAGAGATGCCAAATACTCCCAAAATAACTTCCAATAAATATGTTTTATCTTTATAAGTTAGAGATTTCAACGATTTTACTAAATTGCTGTGAAATTAAAATACGCCCACGTTAATCAAGGAGAGAGCTTGTATTTAATACATAGACAAATAAATACTATAAATGTACAGATCTACTAGTGGGTACTGTACAAAACTGCACAGAACTGCAGGTCGAGGTAATTGCATCAATTAGCGCGGCCGCACCAACATTCGTAACACCTACAGTAACAGCGCTGTTCTCGACCACCTACATTACTACCTGCCCTTCTTCTTCCTCTTCTCCTTCTCCTAGTGCTGTTCTACTCTATACTTCTACCTGCCCAGAGCTCTGCACAACTAGCTGCGGCGATTAATGTAAAAGCTTTTCTGGGTTCTGCATTTGCTACGCTGGCGGTGGCCATCTTTAACTTCTCAGTTGGATCGAAGATTGTTGCTGGTATTTTCGTGTTTGAAACTATTTACAAGATTTTTTAGTTTTGGGGAATGCTATTAATGTAGTTATAAAGCTATTTTCTAAAAGTTAATCAGGAAATCCCTTTTTTAAGCGGTTTACCAATAATTTTATGAGATTCTTTATAAATTAGCAACATTCATTTTTCTACGCGCAGGAGGTTCTGAGTGAAAAATTTCCCTCAGGTCCTATGTCATCTTTGGGGATGCTGTGTGTAGGGTATTTTTAGGGAAAGAAAGGATAGGAAGTTCTGAGAAGGAAAAGGTATGGAGGGTGGATAGGTCAATGTGTCCAGGAGTGACGAACATATGAATCCATTCCTCCCACAGCATTGCAACGCTATGGGTCGAGAGAGTCCGGCTGGAGACGTCGAAAGGTTTCTCTCAACCAGTCTCTCCCGATCCGGCCCACCACGCAGTAGATGGGCAAACGCATCCGCTGCCAAGACCTAGACAAACCTTACCTGACGGAACCGGGCACCCCTGTTAAGTCACCAAACGTATCAAACCACTTAGGGTGACCTATACTTACCTCACAAATAATAAATAAATGCTACGATAATAAACAGTAGAAATTAGCTCTTTCGGGCGCATGTGTGGCAAAATCAGGTACGATTGTTTTAGAAACGAGGAGACCCAAAAATGACGTGAAGCCAAATGAATCGCAATTAACAAGATTAAGAACGGTATGTTTAAATGTTTTGGTTATGTAGAACTTATGTATGAATACAGGAGTGGCAAGCATGTAACAAGCAAGCGAACGGAAGAAGAAGTCGGTGACGCCCATAGAAGATGAGAATTCAATTCAATTTTTGACGTTCAGTCAAGAATCGTCATAACAGAAATCATTTATAAATATGAATAAGACGAAGATTGTGTATCACAACAAAGTGTGAAATGTAACGAAAATTGACCGTTTAGTTAGTAATGCTAATGCTCGTCCCCACGACTTGTTTGAGAAATTATTGTACCAGTCTGAATATGGCTATAATAAGCTGAAACCAGTCACGGTCCAATATAAAATAAGTGGAATTTGTTTCAATATATCATTAACTTGGAATTGATTGTGGGAACGATTTATAGAAGTGATAAAGTATCCACCATTTTTTAAAATTAATTAATAATTCTATATATGAAATGTTTTCATGAAATTTTGACAGCTGTTGTAATTTTTCAAGTTAACTTACATTCGAAAGGTAAATTTCTGAGCCGTAAGTAAATAAATGAATCAAAATAATCGTTGAAGACAATATTAGCGACTCTCAAACGAAAGAGGTCTGACTCATTAAGTTATTCCAAAAATAAAAACCAGTTTAACAAAATTAAAAATATTCAAACTATACTATAACTACAACATGACATTTTAATGTTGTCTTGCAAAACTTGCGAAAAGTTAAACTGATCCGCATAAACTTACAAAGTGTGGCCACAGGTCTGTACAAGATAACAAGTTTACAGTACTGCGTCCTGTAACAGAGTACTGAAGTCCTGAGAGCGCATAGCTTATGGAGGGATGTGAACGTTTATTGATTGCACGACTTAGTCATATTCCCGCATGAATTAAATCATTTAGTTTGATCACATGAAATTTCAGCTTTAGAATGTCAGGTACCTACGTGAGCTGGTAGTCGCTCACGAATAAACGTAATTACATGACCATTGCAAATGTTTAATGACTTCGTAACGGCGTTTGTGAATGTCCCGAAAATCTTGTAGAAGATTTAGCGTTCGTTAAGATCTTGGAAAAGGTTTTCTTCAGAAAAGGTTCCCACGAAGACCACAAAGAGTGATATAAGAGTGAATATTTATTTAACCTAACTCTGCTTATGTGTCTTACATATTATATTGTTTATGTACTTGATTCTCCAACTTTTACATTCCTTCATTTTATACCTTCTGTCGTCATTTTATGATCAAATGCCACAGTTAATTGCTATTGTTTTTGTGTTTAATTCCAGTATTTGCTTATGTTTTTAAATAAATAAAACCTCCCTAGATACAGCATTTGCAAAGATCACATCATCGCTGAGGGAAAACATTTCCCTTTGTGAGACGAGTAAAAAATACACATAAATTTTTTTTTTTTTTTTTTTTTTTTTTTCTTTATTCATGAAATATTAATGTGTACAGTTTTTACATGCTTTTCGACTACCACACTAGACACATGCCCGTATTATGGTAGTCGAAATTTATATACATAGGTTTATATAATTATATAAATGTAATATTTGATAACTTGTTAATCTAAGTATTTTTTTCTTACATGCAATGTATGTGTATAATAGGTAACATTTTTACTGGTTCCCAGTTCAGTAGATTGCTCAAGTGTACATCAACCGTATTTTAAACTGTTGATATTAATGAGATAAAATGAACACAATCAGCAAATAAATAGGTTACTTTACTTGTTAAAATAATGAAAATAAAGTAGAAATTATGAAAATGAACTTGTTGAAATAATGAAAATAAAGATTAATTAATTAATTATTAAACTTTTTTCTTTACAGAATTGAATGAAATACAAAAATGACTAATAAAGAAAATGAGCTTAATTTAATGATGGCAGGCATTCCTTGAAAAAGTTCCTTCCCTTTATAAATAACCAATTTTGAACACTTATGACATACAAATTGTGAGTTTTTGATTTTCTGATATCAATACTCAGCGAGTTGAATATTTTGGGAGCAATATAAGAAAACTGCCGCTGGGCGAAAGCTGTTTTCGTTTGGGGAATTTTACATTTTAGGTGTGACGAGTAACGGGTGTTAATTTTTTGTTGTGTTTTATTCACCAAGTCATTTTTCCGTATGTATATGAGAATGGTCTTAACATATAATTGTCGAATATCTAATATTCTGAGTTTTCTAAAAAGTGGTTCTGATGGGTTTGTTGGCTTACATTTGAATATTATCCTTAGTAACAGTTTTTGAATTAAAACCATGGGATGAAGAATCGTTTTTGCACAACCTCCCCATCCTACTATACCATATGTAGTAATTGATTGAAAAAGTGCAAAGTATACACATCTTAGTGTTTGTAGGTTAAGGATAGATCTGAGAGAGTAGAAAATGTAGCATAATTTGCGAAGCCTTTTTGTTGTAGAATTTATATGGGCCTCCCATCGCAGTTTATTGTCTATAATGACCCCCAAGTACTTAATTTCGTTTGATATTATAAGGTTATCGAATGAACAATTTTTGTGAGGTGATGTAGCCATGTTGAAGTTCTGTGAACATGAATGTATGGTAAGTTTATGATAGTTTTGAGGGAGATTATGTTTGCGTATGGAAAAAAGTAAGTATTTAGTTTTCTCAATATTTAGAGTGAGGAGGTTGGAATCTAACCAGTGTTTTATTTCATTTATACCATGATTTGCTTTTTCAAATGCTGAATTCAAATTTTCATCTGCAAATATGATAACCGTATCATCGGCAAAAGATATTATAGTACCACCAGTATCCAAATTGCATAACGAGTTAATGTATATTAGAAACAGAAGTGGGCCCAACACACTGCCTTGGGGCACGCCATATGTGATTGGCAAACTTGTGCTTCTATACTCTTTAGCGGAGTTAACAATAGTTGACTGGGACCTATTTGTTAGATAGCTCTCAAACCATTTAAGAGGAACACCTTTTATTCCTATCTGTGAGAGTTTTTTCAAAAGTATGCGGTGAGATACAGTGTCAAAGGCTTTAGCCAGATCCAAGAATACAGCGAGGGGCTTGCGACTTTTATCGAGGTTATCAGAAATTAGTTTAGTAAAAGCTGCAATTGCATCTGATGCACTAAGATCTTTGCGGAAGCCGTATTGGTTTTTTGACAGGATTTTATTTTCTTCGAGAAACTTGTAGAGCCTTTGTTTTACTGTTTTTTCGATTATTTTAGAGATTGGACTCAGTAGAGATATTGGTCTATAGTTATTGACGATTGATCTGTCCCCTGATTTAAAGATAGGAATAATTGTTGAATGTTTTAGAGTGTTTGGGAAAAGGCCAGTTCGAAAACTTAGATTTGTGATGTATACAAGGGGCTTAGCAATGATTGGTTTAAGGTGTTTAATTAGTTTAGTGGATATATTGTCAACTCCCGTGGAGTGTGTATTTTTGAGTGAATTGATGATTTCAGTGATTTCTTGTTCTGTTGTTAGTGTGAGAATGAAAGGGTCATAACTCAGATTATCGAGAAAGATAGTATTTGCAAGATTATTTTCAGACTTGCTATTTCTTTTTAAAATATTATTTGCTAGATCCGATCCGATTGTAGAGAAGAATTGGTTGAAGTGATTTGCGATTGTTTCTGAATTTTCAGTTGCATTTAGTGTTTTATTTGTGATGGTTATTTTATTTATGGGTGTGGTAATTTTGTCGGTGTAGCATATTTCTTTGACAATGTTCCAGATTTTTTTATTATCATTCGCAGCTTCTTCTATCTGTTTCCTATAATAATCTTCTCTGGCCGTACAGGTTATTTTTTTACAGGCATTTCTGTATCTTTTATAGAATAAGAGAGATTCGTAATCAGTGGGGTTATTTTTACAATATTTATGAAGTTTATCACGTTTGCGGATACAGTGTAAGATACCAGTAGTTATCCAAGGTTTTAGTTTAATTGTACGACTACTTTGATTGTTGTGTGTGTGGGATGTGGCATTTTTCAGATGCTTATGTAGGATGTTGATGAGAGATTCACACGCTAAGTTTGGATCGCTAATTTTGTAGAAATTTGACCAGTTTTCATTGGAAACCAGTTTGAAGAGAGTGTCATAAGAAATTTTCTTTAGTTGTATAGTGGATGCTGGTAATTTTTGAATTTTATGAGAAATGGAGGTGATAGTAGCGTAGTGATCTGTCACAGTGCACTGATATATGAGAGATTTGATATTTAGCTTACATTTGACAAAGACGTGGTCTATGCAACTGGCGGATAACTCTGAGACACGAGTAGGGGCTGTAATAGCTGGGATAAATCCTTGAAGAGTTAATAAATTTATGTAGTCGTTTGCTTGGGGATGCATTGTATTTATAATATTAATATTTAGGTCACCAATAATTAGAACATTTTCATGATTTCTAATACATGCCAGAAACTGATTAAGCGAGTTTAAAAATGGTGTTATATTGGAAGTGCTCGGTGATCGGTATATAGTTAGAACAGTAACGCTATTTTCTATTTCATGTTTAAGACAATTTGAGTGAGTTATTGTGATTTCCTTTATAGAGTATTGTATATGATTTTTTATGTATATAATAACGCCATCATTTTGTAATTGGTTATTCTGAGTACTGTATTGGTTATAGTTTTTTATGTTTTTAGGAATATAGTTATCTCTGATCCAGCATTCGCTCAGAATAATCAAGTCAAAGTCTGAGTCAAGTTCTGTAAGTAGTATCATTAGTTCATTGAAATTTTTGTTCATGCTTCTGATATTCATGGAAAATATTTTTAGGTTGGATTTATTTAGGGTTTTTTGAACTTCTACAGAACTACTTGTTTCGATACATGGAATCTGCGACAAATTGTCTAAAATATTATTTATATTATCTTCCATTTTTTAAATTGGTGTAGGGTGTTGGTAGCTAAACTTTGGATGAAGACTAGAAGCTGAATAAAACTTGGCGAGCAATTTAGAAAACAAGTTGTATGTAGAGTTTTTACTGTTGGCAATGTTAGAAAATAATGTTGATGTTTCAAAGCAATAGAAATAGGAATAGTATCTTTTACCGGATTCTTGATTCTGACACTAGTACAATATATGTGATACCTCAAAACAAGTACAATAAAAAAATAATAATACGATACAATAAAAGTTTTACACATGATAATTTTAGAACTATAGTTGTGATGAATTTGGTGAGAGTAGTGCCAGTGTCTCCGCATTTGAAACAAGAATTGCAGGTGTTCCGATATCTCTACGTACGTAGATCTGCCCTGATTTGATCCATGAATACTTAAAAAAATTTTCCTTTGTAGCTTTGCGGGCCAGGTACCACAAGTGGTTAGCACGAAATGTCAGGTGTTCCGCAACGTAGACTGGTGAGCTTGGTCCGGCAATCCCTAAGTTCAGAGTGTTGAGCTTCTCCTCGGGACTGGATGCTTGTTTGTGGAAGGCTTTTATATCCGATTGAATAGCAAGTTGGCTCAGTTCGGTTGTTAATACGGTCGTGAGTGGTCTCATGAATTCTGCACATAGTCTTTCAAATGTGAAACCCGTTTCATGGGCACTAATTCTCGGGCTTACCTCTTTGACAAATATTATGATAAGACCATCGGATATTCGCATTCTTGCAAATGAATCAACACGCCATTACTCAGGCGGCAGATCGCCTCGCAGATTATATTATACTTCTCTCTATCTCCGCCCCACAGCGGCCGCATTACATTTATCTTTACTTTTCTGTTCGCGCAGTCTACGCCTGGGAATGCTCAATATACACCATATCATATATTACGCTGGTGATAGCTCAACCTACGACTATCCAACTTTTAACCCTGATATCAGATTTATCTTGCAACAGCTTTTTGGTATCTTTTTTAATTTATTACTGGTCGCTGCTTGTTTTCAAACTTTTTTCGTATTGGCGAAGAGTACCAAAATACTTATTGCATTGAATTCGCGAAAATTACAAAAGCAAGGACAGAAAAGTTTGTGTATATCTATACTACCCCATTTTTTCAATTTACTTTTTAATTTAATTTTTCTTACTGAACAAATATTTTAACGTATCTATCCGTAAAAATATTTTCCTTGCAGCTTACCATACTTGCAATATACTAAGCACATATTTTTTTACCACTTTTACCAATTTTTCGTTCAATTTACAATACGCTGTTTTCTTAGATAGGTACTGAAATTTTTTTAAAAATGAACAAATGTTTTTACGTTATCGTAAAAAGCATTTAATTTGTGGCTTGCCATAATCACAATATAAACACGTACATTTTTAAACCACTTTTAAACGGTATTAAACAAATATATGTGTTTATACATATTATACATAATTATAGGTTTCTTATTTTATGTGGGTAAAGGAAATGAAATAACAGAAGTTGTGTTGATTTCGAAATTATAGATCCAAAAAGGTTATGTAAAAATCAAAAACGCAACCGTTCTTTGAAGCCTCTTCCATTGAAATACCGATAGGTCAAACACAGCATTCCTAGTCCCAATAAATCTTATTAGATCTTAATCTCATCACTCAAAGAAATCTTATTCTAATCTGCTTTGATAATGATATATAATAATAAAATGTTTTTCTTACTTTTACGAATAATAATTTATTTGATTTTCTTATAAATTTCAATATTTTTAATTCATATTATGTTTTTCTATTAGAGGAACAGTCGCAAGGAGGAAATCCATAATTCGTTTTATTTTGGCAATACCACACATGTACAAACTGATAAAATATAAACTGTAGATTTCTCGAAAATAGTAAATTATGATTCGCTTCTGTTTTGACTGATTACTTTTTTACGTGATTAAATTATGCATAATAACAATACGGTACAAAAGAGGAAAAATGAGAAATATGCACATCAATGTGATTTAGAGTAATAAGAGAAATAAAAGGTAGGCAAAATAAATTATGTTTGATAAGGCGTGTGTGCCACTGACATAAAAGGAATATAGGTAGGTATCTATCTAAGGGAAATGAAAAATAAAGAAGGAAATGTATGTAGAAACAAAACAAATCCTCAGAGATTAGATTTCCACAGTGAGATCTTTTTTCCAACATTTAAAAAATAACCTTCTGTTTCCATTATAAATCTGTCGTTCGAAATTTGATTTTTAATTAATTTTTGTTGCTGGAAACGAACACATTGAAAATTATTATTTTCTTATATTTTATTTTTAGAAATTTTTGCTGCTTCATAGGTGATAAAAAATAAGCTAGATTGACAATGTCTAGGTGCTAAAATCGCTGTCAAATTGGCGATTTGTTGTTGTGCTAGAAAGAATCCGCTAATTACCGATAGTGTTGACAACATATGGGTACTTTAGTTGTTGTCAACTGTCAAATTGGTAATTTTTTCGTCGTAAAAAAAGTGTTAGCTAATTACCGATAGTGTTGACAACATGTAGAAACTATGGATAATAGATAATTGGTGATTTGCGGTCGTGCTAGAAAGTGTCGGTTAATTACCGATAGTGACCATTATTTAGATAGTTTAGTCGATGTCAACTATTTAATTTGCGTATTTTAAGCGTCGGCTAATTACCGATAGTGTTGATAATATGTAGGTACTTTATTCGATGTCAACTGTCAAATCAGCGGTTTGCAGTCGTGCTAGTAAGTATCGGTTAATTATCGAAATTATTGATAAAAAAATACCATGAAAACGAACCCGAAAAACTGATAACAATGTTAATCAACTTGTAGAAAAGGAGCTAAGGAGTACGCAAGGATCAACGGACTTGGCAAACTAACAATATTTAGTCAATGTCAACTGTCAAATAAGTGTCGACTGTTTACCGATTCTGTTGATAAAAACTTTTATCGTGTCAATGTTGATAATTCGTTCTGAAATGATATTACTTATCCTAGATTGGGTTGTGAACCTTAGGCATGGTTGATTAAGCCAAGCACGTATATTCAAACAGATTTATGCGAGGCTGAAAACAGACTTGACATCTCAGATGGTCAAATGATAAGGCGATAATGCGAATTATTCCCGGTCCACTGATAAAGAGACCGAAATATGAATATTTTACATACATTAAATCTATATTATTCAATCCTCTGCAGATGATATCTATTGCATTAATAGAATCTGTTTGGAAAAGAAATGGGAAGATTTTTTTAAATATTTTAGATTAGTTACTAAGCAAATTAGCGTTGAGATCTACAATAAAAAAATAATGTTGATGTACGAAATTTTAATTATTACCGCACAAAAGTCCCAACTTTTACCGACTGTCCGGGGGCAGTGGGTCTAAGGCGTCCCCAATTGAGGTATGTTGTGAAGCTGAAGAGAGTGAGGAAGGGAAGTAGATGAGAAAAAGGAAGGCTTGGAAATACCTGGCCATTCACATCTGATCATCAAATACTTCTAAAGCAATTTAAGACAAAATATAGATTTCAAGTGGTAGGCTTTCGCAAAGGCAGAATTTCGCAAAGGACAGAAATATATGAATTATTTCAAATTATTAAACTGTGAAATAGCACAAATTCATCCAAAATTTACTTACGCACATCGGGTTTTGAACCCGCGACCTTCAATAGTCGAGAGCCTTACCCCTTGAACATGGAGGCTGTTATATATATATATATATAGGTACGTTCCAGAGAGGAAGATACTCTCAGTATCGCCCTGGTGTAAGACCACCATTCAGAATTGAAACGTTGCTTGAAATGGCTTTAGGCGTGTTTGGTGACTAGATCTGAATAGCCAGGTACTTTCCCACCTTCCTCTTCCCCATCTCCTTCCCCTCTCCACTACCTCTAGCCATACAACATGCCCCGATTTGGGTTGTCATAGTCTCACTCTCATACCTCTCCAGACTTTTTTTACCTGTTTTTAATTGGCCATTTAGCCATTTTTTAATTAGAATAAAGAATGCCAAAAATATCATTATTTTAGAAAACTCCACAAATATACATGCAACTTACAATAATATAGATGTTTTCACGTCAACTCATAACAGTGGCAATTCAACACATTTTTGAAAAAATAGTCATTAAAAGGGATTGAAAAACGCATATAAACCTAACCTGACATAACCAATTTTTTAATACTTTTAATGACTATCATATATCACTTTTCAGATGTGTGTTGAAGTATGTTTAATTGACACCTATCCAGAAATGCCGTGGAATTTCCATATTTTTGGCAGGATTTGGTTAGCCAGGTAGTGTTTAGTCCATGTAAGTAATTTTGAGGAGAAGAGCTGAGAAAGGAGGAGCAGCTTCGAAAATACCTCGCTATTTTTGAATACCTAACTGGTCGCCATTTTCCAATGGATTTGTACAGACGCCATAAATAGCTAGAGTCATTGCAAATAACGGTTCCATGACAACTCAGGACAGTGGCTACACGGTAACTGGGAAACTCAGGACAGTGGCAATTCAACACACTTCAGCACACTTTTGAAAAGTGATATAAAGTCATGAAAGGTGTAATAAAAAAATAAGTGTAAATAAAAAATAAGGTTTAATATGATAAGTTTATAAGCCTTTTTCATCACTTTATATTACTTTTCAAAAGTGTGTTGAATTTACATCGTCCTAATTTGCCATCCAACTGGCAATTCAACAAACGTATGAAATGTGGAACAGTTATTCAAAGTGATGATAAAAAATCGTAAAGCATTCAAACTATTTCTTTCATCACTTTTGACTCCGGCTAGATTCGTATCTGTAGATACTTGAATGGATAGTACCTACACAAAAATGGTTGTGATATGGAAATGATTTGATTTTATCATCGAAGAAGAAGATAAGATTAATAAATCTAAATGACACAGAAAATAAAAAGGTAACGGTTTCAACTGGGGATCGAACCCAGGACCTCTGTCTTTCCAGGACAATGGTAACGGTCTCAACTGGGGATCGAACCCAGGACCTCTGTCTTTCCAGGACAATGGTAACGGTCTCAACTGGGGATCGAACCCAGGACCTCTGTCTTTCCAGGACAATGGTATCGGTCTCAACTGGGGATCGAACCCAGGACCTCTGTCTTTCCAGGACAATGGCAACGATCTCAACTGGGGATCGAACCCAGGACCTCTGTCTTTCCAGGACAATGGTAACGGTCTCAACTGGGGATCGAACCCAGGACCTCTGTCTTTCCAGGACAATGGTAACGGTCTCAACTGGGGATCGAACCCAGGACCTCTGTCTTTCCAGAACAATGGTAACGGTCTCAACTGGGGATCGAACCCAGGACCTCTGTCTTTCCAGAACAATGGTAACGGTCTCAACTGGAGATCGAACCCAGGACCTCTGTCTTTCCGGGACAATGCCTTCCTACAGAGGCAACCAAACTACTAATCAACTCGCAACGTAGTCTCACGTCTCGATTACTGCAATGGCATTTATGCCAGCCTTCCAAAAGATCGAACTGACAAACTTCAATCGGTGTTGCAGAAGCACGGTTCATAACCCGGGTCTCCAAATATTCGCTTATTTCAGAACACATTCGTAAGCATTGTGCTGGATGGTATTTAAGTCCATCAATGAACTGGAACCACATTATAGCTCTGAAATATGGGTCTCGGAAAACACTGGTCTGAGGAAGCCAATTTTTACAATTTTGGAGGCGGATTTGGGTACCGCCGCCCCGGGAACCATTTATTGGTTAACCTCTCTATAACACCTCTGCCGTAGTTCACCCCAAGTGATTCGCTACGTTTGGTGATTTAGCAGGGGTGTGTTCAGGATGCGCCTGCCCACCAGTTGCGTGGCGTTTCAGATCGAGAGAAGCTAGTTTGTGGAAACCCTTTGACCTCTCCAACTGATCTCTCTCGACCTATCACCTTGCGCCGTAGTGGGAGAGATATATTCATATGTCCATCACTCCTGAACACACTGATCCCTAGATTCCTACCCAACCCTCATACTCTTACCTTCCCAGAACTTCCTCTCCTTCTTTTCCCTTATCCCAACTAAGATGCATGATAAGCCCAACAAAATTCGGGTTTAACTAAAAACTTACATTTTTAGGCTCTCATACTCTTAAATTAAATTTGTTGCTATGTATTACAAATACATTCTAATCACACTATAATGGATTTACATTATTCGAATTACCGAAAGACAAATCACATTTAGGAAGATAAATTATGATCAAAACCTCGCACTGTTGTACCGCCCAACATAAAATTTTCTTTTTCTCTCTTAAACAAGCATTCAAAAACGAGAATACATATTATTAAAATAAATGCCGGAATGTCATATCCAAATACACGTGTTCCAATTACATCCTCTGCGTGCGAAGCGTATGGAAATTTCTAGTAACAAACAATAAACAGCGTTAATCTCAAGTGACCTCCCAGGTGAGTATGGTCCTGTATATTATCTGCCTGTTCAAAGTATAAATAATAATATATGTACATTCCAGCATAAGGTTTATTAAACAAATGCATTGTACATATCGTTTTGTATTAGTGATCGACGAATCGGTTGATGCAAACTGTTAGATAAATTGATGATAGTTTGACCAGTAGTAATAATATAGATGATTGAAGAAATATATTATTTATTTTTACAGCCCCCTTGAGGTGATTTTGCACAAAAACGGCGTTATACAAATCATCCAAATATTTTTTTTATTATTATTAAAGCTCTACCACTAAGCTACCGAGACTAGAAGCGAGTAAAATAACATGAAACAGTTTTTTCGTAAGTGTTTAAGTTCAAAAACGGTTGCAACAGGTTTTATAGAATTCGGGATAAAATAAATGTTTAACTAGGCATGTAATAAACCCGCGCAAAATGATTTCAATATTTCATATCTACCTTTAAGAATTACCACCATTATTCTCAATCTATTTCGAAATCCTTAAAACTTACCTTCTCCTTTATTAACGTTGTTCCGTTCTTAGCTTGAATATTGATCCTCCATATGTACTCCACTTTACGGTATTTATAAAGACAATATTGAAAGCATCCAAAAGAAATTTCGGCAGTGTCTCAATTTAGAATGAGCGCAGCTAAAATATGATACATAAATATAAATTGAAATATAACTTCTCCACTCTTCTGACTTACTCAAACTAATAATGTTTAAAATACCACTCGGAACAAGTAGGTTTAACGACTTATTCCACATTAGCCGGTCGCGCACAAATGTTGGTGTCAGGAATCCAATCCGAAGAATGTGTGAATTGTTTAATCAAAATCAAAACCTGAAGGATTCGGATATATTTTTTGAAAAATGAAAATTATGTCGGAATAATATAAAATTAGTACCTTTAATAGAAAATTGAAAGCTGTTTTCCAATGAAAACATCAACCTTTATATACTTCCGTATAAATTATGTACTTTCTCACTTTTCTGTTTAATGACATTTTCGAATTAATTGACTTAATTAATTTGTAAACATTTTTTGGTACTGTGCACGTTCTCCTATTTCTAATTAACAATGGTTAATATATTTTACTTTGTAAAATTATATTTGTAAAGGCTAATCATTATAATTTTTATAGGCTGACATTTAATCTGTGAGAAATAGTTAGGATGCAGGCGAATTCTCCAATTAATATTCTTTTACTGTAAATTTAAATTAAATTAATAATATTATTTAAAAAAAAAATTTAAAAAAAAAAAATTCTATATGTCTGTTGCTATGTTGTGGCCAATAAAAAAATAAAACTATTAATTTCCTCTTTTGGGAAATTTTTGCAATTTTTTTTATTGTATGATTGCAAAGTTCTACCGGAATGTGTTTGTAACGTAGATAGTGTCTCGGATATACTTACGATCATACGATTTAAATAAAATTATATGGTTTGCCCATTAATTGACCTTTTCAACAGGTCTACAACGAATAATTACCATTTTATTGAATATTGTATTTAGCTCAACGATAGCTCGGTGGAGATTAGTGACAGCGAATATCATTTTCGTTGAGCTCAAATACGATTGACCTGATTGGCTTTACCTCTGCAAACACTAGAGCGTTGATAAATAAGTTCACACTATTACGGAGAGATCATTTGTCTTATTGGGTGTGTGAGTACCAAGTATTTTGTTGTTTATTCTGATACTATGAAGTTCAGCTCGATTGTATTCATGAGCGATGATGCGAATGCAAAGCGAATCGCCCGTTCGCGTGAAATATTTATTGCATTATTATTTTTATACGCGTAATGATTTGGAAAATTTCACTGCGGCCGAAACACGGTCGTGGCGGGGAAAGAGTACTAACTTTGCAGAAACATTCAAACAATGTAACGATACAATAATGAAATGATGCAGACAAATTAGAAGAAGTATATTACCTACTTTGTATGCATTATAAAAGAAAAACTGAACGGTGTTTTGGTAAAATTTTCAAAATTTAAAAATGCATTCTCACTTACTTATTGTGATACCAATAGTAAGTGGGCTACTTAGTGCAACAAAAGTCTAACCTCAAAAACTTCGAACTTCCAGTTATGAAAGATTGAAAATTAAAACATTTTTTTACTGAGGTAACAATTTAAAGTGCACAATTAAAATTGTATAATTGAAAAAAAATAGGTTAGCTTTTGTTGTTTCGGAGCAACAACAGCCCAATCGTCAATGAACTGGTGTTACCGCAATATTACCGACATGAAAATGCTTACCTGCAACAACAACGTTGTGAAATCATTTTTTAATTTATTTTTAACTCAGTGTTGGGCAATTGTTGCAATTGCAGTTAAAGAAGAGCTGATATCAAATATGTGTGTTAGTCCATTTCGACTGAATTTTGGGTTGGTCTTCTGTTGCATTTAACAGCTCAAGTGATAACTGCTAGTAAACTCGAGGAACTTGAAACAATTTGGCCAGGATGGGTTCCCTCCATCGTACTTATAAAGTCTATCATACCCAAAAAAATGTTGATTACAACCTCAGCTAGAATAAGTTAGCATTAAAATAGGAAGTAGTTCGAGTAGAGAATGAATTTACTTTTTTTTTAATTCAGTAAATAATAATCTAACTTCATCAAGTATTTGATTCCTCCAACTAAACTTGTGAAACCCACGCTATTTATTTACATAGTACCGAATGTTATGTGTACTTTTAATCCAATTTAATTTCATATACATCAGCTTAAGAGGTATAGATTTTTAAAGAATGTTGGACGTTTTTAAATATCAGCCTCTTTTATAAATAACTAGTGTTAACGCACTTTTTCTCATTTAAAAATAAGGAAAAAAAAAAACAAAAATATTTTTTTTTATTTCCTTTATTTTTTTTCGTTCTTGTTTTATTATTTTTTTCCGATAAGTGCATATTTCAAAGCTCTAAAGCTTATCATGATAATGACAAATTGAACATTTTTTGAAAAAAAACATCTTTGCAATTTAATGACGCAGATTTACCACTTTAACTCATAATTTATTTCTCATTGAATTATCTAAATTTTCCTATGGTAAGGAGGTTCTTAAATATCCTACCTTTATTTATTGAATAAAAAATTAATATTGTTTAAATGCATGTTAAAAATGTTTTAATAATTTTATTATCAATTAAAAACAAATTTTGTTCCTGTATCTTTAGTATCCCTCCATCATACAGTCGTGCAGCACGATCTGCCCTTCTTCCCCTGAACCCTTTGCCCGTTAGTTCAATCTTGATCCTACTCAAAGGAGGTGAGGATTTGTCACACTTCAACAAAAAAGCATGTCACTAGCTCTTTGTCGTTTAAAGTAACAAAGTTGAAAAGTATCTTTTTACAAGGGGTGTCCATTTTACTCGAAAGCTTTTTATTGTCGATGTTGGGAGATTCTTCTTGAACCTGAAAGCTTTCCAGTGTTATTAATAAGTACATAATGAATAAATTGCTAGGACTTAAAAGGCTTTAAACGTAGGTGTAAGACAGTTATATTTCTGGTCAAAGGGTCAACATTCTTTAGAAACTGTCACATAAATAATCAATTTAGTTTTCTACTCTCTTCTAGTCATAAAATACAAACTTCGGAATTCACTTCAGCGCACTTGAAGTGAAATAGCATAAAACTACGCAACACAACTGTTATGTTCTTATTATTATTATTCACAAAGGATAGGTTTTCCAAAAAATCTTATTACGGCAACCTTCCAAAAATCTTCCGGAAACAGTTAAACATACTTTGATTTTTTTGAATTTAAGCGTCATTTTCAAAATCGGAAATGATTGTGTCAAGAATTCAGACCTAATTTGATAATTTAGGTACATAACTGACCAAGATTAAATATTTTTCTTGATAATTCTGCAGCAATTATCGCTGCTCTATTGTGTTCCTTAAACAAACTTTCCACTTCACGAATCCTTCAATTATAATAAATATCACGTGATTAAATTAAATTAATAAAAAAACTTCATTTTTTTGATATATTGACATTGGAATATTTATAGTGACGGATAAATAAAAGTTAATATTATTTAGTAATAATCATTTTGGCTAAAACAACTACAAATTTAAAATGAAATTTCCTTAATACTGGCAAAGAAAAGATTTTTAATTTGATAAAATTTTGTGGATTTCATTATTGGAACGTAGTTTGGGCTAAAAAATTCTTTGTTTATTTTTTAGCCTTAATTTTGGTGCGGAGGAAGAAACCTTCTTTGTGCTTTCCCATCTATAAATAACTTATTTATATTAATCGAATATTTCATTTTTATACAAATCTACAGTTTTTCGTCTACGACGAAATTTTGCAAGCTTGAACTTCAAAACAAAAAGGTCACTGTCTGCAGGAAATTATGAAATTTACCCTCATCCCCTTTTCCCACCTTTTAATACTTTGCATAACTAATTTTCCACATGTGACGTTCAAAATAAGAGGAAAATTACCATCTACATCTGATTTGAAAAATGTCTGCCTAACGCCCGGGTAACGCTGGGGATTAAATGGATATAAATTATAGGCCTAAAATATCTTAATAATGTATAGCGACTTAAGAAAAGGATATCAATTAAATTAAGACATAATAATTTAAACGCCTTCACAATAAACTAAAAATATTATTGATGGTGTCAATAAAACGTCGGATTTCAAAGGTTTCGTCTGTCGGCGTCATTATTACATGTGGTTGCACGTTGCTCTATTGATACTGGATATCTCTGCGTTGTGCAATGATTGGTCACTGGTCATCGGTAATGGTAATGATTATTGTATTACCGGCGCAACGAGGTCAGATTGTTTCCGCTCCAATGGAAACTGCACAGAACAATGGAATTGTATTGGAGTATATTTGGAATATGATGGTTCCAATAATGCACAGGATTTCCAAACAATCAAACCAGCACGTTTGATCCTCATTATGACGAATAATGGTATTAATAATAATTTTAGGTTTACGACATTGTTTTGGAGGATGGATTGTTTAAAAACGTTCCAGACCTTGAAGAGTTCACAATGGTTATATTTTTCGAACTGTAGCGCTAATTAGGGCTGGTGGTTATTTACAAGTAGATGGAATCTATGGTGAAAGGATGAATTGTGATAATGATATATTACATCCTTAGCGTTAAGGTAAAGTTCTATGATAAGATGAACCTCTACATACTAGAATCTATTCGTCAACATAAGATAAAAAGTCAAAATACTCTATTACCAATTAGGCACACAAGGACGAAATTTCACCCACTGAATTAAAATCAAAAATATTAGAGTATATTAAAACTTAAAAACTATGTGTATATTAAATTAATTTCATTTTTGGAAAAATCCAAACTAAGGTTAGGCTTGTTTTAGGTGTGTAATTCAATTGGGTGTAATTCCCTCCATACGTAATTTCTTTCATGTGTAATTAAGTCTTGTAAATGGTTATAGCACTACATAATTTCGATAAATAGAAAAACCTTTGATTAGGTGTTGAGAAGATCGTTATGTTTTTTGCAAAAAACTCATGACTAATCTTCATCTGAAGTTTCGGGATATGACCCTGAAACATGAGGTAAGACAAGTTCGAATGGAAATGTACCGACAAATTGCTAGAGATGTTGGTCTTTTACCTACAAAATCTTTTTAAAAATTCAACAAAAGTTGTCTGTTTACTCTTTAGCGTAGGTACGTCACTGGCCGACGATGATTGCACGGTATAGACGGTCAGAGCAGACAGGCAGTCCAACCTTAGTCACGACGCAGTGGCGCGCGGCAGGGGGCAGCTGGACGGGCCAAGGGGCACGTCGGGGGCATTCAAATGTCACTAGAAAAATATTTATTTGCCCGCAATGATCACACAGGCATCTGCCGTTGGAATCTATAGAGAGAACATGGAAGAAAGATGATCAGAGTGCTGAAATAAAAATAAATAATAAAATCTAAGGATTTAAATTTATTTGCCACGCCAAAGGCCTGACTAACATTATGTAACAGTATTGTACTATATGTTATCTCCATATATAGTTAATAATAACAAATATCATTTTAGAAATGTATTTTAACATTTGTACAGCGCCCTTGAGGTGATTTTTCACAAAAACGGCGCTATAAAAATCATCCAAAGATTATTATATTATTATTATTACACGGTTGTCATTTGTGAGTGCGTAGTACCACATAAGTACAAATTGTTTTAAACATTCCTTTTTTGAACTTAACAATACCTAGTATATATAGAAGAGTGTCCCGGCTTTAATGCATCTAACCATACCTAACTAGTTTATATAGAAGAATGTTTTTTTTAATGCATCTAATTTTTTTTTTATTTCGGTTTTTTTCTCTTGAATGAATGAATAAATGAATTAAATTAAATTTTAAAAGTTGAAATAAACCCACTTCCTGACTTCTGATCTAGCTGAAACTCTGAAAAGAGACGTGTTGTCGATGACAATGTGTTCAATCAACTTTTGCTGGCACTCATTCACACACACGCCCACACACACGATTTTTTATGAAATTGCATGATATTATATTTATAAATTAACAGCAGTCGATATTCGAATAACTGTCGGTACTATTCAACATATATTATATATATATATAATATCGACTGCTGTTAATTTATAAATATAATATCATCCAATTTCATAAAAATTCGTGATATTTATATTCGATTATATATTCGTGATATATATATATATTTATAAATATATATATTTATATTTTTTATATAACTCCACACAGGAGGCCCTGAAGAAAATAATTTCCCTCAGGGCCTATGTCATCTTTGGGGATGCTGTGTGGAGGGTCTTTTTGTGGAGAGGAAGTAGTGAACATGGGTCTTGAAGAGTCCCATGATGTAGGAGGGAGGAAACACAGAGGCCGGCAGATCGTTCCACAGCCGAGCTGTTGAACTTAAGAAAGAATCGTAGAAGCGACCCGTTCTCATGTGACAAATGTCAGCTGTGTACAAATGTTGGGCGCGCGTTTGGCGTGTATCCCGACTACGCACCGGTGCCGAAGGGATCAATAACGCTAGTTCCTCAGAGCATCTTCCATTGTAATATCGATAGAACAAGGACAGCATACCTACCTGACGCCTGTGCTCTAAAGATTGCAGTCCGTTTGTTAAGATTGGGGAATCTATCAAACGGACCGCCCGTTTTTGCACAGAGTCAAGGGTTTTTTTCAGGTATTTAGGGGCTCCGGACCAGAGATGGCTGCCAAATTCGACAGTAGGGCGCACTTGCGATTTGTACAGGGTCAGCAGTTGTGTACTATTAAAGTATCTGCCGGCCCTGTACAGTACGCCCAGCTTCTGAGAGGCCAGCTTTACTCTGGCTTCGATGGAGCTCCCGTACCTGAGCTGGTCACTTATAGTTACACCAAGCATATCAATGGAAGGCCTGTTCGGAAGATTGCTTCCGTTGAAGGAGACTAGATTATCATTTAGATCCCTTTTAGACGTAATCAGACAGGATTGGGTCTTTGAAACATTAAATTCGACGAGATTATTTTTACACCATGAGGAAATACTCTCGAGATAACCGTCCATTCTCTGCTTCAAAGCCCTCCGAGCCGTTGGAGTTTGTGTGCCCTTTGGGGGCTTGTCAAACAAAAAGCTATCATGAACTGTACTGTCATCCGCATAAATATATATATTATATCTATATAATCATATATATATATATATTATATATATATATATATCCCGCTACATTTTTTGCGTCCGACCCCTCAAAAATTCCATAGCATTGCAGCGTCCACCGACTTACAGCGTCCGATATACGGACGCTACAATATTTTGACGTCAAAATTGGCCAGAACGATGCTTACCCCATGTAGAATCGTATGGCGAAAATTTTTGTGGAAGCAAAAAATCTCTCAGAATGTCTGGAAACGAATATTGAACGTTTGACATTTTGCCGACAGGTTCGCTACACGATGTATATATCGGGCAGTGTATGTTTTTATTCATTTCTACGATCTTGCCGTGTCCACGAAGTAATATAATTTTCGATACATAACGACGATCGTACTGCGTCTACGCATTACGTCGATAGTATTGCGTCCTCGAGACCGATTACGAGTAGATATTATTTTATATACATATCGACGGTCGTACTGCATCCACACATTACGTCGATAGTATTGCGTCCCCATGGCCGATCACGCTGAAATATTATTATGAATACATAACGACGGTTTTGCTACGTCCACGCATTACTTCGATAGTACTGCGTCCCCGTGGCCATTCACGAGTGCATTTTTATGTAATATTTGAGCGTTTGGTTGAGTAAATCATCAGATTTGGCAACATTGGGTTAATTTACAACGATGACGCTTGACACTCAGAACTAAGAAGCATCCTGCGTGGTTTTTAATGCATAACGACGATCGTGCTGCGTGTACGCATTACGTTGGTAGTATTGCGTCCGTTCACGAATAGATATTATTTTTAATACATATCGATGGTAGTGCTGTATCCACGCATTACATCGATAGTATTGCGAACCCGTGGCCGTTCTAGATTAGGTATTATTTTTAATTAATGAAGACAATATTAGCGAAACTCAATCGAACATCTGAAACGGAAAAATCTGAAAAAGGCACTGTCACATTTGGGACTCGAACCCAGGACCTTTGGTTTTCCGGGCCGTGACTCTACCAAATGAGATAATGTGTCCCTATCCGATTCGGTCATATTTACTGTAATATACTTCGACTGAGAATTATCAACAGAGTGGAAGTTACTCCCAGTATTGCCCTGGTGTAAGACCACCATTCAGGATTGAAACTTTGCTCCAAGTGGCTTTAGCCGTGTTTAGTGACTATATCTGAATAGTCAGGTACTTTCCCACCTTTGTCTTCCCCACCTTTCTCTTCCCCATCGCTTCCCCTTCCCCACTTACCTACAGCCTCACAATATACCCCAATTGGGGATGCTATAGTCTCACTGGCTCCAGACTGGAGCAGTTGGGACTCTTGTGAGGAATTCACTATAAAAATAATAATAAAACATAATCTTAATTTTCTTAACGCATATTTTTATTGGCTGCTATCTGTATGTATGATTGTAGGATTCAACTCGAACTAAATGCGTGAGCAGGTACCTAAGCGATTCCTTCAGAAACTTGATCAGGATGCTTAGGGTTTGAACATCTTGGAATAATTATCGATAATAACATCAAATGGAAAAGTCAAATAAACTCCACAGTAGACAGAATGAGAAAACTCATCTTTATATTTTTTCGACTTAGAAATACTGTATCATTAAAAATACATAAAGATATTTATTTTGCACTTGCACATTCTACACTACTACAATATATTATATGGAATCGTGGCTTGTGGTGGGGGGGTGGGGTGCATATAAATCATGCCTATTTCCATTTGTGACAATTCAAAAAATATTAATAAAAATTATCTTAAACAAGCCATATTACTATCCAACAATACATGTTTTCCAAGATTTCCCAGTTCCCCCTCTCACAAAAATTTATGACAGAAATACTCGTACATTAAGTACTTCAATTCATAAAGATTTCTTTGATAAAAATAATATTCCACAATTAATTTTAAGCAAAATAATTATTTATATTGGAGGACTAACCGTACCACAAGTTTGAACTACAACAGCACAACATCACTATTTAACGGTATAATTTTTTTTAATAAATTACTCCTAGATATATCTGAGAAAAATTATAACAGTTACAAAAAAAATCAATTTAAAATTCTCTAATACCACCTCATAACTTTTCTTATTGTTTGATATTATTTATTTATTTATTTTATTTCAGGGAAATCAACAGTTTACAATGAGGTACATTTATACACGTGTGATTTACCTAACTGAGAAATAAATTACAGATTTCCTCAATATACTATTCTATAATGTATCTAAAAATTTAAACACAATACTTAAATTTATCTAAAAAATATTAAATTTATCGAAGAAAGTGAACGCTTGACATTATACAAATGAAACAAATAGGTACTTTGTTTTAAACCACTTTATTTTAATTTATATTTCGTCGACCGGTTTGGATTGAACCCAAATATTGTGTTAAATAAATATAAAGTGGTTTAAAAAGAAGTATTTTTTCCTTTTTTTGTAAAAAATATAACGTTTTCAAGAGGGAGATTATTATAACAGAAGATTATTATAACATAATACTACATAATATATGTCATTACATTTTATGCAGTTTGGTACACGTTTAATACATTTTTAATTGAGTTTTTATATTTTTGTTGGTTACATTGAAGATAGAATCAGAGAGAATGTTATTATACATATGTTGAACATATTTTTCTAAGACAAGAATTTTTATTTGAAATGGTTTTACAGTGTTTTTCTTTAAATAGATTACATGAGGGTGTGTGCCGTGTAGGTACTTTTCAATTCTGTTTAATAAACTCCACATATTATGTTTCTGCTTATCATTCCTAGGTATTATTTATAAATAACCTGTTTTTATTACTTTTATTGTATTTTTTTGTGAGGTTATTAATAGTTTTTGTAATAATATTTGCAATATAAATATATGTAAAAATATATAGTTGTCTTTTCCTAAGTACAAGCATCTGATTTATCAGAAAAGTGATTGAAATATTATGTTGTAAATATTGTAACACTAAAGATGTTAAGAAATATAAATTAAAAATATTTTTATTTTTAACTTAATGATAGTAATAAGTTTAACTCATTAATTAAAATATTACAATTTGAGGTTGAACTAATTAAGTTAAATATAAAAACAGATATTATTATATTGAATACGTAACAACGGAAGTGCTGCGTCGATGGTATTGTATCCTTGTGACCGATCACGAGTAGATATTATTTTGTATACATAACGACGGCAGTGCTGCGTCCACGCATTACGTCGATAGTATTGCGTCCCCATGGCCGTTTGCGAATTTGTGCATTTTTATGTATTGTTTGAGCCCTTGGTGAAGCAAAACGCTAGATTTGGCAACATTTAGTTCATTTACAACTATGCCACGTAGCACTCAGAAGTAAAAATCACCCTGCGCGGGTGGACATTTTTGTAAGATGGATTACAGTAGACGGTAAATTGACGTCCCGACCTAAAAAGGTCCGACCGCCCTCTGCAATGGAGCGAACTGGCGCGTTATGAAATGATACATTTTTACTAAGGATATCGTTGTAAAAAAAAATTGTCACACGCCTGCGCCCAGTAGGTACGTTTGTATACAAGAAGCAACAAGATATTCATTCAAACTTCTAACTATCAATAGACAGTTTTTTGTCAGGTCAGGAGTGTTTCTGGATGCCAAAAAAATAAAACATATAAATATATTTTTTATATACCGCACAAGAGTCTCAACCGCTCCCGTCTGGAACAGCGAGACTGTGGCATCCCCAATCTGAGTACAAGGGTGAAGGTATTGGCGAGGGGAAGAAGATGGGGAAGAGAAATGTAGAAAAGTACCTGGATTTTTATATCTGGTCACCAAACACGGCAAAAGCTTAGAAATAACGTTTTCATTCGGAATGGTTGTCTCACACCAGGGCGATACTGAGAGTATATTTCACTCTGGAACGTGTTGCAAACACACTTTATATTATGTTGTATTAATTGTGAAATAACACAAACAAATAAAAATTTATTTGGGCACGCCGGGTTTGACCGTCAGATTACGGGATTCGGATTGCGAGTCGAGAGTCTTACCTCTCAACCACAGATGCTGTAATTAATTAATTGATTCACTATGAACGTAAAAACTTCACTTGAAGAGTAAGAAATATTTTGTGTTGTTTATTTATTTATTACACCTAATAGACTTTTACATTCTAGTTGTATAGTTGAGTATCGCAGTTATTATAAATTCTTACAATAGAGAAAAATTAAAACAATAGAGAAAACAAAATAGAATGAAAAAAAAAAAAATGTTACAACAAAAGCGTATAATAAAATAAGATACATTGGTAAAAATTATAAGAAGTCTCACATAAGTAGATATTCAAAATAAACAAAAGATTGCAAAAATTATAGATGTCTATTTGTCTCGATATATAAAAGAATTAAAATAAACAATATTTATATTGATTATTTTTAAGGAGAAATATATCTCCCATATCAGAATACGTCATGCAATCCTAAGGGTTTTTATAATATAAGGGGCATAACAACGGCCTAAATGTGCCTTTTGAAACTCTCAAAACAAATCCAAGAGTCTTAAGGGCCTTATATACGGAAGACTTAAAAATGAAATCGACCTTCAAAATGCCATGTAAAAAACAAATAATATACACTCGGACGCCAGAATAAATTATTCAGTATGGACGTGAAACCTTTATTAGAATAGTCAGCAATATACGGAAGACGTAACAATTAAATTAGAGTGAACGGACGTGAAACCTATATTAAAAGGAACCTTCAATATTCAAAAATATACACCCGGACGTGAGTATGTACGTGACGCTAGAAATGTATGAAAGTGTACTAAACATCAAAACCTGCATTGTTATGAATATTAAAAAAATATGATATTAGCGATTATTGTGAGTAAAACATAGTGCAATATTCACAAAAACAATCTAAAAAAAAGAACTTGAAGTGCTGGACGCCCAAAGACGGATTTACGCACGGACGCAATAAATGTTGCGGGACCTATATATATATATACCTACATATATATATATATATATCCGGGTGTATATTTTTGTATATTGAAGGTTCCTTTTAATATAGGTTTCACGTCCGTTCACTCTAATTTAATTGTTACGTCTTCCGTATATTGCTGACTATTCTAATAAAGGTTTCACGTCCATACTGAATAATTTATTCTGGCGTCCGAGTGTATATTATTTGTTTGTTGCATGGCGTTTTGAAGGGCGATTTAATTTTTACGTCTTCCGTATATAAGGCCCTTAAGACTCTTGGATTTGAATTGAGAGTTTCAAAAGGTACATTAAGGCCATTGTTATGCCCCTTATATTATAAAACCCCTTAGGATTACATGACTTATTCTGATATGGGAGATATATTTCACTTTAAAAATAATCAATATAAATATTGTTTATTTTAATTCTTTTATATATCGAGACAAATAGACATCTATAATTTTTGCAATCTTTTGTTTATTTTGAATATCTACTTATGTGAGACTTCTTATCATTTTTACCAATGTATCTTATTTTATTATACGCTTTTGTTGTAACATTTTATTTTTTTTCATTGTATTTTGTTTTTCTATTGTTTTAATTTTGAAGAATTTATAATAACTGCGATACTCAACTATCAAACTAGAATGTAAACATCTATTAGGTGTAATAAATAAATTAACAAATAAATAAACAACACAAATTATTTCTTACTTTTATAGTGAAGTTTTCACGTTCATAGTGAATAAATTAATTAATTACAGCATCTGTGGTTGACATGTAAGACTCTCGACTCGCAATCCGAAGCCCGTAATCTGACGGTCAAACCCGGCGTGCGCAAATATTTTTTTATTTGTTTGTGTTATTTCACAATTAATACATTAAACATAATTTAAAGTGTGTTTGCAGCACGTTCCAGAGTGATATATACTCTCAGTATCGCCCTGGTGTGAGACCACTATTCCGAATGGAAACGTTATTTCTAAGCTTTTGCCATGTTTGGTGACCAGATATAAATAGCCAGGTACTTTTCTACTTTTGCAAATTATTTAAAATGAAATAAAAACAATATTTTTTGTTTAAAACCTCGAATTTTTATTAATTTTAAGACCGACCGGTTTCGCTACACTCGAGCATCGTCAGGGTACAAAATTAAACTAATCAATAATACAAAATGTGTCATTATATATACATACAGAGGGAGATAGGAAGTAAAACCAAAATGAAACAACAATATATTAAAAGAAATCAATTAGTGTATATAAATATTATAATAATAGAGAATAGGCATTAATAATTGTAAGGTGATTAAGGGATACTGGGAATTTTACAGTTTACAGGGAATATTCCCAGAATTGGGCTTTTTGACAAATCTAATTGATTATTCAGAATTAAACTTTTGGTTTTAATGGCTTTCTTAATTTCTAGTGCTTCTAGGTTATTCAATTTGTTACTATGGTCTTTTCTATGGAGAATCTTAGCACCGGTGCTTTTGTTGAATGTATGATCTTTTTCAATAAGATGATTGGCAAACTCTGAAAAGCCATTGCTATTTAGGCATCTAAGATGTTCTTTAATTCTAATGTTAACATTGCGCGTTGTCTTCCCGATATAAAACGCTGGACAATTGTTACAATTTAATTTATAAATTCCTGCATGACTAAGTGTGTCATCTTTATCTTTAGAATTGACTAAAAATTTACCTAGATTGTTGTTAGTATAAAACGCCGGTTTGACTTCAGAAGGAAGGTTAACTATACTGCAGGAAGAAAAATTATTGATGAATAGAATACGGCGCCATTGGAAAGGAAGATTATTATTATTAATATTATGTGGACTCGCGAATAAGAAGTTTTTAACTGCTAATTGTTTTAGTTTTTTACTTAAAATTCTATCAATAAAATCTGGATCGTATCCATTATTAGACGCTATTTTTTTAATTATTGATAATTCGTTAGAGAAATTAATATTAGTTAATGGAATCGTGACCAAGCGATGGACCATTGAGTGAAATGCTGAGTGTTTGTGTGAAAAAGGATGATTGGATGTATTATGTATGACAATATCGGTGTAGGTAGGTTTCCGAAAGATGTTAAAATCGATTTTATTATTTATGAGAGATAAGGATAGGTCTAGGAAGTTTAAGGATGAATTAATGCCTATCTCTAATGTAAATTTAATATTTTTATGATAAGAATTTATAAGGTTGAGGAAGGAATTTAGTTGCCGTTCCGTGCCTGTCCATATACAAAATATGTCATCGACATATCTTTTCCACAGAAAGACGTTTTTTATAAGTGGTGAGTTACCGGTAAGTATTTTACTCTCCAAGTTATTCATGAATATATCGGCAATCAAAGGGCTAGTGGGAGCACCCATAGGTAAACCTTCTTTTTGTTGATATATTACATTATTAAATTGGAAATAGTTTTGACTTAGGCACATATTAAATAACGACGTGAGATCATTTATAAAGTCTTTAGATAAATTAGAAGTATTTAATAAGTCTGATATTAAACATTTATTTTCCCCAATGGGAACATTAGGGAACAAATTAACCACGTCAAACGAAATGAGTTTACAATTATTAGGGAGAACCAAATCTTTCAATTCTTCCACTAATGTAAATGAATTTTTAATTGTGTATTTAGGAGTGAAAACATTGGTATTATTAAACACTTTAGTGATAAATGACGATATTATAAAATTTGGGGCATTACAACATGATACTACTGGTCTAATTGGGTTGTCAATTTTATGAATTTTAATAAAACCATATAATTTTGGAGATTTGGGGTTTTTAGTTAAAAATTTTACTTGGTGATATGAATCATCTTGTGGGATGTACATTTCGTGGGATGATTAAAACTGTATTACCCTTGTCAGCTTTCGTCAGTATCAAATCTTCATCGGCTAATTTTTTACGAATATTTTTCAATATAGTTGTCTCAGGATTTGGCATAGGTTTGAATTTGGGTATGAGTTCTTTTATTGTTTCAGCGCTCTTGTAGAAGAATTTTTGTGGATGATTATGTAAAGCTGAATCTATATCCACTGCAACTTGTTCTATTGCAGCATTAAACTGATTATTAGAATACTTCAGGTTATATTTTAATCCTTTGGATAGTAGGGTTGTTTCTTCAGGTAGAAAATGTACATTTGACAGGTTCTGTACACGTTCGAAAAATGTATGGGCTGGTTGTAGGTTATCACTCTTATTGTTGGTTTTGTTTGAGGAACACAAATTTTCAAGTTTTTTATTAATTGTATTAAGCTTATTAAAAGCTTTAACAGAAACCAAGTATCTCACTTTGTCATCAAATAAGTCCCATTCGATAGGGTGCAACTCGTATACAAGTTCTGTGTGTAAAAATTTTTAATTTAATTTTATATTGTTACGTTGTTCATTCATTCATTTACATTAGTGGAAGAATTGAAAGATTTGGTTCTCCCTAATAATTGTAAACTCATTTCGTTTGACGTGGTTAATTTGTTCCCTAATGTTCCCATTGGGGAAAATAAATGTTTAATATCAGACTTATTAAATACTTCTAATTTATCTAAAGACTTTATAAATGATCTCACGTCGTTATTTAATATGTGCCTAAGTCAAAACTATTTCCAATTTAATAATGTAATATATCAACAAAAAGAAGGTTTACCTATGGGTGCTCCCACTAGCCCTTTGATTGCCGATATATTCATGAATAACTTGGAGAGTAAAATACTTACCGGTAACTCACCACTTATAAAAAACGTCTTTCTGTGGAAAAGATATGTCGATGACATATTTTGTATATGGACAGGCACGGAACGGCAACTAAATTCCTTCCTCAACCTTATAAATTCTTATCATAAAAATATTAAATTTACATTAGAGATAGGCATTAATTCATCCTTAAACTTCCTAGACCTATCCTTATCTCTCATAAATAATAAAATCGATTTTAACATCTTTCGGAAACCTACCTACACCGATATTGTCATACATAATACATCCAATCATCCTTTTTCACACAAACACTCAGCATTTCACTCAATGGTCCATCGCTTGGTCACGATTCCATTAACTAATATTAATTTCTCTAACGAATTATCAATAATTAAAAAAATAGCGTCTAATAATGGATACGATCCAGATTTTATTGATAGAATTTTAAGTAAAAAACTAAAACAATTAGCAGTTAAAAACTTCTTATTCGCGAGTCCACATAATATTAATAATAATAATCTTCCTTTCCAATGGCGCCGTATTCTATTCATCAATAATTTTTCTTCCTGCAGTATAGTTAACCTTCCTTCTGAAGTCAAACCGGCGTTTTATACTAACAATCTAGGTAAATTTTTAGTCAATTCTAAAGATAAAGATGACACACTTAGTCATCCAGGAATTTATAAATTAAATTGTAACAATTGTCCAGCGTTTTATATCGGGAAGACAACGCGCAATGTTAACATTAGAATTAAAGAACATCTTAGATGCCTAAATAGCAATGGCTTTTCAGAGTTTGCCAATCATCTTATTGAAAAAGATCATACATTCAACAAAAGCACCGGTGCTAAGATTCTCCATAGAAAAGACCATAGTAACAAATTGAATAACCTAGAAGCACTAGAAATTAAGAAAGCCATTAAAACCAAAAGTTTAATTCTGATTAATCAATTAGATTTGTCAAAAAGCCCAATTCTGGGAATATTCCCTGTAAACTGTAAAATTCCCAGTATCCCTTAATCACCTTACAATTATTAATGCCTATTCTCTATTATTATAATATTTATATACACTAATTGTTTTCTTTTAATATATTGTTGTTTCATTTTGGTTTTACTTCCTATCTCCCTCTGTATGTATATATAATATATATATAATATGTATATATATAACTGTATGTATATATATATAATAATATGTATATATATATAAAAAAAAAAATAATAATAATAATTATTTAAAAATTTCAAAATTATTTATAGTGAAGTATTTTAAGACCTGAAAAAAACAAATAGAATATAACCATACAACAATATATTCATAAGACAAATAGCATTTAATAACGGTTATTCTAATAAATTGATAGTTGAAATACTAAATAAAAAAAATTTAAACATATTCTCTTCAAACTCTTCAAACTTTAATTTGGGAGGTGGTCAATGGGTACCGCCGCCCCGGGAACCATACTCTGGGTTACCAACACCTCTGCCACAGGTCACCTGAAGTGGTTCGCTACGTTTGGTGACTTAGCAGGGGTGCCCGGGCTCATGGAGGGTTGTGCGTTCTGGATCACACTGATGAATGGGTCACCCTACTTACTGCGGGGTGGGCCGGGCTGAGAGAGGCCGGTTGAGGGAGATCCAGTAAACCGGTTATAGCTGTCCGGGCCGCTGGATAGTACAGGGGCCCGACCCTTGGGCTCACGACCAAGGGTGGGCTGCCCCATCAGCCAGCGAAAAAACCCTGCCGCTGATGTTGTGCCGGTTCATGACCGGTGAGGACCCAGCATCCAGCGTTTGGGGCGCACTGGGCGACCTCCACAGCCGGACTCTCCTGCCCATTGCCTGGAACCGCAGTCAGAAGAACATACCCTACATTTGGTGTATCCAGTTGCTCAACTCTCCAACTCCCCACCCAACCTTTTTAACCTTATTCTTCCCAACCCATCCTAAATCCCACAAACAAATAAAACAAACTTAAAAACTATGAACTCACAACAAATCAATATAAACTCAGCGACAGCGAACAGTAGGAGTCCTCAGTGTGGACCGAGGATGAAGGTGAATTTCGCTACCATTCGCGGTCTGCACACCAACCTAACTCCCATCTACCACCACCTTCTCTCACAAAATCCCCATCTCCTCTTCCTTACGGAAACACAGATTGCCGAGCCCCCAGATACCTCCTATCTGAACTGCCCAGGTGTCTGCCTTTACAGCCGCGCTGACATCAGCTGCGCTCGTCTCGCAAATATCGAGAGCGCAAAACACGAAGTGTTATGGGTACGCGTGGATCTCACCGGTATGATGAGAATTTATGCGTGCCTATATCGCTCACCAAACCTTGCCGAATCAGACACTGTTGAGTTGTTTAAATACTTGAGTGACACTGTAGATATTCTCTTGCCCCGTTACCCATCGGCCGAGTTTGTAATCCTGGGGGACTTCAATGTTCATAATGAACAATGGCTGAAGTTCTCGGGCTCAACAAACTCTGCCGGTAGATCAGCGGAATCCTTTGCTCTTATCCATGGACTAAACCAACTCGTAGAATCTCCGACCAGAATACCAGACATCCCATCACATCGAGCTAACCTACTCGATTTGTTTCTCACTAGTGAACCACTCGGGTACAGAGTGGGGGTGACAGCGCCCTTAGGATCCTCTGACCACTGCCTGATTACCACCTCTGTCCCATCCTCCATGAACCGTCAACCCGACAAACATGTAAAGAGGAAGGTATGGCACTACAGGGCAGCGAAATGGGACGGCATGCGGTCTTTCTTCGGCGCCTTTCCTTGGAGTACTGTATGCTTTAGCTCCGAGGACCCATCAATTTGTGCACGTGAGGTAGGAGAAGTAATCACATCAGCAATGGATTGCTACATTCCCTTCTCCGTCAAATCCTCTGGAGCGGGCACAAAACCGTGGTTTGACCATCGCTGTGCTGAAGCTGTCAGACTCAAAAATACGGCTTTTAATGCACTCTGGAAGATTAGCTCCATGAATAACCTTTCGGAATACCGAAAACGGGCAAGGGAATGTCAGAGAGTTCTAAATAGAGCTAAGAGAGATCACGACCAGAGAATTGCGAAAAAGCTGGCTGACTGCCCCACTGGTAGCCGTGCTTTCTGGTCACTCGCTAGCTCGATCGGAAGAAATTTCTGCAGAACCACTTTCCCACCTCTGACCAAGCCTGATGGTCGGCTGGCTAACTCGGCCCGTGAGAAAGCTGAATTATTAGGCAAAATTTTCGCGGAAAACTCAACTCTTCAAGATAACGGAGAGACTCCCCCTTCCATTCCGCACTGCGGTTTTCAAATGGAGGAACCGAAGATCCGGAACAGAGAGGTTCTCCGAGTCTTGAACGAGCTGAAAGTCGACAAAGCCAGTGGGCCGGACGGAATACCTGCCTTGGTCCTCAAGAGGTGTTCTGCAGAAATGACTCCAGTGCTCGCGAAATTATTTAGGCTCTCTCTCAAAAGTGGAAAGGTGCCAGATCTTTGGAAAAAGGCAATCGTTCACCCAATCCCAAAAAAGGAGGACCGCTCCGACCCTTCTAACTACCGCCCCATAGCCATCACTTCCATACTCTCGAAGGTATTAGAAATGGTGGTTAACAACAAATTGCTCACATATCTCGAGAATAACAATATCCTAAGCGATCGGCAATATGGATTTCGTCGTAACCGATCGTGTGGCGATCTACTCGGATATGTAACGCATATTTGGGGGCGGTACATGGAACGTTTTGGTGAAACGCAAACCGTTGGGTTGGATATCTCCAAAGCCTTTGACAGAGTCTGGCACCTGGCGCTTGTCGGGAAGTTACCATCGTATGGTATCCACCCAACCCTGCATAGTTGGATTGCGGACTTTCTGAGGGGAAGAACAATTCAAACCGTGGTTGACGGCTCTTCTTCCTCACCGCACCAAATCAATGCGGGGGTGCCACAAGGATCTGTGCTGTCTCCGACGCTGTTTTTATTGCACATCAATGATCTCGTTGAATGTGCACCAATTCACTGCTACGCTGATGACAGCACCGTTCACGAGGGTTATCTTTTTGACAAGCCCCCTTCCACCTATAATTTCCGAACAGCTCGGGAAGTTTTGAAGCAAAAAATTGACCACCACCTAGAGATGGTTCGTGCCTGGGGTAAGGCCAACTTGGTCAGTTTCAACGTTTCAAAAACCCAAGCGTGTCTGATTTCGGCAAAGAGGGAGATCAATGACTGTCTGGTGCAATTTGATGGGAGCACTCTCCCCAATAAAGACTCCATTGAAATGCTTGGAGTTACTATATCAGACCAGCTCAAGTATCGGGGATCCATAGAAGCCCGAGTAAATCAGGCCTCCAAAAAGTTGGGCGTCTTGTACAGGGCTAGGAGATTCTTCAACAGTGACCAGCTGCTGACCCTGTACAAGTCTCAAGTCCGCCCAACTATTGAATTTGGGAGCCACCTTTGGGCTGGTGCCCCAAAATACTTGATAAACCTGCTTGAATCTGTGCAAAGGAGAGCGATCCGTCTGATTGACAATCCGTTGTTAACAGACCGATTGCCTTCTCTAATGCATAGACCAATGTAGGCATGCTGTGTCTGTTCTACAGGTATTTCAATGGAGCCTGCTCCAAGGAGCTAGCAGCATTGATTCCTGATGCACCGGTACACGTGCGCGAAACTCGACGGACACGAGCTGAACACCCGTTCACGGTTGACGTTGGCTTCATGAGAACGGGCCGTTTTTACGACTCGTTTTTGTGTAAGTCGGCTCGTATGTGGAACGAGCTACCGGCATCTGTTTTTCCTCTCTCCTATAATCCGAGCCTCTTCAAGGCCCGCATTAACAAATCCCTTCCCACAGCCCCTACCTTACTCCGCCTCACAACGCCGCCCAACCGGGTGGTGACATAGTTCCCCTGTCTGTGCACTCCACAGGCAGGGATACTCTTGTGAGGTGTCACATAAAAAATAAAAAAAAAATAAAAAAATAAAACGGTCTTTCTAAAGATAGAAATAAACAATGGCGTAGAATTCTGCTTGTGGATAACGATACTTTTAAAATTATATATAAAAACAATTCTGGTACTATTCAACTGGCGTTTTACACTAATAACAATGAAGAAATATATTCTTAATAATAAAGATAGGAAAATTCAAACAAAAAAATCAGGAGTTTAAAAACTCAATTGGGATGATTGTAATTTCTTTTACAAAGGTAGAACCAATAGAAACTTTGAAGTCAGAACTAAAAAATATCGCAGGGCTCTAAATGGAAATAGTGAATTTGAGTTTGCAAATCATTTTTTGGATAATGATCACACTTTCGATAAAAATTCAGGTCTTAAAATACTTCGCTCAGGATATAAAGCATCGCAAATAAATTATTTTGAAATTTTACAAATTAGAAAACATGTCAATATAAAATCAGATATAATTAATAAGCAAAAAAAATATAAATAATAATGAAAAATGCCATTACAAAGTGATAAGCTTCCAGAAGAAATCTTCTTATTAAATGCTTGTTAATCGTAAGTAGTCAAATATTGTGAGCTGCATATTTAAATATTCGCGCCATTCATTTGGTTCGTTTTTAAACCGCCAGAGGCGCGCTCTGTCGGCCATCTATAGCCGTGCGTATCCGCCATATTGAATAAGGAACGCGTGATTTTTTATAAACGTCAAACATAATCACGTAACTGTGGATAATTTTCATTGTAATGTAATTAATCCAATGGATTATGAACTTTCTAAAACATATTTTCTTCGATATTATCCAAAAATTATATGAGCAGAAACGATGCTTTTGAAGAAATCTCGTATTATTATGAGGCGATCCTATTTTAGTATGAAATCGTGTCTTAATTTTCAAGTTAGCTGAATTTACCCGAAACAGACAATTTTAATTCGACCAATCAGAGGGCCTAGATCGTCCAGACGCTGGCGTAATAATACTATCAGAAAATATCTGTTTTTATATCTAACTTAATTAGTTCAACCTCAAATTGTAATATTTTAATTAATGAGTTAAACTTATTACTATCATTAACTTAAAATTTTTTTTTTTATTTAACATTTTTAGTGTTACAATATTTACAACATAATATTATGTAATATTTCAATCATTTTTCTGATAAATCAGATGCTTGTGCTTAGAAGAGGACAATTATATAATTTTACATATATTTATATTGCAAAATTAGTACAAAAACTATTAATAAACTTACAAGAAAATACAATAAAAGTAATAAAAACAGGTTATTTATAAATAATACCAAGAAATGATAAGCAGAAACGTAAATGTGGAGTTTATTAAGCAGAATTGATTTGAAAGTACCTACACGGCACACACGCTCATGTAATCTATTTAAAGAAAAACACTGTAAACCAATTCAAATAAAAATGCTTGTCTTAGAAGAATATGTTCAACATAATATGTATATTAATTGCTGGATATACAACGTACTCAAGTTTGAATAACAAAAAACAAAACGATGGTGTAATTATATACATTAAAAACGAAATAAAAGCCGAAGTTGAAGAAATTATTATCACAAATGCCAATTGTTTAAAAATTAAAATCAGTAAAGAAAAAGCTATATTAGCAATCTATCGATCGCCCTCAACAAGAAACATCGACCCATTCCTTAAATCCGTAGACAAGGAACTCTGCCTTCTTAAAGAAACGAAAAACATATTTATTATTCGAGATGTAAATATAAATATTTTAGAAAATGGACACCCTAAGCGAATTCAATATCTGCAGATGCTAGCATCCCATGGACTGGAAAGCTTAATTAATGTTCCTACTCGAAAAGTGGACAACAGTGAAAGTTGCATAGACCATATAATGAGTAAAACAAAAGACATTACTCAAACTAATGTATTTAATTCAACTATAACCGATCATTATACAACTATGCTTTCAATAAAAATAAACAAGTCAAATAAAATGAAGAAAAAACCATTAACAACAGAAAAAACAGAAATCAACTGGAACATCATTAAACATAATCTACAATGTACCGATTGGAAAAAACTGCAAAGTATGAACAATACAAATGATGCATGGAATTATTTCATAGAACTTCTTCAGAATAACATACTATCTAATACCACAAAAATTAATAAGAAAATCTCACACAAAAATGTACATATTAAACCATGGATTACACAGAATGTTATAAACTGCATAAGAAAAAGAGACGAGTTACACAAGAAACTTTAAAAAATTCCATACGATATACACATGTTAAGATACTACAAAAGATACAGAAACATTTGCAAAAAAGTTATTATGTGTACAAAAGAAACCTACTATAAGAAAAAAATTGTAGATTGTAAACAAAATCCCAGGAAAATGTGGCAAATAATAAATGAAATAACCAGTTCTAAATCTGCCAACGTTACATCAATTGACGTGCTGAATATAAACAATGTTCCCAGGACATACGCTGATAATCCTGACCAAATACTTGAATACGTCAATAATTTTTTCATAAATATAGGATCAAATCTAGCAAAGCAAGTTACAAAATGTAATGAAGATGTACAAATAAACGAACCACCTGAGCAAGGAAATCAGCTCAATTTTAAACAAATTACAGCTGACGATATCAAAAACACAATTTCTTCTTTAAAATCAAATATTTCTTCAGGGGAGGACACAATCTCAACCAACGCAATAAAATATCTCTGTAAAGAACTTATCGAACCACTTACATACTTAGTCAACATGTCTATAACGAATAGCATATTCCCTACAGCCCTCAAAAAAGCGATTGTTATACCAATATTTAAACAAGGATGTAAAAATGACATAAACAATTACCGACCAATAAGCCTACTAAATGCATTTTCAAAAATATTGGAAAGAATACTAAAAAAACAACTCTTATCCTACTTAGAAGACAATAAAAAATTATCAAAAACTCAGTATGGATTTAGGGAGAACTTAAGTACTAGTGACGCCATAGAAAAAATTACCGATATGATCACTAAAAGTTTAGACAGTGGAGAAAAAACTTTGGCAATCTTCATAGACTTACAAAAGGCTTTTGACACAATAGATCACAAAATACTTTTTTCAAAACTTTCAAAAATTGGTATGTCATGTACAACACTAAACTTACTAAAAAGCTATATGACGGAGCGTACACAGAGCGTCCAAATTAATAAGAGAAAAAGCAAACCTCTCCTAATCAACCATGGAGTACCACAAGGAAGCGTACTAGGTCCGATATTATTTTTAATATACATTAATGATATCTGTAACCTAGAAACAAGAGGAAAAATCATTAGTTTTGCTGATGACACAGTAATTTTATTTAAAGAAAAAGATTGGATAAATACCTACAAAGAAGCTGAACGAACACGGACTTGGTCTCCTGCAAAACTGGCTTAAAAGAAACTCCCTGACGCTTAATGTCAATAAAACAAAATATCTGACATTTTCTAAAACAGCCAGAGGGCAGCCGTCAGAGGACCTTAATCTCAAATTACATTCATGCCAAGGAATTTATCAAAAAAATCAAGGCTTATCATGCCTCTGTCCCACTATAGCACACTCCAAAAGCATCAAATATCTTGGAATTGAAATTGATGATAATCTCCGTTGGAACTCACATATAGATGTAATTACAAAAAAACTAACCAGGTACATATACTTCTTTAGAAACATTCGCAATATCCTCAATATAAACGATATTAAAAAAGTATACTATGCTTTGTGTCAATCACAAATAGAGTACGGAATAACTGGATGGGGGTCTGCTTTGAGCACTCACACAGAGCGGCTCAATATAGCACAAAAAGGAGTATTAAAGACTATACTGAAAGTTCCGCTTAGAACTCCGACAGAAGAAATATTCAAAAACTTCAATGTTTACAATGTACAGAAACTATATTCAAAAAATATTTTATTTAAACTGAAAAAAAACATATCCGAATACTCCACTGCCCAACATAAATACACAACCAGGGCAAAAAGCGAAAATATCCTGATTACTCCCAGTTTGAACATATCCTTTGGACAGAGAAATAATAAATTCCATGCTATAAAATTGTTCAATGCTCTACCAAATGAAACCAAAAAAATAAACGAAATGAGTATATTTAAAACAAAAGTCAAAACATGGCTTAGAGATCAAAGTAATAATCAACTTACAAACATTATGAAGACAATGTAAAGACAATTCAAAACTAAATACAAAAATTTAAGAAAAACTACAGGCCGCCTCAGAACAGGAAACCCTAGTGAGGAGGACTGTGAAAAAAAAAATACAAAAAATATACTTATATTATACTTTAAACCTACATAATGTACAAATTTTGCTATTGATATTAATAAAAAATAATAATAATAACATTATCTCTGATTTTATCTTCAATGTAACCAAAATAAATATAAAAACTCAATTTAAAATGTATTAAACGCTACCAAACTGCATAAAATGTAATTATATTATGTAATGACTAATGACATAATAAATTATGTAGTATTATGTTATAATAAACTTCTGTTTTAATAATCTCCTGTTATAATAATCTCCAGTTATAATAATCTCATGTTATAATAATCTGGCTTTTGAATAACGTTATATTTTTTACAAAATAAAACCGTACTTTGTAACACAATATTTGGGTTCAATCCAAACCGGTCATCGAAATATAAATTAAAATAAAGTGGTTTAAAACAAAGTATTTGTTTCATTTTGTATAGTGTCAAGCCACGAAGTGTTTGCTTTCTTCGATAAATTTAATATTTTTTAGTTGTTGTAAGTATAGTGTTTAAATTTTTAGATACATAATAGAATAGTATATTGAGGAAAACTGTAATTGGTTTCTCAGTTAGGTAAATTACACATGTATAAATTAACCACATTGTAAACTGTTGATTTCCCTGAAATAAAATAAATAAATAAATAACATCAAACAATAAGAAAAGTTATGAGGTGGTATTAGAGAATTATAAATCGATTTTCTTTGCAATTAAATAATAACTTTGTAATAACTAAACAATAACTTTGTAAACACCACTTTTATTTTTTATACTTTGTGCCGACCGGGTTTCGCTACCACCGAATTTTCTTCTTAAAAAAACAATATGGTTTCGTTCTTCGTTCGATAATGATTTCAATGTAAAATAGTGTGCTTGTGTAAACTCCGCTCATACGAGTTTTGAAAGCATAGTTTAGAGATATAATATAAAATAATAATCATCCTAGACTTGAAGAAAAGTCAATAGGTGTCGCATATTAAATAAAAATTGATAAATTTATTCAAGACACTATCTAGATAGCATTTAGTTCGAGTTGAATCCTGCAATCATACATAAAGATAGCAGCCAATAAAAATATGCGTTAAGAAAATTAAGATTAAGTTTTATTTTTATAGTGAATATCTCACAAGAGTCCCAACTGCTCCCGTTTGGAGCCAGTGAGACTATGCCATCCTCAATTGGGGTATATTGTGAGGCTGTAGGTAAGTGGGGAAGGGGAAGTGATGGGGAAGAGAAAGGTGGGGAAGTACCTGGCTATTCAGATCTAGTCACTAAACATGGCTAGAGCCACTTGGAGCAACGTTTCAATTCTGAATGGTGGTCTTACACCAGGGCAATACTGGGAGTATCTTCCACTCTGTTGGTAATTCTCAGTCGAAGCCTATTACAGTAAATATGACCAAATCGGATAGGGACACACTATCTCAGTTGGTAGCGTCACGGACCGGAAAACCAAAGGTCCTGGGTTCGAGTCCTAAATGTGACAGTGCCTTTTTCAGATATTTCTGTTTCAAATGTTCAATTGAGTTTCGCTAATATTGTTTTCATTAATTAAAAATAATATCTACTCTAAATCGGCCACGGGTACGCAATACTATCGATGCAATGCGTGGATACAGCACTACCATCGATATGTATTAAAAATAATATCTATTCGTGAACGGACGCAATACTACCAACGTAATGCGTAAACGCAGCACGATGGACGTTATGCATTAAAAACCACGCAGGATGCTTCTTAGTTCTTAGTGTCAAGCGGCATCGTTGTAAATTAACCCAACGTTGTCAAATCTGATGATTTACTCAACCAAACGCTCAAATAATTTATAACAATGTGCTCGTGAATGGCCACGGGGACGCAGTACTATCGAAGTAATCCGTGGACGCAGCACGATCGTCGTTATGCATTAAAAACCACGCAGGACGCTTCTTAGTTCGGCATCGTTGTAAATTAACCCAATGTTGCCAAATCTGATGATTTACTCAACCAAACGCTCAAATAATATATAACAATGTACTCGTGAATGGCCACGGGGACGCAGTACTATCGACGTAATGCGTGGACGCAGCAAGACCGTCGTTATGTATTCATAATAATATTTCAGCATGATCGGCTAGGGGGACGCAATACTATCAAAGTAATGCGTGGATGCAGCATGACCGTCGTTGTATATTCAAAATAATATCTACTCATGATCGTTCACTGGGACGCAATACTATCGACGTGATGCATGGAAGCAGCACGATTGTCATTATGTGTTAAAAACAGTATATTCTCATGAGCGGCCATGGGGACGCAGTACTATTGACGTAATGCGTGGACGCAGCACGACCGTCGTTATGTATATAAAATAATATATACTCGTAATCGGTCTCGAGGACGCAATAATATCGACGTAATGCATAGACGCAGCACGATCTTCGTTATGTATCGAAAATTATATTACTTCGTGGACGCGGCAATATCGTAGAAATGAATAAAAACACACACTGCTCGATATATACATGATGTAGCGAACCTGTCGGCAAAATGTCAAACGTTCAATATTCGTTTCCAGACATTCTGAGAGATTTTTTGCTTCCACAAAATTTTTTGCCTTACGATTCTATATGGGGTAAGCATCGTTCTGGCCAATTTTGACGTCAAAACATTGTAGCGTCCGTATATCGGACGCTGTAAGTCGGTGGACGCTACAATGCTATGGAGTTTTTAGGGGTCTGACGTAACAAATGTAGCGGGATAAATATATATATATATATCCAGTCTTGTCGCATGTCTTGCGGTGAGCGGTCGCCTAACGAGACGGACTCTGTAAAACTGTCTACAAATATAAAATTAACACCTTCGGGACCATGCTCCAACATGGAACTCAAAATTCATATTGAAAAAATACTGTCAGAACTCAACAAAATTGGCAGTACAAAAGCTGCCGAAGAAGCTAAAACTGAAATTGAAGCTATATTAATCAACATCGAAGATTCATGGAAGCTTGAGATAAAGTCACTACAAAACACAATAATTTGTCTACAAAATAAAGTGATTCAAGATCAAGATGATTATATCAGAAAATTAGAAAAATTGATAAAAAAAGGAACAAATGAAGAAAATAAAAATGAAGTTAAAAGCTATGCAATGGTGGTAAGGGAAAAATTTCACCCAATACCGAAAGCAAATTTTGCTTTACTAATTACATCAAAAGAAGACAAACCTGCAGATGAAATCGAAAAAATATTAAAAGACAAAATAAAACTATCCAAACTAGGAATAGGAATTTCTGGACTAAAAAAAACATATCAAAACAAAATAATACTAACATGTGAGAAACAAAATGACACCGAAAAAATAATAAACGAAATCAACAAAAACCCGGATATTGGAATACACGCTAATGAAATAAAGAAAAAAAAATGCATTATCATTAAGGGTGTTGATGCTGGCTACAAAGAAGAAGAACTCCTAACAGATTTGATAAATCAAAATGAAGACCTAAAAAATGCCATGACCTCGGAAACAGACAATGAACCAATCGTTGTTAAAAAAAAGCTGAAGAATAAAAAATCGGAAAAATTAGCAAATTTCATCATCCAAACAACTACAAAACTGAGAAAAATAATAATATCTAAAGAAAGAATTAATATTGGATATACAAGAGCACACGTAGAAGACTGTGATCCACTGATGCAATGCTATCATTGCCTTGGATACGGACACACCTCACTGAGATGCCTCGACAACATGAAGAATCCCAGATGCCTCCACTGTGCAGAAGAGCACAAAATACAAAACTGCACCAAAAAACAAGATTCTGCCAAATGCCACAACTGCACTAACAGAAAGGGGTATCAAAATGATCACGCAGCCAACAGTCACTTATGTGAATTCCGCAAAAAAATGATACAAAATGCCCAAATGCGAATTGAATATGAGTGAGTTGTATTTCGTATATTTATTTCTTTAAAAATGAATGATTTCTTCACTGAGGAATTAGATAAAACTCTTAATATTTCTGAATATATTTGTCACACTTTAAATGATTGTAATAAAATCGTGGATAAAATATCAAATTCATTCTCAGTACTCCATTTGAATATCAGATCGATGAAACAAAATTTCAATGAATTTTTACTCTCAATTAATTTACTAAATCATAAACCGGACGTCATAGTGTTAACTGAAGCATTCACCAACGAATACAATAAATTTTGCATTCCAGAATATAGCTACTTCGTAACATCTTGTGCTATTAATAGAAATAGTGGTATTGTTGTATTTGTTAAATCTTGTTATTCAAACATCGCAGTGGAAGAAGTACCTATGCAGCGAGTTAATTGCTTAGATATTAATGTAAATGTAAATAAAATATGTTTTAATATTATTGCAATTTACCGAACACACGGATCAAACGAGTATACATTTATGGATGAATTAAGAAGCATTATATTATCAAAAAAAAATAAACAGAACATAACAATAATCGGCGATTTCAACATAGATGTTTCAAACGAAAATAGTAACAAAATAAAAACTGAATTTATCAATTTTATGTCGGAAATGAATTTTATATTATGTATAAAAAAATATACTAGAGAAATTACGGGTCAACGTCCATCTTGTATCGATCACATATGGAGTAACACTAAAGATACCGACAAATTACACACGATAATATTAAAAAATAATATTACTGATCATCACACTAGCATCTATATACAAAAACTTAATATTAATAATCATATTGATTCAAAATGCAATATTTTTACAAAAAAGTCACTAAACCATCATAAATTAAGCCTAAAAATAAAAACAGAAACATGGCGTTCCGTAATAGAATCAACCTGTGCTGAAACATGCGCAAATATTTTTGATAATATTCTATGCAATTATATTACAGCATCAACAGATGTTAAAACTATAAAAATTAAATCAAAATTCAAAAAAATAAAACCATGGATTTCACATGGCTTAATCGTGTCTATTAGAAAAAAAGAAGAGCTATATCGCTTGACAAAGAAATTTCCCTTAGATAAAAAAATATACACATATTATAAAAAATTTAGGAACAAATTAACCTGTTTACTAAAAACCACTAAAGAAAACTTTTACAAAAATGAAATTGATGTGGCTAAACAAAATGTAAAACATATATGGAAAACAATAAATGAAATAAATAGTAGAAAAAACAAAAAAACTCAAATTAAAAAAATTAATATCGGAAAAAATTCTATTAATGCCTTAAAGGAACCGACAAAATGTGCTATTGCCTTCAATAAATATTTCGCTAACGTCGGTCAAAATTTAGCTACACGGATCGATGAAAACTATAAAATAGATAATTTCGAAAAGGACTGCCTTAAACAAAATAATCTGTCAATTTTCAAACCGGTAACAACAGATGACATAAAAAATATTATTAGTGAATTAAAAGGTGCATCCGCACCAGGGTTTGATGGAGTCACAGTAGAAATATTGAAAAATTATAATGAATTATTAAGCATTCCAATTACACACATTGTAAATATTAGTTTAAATAGTGGAATATTCCCCTCCGTTTATAAAAAATCTATTGTAACACCTGTTTTTAAATCTGGCAACCCTGAAGAAATATCAAATTATCGACCAATATCTCTTGTCTCAAACATTGCAAAAATTTTCGAAAAGATCGTAAAAAAGCAACTTTTGTATTATATTGAAAATAATAAAATAATTAGTCCTAGCCAATTTGGATTTAGAGAAAAACTAGGCACTCATGATGCCATTGCAGAACTAACTTCAACTATATACCGTGCATTAGATAAAAAAAATAAATGCCTTGGCATTTTCATTGATTTACGTAAGGCTTTTGATAGTATCTCCCATACAAAACTAATAAATAAATTAAATGATATCGGTATTATTGGTAAGGTAAGGTATTGGCTGAAAAGCTATCTAACTCAAATAAACCAAAAAGTAAAATTAAATAACTCACTAAGCGTGGATGAAACTTTAGAATTTGGAATTCCCCAAGGGACTGTTATTGGACCATTTTTATTTATAATTTACGTTAACCATATGTTTAAATTATCACTTAATGGTAAACTTATATCCTTTGCTGACGACACTGCAATAATTATCGAAAAAAAGACATGGAACGAAATTACCAATGCAGCCAATCAAGATATGAAGGTTATAAAAAATTGGTTCGATGGCAATTTATTATCACTCAACACAGAAAAAACATATTGTATTCCTTTCACTCTACAAGAAGATGTACCAAATAACCAAATTAACATAACAATTCATTCTAAAAATTGTGTAAATAACGGTACATGTAATACGGACTGCGCGAAACTAAATCATAAATCTAATATAAAATATCTTGGTATCTTAATAGATAAAAATGTTAAATGGAAAGACCACATTTTTTTATTTTTTATTTATTAACTTTCAAAAATACATTTTTTACAATTAAGTCCCGTTAAACTGATTGATATCAGTTTGTCAACGGGTTCTTTTAACAATTACTTTTTAAATACATATACAATTTTTACAAGTACATAAAATATACACATAATTACATTAGTACAAAAAAATTCTTTCACATAACCATTTTTTTAACATACATTTCCTTCTGTGAGTCAATTCACAGCTTTTTATTGAGTTTGGTAACATGTTGTAATTTATTGGAACGAGGTATTCTAGAGTTCTTTGACCATATTTATTCAGGTATCTGGGAACTACAAGTCCATCGTTTGCAATTAGTCTTGTATTATGAACATGTGTCACTATTTTATTATGTTCAGATTGAGATGTATGCTGACTCGCAATTTTAAGCCACAATAAAGAACGAACAGATAATACATTTACAGAGTTGTATAGTAATGACTTTGGTACGTCATTTCTTTGTTCGTATTTAGTTTTGTTTAATAATAATTTTACCAAAGAATATTGTACATTTTGGACTGAAAGAAGATTTGTTTTTGTTGAATGTCCCCATGAAGTTATTCCGTATCTTATTAGGGATTCCGCCAATGATAGGTATACTATTTTAAGGGTATTTGGTGGAACAAAAAACTTCAATCTATAAAGTTTGCTCACTATAGCTCTAAGCCGTGTGCACACTTTTTGTATATGTATATCCCATTTAAAATTACAATCAATTGTTAAGCCTAGATATACGTATTTTGAAACAAGTTCAATATTTTTGCATGAGCATGGTTGTATTACAAAGTTATGGATGCAATTAAAGTCATGAGAAATAATTTTAGGAGTTATGGTGATGTTATTATGAGGAGATCTGATGTGCATAAGCTTCGTTTTTTTAGCATTGATTATTAAACCTACATCATGTGACCATTTTTGAAGAGTGACAAAGTCAATTTGCAGTAAAGTACTCGCTATTAATAAATCCTCATGTGAAATAACTAATGCAGTTTCGTCAGCATAAACGTAATGTTTTACATGAGAAAAAATAAATTTCATTTCAGTAACATATATTATATACAAGGTAGGGCCTAGTATGGACCCTTGTGGGACGCCTGCGAAAACAATATTTTTTTTGCTAAAATGATCAAAAATTTTTACACAAATCTTTCTATTTTGAAAGTAGTTAACAAATAATTTATGTAGGTTTCCTGTAATTCCAATGTTTTCTAGAGTTTTAAGTAATTTACTATGATCAATCGTATCAAAAGCCTTTGAATTATCAATAAAAAATACGAGTACATGTTTTCTTTTGTTAAAATCATTAATAATTTTATTTGAAAATTCCTGAAGAAGTAGATCTGTGCTTTTATTTTTTTGGAAACCATATTGATGGGTATCAATAATAGAAAATTTTTCAAGGTACTTTATTAGTTTTACAGATATATATTTTTCTAGGATCTTTTCAATTGCAGGTAAAATACTGATCGGTCTATAGTTTTCAATTTCACTGTGTTTACCACCTTTGTAGATGGGTCGGATTATGCTACATTTAAGATCTTCGGGTATAATTGCCTCCGATAAAATCATATTAATTAATAGAGTTAAAATAGGTCCTAAGATATTAAAGTGTTTTTTAATGTCAGACATTCTAATTTTATCTATCCCCGGCGATTGAGTATTTTTTAAACTTCTGACTACTTTTTCAATATCACAGAGTTTTGCTTGTGTTAAGAGCATGCTGTGTGGAAGTCTATGGTTTGAATATGAAAAGCTTTTTTGTCACATCTATGTAATAGTTGCTTAACATTGTCAGAAAAAAAGTTTGCAAAATTGTTAGATGTTTGTTCAGTCATTTGTTCTTTTTTTAAAAAGTAGTTTGATATTACTTGGTCGCAATTACTTTTGCTCTTCCTTCCTAACAATCTGTTTATTTCGTCCCACGTTTTTTTAGAGTCGGCAAAGTAATTTTTAAATTTTGAGTTGAAGAATTTTAATTTGCATGCACTGATTAATTTTGTAACTTTGTTTCGATTACATTTGTACTCTCTTTCATAAAATTTATTTGTAGGATTATTTTTCCATCTTTTGTAAAGTGTATCTTTTAATTTGATTTTTGATAATAAATCTTCATTTATCCATTCGTTTATGGCATAAGGTCTGATTTGAGGTTTATAAGACTTTACTACAGTACTTTTTTCATAGATTTCATTAAATTTATTTTTAATTTTATTATACAGAGTAACGCAATCCACTTCTTTCAAAAGAATATTCCAATTATATTTTTTTATTTCTTTATCAACACGTTTTTGAGACAGAATTGTGATTTTTTCATTTTGTTCAATATTTTTGACGTCATGGTATTGTAAATTTAGTCCCGTCATAAAATGATCAGCAATTCTCGAATCAATTACACACGCGGACAAGTTATATTTATTAGATCTAACATATATGTGGTCAATACAGGATTTAGTTATTTGACCAGCAACGATTGCTTCTCTAGTCGTATCATTAATACATTTTGTTAAGTAATTACTGGTAAGTATATTTTCATAAGCTATTATATTTGAATCACTTTGATTTAGTATGTTAAGATTAATATCCCCAAAAAATATTAAATTATCATTAAAGTTTACGTTATTGCAAAAAAAAACAAGAAATTTCATTTAAGAATCCCTTTTTATTGAGGTTAGGTGGTCTATAAATTGCTAAAATATAAAAATTACATTTATTAGGTAATGTCAATATTCCAAACACATTTTCAAAGTGAATGGTTTCAACTATTTTTTGTTTAAAATGTAAATGTTCCCTTATATACAGCAATATTCCACCTCCTTGTTTATTTTTTCTGCAATAATAATACGATTTATATCCTGGAATATCATATAATTTAATAAGTTCCTCGTTAATTGCAGTTTCGCAAAGCATAATTACATCTATGTCTTTCAAACAGTTTTTCAAATAGGCATGAAGAATATCCCATTACTTGTTTAGTGATCTTATATTTATTTGGACACAGGTTAGTTTAGTATTGCATTTATTAATATTTTGTGCTTGAATCCAACATTCTAAATTGCTTGCACGGGTAAATTCTATATCAGTATCATTTTCAATATAGTTGAAAGCCATTTAAAAATATAATATTATACTCGTAACATTCAGTATAATGGTTGGAAGTTGAAATATAGCATCTATTAATAATGTACAAAATAATAATGATGTACAAAATATACTTGAATATTGTAGGCTTGTGAAAAATAAATTGAAAAATAGATTTTAATTTTGTGCATCTTATAAAGAAAAATAATAATATCGAACTGTTTGTAATAATAGTATTATCCTCGTATATTTTAATATTATGGTTGTTGGGTTTAGTATTATTTGATACTATTTCCCGAGAAGCTATGTACAACCTAGTATTGAGTAATACAAAACAAACTTGAAGAATATCGGCGTGTAAATAGAATATATAAAAAGAGATATGTTTCAATAATAATACGAGAGAATACTGATGTAGAGTTATGTGTAAAATACTACTATAGAGTACAAAATAAACTTCAAGAATATGGATTTGTAAAACGTAGTTAGAAATGTCAATTTTATGACATCCTGATGAAGAAAACATTAAAACATTACGATTTTCAATAATCGATTTTTTGGTGTGCAATTTCAAGCATTTTTTTATAAAACTTACAATTAATCTTGTCATTTGCTCGGTGATTTGATGGAAATGTCAGTTTATTTTTTAGGTTATGTTGTTCACAGTTCAGACATTTGGGTGCTTGGCTTATATTAATACAAGCCGTATGTGTGTGAGGGCCTCCACAATAGCTGCAGCTAGCTGCGTCCTTTTCTTTCCCAAGGCATCTACTTGATGTGTGTCCAAAGCGTAAGCAATGGAAACATTGTACCAGCGGGTTTGCATCTTCGGCGTAAATTCTTTGATATCCGATATTTATTTTTCTTTTTGTATTATTTTTTTTTTTTTTTTTTTTATACTTTATTTATTTTCATTTCTTTACACATATTATACATATTAATAGATAGTATATAATAACACAATATATAATACCAAATAGTATACACAAGAAATGAAAACCCACTAAGGCACTGCCTGAGTGTGGGTAATATAAAACGATTACTATATTTCAAGTACCTAAAGTATAATATACATTAGTAGAAAAGTTTTTTTGTTTATAGTTATAAAAAGTAAAGAGAAAACATCATGTACAATAGTTTATAAAGTTTCAGCAAGTGAGTTGAAGAAAGGATCAATAAATTTATAGTAAAAGCGTTTCAATATCTGCCTCATTTAGCCATAATTTTACCTCTTTAATATATTCTATCTTTTTATTTATCATTTGAGTTTGTAGTGGTAGAAGGTTAAATGTACGAGTACCAATGAAACTGCTATGTGTCTGCATTAATTTAGTATTGGTTTGGGGGGTGTCAAATATATTATTTGTTCTTTTGCTCATTCTATTTTCATTTATTTTGAAATTATTTTTGTTTTTAAATAAATATTTCATAGTTTGTAATATAAATAATTTACGAATGTTAAATAATTTAGATTCCTTGTATAATAGGTCGGTCGAGAATGTTTTATTTTTGTTATATATGACTTTAATTATGTGTTTTTGAATTATTTGTAGAGGCTTAATGAACGTATCAGGTGCACCACCCCATCCTATTATGCCATAAGTGATTGCAGATTGCACCAGAGAGAAGTAGATCATTTTCAATTTTTCAGCGTTTAAAATTTCCTTGAGTCTATAAAATATGTAGGTAAGATATCTTAGTTTAGAAGTGGTTTGATTAATATGTGATTTCCAATTAAGATTAATATCTATTGATACTCCTAAATATTTTATATTTTTGACATTAGCGAGTTCGTTGCACAGGAAGCACAATTCTTGATTGCAAGTTCTATTATGGATTCTAATTTTAAGGTTGTCTTTTGGTTTGTTTTTCATGTTTTTATAAAAAGGTAAGTAAAATGTTTTGCTGTAGTTTAAGACAAGTTTGTTGTATTTTAACCATTTTGAAACGAGTGAAATACATACAGTTGCTTTCGAAAAAGTTTCTGTCCAATTATTACCATCCACTATTATTGCCGTGTCATCGGCGTAAGAAACAATTTTACCAGGGATTTCAAAATTACATAAATCATTAATATAAATTAAGAATAAAATCGGGCCAAGAACAGTTCCCTGCGGAACTCCGTTTTTTATCTGTGTCTCTGAACTATAATTATTCCCAATTTTTGTTTTTTGTGTTCTGTCTTTAAGATAGTTTGATAGTAATTTTAGTGTGTCTTTTTTGAAGCCCAGTCGAGTTATTTTTTTAATGAGTAAATTATGATTAACGGTGTCGAAAGCTTTTCTTAAATCTAGGAATATGGCAAGACATTTCTTTTTTTTATCGATAGATGTATAAATATTTTTTGTCAATTCATATATGGCATCCTCAGTGCTTAGATCTTTACGAAAGCCGTATTGGTTTTTCGATAGAATTTTATATTTTTCTAAGTGTTCAATGACTCTAAATTTTATGCATTTTTCGAATATTTTTGATAGGTTTGAAACAAGGGATATTGGTCTGTAATTGTCTAATTTATGCGTATCCCCAGATTTATGAATAGGTATTATAGTGGAGATTTTAAATTGTTCTGGAAAATGACCATCTTTGAGGCATATATTAAAAATATGTTGTAATGGCGTTAATACATGTTGTTTTATTTTTTTTAATGTATCACATGATAGTCCATCATTTCCCTTAGAGTTGGATGGTTTTAGGTTATCAATATATTTTTCAATTTCTTTAAATGTAATAGGAGAAAAATATTCTATAGAGTTAATTGAATCGTTATTAGAATCTAATTGAGGAGATGTCTCCATATAATCATGATTAACATTAATGCCGGAGGATTCAAGTACCTCGTCTACTATATTTGTAAAAAAGTTATTAAAACATTCTGCAATGGTCGATTTGTTAGTTATTATTTCATTATTTATTTTAACCTCATTTACAATATTTGAAGAAATAATTTTTTTGTTGGCAATTTCATTTATAATATTCCAAGTTTTTTTAGTATTATTTTTAGCATTTTCAATTTGTTCACAATAGTATTTCTTTTTGCAGTTTCGTATCAGTCTATTTAGTAAGTTTCGGTACATTAGATATTTTGTTTTCAGATAAGGCATTGTTCTGAGATTATTATTTTGGCAATCCATTTGATATTTTATCATTTCTCTATATAATTTATCCCTTTGTTTAATTGATATAATTAATCCAACTGTAATCCAAGGTTTAATTTTTTTATATTTTCTGTTAGTGACAACTATTTTACTTTCACTTTTTAGAATATAATCTCTAAGAGTATTATAGAAATTCTCTAATGCTAAATGTGGATTTTCTATTGATATTACATTTTCCCAGTTTTCTGACTGAAGTAAAGAGTTTAAAGTTTTATAATCAATGTCTACTTTTTCTAGAGTTACAGAATTTTGGTTTAAAGGTGTATTTTTGAAATGGTGTCCATAAAAGGTCGGGTAATGATCTGTGATATTAGTTTCAAGAATTGAAGAGATAATATTGGTCGCCTTGTGCGACTTGACAAATATATGGTCTAAACATGCAGAGTTATTTAAGGTTACTCTAGTTGGTGAGCTAATATATGACATATATCCAGAGCTTGATAAACAATCTAGATACTCATTTTGACAATTTACATTTATATTTTTATCATTAATATTTATATTAATGTCACCTGTCAAAATGGAAAAAGTAAAATTGTTTCTGTCAAGATTTCTAACAAAAGATTTTAGTTCTTTTACAAATAAAAAATCATTTAATGATGGGGATCTGTATATGGCTAGTACGTGATATTTATAGTTGTTTTGAAAAAAGGTTAATTTTATTGCATTGGCTGACTTAAATTCAATAAATTCAGTGGCAACATTTTTCAGAGTATTATGATAGAAGACAGTGACTCCATCATGACCAGTATGTTTACAGGCAGAGGAAATTGTGGTATAATCTGATAAGTTATATGGAATAACATTTTTCATTTGAGTTTCAGTCAAAACAATTATGCTTGGAGAAAAATCTAGGTTATTAATAAGGATACAGAGCTCATCGAAGTGTTTCCGTAAACTTCTAATATTCATGTTTAAGATAGAGAAATTAACATTTTTAAAAAGTAGATTTAGTTCATATGGGTTGGTACATTTATAATTTTCATGTATATGGTTTTCTTCAGCCATGTTAAATGTTGATTGGTGTTTGCTATGTGGTGTTATTATTATTTATTCGGAGGGGATGTCTTCTGAGCTTCTTATTTGTATGATTGGAGATTTTTCATTTTTTCTCATCCAAATTTTTCCGTTCTTTGCCCAAATAAATTTATACCCAAGCCTTGACGATTTAGCTAGGTAAAGTAGGTGTTTATTGTGTTGGGTCAGTTGTTCGTTAATATATATTGTGCTGTTTTCTTCAAAATTAATTTTTTTTGCATATAAAATACCATATATTTTTTTATGTGTTATGATTACGTCTTTACGTATTACTTCGGATGTCCTTGTCTACCTCTACAATGAAGTTCATCGTGTCGTTGTATTTATTTTTAACAACCTTTTTCACATTTATTAGTGATTTGATATCTGTAGTGTGTGTAAAAACTTTAAGATATTCGTTTTGTTCATATAGGTCATCAGTAAAATCTTCAGTGTTGTAGTCATTGAAGATGCCTTTGAATATTAGTGTAGGTTTTTTTTTCATAAGTTCTTTTGCTTCTACATCCTGTAATTCTTTGGAAATTTCTTTTTGCAGCATCAGTGCGTCCTCTTTTTTAAAGCATTTTATGATTAATCTATTTTGAGAAATTTTTTTAATGCTGTCAATATTAATCCTTAATTTTCCGATTTTAATTTTTTCTTGGATTCGTTTTTGGAGTTTTTCATTTGTTTCTTTATTATTTTGATTCGGGGTAATCATTAGGGAAAATTCGTTTTTTCGATTTAAGTATCGTTTTTTATCTACTGATTGGTCATACGACTCAAGTTTGACATTGTTTTCAGTCATTTCAATGGCGACGTGACCCATCAGTGCCAATATTGTATTCACTTTTAAAGTAATCAAGTTTTGTTGATCCTTGGTAAATTTTTTTGTTGGATCTTGTACTGCCTCCAACAGGTCTTGAATTGCCGTCTTGCATGATTCCATAAATTGGTGGTTATTTGTGTGCGTCATGTTTACCCTAATTTACACTGTGTTGTTTATTTCGTTGAGTTGTGTGTTATTGTCACAATCACTGGTTGAGCTCTAATGGACTCCAATAGAACACAGTTAAATTTACAAAATGCACCGTGATAAAACACTTGAGTGACAGTATGTTTAGTCACCTTTTTAAGGAAAACTTTTTTCATCAGTAAGTTCACTCACTTGAATTTAAATCTTCAGATTATTCACTGTTTTTAAGCGGTTATGGTGAGAGCACAAATATCGCGTCTACTCGCTGTTACGTACTTGGTTAATAATCAATTAATCTCACTGTTGAAAGAATAAGAAAACTTATCTATATTTTCTATAATATACGAAATATTTTAAATAAGAAAACTATCAAAATTGTCTATTATGCATTAATTCAGTCCATATTGCAGTACGGGATTATCGGGTGGGGAGGGGCTTTTAAGGCTTCTTTACAGCCCATAATTACAATTCAAAGAATAATTATAAAAATCATCCTTAAGAAACCATATGACTCCCCTACTTTAGAGATATTTCGGGAATTTAATGTACCATCTATCACAGAATTGTATAAGAGAATCGCCTTATATCAAATTTATAAAGAATATTTTATTTATAAAATTCACCCCTCAGATAGCATAAGCAATAGATTCAAAACTAATGGCTTAATAGCCATTCCTATGCATAGAACGACCACGGCTCAGCACCACTATTCGTATTTAGGTGTAAGATGGTACAATATATTATTGTCCAAAAATAAAATTAGTGTAACCGAAACTGTGAATTATGAACAATTCAAAAAGTTAATAAAGTCCCTAAAATTGGATACTGATATATTGTACCCCTAATTTTCTTACACTTACTCAATTTGTACAAAAATATATATTAATTTAATTGTCTTTAAAAAACTATTTTTCTAATTTGTTTACCTGATATATTGTACCCTTAATTTCCTCACGCTTTCTTAATCTGTAAGAAGATATATTATTTTAATTATCCTTAAAAAGACACTTTTCTAATTTGTATACCTATGTTAATATTATGTTTGTATTTATATCAAAAGTTTTTTATTATTGTTTAAAAAATCATTAGAACTAAATGTAAATACTCCTCCCATAAACACGAGCTCCTGGAGCTCAACTTATGGAGTAGTAGAATAAAAAACGAAAAAATTATATATCTGTCTGCATATTGTTATCATTTATAATGTTAAATAAATTACAAGTAATAAATAAAAATAAAAAAACAAATAAATAAATAATATATATTGAAATATAATTATATATATTATTACTGATAAAAGAAGAAAGAAATGTTGGTATTTAAATTAAATATCTTAGTTTTTATTTCTTTACGCGATTTGTCCAAAACGTTGAAGATCCTTTGATACAATTATTATTTTTTCATTTTGATTCACAGGTAGGTACCAATCTTCCCAAAACATAATTATATCCTATTTTTTACTTCCGTTGATTATTAGGTAGATACTCTTCAAATTTCAATTATGAAATTTTAAAAGCATTATTATCCTGTTACCTACCAAGATACCCTTCAGGCGATAATCTTTGTGGATTTAGGGCGGATATCGATTAATATTCTACGTGGAGCTATTACAAGAAGTAAACTTTAATTTAATACCAAAACAAATATGTATTTTACATCATTATATTTTAAGATATAATACCAACATTTTAATCAAACAAATAATTTTATTGCCATTAGGATAGAGTAGGTACATTTGCTACCTTATACAAAAAATTCTTTTGGTATCACTTCCATTTTCGTTTAAAGCAAGTGTGACCTTTGAATAAAATATGTATTTGACACCGAGGCAAGGACGATGCCTGTATTTCAATTAATTGTTTCGATTTCAGTCCTTGGGCCAGGACTATGGTATGAATTATTTTCCCTCCGATTTGAAAGCATTTCCTATTTACTTACTTGTATTAAAGATCCTTTTAAACAGATACCTTCCTACTTTATCCTTGTTTCAATAGAACGACGATCAAATATTTAAGACCGACGGGGAAAACACATTAAAGTAAGACTATGTGGCACGCGCACAAAAAAATTACCGGTGAAATAAATTCATACATCATAAAACAATTTATTGTAGTTTTAAAAATACAGAACGGTTCCCAATGTATACAAAAAAGTAATAGGATGAGAAAATATCTTTTATTAGTTTCGTACAGACTTTTTCCTTATTTTTCCGAACACGATTTACTGTAAATTTTGAAATATTTCTAAGGCAATATCTTTTTTCCTTCAATACTGAAGGAACAGGAAATTTAAGCTAAAGGTGGAAGCGATTTGAAATGTGAATGAAAATTTATTTCGATCGTCAAAATAACTTCGCCAGGTAGCTTGTATAATTATTAAGACGTTCCTCTTAGAACTACAAAAGAGCGATTTTAAATCGTTTTTCAAATCAATAATTATGAATGATAAAATTAAAATTAGACCTTTTTAGTTCGACCTTCGGAATCAGAAAAATTAACTTTCAATCTTCCGCACATTTTTAACTCTGAGTAAAGTTTTACGAAACATCTCCAATGTACCAACAGTTAGAATATTAAAGTGGACTAAAGTGTTAACAATGGTGATCCCGTTATAAGTATGCCGAAATATTAATTATATTTTCTAATTTTGTCACATCATGAGGAGCAACAAATACATAATTATCCTATTGATCATTTACCGTAAGCATGATGGAACCCTTACTTATTTTAATTAATTAATTAATAAAATTTCAGTTTGACCAAAAGGCATATTAACGTAGGCACAATTTTTGAAATACTTCTAATGTATATTTTTATTGGAGGTAATCAATGATTTTAATTTTAAAGAAAGTTTTGGTTTGTGTGTTTCTAATGTCAATAGGTAGAGAATCTAATAGTTTAATAGCATTGTATTATATATATACAGCTTTTGTGTCCATAAGAGGTTTGACAAACTGGGATGTTAAAAGATTTTACATGTGAATGTCTCAAGGCTCTAGTGCTTATTCGTTCTTCATGCATATAGGTATTTTTAAATTGATGAAGCAGGATATTTTTTGAAAATAATTTTTTCAGGTTTGGAACATTTAGGGCGGGTTGTTTCGGAGAATTTGAACAATTCATCAAACTTCAACGTTCATTTTCAAGTCCTGTGAAAGATTTTTTCAAGTTCTGTTTTTATTTCAGTTCTATCAAACAACTAGCCTACAATTATATAAAAACAGAACTTGAATATGACTTTCACAGAACCTGAAAATGAATGTGTAAATTTGATGAATTGTTCAAATTCTCCGAAACAACCCGTCATTAGTGTCTTAAAAATAAAATCAGTATTCGTTCTTAATGGGACTTTTAGAATAACCTTCAGAATTGTAAGTTTTTAGATTCTCACGGCCAAAAGCATTTTTGTTGTTTGTTTTTGGGGTGTTATGCCGTGTTGCGCTAACTCCTTCTTTAGCCGACGTTTCGGACAGCGTTGCAGTGTCCATCATCAGGGCAGATCCGGTAGATCCGAAGATGTGTAATTTTTGGTTGTCGAGTTTGTGCTTATTTATTTGTGGCCTGGGCCCGTCCAAGTGCGAAATGCAAACGGAAGTGGCGACATCTTGTGGCGAATTGTGAAAGCACAGTATTTATGTTAGCCTGGGGCCCATCCAAGTGTGAAATGCCAACGGAAGTGGCGCCATCTTGTGGCGAATTCTAGAATTAGAAAACCGATTGACAGAGGTTAGAGTAGATGTACCCAGTATCAAGGTTTAAGGGGGAAGTATCATAGATAGCGCTAAACATCACTTTGTATTTACCTAGTAAAAGGAATACCACTAATAATTTATCTAAAAATTCTATAGGGGTAGTTAGAAAAATGTCTTATGTTACCAGTGAATTAACTTTTTTTATCGTAAACTTTTTTATTCTATATGAAATACACATTGCAACTTTACGTAAAACTTCAAAAATGCCTTCGCTGGAAGCAGAATAGCTCCTATCAGAGAGATTTTTTTTTAAAATCCATCGGTCATCTCAAAGTAAATATGATACAGGTCATTTTAAATAAATAAAAAAACACTTTAACATATATGGATTTTTGTTGTGATTCAATTAAACTTCCCGAATATTTCAATTACTTTCCGTCATACAAAATCCTATGGATGAAATCATTGTCCATGGCTTGACCGAACATCGCTAGTCACTGTCAGTCTCGAGGTGAATTCGGAAGTGAGAGCACGCTTATTTTGTTTATTCTCCAGTCCTCGGCCAACTTTCAAATTTCTAATAGGAATCCAGAGGAGATTGGTGCTATAGCCAAGGGGTAAGTGGAAATTAAATATTATTTATTTTGTAATATATAATTTGAAACTTGTTTTACGGTCTCAACTTTTTTTTACCTTTTTCAGGTACCAATACGTAAATAATAAAGGGGCACATAAATGGGAAATAATAAAGGGACTCACGCGTACAGCGCCGAAAGAGACCGCTCCACTGGAGGAAAAGAAGAATAAGGTTTGTCAAAATACATCATTCCGATGGACACGTTTTCTACAATTTTTTACCGACTTCTATCGAAGTCGGTAAATCGGAGTAGGTGGTGGCTTGAACTCGGATCTAATTTCAAAATGCATTATTTCGGCATCAATCATAAATTTCTCCAGTTCTCTACCGATTTAGTTCAAAATCGGGATTAGGGAGTTTGGATGTGCACTGTACTCGGATCTAATGTCAAAATGCATAATTTCAGCATCCATCTTGGATTTCTTCAGTTCTCTACCGATTTAGTTCAAAATCGGGATTAGGGAGTTTAGATGTGCATTGAACTCGGATCTAATGTCAAAATGCATAATGTTGGCATCCATTTTGAATTTTTCGAGTTTTCTACTGATTTGGTTCAAAATCGGGATTAAGGAGTTTGGATGTGCATTGAACTCGGATCTAACGTCATAACTTCAGCATCCAGCTTGAATTTCTTGAGTTTTCTGCCGATTTGGTGCAAAATCTGGATTACGGAGTTTGGAGATGGACTTTGCGAGACTAGTGTGAAGGTGCTTTCAACGATTCTACCGATTCCTTTCAAACTGTCGCTAAGATTGGGAACAATGTCTATCAGTTTTTGTTGTTTGTTTTTAGGGTGTTATGCCGTGTTGCGCTAACTCCTTCTTTAGCCGACGTTTCGGACAGCGTTGCAGTGTCCATCATCTGGGCAGATCAGGTAGATCCGAAGATGTGATCTACCGGATCTGCCCTGATGATGGACACTGCAACGCTGTCCGAAACGTCGGCTAAAGAAGGAGTTAGCGCAACACGGCATAACACCCCAAAAACAAACAACAAAAATGCTTTTGGCCGTGAAATCTAAAAACTTACCTAATGTCTATCAGATCCATTGATAAATGCACTGAATTTCGTTGATGGCTAATTCCGGGTAGTAGTATTATAAATAAATTATTAAAAAAAATATATATAAATATATATATGAGAGAGAGAGATAATAAATATAAAATAATATATTACCGGTAACATGCGTAGTAAGAATTATAGTGTATTTTATACAATGTACAAAAAACTTTTTTAATAGCCTTAACCACAAAGAAAGCCAAAGTTTTGGCACTTTTCGAGGATATTATGCTAAAAACATGAAAAAAGTATTTTTAACCAAGGCATTTAGATAATTTTATATCAATTTTTATCAACTTCTTTATATCTATCTTAGACTGTGTTTTTTTCTTAGTTTATGTACTTCATTCTACTTTTTTGTATATCTAAGTTAATATTGTAAAATATATTCTTTCCCGAGTACGAAAAAAACATTGAAATAAATTTTCAAATTACATTCATGATTTACAAATAAACTTTTTTCCATTTCTATCGCACTAAATATATAATCAAAAAATATTTGTCGTAACTTAATTTTACGTTTCCCCTTTTTTCACACCCATTGCTTTCTGGTAATATTATATTTAAAAAAAAACAGTTATTGTCATTACACAAACCATACAATCAAATTTATGAACCAAAAATCTTTTCCAAGTCAAAACACGATTAGATTCTATGTGACTTTGAGTAAAAAACTGAGACGTCAAAAAAGGTCCAGGGCGTAAAAGATGTGACTGTATATCCATTATTTTGCTAGTATGATTTTTATTCGGTCAAGTTGTATCCATTATTTAGTAAATAAATATAAATTTTATAAAGCACGTTTATTTTTATTTCGTATTTTATCAAAACCGTGTCAATCATCTACTCAAAAGACGCGGTGTTGGTTTTGAAACCGCAGCTGTTCTAGCGGCCGACCGATTCATTTACAAGTAGCAATAATACCTAACTGTACTGAAGTCGAGATTTGATACCGTCCCCTTAAATGCAATGGTTTTATATTGTATTATTATATGGTATTGGAGTATACTTAGACATGTTATTTGCGTTTAGCTTTGGTGTAGCCGTCAATTACCGGATACCAAGAGCTGTTGAGCTTAGCTCCGTCGTCTCTAATGATATTAAATGGATTTTTGTAGATTTCAATTGCCTCCATAATCAGGCGTGATCTATAAGTTTTGGGTCTTCCCAGGACCTCCCAGGACGGGCCCAGGCCACAAATAAATAAGCACAAACTCGACAACCAAAAATTACACATCTTCGGATCTACCGGATCTGCCCTGATGATGGACACTGCAACGCTGTCCGAAACGTCGGCTAAAGAAGGAGTTAGCGCAACACGGCATAACACCCCAAAAACAAATAACAAAAAAACCTTCAGAATTATTTTTTGAATCTTTGCTAATGGCTCCAGGCAAGTATGTGTGGCACTACCCCAACTGATAATACCATATTCAAGAGACAATTGAACAAGAGCACAGTAAACTTGTTTCAGTTGTTTTCTATTTAAAATATCCCTAACATTTTTAAAGAAATATATGAGTTTCCTCAGTTTTGTCGTTAGGTTTGCAACATGTACATTCCATTTAAGAAGATTGTCTATTTGAACCAAGATATTTAATAGAATCAACTCTACTTATAGAAAGACAAGAACATAGGGTTATTATGGGGTTGCAGTTGTGCACTTTGAGGCTTTGTTGAGACGGTAAGAGCTTATTTGATATTCGAAATGATAATTTTTTTGTTTTGTCAGTATTCAGGGTTAATATGTACGCATCAAGCCAATTTTTAACAGTACGAAGGCCATTTTCTGCAATTTTACAGACTTCATTCCAAGATTTAAAATAGCAAAACAGTATCAAAGGCAAAAGTTGTGATTTGTCCACAAATTTGTAGGTTGCATAGATACATATGTGACTGATACGCGTGCAGTTCAACGATGTCCGCCCTGATGATTTCCAACTTCCGATGAAGAAACAAAAAATAACTGCACAAATGAATACGAGACTTCTTCATGTGATAGTAGGTAAATACGCATACATTACGTGGCTGTCCGGAAATTAAAATTAATAAAAATATTCCCTAAGCAAAAGTTTAATTAAATCACGTAATTATATTTACGCATTTTACCTAACACACTAACACCTAAACAGATGAATAAAAAAAAAATATTATTTTGGTAAAGAAAATGTAACCGACCAAAAAAGTTTAATTTCGTTATGCTTGCGGACGTTACTCTTCGGGATTCGAACCTGTGGCATCTGGGTATAAATTCAATCATTTTACCGATCTATCGCAGAGTTTGTAGGTACTCATCCAATTCATGTGATTGTAAATTCTTCCAGAACATAATAGGAACCTGTTTTCTATAGATTACAAAAAATTCTGAAAGCCTCGCTAAATATTTAGAGTATGTTGATCGTCGTGTACGTGACGAAGTTGTTTACTTTATATTTGAACACCAAAGACAACATGTTGTGAAATCTACTATAGATATCCGTAGATATTAGGCGTATATTATACATATTACTTAATTTTTTGTAATAAAATTGGTGAGAATAAAAATTTTATTGACATAATTCAAGCTAAAAATACAGTAAAGCTATGGTATATTAATTTTAAAAAAATATTATGACAAAACAACAAACATAATGGAGTAACATATAAATATTATTTTATTACTTATCCACATTTTTGTCAATGAACTGTCCTTGTGTTCTGATGAAACTAATTTTAAAACTTTGTCTGCCTCGAGCAATTTAGCCCGTAAACCGTATTAAGGATTAGTCACAAGTCGGTAATTCAAGAGTTCAGACGTTTATAGGATATAAACATAATCTATTTGATCGCCTCCTTTTAAATCTTACCGATGCGAAATTGGATTTCGTCCTAATGTTTCTTCTGGCGAGGAGCAAATAAAATTTAAGATATTACTTATGTACATTTAAGTCCTGATTAGGGCGAAAGCAATGGGAGTTAATTGTGGGGACTTGCAAATTAAATTGCAAGGGTCTGATGTATTGCTGTGAGTCAAAATAAGAATATGAGATAGTAGTTTGATCGCAGGGATCTCGTTTCTACAATATCATAAGAATATTAATAACACAACATTTGTATAGCGTAGTTTTGTGCTTATCATCATTATATTAACATCCATTCTCTACGAACTCCACGCTTTACTGCCATACAGTGTTGCCAGTTGCATTGATTTTACCTTTTTTAATGTTTTTTTCAGTCATTTATACCTCCATGTTTTTTTGAAAAAAAAAACCGTTTTTATCAGTCACCAAAAATATGTAATTATAGTGAGAAACGACTTTTTAGCAACGTTCGTGTGGGGGAAATCCGTAACTCATGAAGTTATTAAAGTAGTTTTGTTTAATGTAGTTCTTGAATCTCTTTATCTAATTATTATCGGTCACTTTATAATAGTAATACATCCTCAACGTGAATTTTTTTACTGGTCACCAAAAATATGTACTTTGAGTGAGATACGATGTTTTAGCATTGGTCGCGTGGGGGAAATCTCTAACTCAGAATTTTGGATCTTGAACATACGTGTTTATAGTATCTTTTTACCTAATATTATGTTTGTCAATATGAAATATAAATACATTCAAAAAATAAAATGAATCTATTAGGTACCTACAGTAGGTAATTACTGTTAGGTAAGATTTTGAAAAAATAAATTATTAATTAGGAGTTGTGGGAGAATTTCTTCTCATGAATCTGAAAAATGTTTAATAACATTAATAATGATTGGATTATTTCTATAGCGCCGTTTTCTTGAGAAAATCACCTCAAGGGCGCTTAACAACTTAGTTCATTAAATACTTTCAAAATGGTAATGATCACACTTCTAACGCTATTTATTTTTCTCGTTGTTATCAGCCCACCCTCGTTGAGAAAAGGCATAATTTTCATAACCAACACCCAGCAGGGAACTGCAGACCTCCCCACTAACTCTATCGCAAAATCCACATCCATAAAATTACAATGGTCTTGGTCAGGTCCGACTTCCAGCCACTCCAGCCTGTGGGTACGACATAAAGCCAGCCCACGCCGGTCGCTCCCGTTAGCAAATTGTTTTTGCACCGTTCGTGCTCCAAGTTGTACATAAATTGACGCGTACCGAATGAATAATTTCAGGGACACAATAGTCCTGCGAGAGAATAGCGCCTGAGTACCTAAACAGGGTATGCATCACCGGTTTTTGCGGCTAACCGGCTAACCGATATGTGTGGCTCGATTCCAATACCGGTAATGATATTTCGATGATAGTTGATAAATTAGAATAGCAAAGTTTACTGTAACACAGGTATTACGACGTATAAACGATATTTGTCGCGGTCGTTAATGGATAGGTACCTACTTATTGTTTTCGTGAAATGTTTTGTTCTTCTGAAAATTTTATGTTGTTTAATTGTTTATACATGACATATTTCGGCATGTTACGTAGAATATTTAGGAGAATAAATAATTATGAAACTAATTTTGAAATGGAACAAAAGATGGAGTGAAAGTGTACGAAAAGTGCATACCAAGTTTTAATTGTAGAGTGGTGGACATTGTCGCTATAGCACTGGTGAAATACCTCCGTTCAGTATCAAAATTTTGCTTGAACTGACTTGTTGTATTTACTGACCAAGTATGAATAGCCAGGTACCCAACCAACCTCTTCCACATCCCCCCCCATCCTCAACTTCTAAATTTTAGAACCACTAGATTCAGATGGTTTTAATCACATAAGAAATTACCCGAGAAAACTTTCTGAAAGAAAATATTTTACTTCGTCCTTTAATATATATGCTGTCATATTTTTACATTGTATACGTGTCAATATAATAATGTACGTGGTGTAATAATGTACGTCAAACCAGTAGCGGCTCATGAGTTTAGAGTGCAAAATTCTACATTTGATATTGTTCAGTCCAAAACGATTTTTTTGTTACTAGAAAAATCTAGGTTCATGCCAAGAGTCAGAAAAACAGAAGCGGATATACGAGACGATGTACGAATGTGAAAGAGGAAAAATGTGTGGCAGTGTTTCCTCTGTGCCTACATCTGCGGGAAAATGGCGCGATGGTTAGTTACTTAGTTAATAATATTATATTACTTTGCATTTAATTTTTTCTCCCTTTGTTTGTCGGATCGGTGACCCATCGGACCGACAAGGACCCTCTAGACGCTAGAGTACCAGACGTCCCTGTCCTGTACTACTCCACCTGCCTTCTTCCATTGCTGACCCATTTTTGTAGGGTAATAATCATGTTTTAATACCGGCGGTCGATCCATATTTTTTTTAATGTTTTACCGGTAAAGTAATCTCTCGGTATTTTGCAAGCCCTACCCAAGCGTATGCATGAACCAACCGGTCGCATAATATATTTGACCCGTGCTTATTATTGCCGAAACGCCACACTCATGAGATCCTTTAACTTTTTTCTGTTTGCTCAAATCGTCTCTCTTGTTTATTTATTTGGGCGAAGCAAACGTTGATATTAACGCGCTGCGAAATTGGATTACGAAACGTGATAATACGGTCGGGACTTGACACGTGGAAAAATCATGTTATTTAAGCACGGAACCATAATATTATTTACATGTCTGAAATTTCTGGTCATAATATTATTTTTATAAGATTTTCAAATATGAAATTATTTATCATTAACGTCCAATGAACTGAAATAGGCTTTGAGTATATGTGTCATTTTCAAAAATGATTTTTCAAGAATTCAGACAATACCGTGATTTTTCACGAGTTTGCGCTAGTTATTAATATTTTTGGATGAAATTACTTATTAGTTGGTAAAAATATTTAAAATCTCGAAAGCGTGCATTTCAAGAGTATTGTTTTAATGTTTATGTTGTTTGTAATTCTACTGCCCGGTTTCTTTTGAGTTTTGAGGTTCGTTATTACAGCGTCTAGTGTAATTTTTTTTATTGTAGTAAAAAAGCTGCAAATTTTGTGAAGCAATAACTCACCGTTTTTGGAATTTGCTCATGAAATCATAACTTTATTATATACCCTAGTTGAAACACGGTTTAAAGAAATTCGAGAAAATAAGAGAAGTAGATTGGGAAAATCATCGAAGAAGGTGGTATTCATATGATAAAAGTACAAGCAGCGCGGCGTTTTGTGAAAAATCGCCCGCATGGGTGAAGTACACTATTTTTTCCAAGGCTTTATCCAAATCTTAACCACAGAGACTCTATTATAAAGACTTAGAGCTTATGGCAAACAGATCGTTTACCACATCGTAAATCAATAACATAAAAATCTATATACTTCCAATGTGTCACCAGTGAGCGTGATGCAGCAAACAAATGTACACGTATAGTAGTGGAACATAGCTACAGTGGTTTTAAGCAATTTCTTTAAGCACAACCAATATGATAAATATTGTATTTGACTAGCTGTACCTGCTGTGGCGCCTTGCAGGACTTTCAAGAGCATTCTCGAACTTTCCGGAACCTTCTACAATCACCTACACACTCCGCCACTCAGTTTGGAACCTTATATAACCTTCTTGAACTTTCTCCTTTCTTCAGAAGGAGAATCTTCATGAACTTTCTGAAACCTTCCAGACTCCCCACGCAGTCGGCGGGCCAATTCTGAAATAATTTGAAGCGTTCGCGGCTTTCCCATAACAAAGCAGATTTTCGTAACCCACCCACGCTCAGCCAACCCCACAAACACTCTTACTTACTTTCGATGTGACACCAAGGGTTATCTACCACCATAACCACTTATTGGTGGCAGTGGCCAGTGGCCCATCGGTGGTTATGAATAAAATAAGGCGGGTAAAGAAACAATGGTTTATTTTTATAATATACTAGTGGATCCCCCGTCATGCTTCGCTATTGTATTATATTATATATATTCGCTTTTCGCTTCGTTATTGCGCCTCTGATTTCTTTCACCATTCACCAATATGTGCCACAATGTTACTGTTAAAAAACTACATTACTTCGACTTTAATTCGACTCCGTATGTCATTAAGGTGCATAGACATTGCGTTAAGTATTCCTCTGGCGTCCCCGACTTCATCTACCATTTAAACATGTCTAAACACTCCTGACACTGATAACAATAAACTTTGAAATTTTCAGCGATATCGGTGTACTGCTTTTCGAGTTTTGCGAGCATAAACATACGCAGGGTGAATTCGTATTTACATATTAAGATTAGAAACCAGTTAGAATTAAACTCAATCATTTGGAATGAATTTTATAATATAAGACGTTGTCCTGCCTCGGACCGCCTCCCATGTAGGGAAGTTAAAATTTGTTGTTGCATGTATTTTTGGATGAGAAATATGATTGAAAAAAAAACGTTGATAACTATTTTTTTTTAGATCTCGACAATAGCCCCGCCTATCGGTTCAAAACTTTCCATATATATATTTCAAGCTAGAACCAACCATACATATTGACAAAATTTCATTGAAATCGGTTAGGCGGTTTCGGAGATTAATTTTATTTTGTATAATAATTATGTCCCAATGGTCGAGTGGTTAAGGATGTTGTCCCGGTAAGACAGACATCCTGGGTTCGATTCCCAGTTGTGACCGTCATTTTTTATTTATTTTTGTTCTATTTCATCTTCGTTTTCAATGATAAATTAAATTTATTTTGAAGAAGGTGACGTAATATTCGTATAATTTATAATTAAAACTTCCCCAATTTCCCGACGTTACGTTGTAAAACAAAAACCCCGAAAAATAATGAATTTTAATTTTTTTAAATTCCTCCGAGTGAAAGTTTAGAAACGTGTTGTAGTAAAGTCTTTCGAACACCCACTCAGGGCGGCACATCTCCAATTAAGTTGAAAAAAGGAATCCCCTTGGATAGAAGATATTTCACTGTCCAGAGGGCCAAGTGGTCAAGTGGCCATATTGTCAAGGGAACATTCGGGAAGCTTATTCCCGCACGGTGTACCCACTCCCATGGCAATGATCAACGCATAAGTGCATCCAGCCATAATCAGAACAGATAACAGGGAAGATCAGGGGGGAACTTATATTACTTTTTTATCTTTTGCTTCTTTGAACTTTTTGCTAAGAAAATTTTATATAGGAAAATGCCAACTGATCAGTACAACTACAGTACATCTGTGCCTTTGTTAGGTTATGGTGGAATCTAAACGATACTGGAAATGCCTTTTTTGAATTAACTCCATCTTTGTGGATGCTATGTGGAGGGTTTTTTTAAGTAGGGGAAGAAGAGGACCGGAAGAAAAAAAGGTTTGAGGGGAAAGTAAGAATCTGGAGGGTTAGTGTGTCCAGGAGTGACGTACGAATCCATCTCTCCTACTCCGGTGCAAGGCGTTGGGTCGAGAGATTCCGTCTGGAGAGGTCAAAGGGTATTGCTTTACCGGCATCTTTATAAACATGAATGAATGTACCTCTGATGTTATGAATATAATATTTAGAGCTCTATATAACTGTGTAATGCAATCGTGAAAAATGCCCATCTCGTACACGACCCCACAAAGAGACATCCTGGGTTCTCACTGCCTCGAAAACCCTAATCCTCTATCAATAAGATAATTTGCTCCCACAGCATACATGATACATATGTGGGGCCTTAATGATTCCGCGATGTGTGAATGCTATACTATACATGCCACCCCGTTAAGATACATGAGATGATGAATGAATGTGAATGAAGCAAGGAGTATGTGCTAAGACAGAGTTGTATGATGATCTATCATCTCCACCTACCCCTGTGGAGAAACGACGAGAGAGTTAGTTATTCAAAATTCGAAGGATTTTTCATTCTAAAAATTCTTCTTTTCTGTATTCATTTTGGTAGTGTTATATTTAAAACTAAAATCAATTTGACTAAAATTCGGCCCGCGAGTTATAAGTCCCCCAGCATTCCGATTTGCTGTCTGCGCGATGGCCGGTTTGTTTTAATCGTATTGTTTTTGTGTTTGGGTTTATCTTATCCTGCCATCTCCGCGGTCCTTATTAGTGAAATAAAACAATGGGACCTTATCGACTCTCTCTCGGCCAGATCACTTGTGCCTTGTGCCCTCTTGCAACCAAATCTACCTTAACCTCCAACTACGAGTGTGAGATGGAGAATAACATTAAATTTGCTAGATTACGCTATTTAAGGAAAAGTTTAAAATTCATTTGATATCCCAAACTACTGCCTGCTTGCGTTCGATGACTTTTTTTCGCTTTGCGTGAATTCCTGTAAACGTTTTTTGTGTTGGGATGCCATTGGTGTGTTGATCTGTGTTACCCTTCCCCTCTTGAATGAGGGCCAATGCTTCTGACAGCCTTGCTGGGTCTAGCATTAAAAAAATGCTTGGACATCTTGAATTTTTTTAAAATATGAAATATTGCGAATATTGCATGAAATTTTGGCTTATGTAAATATTAACAATTTATAAACAAAGGGTTAAGAATTTTTAAGATGTGGCGGCAACACGACTTAATACGCAAAAGCCTACATGCATAACATTACGTTTTAGGAATATGGTTATACCATGCAGCCGTTAGAAATTTTATGCCAACAAAAATATTTGGTTGATATTTCCATCGTCGTTTTTTTCATTTTCCATCATTTTATATATAAGGTTTTTTTTACATAATTTATACTTTTGAAAAAGAAATAAACTCCTTTTGTCTTTAAAATACCAAAGATAACATTTTTGAATAAGGAAATCAGAACATATTCAAAACCCGCCGATTAAGGATACCAAGCATTGTCCGCTCCAATTAAAAAGGCATTAAACTTGTCGAGTTGATACTATCGAGCGATATTGCTCGTTGAAGAACACGCAAACTATTAAAGTAATTGAATATTATGCAAAATTACAGGCTTTCTCTCGTCGCGTTTGCATATGAGCACAGTGGAGATACTGCTCGTTTATTTTAAACTGTTATTTACGTCTGTTGACCAGAGCCAAAAAAAACTGCAAAAAGTGTCGTAAAAACGCAATAAAAATTCGTTAGAATTTTTTATATTTTGCTCGTTTTTCTCGTATTCTAGCGCAGACCCGTGAAAACTCACGTATTTGTGAGAGTGAAAGTATTTTTAAAAATTTCATAATAAGGTGGTGTCTGAGGTACGAAATTTCCAGTTAAGTGAAAAATATTCTGCACCTAAAAGCACAATACCCAAAGATATTAGAAGAACGAGATATGCTATGTTGTCCGCCGGACCGTAGGCGGAGTACTAACTAATTAGGGTACTTTGAACGGTATCGGGACGTGTACGCACAGAAATCTGTTCTATGTATTAGTGCGGATACCTTAGCGATGCCTTAGCGTAAGCAAAGGTGTGCAGTAGTATTGGTGAACAAAACCGGCGACACTCGGCAAAGCAATTCCACACAGTATGAACTGCTGGTAGCACATCTCGTTCTTCTAATATCTTTGACAATACCGGATCGACCCTTAAAAATCGGTTAGCGAAAACAATTAATTGAATGGAAGTAACAGAAAAGAAGTCATCTCTGAAGCGAGGGGCATTGACCAATCTTGGACTGAAGCCTTCACACGTCTACTGAAGGAAACTAGATCTACTGCATATTATAAGTAAAATATCACGACATCTGTAAATAATTTAAATAAAAGAAACACGCATTTCAAACAAATATTACTTATTTTGTCTTTTCTTTGTTTTCGTATTTTTCTTTTATTCTCAATATATTTTTTTTGTTTTTTCTGCCGCTTGTAGGCTCAAGGCTTGTTTTTATAATATGTAAATAAATGTATGCAACCTTTTTTTAAACAGGTATATTTACATTTTTAGTATAAATATTAAAATTAATAAAATAAAATATTAATCTGATTGTAAATAGGTAGATACCTACTTTTGCGCTTACCCGAACAATCGTTCCAATTTTTAAAATGACTTTTAAATTCAAAGCAAATCCTAATTCTAGAGTTTACTGAACCAGAGTTACTGACAGACATAAAGACCGACAACTGAAATAAGTATTTTTCGTAATTTCGAATGCTATTCTTCATCGTTTTCATCACCTTATCGTATTCGGGTTGGGGACCAATCACTTCCACCAGTTTTCCACTCCTGGACTACATCAGCGGCCGCCGTCCATTGCAGGTCCAGAATACCATACCGGTATGGTATTCTGGACCAAGTTGTTTTCCACAACATTATCTGGAACGTCTTCCTCTGGAAATGTCGATACTACTGTGTGCAGAAGTCGGTCTTCTGGCGTACCGAGGATCTACAGGTCCATGTCAGAGGTAGCAAAGGTCCCATTTAAGCACCTTACGGATTGTCTCTTCTTACTAACCCTCCACACAGCATCCCCAAAGATGACATAGGCACTGAGGGAAATTATTTTCTTCAGGGCCTCCTGTGTGGAGTTAATATAAAAAATAAAAAAAATGACGATTTTTTTTACTTGGCATGTAAAAAAAAAACTCCACACAGGAAACAAATAATTTCTCAGGACCTATGTCATCTTTTGGAATGCTGTGCGGAGGGTAGGGGAAAGGTATGAGGCATGGGTGAGTAGGAACCTGGGAATGAATGAATCCATCCCTTCTACTGCGGTCCAAAGCGATGGGTCGAGAAAGTCCTGCTGGAGAGGTTAAAATGTCTTCGTCAATCATTCTCTCCCGATTCGGCTCGCCATGCAACAGGTAAGCAGACCCATCTGAATTCAACGCTTATTTTTGTAGTTTCTTCGGATAAATTGTAGAATTCCTTATTTGAGATTTTTTTTAAATGTTACATAAAATTTCTGCATGGTTTACAATTATTAGAAGTTAAGGATTTAAGTACCTACTTATAAACATTTGATTTTTATTTGTTAACTATAAAAAAAATTAGAAACATCCTTTTTTTGGACGCGAGGTTTACTGTTCACAAAATTACTAGTAATACTATTAGTTCAATGTAACTATTTAATAATAATATTCAGTTATAGAAAATAAACTTTATAAATTTTGATGGCACATCAAATAATAATTATAGTTTACAAATTCTTGTCCAAGACGTGAAATAAACTTCTAATGCAACTTGGACTTAGAAACCTGTTCTTTTGTTCGAACGACCTGCGGTTCTCTATAGAAAAATAAACCAAGAGAACTGGCACATCGATACGAAGATAGAAAAAACTCTGGGGTACATAAAATATCGTATTGTTAACAATGAAATCATGACGATTCCTCTCTTACAATTTCAACGGGCAGAACGGACCATCATTACCGCTTGACAATAGACGAACTCGTGATTCGTAGATCTCAAACCGTCGAGCGTTAACATAAAAAAGGTATTAAATCACAATCAACTTTTCTTGGAAATAAACTACGCGTACTATAATCTAAGTCAGCCTTGTTCATCGGCTTCTAGTACTCTCTTATCGGAGGTTGGTTATCATCAGGACATTTACCATCCTGGCTGCTACCCAAACAACATTCTATAGTTACGTAGATTTCTATACCGATTTGGGACATTTTTCTCCATTAGGTGGAATACCTTGGATTAAATAATCTATTAGCAGTCTTTTAGACATTCTATAAAGAACTTATTGACGATTTTCATTGTAGAGAGGTAAGCTCTTGAAACCCCGTTAATTAAATTAATACATCATACATTAATAGACAGGCCGCCGGGAGGGTGCTTCAGGGCCCGGGGCCCGATCCCATCGCCCCCAGCCTCATGCTCATAGACAGGTCACCGGAAGGGGGGTTCAGTGCCCGAGGCCCTGGCCCTCGGCCTCCGGCCTCATGCCCATAGACCGGCCGTCGGGAGAGGGGTTCAGGGCACGAGGCACGGACCCAGAGCCCCTGGCTTCATACCCATGGACGGGCCGCCGGGAGGGGAGTTCAGGGCCCGAGGCCTGAGCCCAGAGCCCCCGTCCTCATGCCCATAGACAGGCGCCAGGAGGAGAGTATAGGGCCCGGGGACCGAGCCCAGACCCCCGGCCTCATGCCCATAGATAGGCCGTCGGGAGGGGGGTTCATGGCATGGGGCACGGACCCAGAGTCCCCGAATTCATACACATAGACGGGCCGCCAGGAAGGGGGTTCAAGGCCCGGGGCCCGAGCCCAGAGCCTCCGTCCTCATGCCCATAGACAGGTCACCGGAAGGGGGGTTCAGTGCCCGAGGCCCTGGCCCCGGGCCTCCGGCCTCATGCCATAGACCGGCCGTCGGGAGAGGGGTTCAGGGCACGAGGCACGGACCCAGAGCCCCTGGCTTCATACCCATGGACGGGCCGCCGGGAGGGGAGTAGAGGGCCCGAGACCTGAGCCTAGAGCCCCCGTCCTCATGCCCATAGACAGGCCGCCAGGAGGGGAGTTCAGGGCCCGGGGACCGAGCCCAGACCCCCGGCCTCATGCACATAGATAGGCCATCGGGAGGGGGGTTCATGGCATGGGGCACGGACCCAGAGTCCCCGAATTCATTCACATAGACGGGCCACCAGGAAGGGGGTTCAAGGCCCGGGGCCCGAGCCCAGAGCCTCCGTCCTCATGCCCGTAGACAGGCCGACGGGAGGGGTGTTCAGGGGCCGGGGCCCGAGCCCAGACCCCCGGCCTGATGCCCATAGACAGGTTGTTGGGATGGGGGTTCAGTGCACGGGGCACGGACTCAGAATCCCCGGCCTCACGCCCATAGACAGGCCGCCGGGAGGGAGGTTTAGGGCACGTGGCACGGACGCAGAGCTCACAGCTTCATGCCCATAGAAAGGCCGCCGGGAGCAGGGTTCAGGGTCCGGGGCCCGGAGCCCGGGGCCCAAGCAATCGCATGACTTACCTAATATCTTAAGCGCCATTATGTTGATGATTTTATCACGAAAACGGCGCCATGCACTAATCAAGCTTATTATTTACGTACATACGAGTACCTACCATAGATTCAAAAAGTTTCTTCAAACATAACACCACAAATCACCACAAAATATGGTTGTCATGCACGACTGTACTTAACGTCTATGTATGAAATAAATTTGACGAGCTTAGCCCTGATACTGCCGTAGCGCATCGTCTCTGTCAGGGCCGGACTTCTGCCGAGGCCTGAGAGTCCCGGGCCTGTTGCACAAACCTTGAGGGGGGCGGCCAGAGTCTGCTAATTTTTGTTTTACACTAACTCCACTCAGGAGGATAGGAAATAAGTTCCATAAATTATAATATATTAGCTTTATGGATGTTGTTAACCTAGTATACATTGAGGACACGGGACTCGGAAATTAATATATAAAATTTTCCAAATTCTAGAGGCCAACACAGGTATTTTACAAAAATAATTCACTTTTTATTTAAACTTAAATTTTGCTTGTGCATAGATGAAGGACTTAGTTAGCATTAGATTGAACTCACGATGCCTGGGTTGGAATCAGAAGCATTTAGCCTCCGTGGTCGAGGAGTAAGGCTCTCGACTAGCAAGCCGGAGATTTTTTTTTCAATTAATTTGTTATTCTACAATTTACTCATTTGAAATAATGTATATTGGCCCGTTGCAGAGTGAAGATATTATCAATATTGTCCTGATGTAAAACCACCATTCAGAATTGAAACATTGGTTGAAATGGCTTTGGCAGTGTTTTGTGACCAGATCTGAATAGCCATGTACTTCCCCGCCTTCTTCTCCCCATCTTCTTCCTCTCCCCACGACCTTTACTTTTGTGCTTCTACAAATAATATTATAATTTTTTTTAATTTGCCGTATTCGCAATTTTATTCGTCTTTTTTATATATCCATAGATAATTAGCTACACATTAAAATGTGAATATTATTTATTTTTTACCTTAATAATAATAAATAATAATAATTGGATGACTTGTATAGCGCCGTTTTTGTGCAAAATCACCTCAAGGGCGCTGTACCTTAATAATAGAAACATTATATCGTTTCGGTTTCTTGAAAATATTAACAGATATTTTTTCTTTGATTGTGTATTAGGTTTATATTTTGAACATTAATAGTTTCTTTTGTTAAATGTCTAATCGTTAAATAAAAAATAGTAGCACTGTTTGGCGACCACGTTTTAGCACGGTCTTGAATAGCATGGTACTTTCCAACCTTCTTCATTCCCATCTCCTTCCCTTCCACAATTCCTTCATATCATTCCCCTTCTTGGGGATTTCACAGATTTGCTGGATCACATCATCACATAAAACTTTGTTCATAATCCTTTTTGTCCATGGTGTTTTAAGGACTTGCACATATCCCCATTTCGAAGGCTTCCATCTTACGTAGTAATTAGAATTACGTTCTGAGTTCGGTATCTACGTCGCGCGTTGGTTAAGTCGCATGTAACCTTATATTCTATGGCTCGGTGGTTCTGCGGGCATTTGAGTAACTGTTCGTAAGCTGCTATACTGCTAACATTTGAGTAAGCTGCTACCCTGACAACTTTAGAGCAGTTGAGAGAGAACTTACATAATGGGAGAAGGTGGGTTGATTCTGTCTAACTTTACAGAAACTTGAGGAAGTCTTTCAATCGAAATTACAACGCGTTCCGAACTTTAATGCCCGTTAAATGTCTTTTTCGCGAAAACTTAATTGGCGTCTAAAATTTACAGTGTGTGACATGCCGTTTAATCTAGAAGCATGAAATTACTTGAAATACGGTGCAGACTGGGATTGCACATTGTGAGATTGATCAACACTATTAGGTACCATGCTGCGATTGATGTCTTCAACTTTTTTTAACTGCTCGAATTTAAATTTAATACCAAATCCACTGAAACAAATAGGAAAAGGAGATCTTTTAATTTGCCATAATGTTTCTAAAATAGATTCTAAATAGTCTGTCTTGTATAACTCTGGAACTCGGATTTGCTTTGAATTTAAGTGGCTTTTTCAATGTTGGAACTGATGGCGTGAAGAATTCAGAATCATGCCTACTTGAACTAAAATAGCACAAAACTGAACCTACACGGAGAAAAATGAGTATTGCTAATTTATTAAGAATCTCTTGAAATTATTGGTTATCTGGTTAAAAACGAGATTGCAGACCTTTAACAAATGAATTACCAGGTTTCCTGATAAACTTTTAGTAAATAACGAATAATATTAGCGCGATGTCGGAACACCTGTTAATTAATTAACATTAATTTGCTGCAATCTCGTTTTTAACCGGCTTACCAATAATTTTGAGACATTCTTAATAAATTATTTATACTCAGTTTTCTCCGTATACAATATTGTTAGGAAGTTTTCTCCGCGTACAATATTAGAAAATTTTCGTCACTATTTTTGCTTGACCCTTCTGCAGTAATATTGTCCTTGTTCTGATGGTGTTCTCTGCATAAACTTTCAGCTTCACAAATCCTACAATTATAATATCCCGAGAATTTTCGCGGGTCTGCGCTAGTAGATACTGTAATAATAATATTATAATAACACGTAACACAAATTCGTCACGTTTATCCATTTTCAGTCTCGCAAAACAAAACAAAGTTGACGTGCCTTTTAAAATATCAGTAACCAAAGTGAGTTGTGGATAGACAGATGATACTCGGGCAAATATTGGCGCTCTCCGCACAAGCAGTCTCTAGCCGTCTCTCTTGGAGCAGGGAGACAAATGACATATTTATTGGTGCACCGGGCGGCGAGGACCGACGGGCGACGACACATTTCTCGCCTTTGAGATTCGAATGCCGATGAAGGACAAATGACATTCTAAGGATGTGGCTGGAACATGGCTTACTGCAAAAAAATCTATTCAAAACGTACAGAATTTCTTCCGAGAGTACGTATTATATATATAATACGTACAGGCATATAATATTTATGAAAAATCTTATGAGATACAACAAAATAAAATACTAAGTTATATGTATCTATCTCCTATGGATAACCTCCAGCAACGCCGAGTACACGTCAGCTGGTAATAATTATAATGTTGTCCATTAAAATTGTACCATTGTTAATATTTGTGAAGAAGCTTCTTAATAGAAAAAAAAGGGTTTTGCTGTGAAGAAATTATGACAATGTAACGAAACTATTGAGCAAAGAAAAGTGAAAAAGGGTAATTTATGAAATTAATCGGTTAATTTGAATAGCGGCATTTTTTTAAAGAATTCTTTTAATTTCGCACCTCTTTGCGGACACGCTTACAATAAAGATGTAATTTACTTAAAAGCGATACATTCATTTATGAAAATCTATGTAAATGTTCGTTTCTTCAAAACCTTAAATCTCCGAAAGTTCTTCACTGATTTCTTTTTTAAATTTAGACACAACGCTGCATTCGAATACACGTGTGTTTTTATGTAGATGTCACCTGTACCTTATTAAAAACAGTACCATCTGTTGGACAAAAAAGCAACACGCGCTATTGTTAATCTATCTGCTTTGACAGACTGAGCCACAGCAACGCGTGGCGGGGTACCGCTAGTAATGTATAAAACCTCTGTAAAATCATATAGGACCACTGAGAAAATTGTTAATGATAACGTTTTACATCTATTTAAATTTTTGTATTAATTAAAAATGATTTGACTGAGGATTGAACCTTCCTACCCAGGAACTGGAGTTGATAAATACACCAACCTCGCCAAACGCCGATCGAGCTGCTGTAATGTCATTCGATTTGACTGAGGATTGAACCTTCCTACCCAGGAACTGGAGTTGATTACTACACCAACCTCGCCAAACGCCGATCGAGCTGCTGTAATGTCATTCGATTTCTGAAAAAGGTGTATATTTCCGCGTGTGTGTACGCGATTGCCATCAGAAATGGCAATCGCGTACACACACGCGGAAATATACACCTTAGCGTGATAGACATGATAAGAAGGTTCAATCCTCAGTCAATGATTTGACTGAGGATTGAACCTTCCTACCCAGGAACTGGAGTTGATAACTACACCAACCTCGCCAAACGCCGATCGAGCTGCTGTAATGTCATTCGATTTATGAAAAAGGATTTGACTGAGGATTGAACCTTCCTACCCAGGAACTGGAGTTGATATCTACACCAAACCTTTCATTCGATTTATGAAAAAGGTGTATATTTCCGCGTGTGTGTACGCGATTGCCATCAGAAATCGATAGAATGCATTGTCATCGAGAACGAGTCTGTCTGCTCTAGTTTAACCTCAATCGGATGTCGTTACTTGGGTTCATCTCGGCTTGGCATTTGTTACTTAATCACTACGGAAAACAAAATAAAATTCAAATAGATGTATTTAAGAAATGTATATTTAATAAATATTGTAATTTCTGAAGTGATTCCGTAATAATTTCGGAACATTTACATAAAACAAGTTTGAAAAATAAAAGTATTATCGGGGCATCAAACTTTTTTTCATTTTATTATATAACGTACATACCATGTCTATCACGCTAAGCATAAAGAGTACCTATCAAAAACAACAACTTTTCTGGAGAGCAATTTCAAATGTATAAATTTTATATTTATTGGGTGATTAAGTAACAAATGCCTATTTTTAACTGAATTCTATTTTATATACTACGTGAAAATTTTGTCCCAGAGATTGAATTTGAAATAATTTAAAAAAAAATTATTAACTTTTACTCCTTATAGATATTTCAGTCTTTTTAACATTGCATTCACGCAGAGGGATATTATTACTTTCACATTGTACTTTCTAGAGAAAGCAAATAATGGACGGTTTAATACATAAATAAACAAAACGTTTATATATTTATTTTCCCAGAAGCATTGCTCAACATTTATGACATCTTCACTAGTACCGCAGTGATTCTGCCGCCGAGAGCTACTTTGCAACTTCTCCCTCTTTCTTACAATCTGCTCCTGGAGCAGAAAGGGACGCTTAAGAACTATCAACGGCGCGTTTAGCTACCAGCTGATCGTTTCAGCCACCGTTGAAACCACTGAATATATAACTCCTAGAAGTGTGGTCTAAGGACGGGTCTTAAAGAAAACAGATGTCACTAATTTTTAAGACCTCTAGACTCTTATGTTCCAGATAGGCTACTGAAGTTCATTGTCTGTTCAGAAAGAAAAATCAATATTTAGGAAGGTTTCATCAAATAACGAGACCTAGGAAGGCTGATAGAGGTATTGAAAGATAGTTACATGCAGGTAACTGCATTAATGGAGAACTAAACGCGGTTGGCGCTAGCAAAGAAATGTCCAAATAAGCGAAGCTAGCAGTCGAGAATGGAGTGCTTGTACCTACTCTAAGAGTAATATTAAGAAAGGGACGCTCAGATGGTTTGGGCATGTAAATACAATGAACGAAGAAAGGATTATAAAAATAATATATGCAAATGTGAATGGTAGAAGAATTCGGGGATGCCCGAGGAAGACGTGGCACGATCAAGTGAATCAGATACTGTGAATGAGGCAACGAGTGTTACCAAAGACCGAGTTGTTTGGCGGTTCGTTATCTCTGCCAACCCCGGCGGCAAAACGGCACGATGGTTAGTTAGTTAACCAAATTCACCAGAATTGAGGAAACATGTGAGTATTTCGGGCACACTGACTCGCCCATAATACATTTCTGTATGTTTATCAATTCGGTGGCTGTACATAACATATTCGTGTTGACACATTAAGCGCTGACTACCCCACATTGACATTGTATCGCCAGATTTGCTATCCTGGGAATAAAATGTTATGAAAGTTAGCTAAAAGTTGTTACAACTGTCATCTAAATTTGGCCCAGTTCTGCTGTCGTGGGAGGAACTGACGTTGTTGTTATTTTGTTTTTACGACACGTCATAAAATGTACAGCATTTGGTTATTATATTATTATTTATTACCAGTTGTGGAAAGCCCGTCAAAAAGAGGTGTAAGCGGAACTCTCAGCGGCAGCACCGAAACTATTTATTCTTGATGTGAAACTTCTTATGGCGCGCCTTGGGGAGTATTACCGACCGACTCCGGCATAGCAAGCGTGGCAAGATGGAAAGACGTTCTTGCTCGGACGACGCTTCATTCGGCCAGCCTTGTGACTTGTGACTTGTCGGCTCTTTCCGCCCGGTCGCCAGAATTCTGTGCGAATTTGCTTATATTCTCACTAAACTTTGTAATGTATTTCTTTGTGTATATGTATTTTAATAATAATAAAATAATGGTTTTATTATAAAAAATATAAGGATTTGTAAGGTAAAAAATAGGGTTGCCAATGCATATGTTCTAAAATACCCACAATAGATGTTCAAATTTCCTACAATTTCCCAACAAGTTCCTTTACCTCTTAAAATAAACAAAATTCTATTGAAATAAGCATTTATTTTTAATAATATAGTATTTTTTTGATTTCTTTCGTTCAGGCTTTAAAAAAAGATTTATTTTTAAAATTAGTCCGAAAGAAAACGAAAATTCTCACGACTATTTTAAATATTGTTTGTAAATATGGTTGGATAATCATGAAATACCCAGAATCCCAGCATTTTCTACACAAAAAGGTTCTCCCCCAAAAAACTTAATTCATAAAAAATCTTAGAAATACAAGCACTTTGGGAAATTCCCCACGAATTGGCAACCCTGCTTTGTAGCAAGACGCTAACGAATATCATTGGAAACAATTATTATTGTAATTTCTGACCGTGATGTAAAATTAGGGAGTTCAATCTGTACTCCTGACCTTTCACTTTAGAGATCACATAAATAGGATTCTTAGCTGAAGGTTGAGTCAAGGAAAATCAACGTGAGAGTCATTCCAAGAGAAGTAACTTAATTAGTAAAGCAATATTCGCCAAACTAATCAACTCCAATCAGTCGTTAGCACCCAGCACTGATCATCGGACATTCTAAATTCAAAACTTAAATTACTAAAATAGACCACTGCTAAAGAAACTTTAACCTGAGTAAGTAGCTTTTAATTCACTTGCGTGATTACTACGATAAACGAGTTGGTAGGTAAATCAATAAATCTCTATATAAGAATAATTTTAAAGGGCGCCATTTCGTTTTGAAACATAATGACAATAAGGATAAAAAACAAGAGGTACAAAGCGAAAGGTTATAAACTAATACTATCAAATTGACTAGTTTCATGTCCAACACGTTACAAATCAAATCGGTATTTTCATATCCTAGTGTTTTAATTGTGCAAATATGGTAAAATTTTGTTAAAACATAGTAAATATTTTTTAAATATTCGCCACAATCGGTGTAAACAAAATATATCCAAACATATCCACTATCAAATGATTTCCTTTACTGTGCAAATTGAGATCTTCTTTGTGTTTTTAATTTATTCATTGTTGGCAGTTTGTCCAACAAATCTGAACCACTCAGAGCCCGCGACATCTGTAATTATGTAAATACCACTTTCCGTTTATTTATAAAACGTCGTTAAATCTCCGCTAAAGCAAAGTATTTAATTGTTATTTAACTGTGTTTTTAAGTTAATAATTCTAAAGTTTGTAAAGCGACCCGAGGTGGATTAGTTTGTCAGAGCGATAAATTAAATAATAATATTGAATTAACTTGTTCCACTATCATTGTAATGTTATGTTATTACTTTTAAATATTTTATTTTAATATATTTTTAACTCCTAGATGTCTTTTACGTACCATGTAGTAGGTAGATCTGTTTTTTAGAAATTTATGAAAATAATAATAAAAATTCCTAAGAGTTAGCAAAATCCAGGAAATTTAAATGTGTGACAAATTTAGATAATCTATTAATATCCACAAAATATCAAAGAATCTATAAAAATATTGTTAAAAATAATTTATAAACTAGTTATAAATTTTTCGCACTTACAGCCTTTAAATTTTTGCTAAGTTCAATTTGGGGGGAATGCAAACCACAATTGGAATGAGATATACTACATTTAATTTTTAAAGTGTTTTGTTTAGGTACGCGTAGACTGACTAAAGCCAGGGGTTACCCTCAAAAATCCACAACAATAATATAACCTACTTACCTTTCAGGATTTAATTACTGATGCACAGTAAATACCCGATTTGTATAAATTATAAATAATTAGATAATGTCAAATAATGCATTAACACCACACTAATTAATAATGTTGTTACATTGCATGCATATTTTATGTTAATGTTCCATCGTTTTGAATACAAAATTGGAAATATCCAACATTTTGGTTACAAGTATTGGTAAAACCAAAGTTTTAATTAATATTTTGTTATGTTTAAATTTTCTAGATTTTTACATTCCTACATTAACCATAATCTTCTTCTTCTCTTTCCCCTCCCCTTTTCTTTCAACCTCAAGTCATCCCCCAAATTGGCAATGGGGGTAACCGTGCAATTGAGGATGCCTTAGTCCAACTGGCTCCGCCCAACGCGAAAATCACGTAAAAAAGGTTTTAAATTTTTATATTTGAAAATTTCACGGAGAAAACTTAATGATATAAAATATTGCAAATTTATTAATCATTATAATAAATATATAAAATATTGCCAATTTATTATTGCCAATATTTTAATCTGCTTAAATTACTCGTATTCCTGTTAAAAACGGGACTGCAGACCTTCAACGAATGGATTTAAAGGTTTACTAATAAAACGGTCTTATCAAATTTATGAGGAAAAGGACGCCCGCACGAACACGTGTTTCAACATATTCTGAATAGACTTATATTTTATTAGGAAATTGGAAAATTAATGGATTAAATAATTGGAAAATATATTGCAATCACTTTTTAACGGGTTTCCATAAATCATCTATTTTCTCCCTATATGGACGGGTTAGAATATTACCTAAATATGTAGATAGGTATATAAAAAGTTATATTTTATTAATGTATCACACTAACGGCGCGATAAAAGTTAAGGATAAAGTAACTGCATGATATATTATATTCTGACATATGTATATCACCGTATTACGGGTATGTGCTCTGGTGATCGAAAGTTGTTATAATATGTAGGTAGGTAGGTACTTATCTGTACTCTGTAGGTATCCGTACTGAGTAATAAAGAAACCATTTTAAAAATTACTTACCCACCTGGAATAATTAAACAATATAATTTTGGTTGTGTATTCCTACGTAAGTATATAATTTAAAAATAAATCATTTTACTTTTAAAAATAAAGGTATATTATTTTAAATCTCGTGATGTTTCACTGGTTTGCGCTTGTTCTTTATATTGTTCTGGTAGAATTTCAGAATCGCTGGATATGATAAGTCAAACACGACAAAAACTGTCAAAACACATACATTTTTGAAACGTTGATTGACAAAAAATATAAACACATCTTTTACCATCTCCACTGACGTAAATATTAGTATTTTGTAGTAATTGAATCGAATCAAAATATCCCATTTTTTAACTCAACCAGTATCTAGATACATCCATTTTTAAATGTTTTTAAAACTTAAAAAAATGGTTTCACTGCGGATTGAACCTTCCTGCCCATGAGCTGGAGTCAACTTTACTAACCTCATTTATTTCGTTCATATAAATTGCTGTAATGTCAGCCGATTTTAGAGAAGTGTGTTTATACTCGTATGTCCTCTTGTGTGTACGTGCTTGCTACCAAAAGTTGAACATGTATTGGACAATTAATCAATTCATCTCTTCAAAACGACAGAAAGGTTACCTTCCCACCCTTTGAAGCAGAATTTTGATAGATCGTGATGAAATTTCGCACACTTGACGTTCGACATAAGAGAATCGTTACGACACTGTCTCCATCTGACTTTATGAAGACCGAGATACGCCCGGGATAAAAAACTTTCTTCTACATTCTTAACAAACTTAAAGACTAAAAGCTCTAAGCTCAAACAGCTCAATGCTCAAATCAAAAGCTTAAAGCTGTACGTTCAAATCAAATGATCAAAGCTCAAAGCTAAACGCTCAAAGTTCAAAGCTTCAAATTAAAAATTCAAAGCTATAAGCTCAAATTTCAAAGCATAAGATCAAAGTTCAAAGAAAAGCTCAAAGTTTGAAGCAAAATTACAAAGCAAAAGCTCAAAGTTCAAATAAAAGCTCAAAGTTCAAAGCAAAAGATCAAAGTTCAAAGTAAAGCTCAAAGTTCAAATAAAAGCTCAAAGTTCAAAGCAAAAGATCAAAGTTCAAAGTAAAGCTCAAATTTTAAAGCAAAAGCTCAAAGTTCAAAGCAAAAGCTCGATCGGATTTCGGGAAGTGGGTTAATTTTTCGATCATTTAAGCAAAACTATTTAAAACAAAAACTCAATTTAAAAAGATTACCGATGTATGTTCTTTTAATTGGTTTCATCGATTGCTTACGTCCTTAGTCTAATATGTTTGTTCCAAGTTCCAAATTCAAAATTCGCTCCAAATTCAAAACCGATCCAGATGCACACAACACACATGCACATTGCTTAGTGACAGAATGCAAGTGTCCGCGCATGCGTACCACGGCCGGAACCTGTTTGTGCGAGACTGAGATAGATGTCATACCACGCCGCTCCAATCTGACAGATCGGTTTAGGCCTTTGCCGCGTGCGGAGCTCTCGCTCGAATTTTCTAACGATCTCCAAAAACGTGCCGCGATCTATTTTCGAAAAGAACTACTTAAAAAAACAAAGTGTACTTTATATCTTTCAGAACACAAAATAATACAGATTTTTGTGAGACGAATAACAATAACAATCGAAAAATATTTTGTGACCAAACAAAATATTTCTAAACAATTTTTTCAAGGCATTTACGTAAATTATATTGTAAAATAAAAGTGTTCGTTAGTTAATTAGAATTAATTTATAATAAAAAACTTGCACAAAGTGCTAACATTGATAAAATAAAACAATAGTTCTTACTTAGTCTACATTCTACACGAGTTTTATAATTAAATTAAGTAAGAATTTTTTTCTTGCGGCTTGTAGCAATAATCAATTTTATATTGTATATTGATCGCGGAATGATGCATTTTTCAAAAGCCAGCCTCGTTTGAATGAAAGTTTTTGAATTCAAAAGAAGATAATAAATATATAGTGAAGTGAGCTACATACGTTTAGTGTTGGTGGTCGCTTTCGACTGTTTTCGGTTGAAACAAGCGACAAAGATTATTGTTTATCTTTGTGCAACGCGTCTGTGGAGCTAGTACAGTTGGTTCTTCGATAGGATTGCATCGGGTCTCGTCTCGTTCCAACAGGCCACTTCGTTATTTACAAGGTAGGAATTAGGAATACAAACAAATCTATTCAAATATGTATTTTAAGAAATAATATTAAATATGTACAAATTTGGGTAAATATACAGAAAATAGGGACACAAAATAAAAACCACTGTGTATCAGTTAGGTATAATGAAAAGTAAGTATTTCAGTTTTCGAAAATTGAAAGTAATGGATTTTGGTAGCTATTCCGTAAAAATACGAATAATTTGTCTTTTCTTCACCACATGTTTTGACAATAAATAATTTATGTTTTCATTAAACTCACCTATTTTACAGTCATAGTTTCATATTTTGGTTCAAATAAGAGAAGAAGAAACTACCCTTAAAACTTTGATATCTAGAACAATTGCTGCAAAGTAACAATTTTTTAATTTTGACGAAATAACAATTAAAACACATTATTATCCATTTCCAGAAACTGGAATACTTACTTCTCAGCACTGTCTAACTACCAAAGTATTTTTAAAATAAAATGTACGTACTAAAAGTGTCTCTATTTTCCTAACGATTATTTTTTCATGAAATAAAAATAAAATTTTATTTCAAATTATAAAAAGGTACGTAATTATTATGTACATATCGACAAAAATTCCAACGATAATAATAATTTCACGGCCAAAAGTATTATTATATTGATTTGTTTTTAGGGTATTATATCGTGTTGCGCTGCCTCCTTTTTTAGCACACTTTTCGGATAGCGTTACAGTGTCCATTATCAGACTGACGATGAACACTGTAATGTAGCGCAACACGCCGTCATACCCCTAAAATAAATCACTATAAAGTACCTGCCTATGTTAAAGTTTGAAGTAAACAGAGCTCAAATCTACAATGGACGGTGCTAGACTTTTCGTCAGCAGAGTGAAAAGATTGAAAATACGACATTATTGATGCTGTAGCTGAACAAAACAATGTATTTTCAGCTACGTACAACATCAATAATGTCGTATTAATCAATCTTACCACTCTAGCTCACGTCACGGCACAGTCACGGACCGCCACTGCTACCTACTTACTCAACGATGGAGGTAAAATAGACAAAAGCGTGTTTCTTTAGACCTGGACTACAATGCAATTTCTAGTCGCTCGATTGTTCAGTCGCTAAAAATTAAACTCATTATTTCAAATACAAGTGCACACACACATACACGCACATACCCACACACACATGCGATTAAACAAGCTAGAAATCGCAGAGTTTGGCCTTACGAACAAATACCTATTTGTCTTTTTTATTTTCCTTCTAATTAGGTATTTGTATTTAATTAGTTAGGATTAACTTGTAAACCTAATTGTAATATTTAATTATTGATATTTATTACCTTTAATAAGTTAATTATAATAAATCGAAAATTTATATTAGACTAGAAGTCAACAAATGTTCCAGATGTGTGGCTGATTAGCCAACACTAGTACTTTGTAATACTTTTTTAGTCAGTAGAATGTTATTGTTGCCAACTTTAAACGTATTGCCCGCCTGTAATTTTAATTTATTTTTTAAATAATTTTGTAAGTTTATATTTTAAATATTATTTTAAGTTCACATGTTTTTAAAAAAAATATTTACTCTAATTATTGTTAAGAATTCCCTACTGAAATGATATGATTTAATTATAATATACTATTTTTTAATAAATACGACTAGATTGAATTATCCAGATATCAGTCTCTAGGTTGAAAAATATTCGGGTAAAATTACACTGAAAAGATGACAGCCAAAAATATGGGAAATAATTTAAGATAATATCAGTAATTTGAAAAATGGTAGTGTGAGTATCATAAAAATGACGGAATGTAATTAGGTGGCAATAGGTCAAATGGCAGAGTTGCCAGTCCCGGAAAAACTACAGGTTCTGGGTTCTAGTCCCATTGCGACTGTTACCTTTTTTATTTTCCTTGTCTATCCCTTTCAAATGTTTATTATGATTTGGCGTCCATAATAGAGCATAGCAAGACACATAGAAATTGTATTTAGCTTTGTATAAGCCGTATTGCAATTACCAATTTGTGTGTCAATCATAAATAAGTGTATTTGACGTTTTATTGACGGAGTATAAAAATATCAAGTGAAATTTCAATTTCTAATTTGAGTAAGCCTAGCTAAATTTCATGTTTATTTTTCTAAACGATCGAAAACATGAAAAAGATTAATGTGTTTTTTCTCTGTCTGTGCGGCATTACTATATTCGTCTAATGTAAAAAAATTGTGCTATTTAACAAGGGTTAATTAAATTTAAGACGTTAAACCTTTGTCTACTAACTTGTAACTTGTGGGAAACCACCGGCTAAAATTAATCGAGTAAAAAGTCTTACTAGTACAATGAAGATTTTTCAGACGAGAAAAAAACTTTAATATATTTGATTGTGTATAAACTTGAAAGAAACGTGTTATAAAATTATAACTTTTACCTCCAGGGTGTTTTAATTAAATTTACTAAGCTTTAGGCCAGTTGCAATATTTACGCACAAAAAAATACTTAATTTACCGGCAAGATCCCAAGTATATGGCCAACTAGGCTTGGTTATTATTTTACAGTAAATTTAATATGAAACGTGCTTTTTATTGATATAATCAGTACTCTACTTATGGGTTATGGAGAGCTCTAATAAGAACGGTACGATATTGTATCGAACACAGAGATCTTCTTACATAAGTAACTGTAATTCGAACAATGGATATTTTAGGATAGTTATCTATAAATAATGTGTTAAATCCTCGTTTCAAACATGCCTACGTCCAGTATTTTTTCTATCCAGACATCATTATTTCCCAGTTGTATTATAAAACCAGTCTCTGAGCTTTTAAACCAATGATTTATTGTACATCAATGCTTACAGCATTTGTAAAGTCAATTTTGTGAGGCCAAACAAATTTTGCTTTTGTGTTATACATTTTATAGAATTCCATTTTTTTATGATGAAATGTAATACTGATTTTCACTAGACACTATGAATTATTTTGCTCTGTAACTGTTTGCCTCCCAAAAGTCTATAAGAGAGGAATGAATAGACATGGGTTCTTAAGAAACTAGATTTTAGGAGAGTGGAAAAGCGGCAGCTCACACATCATCAAGACGAGTTATTGAGTTTGAGGACTTTTATGGCTGGTATTAGGTAGAAAATAACATCAGGGTTTTATCATTACTCCTTGACAACAACGTTTTTATGGTTGTGTTGGCACGTGAGCACGTAAGCTTCAGACCGATACCGACCTGATTATTATTGTTGATACATATGTATTTTAAAAACATTCATGTTCTTTTTACATTATTAAACCAGAAAGTTATGTTGAAAAAACCAAAGATATACCTACCTATTATAAATAAAAATAATTGTTTCCGCTCGAAGTCTTTGCTGTTTTCATGGAATGATAATCACATAAAATATCATTTGAAAAACAAGTAAGTACCTAAAAACGGTAAATAAACAAAAAATATTTTATTCTATAGAAATGTATTTCGGATGAGAAAGACGTAGAATTGATATTTCGGTGGGGGCTCCGCCACCCCAAAGTTAGGCGCAAAGAATAAAGAAGAACATAGACATTATCTGCTCGGCGGTTAGGACCATAAAATGTGTAGGTAGACGACAAATAATATCATTGTGACAGTACTCTCTGGATTTAAGTGCGTATAACTTATAATTTAAACAAACAAGTTACGGAATAAGTGTCTTGTCCGCTACACAAACAAGCTAGAACTTTTAGTATTATTTTGCTAGAAAACATTAGAGGATTCTACTATTCTGCATGTGTATGTTTATCTAAACATGGCAGCATGCGAGGTTTTATGGTTATTAAAGACTTTAAGTAACCTTTTCATTACGCAACCCAAATTTTACCCACATACGTAAAATGTTAACGCACACTCGACGTGAGCACGTATTTAATTTTTACTCAAGTCTTTTGTATGCACGGCCATATATTTACTTATTTATTAATTTATTTAGACATTCACAGTATGTTTTACTGCAAGTTATATAGTTCTAAATTAAATTATACATAGTTAATATACCTATTACGTATGTCCTTTAAATGTCTTGTTAATTGCGTATGTGTGAATAATGAATAACAAAGAATGATAAATAGTTTTTTTTTCAAATCTATAAATAAACAAAGCTCACATATTATAATTGACATCGAATAAATGTTTTTGAAAGTTAAGTGCAAATAGTTTAAATGATTTATAGCTCCTAAAATTTTAATAAATTAATTTTATACATTAGAAAAGAATCATGAAAATGGTCAGGTTCAGCAACTTTTCGTAGTGGTATATGTTGTGATTCGAGTGGTTGCTGACTTATATGCTGCATTAGTGTTGTTGGCTTCTACATTAAAAAGCATAGTATACCTGGTACGCTACGTCAATTGGTAATGTTTCATAATAAATATATCGTTATTGTTTCATAATCCTAATGAAACCCATGTAGAATAATATGTAATATTATGTACATTATTAGAATGCACCATTAAAATTGACTGTGTATCGGAGCATTAAACTCCTTGAATCTGTCATTCGCCAGAAATCACCGGTTAACCTTTTTATAATTTTGAATATCGCAGAAGTTGGGGTCCCAACCATTATCCCCAATTCCAATTGGGGTGCATTATGAGACGCAAAAGAGTGGGAGGGGAAGAATATGGGGAAGAGGATGGTCGGTGATTACCTGACTATTCAGATCTGATCATCATACACAGCTGCAACCATGTCAAGCAACCATTCGGTTCTTAGTTAAGCCGGTAATTCACCAGAAATATGGAGAGTGATAATGGATATCTCTGCAAATGCCGGAAATTTTTGCCGCTACCAATATCTTTTATTTACCCGAAATATGTCGTTTTATCCTTTTAAGTTTCCAGTAAATCAAACAGTTACATAATAAGAAACTTTTTTCCATTCTTTCCTCCTGATTTTTTTTTAATTAAGACGCTGGAAAATTATACATGTATGGATACAATCTATTTTATTTACCTTTGACAATCATGATCGTCCATTTTAAGTCGTTACGACAATAACACATAAGAATAATCTTAGCAAAAAATATCAACAATGTACAACTCCCTCATAATGAGAAAATACCTACTCCAAGGGAGAACACAAGTTACCAAACATTACAACATCAGTATCTTTTTAAAATATCATTAGTTAGATAATTTACGTTCATTTTTTTTACTCCTACACATAAATTTGAATAAAATATCAACATTTTTAACAGAAACAATAAATTTTACACACAGCATTAAAACATTTGTTCGTAGTACGTTTGCGTGTAAAATATCGCTGCCTCTATACCAACTGGATTTATTAGCTCTTTGGGATGGGAGATTTATGACAAAATACACTATTTATTTAACAGTTTAAATAAAATGTCTTATTTGTAGAGGGTAAAAAAATCTTGTAATATATGACCTATTCGTGTGGATTTTGAGATATTTATTTTAAGTGGATAATAATGCAAGCTTGTTTGTGTGAGTCACATGATTAGCTTTTCATATTATTTCTGGTCTATAAATTATATTAGATTAACCTGTTAATTAGGAGGTACATTTTCCACGTTTCTTTGTTTATATTTGTATTGTTATTTTTAAGCATTGAACTGTGAATACAGCGTCCAATTATTTTTAAGTTATACCTTTTTAATGTGTATAGACACCTATCGATAGATCCGTATCTTCAACATTTTTCGAAGTTTACTGTAAAAAATCATTTTAAAGTGCAAAAGTCTACACCTCGGGTCGATTAAGGCTTTTTTATAGTTTTCAATCACCGACATAAATAATTAGGTTGTTTTACTATGGTTTTAGCTGATTGCACATAGTAATTATGGAAAACATAACTTCTCTATCAATGTAACAATTTAATATGTAGGTACTACATTATAGGAAAACGGACAGGCTAAAAAAAGTAAAAATATGTCCCTCCAGTTTCTGCTTCTCAAAAGCACTGTCGTTTCATTCAATGATGAACCTGAATTTTGTGCCGAAAGTCTGTTTGTATGTTTAGTTATATAACACGGGAACGGTGAGCCATGGCATCATGAAATTTGAGCAGTTTTTGGTCTCGCAGTGTGTTTTCCTGCATGAACTATGGAGACTTTAATAACAATATGCCAATGTATTTTTTTTTAAATAACCTACGCTGTCTTATTGTATATACATTTTAAAGATTAAATAATGAAAAATACATTTGAAACTTGAGGAACGCCATCTACAAGTATAGTAACTACTAAGACCATGATAATATAGTAACATAAACGTAGGTGGCGCCTAATTAAAAAAAAAAACACAACACGACTTCTATAATAATGATATGTAACTTGAATAATGATAATTTGATATAATAATTTTAGATTGATTTTAGTCAAAATAACCTCAAGGGCGTTCTGCAAATATATTTTCAATGCTCTTTATTCGTACGTTTTACCGGCTGCGCCAGTTTGTTGTGAATGGCTAGAGATAATAAATAAAAATACCTTCAAAACTAAATACTTTGCCTTTATTTAGTCTAAAAACGCTTATGACCAGGGACCAGTGTATCTGTTCAAAATATTCAGATTTTTAAACCGCCCGACCCCCTTGATTAGGGACGCATTATTATGGTATTAAGACAGAGATCGCGGACTTTTGTTTGATTTGACAAATATCGATCGTTCGCGCAATTAAAACGTAAAAAATCAGTAATACCCATTGGCAGCACTATCAGAGGAATATTTTAAATCGATTTACCAAAGCAAATAAGGAACGCATAATCAAATTGGCTAAATTTCGAAGTAACTCAAAACAGACCGGGTCAATGACATCCCAAATGTCATCTGAAGAAACGTGAAGTTAACAACTAAACGCGAAATGCTAAAATTACCTTGTTTTTGAGGATTGTAACAAAGTGGTGCCAGTCTAAAAAAATCTTGCATGAATATTATTTGAGTAAATATTTTAACATGAGCAGTAAACCGTTCAGCTATACCAGCGCTGCAGCTGTGTATTATAAGTAAGACTGCTAAGATTATGTATTCAGCAGTTATCGGTACTGAAACTTCTGTATTTTTTTCTCTTCAATGTTTCAGTTAATTGCAGATAATATTGGTGCAATAATAATATAAGTCAGATCGTGATTTCCCCGCTTACAGAGCGTTAGGCCGGCCGCGGCCATTTACCGGTTCGATGTCTGTCTCGCTTCAAATTAATTAGCCGCCTCGTTCAATGAGCATTCATTATATTAATTCGGCCATAAATATCGGGCCGACCACACTGGATCACCTCCACCAGCGGGAAGCTAACTTTTCTGGTATCGTATGAGCATTTCATAAATTCGTACCGGCGAAGGATCGACTTACATAACCGTCTGAATTATTTCACTGGGAAATTGCTGAAGATGGGAGAATGAATTGATGGCTTGAGCACGATTATAAAGCGAATTATGTTTTAGGATTTCGTTTATCTCGGAATTTTGAATTAATAAAGCTGGATTCCAACATAAATTCAGCTTTATAGTTATTGCTTTTAGTTAATTCTCGAATTTGTCTGAGTTTCAGATTTTTTTTTTTACTTAACGATTACCGATATTTCGAAGCTCCGTAGTTCCGTAGATCCTTAGCGTAGTAGTGACAATGATATTTGCGTTCATTTAATCATTCCAATGGCCTTTATTGTTTATTGAACCTGAGCTTTTTTAGAATTAGTGTAGGTTATTTCTTATTTAAAAATGGTAAAGTAAAGTCTTCGACAATTAAATGTTGGTTGTCAAAATTCCATAGCTCGTGATGGAAATGACCTAAACCAAAGAGTTTTTGACGGTTCATAAACTTATTTTTTATATATCTGTATTAATAAAACGACAAATCCGGGTGATTGCATAATGGTCCTACATGGTCAACAAAAACTAATCATTATTTAACCAGACAGTGGCTGAGTTGGCATCGCGTCCGGTTCCCACCCGGGCGTCGTGAGTTCAACTCCTCGGCTGGCTAAGTTCCCCAACACGACACAATCAATATGTTGATAGTAGTTAAAGATTTTCAAACATTGTCAGGTTATTCGTAACCCGTAAATGTTTATCTATCTTTAAAAAAACAGTTAGAATTTTTTACGGTAGGTATCTATAATAACAGTTTTCCCCAAAGTGAAATTAGTATAAAAATTAAATTTCCCCTTTTTTAATACAATAATATTGTAAATTTGAAACAAAAAAGTTGTGTGAATATCCTATATCTATATTTAACATCCAGCTCTGAATAGCCGGGTAAATAATAATTCTCGGATAATTTGTATAGTGCCGTTATGCCTTGAACGGCACTGTCCGGAGCATTGCCGTATTTTATTTTGAGTGCTAGAATGCTATTAAAATATCAGTTCTAAATATTAATTGAATCTATAGAAATGAAGTAGTATAGAATGATTTGTTAATTCAGGATGAAGTTAGTCCCTTTCGAGTGAGTGGCCGTGTCCTTCACGCCTATTTGAGGCGTCTAAATAAGGAATTAACGGGGCGTAAAATACATCGATCATCGAACCGTTTCTTGAGCCGATTGAATAAAAAATTCTGATTGATTTTCGGGTCACGAATTATTGTGACCCAACACCTTTTTGCGCCGCCACCCGTCCAGGAATATAATATATACTAAATGTATTGTGTCAATTCATTTAATATGTGGAATTAAATTATGTATAAAGTCTCTTTAAATATATAGTGTGATTAGAACACTAAAAATGTGAAAAAATAAATAGGTTATGCGATTAGACAATTAACGGTAAATACTCGTAAAATACTTACAAATAAATTGCAAGAAATTGTAAATGTAGCCAAGCCGACCTAACGTCAACAACAAGAAATCTATCGATCTCCGTGCTTAAATTTCTAATATAATATAATATATTTACTAAATCCACAGTTGCAAAAAATCTTAACATTTATTTTATGATTTTATTTTTTTTTTAATTTTATTTAGGATATTTTCAAGAAAAGTGCAATTATCCAAATTTATAAAGACAGTATAATCAAAAAATTTGAAACTCAGCTATCAAAAAGATTTCAATACAATATCAAAATTCCAAAATTTAATACCAAAGAAATGCAAAATAACTATACCTATTTAGGAATAAATTATTTCAACATCCTTCCGATTGAAATAAATAAATTAAAGGATATTAACATATTTAAACTAAAACTGAAGTTACACTTTCAGAAATAATTAACTAAATAATTGCCTGTTTTTCCCTTTATTGATATTTATTATCAGTCTTTACTCATCTCCACTGTATTTAGATGTTCCTAATTACTGAATAATTAGTATGTAACAGAATACTATATATTTACAACTACACATATAGATAATCCAGATGTTTCGATTGTTCCTATTACATATATATATATACTTACCTATAGCATAATGGTATTCTATTTTTCTTATAATTAGTGTAACTCGCTCACCAAGCACAAGAACCAGTTTCTTCATTGGTGAGATTGCGAACATAAATATATTTTGTAACCATACGTACTTATATAACATCCTGTACCCACTTATATATATTAAATAAAAATAAAAAATTGTAGGTAGGTATGTTCACCAATTTCAGTTTTTATTTTATTTGGAAATCGGGATAAATGTATTTTTTGTGTAACATTACAGCTGCATTTTCGATGTCTTGCAATTTATAGCGTAGGTTTAGATATTGGATTCAGTGTTAGATTGCGAAATACTGTGATGTGATTTTTTTGTATGGAAAACTGGAAAGCTTAAAAAAATTACATAATCAAAATACAATTTTTTAATTACGTCCGACGGAAAGTTAACCTGCCTAAAGCAATAAAATTTCAGATAGCAGGTCAAAAATGTACATGTGATTAGAAGTTTGTTTACAGAATTTAAACAATAAAATTTCAAATTTATTATTATTCGTTGATAAAACTGGCATGCTCCGTCTACGAATAATAATTTATTTTAATTTCTTTCGAGTGAAGTTGTACCAACTCTGAAGAATATTAATATTTCATGCCAAATGGCATGCCATTATGGCTATCAAATTACATTCATTTATACTGGCTAAGTTATTTATTCGAATCGCTGGAAGTCAGTACAAAAATCACACGGAAAGTTCATGATGCGGACTACGTCAAGCCTTAAAGTTTTTAGCTTTAAGTTCTACAAACACAAAAGGCTTGATAATAAATTAACTACTTGGCGTGTAAGCTAATGAACGTTTTCTTAGCTAACGACATTTCTATAAAATAGCTGGTAAAAGCTCTGAAAATGGCATAGAAAACTATTGTGCGTTAATGTGATTTATATTATTTGGATATTATTAACAATAATTTATTGTGTTATTAATTAATATGAAAAGAGTTGATGTAAATATTATTATACATATTCTTTATTCATAAAATTACGCATTTTAGGAGGATAGACTATACATTCATTTGAAGGTTTTATTAATTATTGTCGCCCTGTTGAGAGACCGTAAATCAGATTCGAAGAGTTGCTTGAAATGCCTTCGTCTATGTTTAGTGACAAGGTCTGTTTGGGCAAGTTATTCCAAAACCTTCCTCTTAACAATTATTTTCTCTTCTCCACATCATTTAGTCTCGCCTGAACTGAACTTTTCCTTATTTTATTTACATTTAATTTATATTTTATTTCGTCTGTAGAATTTCTGTTTGTCGGTTCTTCATCTTCTATATAACCATCGTAATGTCCAATTTTGACTATAAAAATGTCTCGTCATATAATTAAATTTAAAATATTGGCACCGGTTCAAATTTATTCAGTCTATTTTAATCACCATAAATATAATTCGTCAACACAGGCTTAACCATAAAATTTCTGTTGGATCAATTAAAAATGTGACAAACATCATGTTCCCTATCGATTTTCTTAATTTAATTTTAATCTGTCTTATCGTTGCTAACTAAATCTTACAAGGCATTTTAATTGATTTCCTCACGTAAGAAGCCTATTTAATTCGAAGAATCTACTAAAAATCTCATCATATCTTGCATCGGACATTGTAATATTACCCAATAGCTTTTAATTGTCACACACAGATGGGTCCCGATATCGAGGTTCTCAAAACGCGTTTTTCAGGTTCCTATAAAAGGCCAATTAATAAAGTAAGATAAAACAAGACCATCTTAGTAATGGAGCTTGGAGGAGTAATATAATGTAGCTTCCTCCAAGCGTCGCCAGCTTTTAAATTACCCGCGTGAACAGTGGCGTCGGTCGGGGAGGGACTACTACTTCAAAAGCTATTTTAATGTTTATCTTATTTATCGAGGTAATCTGTTCGAATCGGGCTTTTATCATGCCAAAGTGAGGAGTTCAACCATTTTATTGGGTTACGTACTTCTAATCGTGCTGACTTCGAAAATTTTAAAAATTGTTCTTCGCGAAGGTACCAAAAAAATCTACACATTTTAATGACAACAAAATATACCGAAGATAATATTCGTGAAAGTATTTTTCTGTTAAAAAAATTACTATCGCTTTAAAAAGATCTTAGTAGGGACCTACGTACTTAAAAAAAATCGACTGAGCATAATTTTACACTAACTCCTCACACGGGTTTGTGCATCTTTGAGGATGCTGGGTGGAAGGAATTACGTTGTGGCATGTTCGCAATATTTGAATAATTCTTGAATTTTTTTTTACATTATTACTGGTGGCAAAATAACTATCGCATGCTATTATTAATTACAATTAATATCCTGGAAGATAAATATACCTACAGTTGTATACGTGGCGTAACGTTTACGTGTGTTATTTAAATAGCTAAACTATGTTTTTTTTTACGAAATCACGATTTAGATTCTTACCAAGTAGTAATCTTTATAAACGTTTGAATTAAGTACAATTACAAAAAATGATTACGTGTTATGGTTTATTAAAAAAAGCGAATAAGTTAGATTTTTTGCCGGCTAAACTCAGCTCACGCGTGTTCCTGTATTATGTTGATTATATGGGGCATTATTCTGGGCGAATGAAGTTAATTAGACAAGATAACCCCACCTTTTTAATTTAATTAAGCCCACTAATTTCATGCGTATACTCCCAACCAGAACAGACTGTTATTATAACCGAGAGATAATTTTGCAAATTCGGTATTGCAGAAATTACGTAACAAAAGAATACGCTATGATCTATAATTTTTTGAGAGTGGGCCTTGTAAATAATTTTAAAATATTGGACACCGTGCAGCTAATATTTTTTGGTTGTCTGGGTCATTTGCATCGCAACACGGGATCACTTCTACATACGTAAATACACACGTCACCACAATCTACACGACTTCCATGATGATGGACACTGTAGCTCTGTTCGAAACGTCAGCTTTAGGAGGAGGAAGCGCAACATGGTAACAATATCTCAAAAATTTTATCACGATAATTTGAATCATTTCCTCTTATCAAGATACAACTATTTTACTTATACATGGAGAAAAATGAGTGTTGCTAAAAGGGTAACGGTTGCACGGCCCTACTCATACAAAATTTAAATTTAGATTTGAGGCCAAAATACCCAACCAAACTGAATCATTATTTTTTTAATCAAATGGTGAAGCCGAAATCTAGTGAGGATATGTGCTTTTTTATTTATTAGTGTATCAAATTATAAAATATATAGGCAATTAAAGAAATCGATTTTTCAAGATTTTACGGGCAATTTTTTGTGGATTTAATAGTAATTACCAAAAAAAATTTACCTTTTTTACTATTCGAACACAATGAAATATAAAATAATATACATGAATTTTTAAGAAAACTATTTTGATGGGTTTAAATTTTAACTTTCAAACGATTGATATAGGCTGAAACACAAAATTCTCGTAAATATTTTTTTTTGTTTTCCGACACAAAAAACGCCGATTTAACGATGTTTTATTTTTTATTTATAGTTCATTGAATTGAAATAGTAGATTGGATAGATTACTTTTTTTTAAATTATCCTTAAATCACAAAAAGTTGCTAATAAAATAGTAAAAATAAATTGATTAAAAGCCTTTATTTTCTAATTTGAAACATAAACAAATATAACAGCACATATCCGTACTAGACATTTGCTATATCTTTTGATTAAAAAAATAATTATTCAGTTTGGTCAAGTATTTTGACCTCAAATCTAAATTTAAGTTTTGTATAAAGAAGGACCGCGGAGCCTCTTAAAAATCTCATCAAAATTTTGGTAATTCGGTTAGAAACGGGATTGCAAGATAAGCTGTTAGTAAATTCCTAATATATTGGTGTTCATGCACCTGCAATATGTAATATGTAATGACGAATTGCAAAAATATTAAGATTTTTTGAACACGTTTTCCGATATCATGATAATAAATTCGTATTTAACTAAAAGTGTATCAGGAAACCTATTGATTCATTTGTTAAGGGCCTGCAATCCCGTTTTTAACCCGATTACAAATAATTTATTTATTATTTAGCAATATTAATTTTTCTCCGCGTATAGTCTTTCTTATGTCAATGGCGCAATGACCTTTTTTTACTTGAACTTGAGTTCAATTTTGCTATGGTAGTGGTAAGCTGCACTAGTCAAATATTAAGCGTAGGTGGAATAAGCTCTTATTATCATTGCTTTGGTTTTCTCTGAGGAACACTAGATCCATTCTTGCATTTATCAGTCTCCACAATCCCTTTGTAGAGTTTACGAATTTTACCATTTCGAGGGTTTATTATGAATTTCATTTTTTCATTAAAAACCTATGAAAAAACTTTTTGTCTCTAAAATGTCAAATACTGTTACCAAAGCCACACAAAAGCGATCGATATATTTATTTAGATCAGCAAACGCGTGGATTTAATTCGTGGATTCGTAACCCCGACAATAAATATTAGTAAGCCACTGGCGGTGACCCTTTATATGTCGATATATTTACATCATAGATGTTATCTCCCCTGATGTGACAGAAATTAGTTTGTTCTGAAATTTGTTTCGTATTTTATTAGCTTTACGTTACTTTAGTATTAAAGGCCAGCGTACCGGTCTGGAACCGTAAAAATAGACGTAAATTATGTATGAACAACGCTTTCCTAATAATTTTTGACGGAATTCGAAAAAACCCTCGCAGGTTTTTTATTTCAAACTCGACATGACGCCGCCGCGTCTGTTTAGAACTTTAAACTTATCTGACTTTATCTGGATATAAAGCTTTAATTTTATCTTCCACGACAGCGGGCTAAATACGTTACATTGAATTGATTAGTTTTCCTGCACATGAAGTAAGTAATCCACAAGTTGTATAGAAAATTAAAAAAATACAGCCTAGTTTCTGTCTTTGTGTATAATCGCGGGGGCGTTTTAGAATGTTAATTTTTATAATTAAATCACAGGCCGCGATGTAAAGCTCTCCACTAGCAAGCTGGAGGTATTGGGTTCAAATTCCGGCGTGAACAACTAAATTTGATTTATTCTTCAATAGTTGTAAAATTTATTTGTTGCGTCATTTTGATTATATATAAATGAAATACTTAATGTTTACACCACTTTTAATTAAATATTAGGTTTATTAAAATTACCTAATTAATTAACGAAGAAGCCATTGGCTTTGAAACATGTAGATTATAATTAATTAAAAATGGTGTTAACAAAGTGTTTAATTTATATATAAATATTATTTGATTAATTTGTGTTATTTCACAAATTAAAAATAATATTTTCATAGTATATTCGTTCCAGAGTCGAAGATACTCTCAGTATCGCCCTGGTGTAAGACCACTATCCAGAATTGAAACGTTGCTTGAAATGGCTATAGCCGTGTTTGGTGACCATATCTGAGTAGCCAGGTACATCTCCACCCTTCTGTTCCCCGTCTCCTTCCCCTCTCCACTCCGTTTAGCCTCACAGTATACCCTAATTGTAAACGACATACTCTCACTGGCTCCAGACGATTGAAAGCTCTAAAAAATTACTTAAATATCTTTCAGACAGGAAATAAGCCAGTTTTATATGTTTGTCTTTAAACCTATTAAGCATTATTAATTTATGAGTCATGTAACTTAGATATTACGCCTTTGGAGGCTTCATTGCACAGTTTCGAGTAACTTTAACGTTTTTAAAACATTAACATATTTCTCAACTCCATAAGTACTTTTCTGAACCTTCCAAGTAACGAGATCCGACAGGAAATACTCTTTTTAATAAATCAAGTCTACTTTAATGGCATATCTGATGGATATTCAGAAGCAAAAAAAGATATCGCGTCTCGTGTTACGCCCAAAATATACCTTTTTATGCTTTATCTGCGATCGTAAAAGAAACGTTTTTACATTCTAATGTTCTTATAAATACCTGCCGCCATGTCGTCTAAATTCGTTATTACGTTTTTATGATTTCGTTATGACATGTTAACAAAGGCGGACACAATTCAAGTATATGAAATTATCCTACTTAGGAGGGCATGGCCAGTCAAACACTAATATCCAATTATTATTTATGGTAGAGTCTTTTGAAACGGTAGGTGGTTCTATTTCTGACTGCGACCCATGGGAAAATACCATTTTTATTAATTGAATGATTGAATATGAATATTAATTATCTTTTTCGTTGCATTTTAAAATTTATAAATAATAATTCTTACTTACTAAGTTAAGTATTTTTATGAGTGAAGGTTAATAATTCAGAATTTGACATTGTTTAGGGCTTCACAAAATTATTTTTTTTCAACTTAAAACTTGAAAATTCTGCAGGTATTTAACAGTTAAGATCGGGGGGAGTGACCAGTGAAATAATGTGGAAGAATTTTTATTTTTACTTAGTTTTGAAAATTTTGAATTTAATAAAAACCATTAAAAAGCCACCGGAGGAATCACTGGTTAAAGTAAGTCAAGTATGTCCCTTAACTCTCTGTATCATGATATGTATTTCTATGAATCGGTCAACGAAAGTTCCACGTGGTTTTAATATTATTTTATTTTATTACACAACAGGACATAAAAAAGTACAAAAAATAGCAAGAAATAAATACTAATAAAGTGTAGAATATTAAAACATAAAACAATAAGTGAATATGTAATAAACAAGATTTTACTGTTTTGAGTTAGTCTGTTTTGAGATAGATTCAAGAAATTTTTAAACTTCTGGTGGCTATCACTGAATATGTATGGAATCTTGCCCCCTCCGGTGTTGTACAGTCAGCACATTCGCACACGAGGTTGGGAGAAGGTTAAGTTTGTTCTTTGGAAAGAAATATGGAAAATTTCGGGGTTTCTTAGTATATGGTGATTGATAGAGATTTTTTGTTTAATTTTTTGAAGTACATTTGTTACTTAAATTTTGTTAACTTTGCTACCGGTTTTGACACAACCGTGTCATTAAATAGCAATCACTAACTAACTCAAAGATTATACAAAATTAATGATTAGATTTTATTAGGTGGGGGAAGTGGGTGTGGTGTTTTGAGGGTGGGGGAAGGGGGCGAGAAAGGTGGGAGGAGAAAACAAAACAGGGAAACATTGTCAATAAAGGCGACTTATAGGGCGTTATTATTTTTAGTTAATTAATTTTTTAATTCATTTTTTTGTTAATTTCTAAGATTTCTAAAGCGCACAAATTGAAATATGTATTAATGTTTAAATTATTAAATTAAATTATTAAATTAGATTGGATGTTATTATTTCCACTATAAATTTACTTTTTAGTTAAAAATTTGGCTCTTTTATTATTGACTAAGCGGTTAATTATTTCGGGTTTATATCCGTTGTTTAGGGCTATTCGTTTAATTACGTTAAATTCATTATTATAATTCTCAATGTTTAAAGGGGACATTGTCACACATTTTCCTTTATTAATAACAAAATCAATTGTTCAAAATGGAAATGTCAAATGTAACATTTTTTGTTTTTAACATTTAAAATTGATTTTTCTCTTCGCGTTCAAGTCGTGTGTACACTATACCATCGTTATTGTCCACATCCATTAAATATTTAAATCGATTAAGGTATTTTTTGTTCAGAATTTGTTGACCCACTAGTTATACAAACGATTAGTAGTTTATAGTTCGTTTCCATGCTTGATTTCAACAAGCGATACGTAATACGAAAATGTATGTTTGTTCGTAACAATTAAATATTGGTTTCGTCTTATCGAATCATCGGGCTGTCAAAATTAGAAAATGTTGACTCACTTTTGTTTATCTATGACTATTTATGTTTTGCAACAATAAACTCGATCGTTTCCTCTTTCACAATTTTATCACGCACAAACACGACCCCAGCATCCGTACGCCGTCTCCGGGCAATGTATAGTGTAATCGAATAATTATTATTCATTATACACACTGGCCCATTCCTATAGATAATTAGATTGAACATTATACCTGCTATTTTCCTTTTTTATTTATTGGTTTCAATTTTAATTTGTAGAGCTCTATTTGATTTCACTGTTTTTCTTTTATATATTCAATAATATTATTATTAAATAAAAAAAGTTTATTTTTAAACAAGTTCTGCTGTGTAGTTATACACTTGCTTTTTCGCCCTCTGAAGGCATTATCAAACCGCCTACTTCATCATTGAATATATAAAAGAAAACCCGAAAAAAACAGCAATTTTACAGCCAAGTAAAATGATTAGTTAAAACACAAGATCATTTCTGAACTGAATTGGGCAGTTTTGTAAAAATAAAACCATCTGTAATTAGCCTCAGATTTGCTATATTTTTTGATGTATATACTATATACATGTTTTTTCTTTTATTTATAGATTTTTAAACATTACAATTTTCTACTACCATACTAGGATAATGCCCGTGTTATGGTTTTAATGTAGGTAGGCATGTATTTAAATTAAAAAATATTTATTCTTTATTTTTAAATATGTGCATGTATATTAAATTATAATGCATAATAATTGGTTAATATATTTTTTAAATATCAGTGTAAATTTTATAAAATGCGGAAAACTCACTCACTCACTCACTCATTATCACTTTTGTTGTCTGTGATGACGATCCTCTTCGATCAATCAAAAGTTGAACAGTAGTTCAACTTTGAAATAAAATTTACAATTTCACACTACTAGAGATAATCTGAGGTACATATGATGTCACGCGAACCCCGCCAGATTTCGATTGTTTTGGCGGGCTTCTATACGAAAACGACAAATCTGTAAAAAATAAAAATAATATATAAATAAATACATATTTAAGAAAGAAGGTTATTCACAATATATATATATATATTTATAACATTGACTAGATTTTCTTATTCTGAAATGTTGTGAGTTGTGGGGCTGAAGGGTGGTTGAGAGAATGAGATAGGGAGGAGGAAGGTTGTGAAGTACCTACCTGATTGATAGTTAAATGTTGTAATAGTGCCCATGCTTTTATTTAAGCTCTATTCTTTTATAACGACGAAGCTTTCTCACCTCGTGTTGAATGGAGGAAGTACCAAAATTCCATTAAATTCATGATGAATAATCGCATACAGTTTTCATCGCCTTCTTAGACTAGATGATCGATAGCCCGCTTTACCCCGACCGTTACTCATCGAGGAAATTAATCGAACTCACGCTGCGTCAGTGGACGGGCCAATATACTTTCTTTGTTTTTTGATTTCGGATTTGTTCCAACACTTTGAGGGTAAAATAAGAACATAATATGCGTTTCTTGTGAAAACACTGAAATATGTTCCGTCCTTTTAAAGTGTACACTTGAAGAAGTTGACATATTTGTCTCTGCAGAAGAGGATCTCAAAAGAATAAAAAAAATATTTATAAATATAACGGTTTATCAGCATGACACGTCATATTTGGAGTTCAGTGATTCCTGAGCATAGTTGGAGTAAAAACTTTTTATTACTGTATATAACGGGTATATCAGCATGCCCCGTCATATTTGGGGTTCATCAATGCCTGAGGATATTTGGAGTTAAAAGTATTTATAACTATATATAACGGGTGTATCAGCATAACCCGTCATATTTGGAGTTCATCAATTCTTGAGGATATTTGGAGTAAAAACTATTTATAAAAATATATAACGGGTGTATCAGCGTGGCCCGGCATATTTGGAGTTCATCAATTCTTGAGGATATTTGGAGTAAAACTATTTATAACAATATGTAATGGGTATATCAGCATGACCCGCCATATTTGGAGCTCAGCGATTACTGAACATATTTGGAGCAAAACTATTTATAACATTATATAACGGGTGTATCAGCATGTCCCGTCATATTTGGGGTTCATCAATGCCTGAGGATATTTGGAGTAAAAACTATTTATAACTATACATAACGAGTGTATCAGCATGACCCGTCATATTTGGAGTTCATCAATTCTTGAGGATATTTGGAGTAAAAAGTATTTATAACTATATATAACGGGTGTATCAGCATGTCCCGTCATATTTGGGGTTCATCAATGCCTGAGGATATTTGGAGTAAAAACTATTTATAACTATACATAACGAGTGTATCAGCATGACCCGTCATATTTGGAGTTCATCAATTCTTGAGGATATTTGTAGTAAAAAGTATTTATAACCATATATAACGGGTGTATCAGCTTGGCCCGTCAAATTTGGAGTTCAGCGATTCCTGAGCATATAAAAAAGCAGTGTCAGTGTTGTAACGGATCACGTGATAGGCGCTCTGTCTCGTCAGCACGAAGGCGCCGATTCTTCATAAATTAGCATTACTCATTTTTCTCCGTGAGCACTCTGTACATGCCATACAACCTGTATATATATTTTTTTTAATATCATAAAATATTCAATAGCAACACTTTTTCAACACTTATTGTAAGTACTATTTTGGTGTTATTATCTTCTATCATTTCACACTTGCAAAGATAAATTGAATAAAAAAATTAATTCAAGTCACGTTGCTTACCGCAGTAGCTAGGTGCGCTGCGCTTTGTCCATTGATAATGTTCAAAGAATTCTATAAACAACTTGCGGTTTGGCAAAAGCAAAATCCGTCATATAATCAAGTTCCAGTTCTGACCCATACGGATGATCAATAAACTTAAGGTCGAGAATTGAAAATCACTTTTACGAAGTATATTCTTAAAAGGTCGGGCCACTTTTTGATTCGGTATTTAAATTGACGGGTCATCAATATAAATTTCATACTTTGCCATCGGAGATTTATCAATATGTCAGATGATTGAATGCATTAAACATCGTAAATGAATTATTTAAGATAAAATACAGGATGAAAAATGATCCAGGTTGCCAAATGATAATTGTATGCAGAACTAGGGCAATAACAGTTATTTAAAAAACATAATTGATGCTTCCAACAGATGTTTAAATTGCTTTGTGTAGTTTTAATTTCGACCACCAAAAAAAATAAACGTAAGCATAATGTTGTGTTTTATATCATCTGAGACTTTAAGTATTATCGTGATTAATTTTTGGGTTAGTATGCCGTGTTACGCTTCCTCCTTTATCAAACGTTTCGTACGGTGGTACAGTGACCGTCATCAGGACATGGACAGGATGTGTACATTGTGGTGAATATGTTTGGTGTGTGTGTTTATGTTTGTAGATGTGATACCTTATTGCGTACGTTAATACTGTTAGTCTCCTGTGTTTTAGTAAAATGAATGTGGTTTTCGGCGATTAGTTTTAGTGTAAGCGTCAAGTACCTACATGACACCAAGTAAAGCTAACTTAAGGAGTAAGCGCAACATGGCGTAGTAACTGAAAAATTAATCACGATAATATTTTTGTATTTTGCATCTTGTTGGTACTTTCTTGTATTTACTGCGATTTAACTGCGTTTATTTGTTTCTGAAGTATGTTTCTAACCTAGGGAGGCAAAAATGCGTTCACCATTTCTAAAATCCATTTTTACCTTCTCCTCCTCTCTCTCTCCTATCTTCTCTCTTTCTCTCTCTCTTCTAACTTCTATATTCTCTCTCTCTCTCTCAGAGTTTCAAATTGAAAATACCTCCTCAGAATTTCAGATTGAAAAGACATAAATTTCACAGCACCAAATCTCACCGATCACAAGTATTTAGTGAAATATACCTACAAAACGGATTTTCTGAATAATATTTTAGCTTGCGAAACGTAAATCATTTTTTATACTGTCTTTCCTCGCATATCCAACCATCACTTAGATTCATTTAAACTTCACTTCTCTGGTCTTGTTAAAAAACAAAACAATCAGTTCATCAGTGTCTGACCTTAACCAATTAACAGATTGCTAGAATTGATATTGTACAGAGATAAAAGCTTCGTAAATTAAATATTTACGCTGCGTTAAACGTACTTCCTATTAATTTAATATACTTCTACAGTGAACTCCCACATTAGCTTCTTCTGATTATTATTAGCATTGTTAATTAGTTATCTATGTATCTTCATTAAACTTTGTCTTGTTACTGGAGGAGCAATGACTTCTTACGTAATCATTATTTTATCTCGTGTGTAAACAAATTAAAAGAAAAGAACATGTCTGACCTTAATTAATTAAAAATTCTTATTTCTTCAAAATCATTTTTCGAGAATTTAATGGTATTGTTAAATTTTAAAGTTATTTTAAGCATGTTATCTGGGAATATTTATCTGCGTTAATTGGGTGAAACATTATAAACTTTTGGTTCTTTTCTTTTGTCCTATCCTATTGGAGGTTGTTTTTCATCACGGCAATTCGGATTCGATACCAAGATATTCGGCATCTTCCTCCCATATGAGTATCTTCAACGATTATTCTTACAAATTCTATAAAAAAAATATTATTTGGTACTTATATACTCCGTGAAAATCACTGCCACTTGTAATTAGATTCGAGAACTCATATCCTCGTGTCATCGAGTAAAACTCGAAGCCACTGGTAAAATATATGTTTTTGCATTTATAGGTACCGGGGTCGTTTTTCAAAATAATCGTCTCTTTGACCGACGCCCGCGGCCGGACCCATAACCTTATTATTTTGAAACCAGAGAATCCCGAGGGATGGTAGAGGAAAAACTCAATTTTAATAATTATAATTGGGGGTCACATTTCACAGCGGCGTGACGCGTCGCGGGGATTATGACGTACATTATGAATAAACAAAATATTACCTACCTAATGAGGGATCCTCCAGAATTTTTAAATTCGCTCCAAAAGTTGTTTCTTATATAACCTTGGTTATTGTGTACCTTTTGAGCACCTTCCATTTAGATACTGGTAAAACAAAAACAGCAATCCCCTCTAATGTCTATGATTGCAATCCTTTCCTTCAAATAGGAAAACTATGAAAGGGGTCATTAAAATGTATTACTTTGAGCACAAAGTATTTGTTGTCAGTATATAGCCTCGAGTTTAGGCTATTATACCCTTCAGAATTCACTATTTCGTTTGTGTTGAAACACCATAAAGATTCCATGGAAAGTGATCATTATATCTGAACTTTCGACATTACTATGATTCAATAATAACACGTTTGAATCAATTTATATTGTTCCATACTAAAATCAAAAGTGTATAAGGCATCATGAAATATAAAATAAATGTATTGGATCGATTTCAAATTCCAATTTCGTACAACCACAAGCAGATATATAAACACAATAATTAATAACTATTTCAATAAGCGCCCATGCCCATAAGGCAATAATGCTCTAACTGTCTGCTGTACCAGAGAAGGCTAATAATAATAAACTTTCCACCTTTCCAATCCATTTGGTCCGGCAGGTAAACACGGTACTTTGCGAGGTCACTTTTTACTCCTTTGTCTATTCATCCGACGTAGTTGAACTACGTGAATCTCCCGACAGAGGTCAGGAGGCCCGACCCGGCCTTAGTTAGTACTTGCTTCGGATCCTACCTGTTCGCACGGCTGGGTTTTGTCTGAACAAGGGAGTTATGTCTTTTTGCTATCCACACAACCGACCACATGCTTGCCGGTCAGATGTCGAAGGGTAAGAGATATAGTTGATGGACCTCTACTTTTATTGTGCTCTTATTTAATGTGATAAAATACGAGCACAATAATCTTTCACTGTTAAATGACAAATTTAATTATTGATACTAGTGTGTCTGTAAAAATGGGTATTGCTAAACACGGGATAACAGGCCGTTTCCTAACAAACTTTTAGTACATACATAATAATTCGGAACACGTGTTCATGCACCCGCGTTTGTCCTGATTTCTAAAAAATCTTATAATATGTAAGGTAATGTGTCAGTATTAATTTCAGTGGTGTTGCATCCTCTCTGCTTAACTCCACTGAGAAATTGTGTGATAGATACGCTGTGACAGTGAAAATTAAGTAAACAAACTTCGAAGAAAATAATTCAAATTCACCTTCATAACAAAATCTTAATGCACCGAAGAATTTTTGCCGTAAGTGTGTGCACACACTGCAATTAAACGCAGCGATTTTAGAATAGCTGAAAACGCCAAACCGCGTACAAACCGCGTACAAACCGCGTACAAACACGCACTGCGGTTCGCGTTTTCACTTAATTCTATTTAGTCTCGCTGCGTTTAATCGCAGTGCGTAAGTATTGTTATGTCTGAAACGGCTAAGGTTGGTGTTTTTCCTTTGCCGAAGTTATAAAGTTGCTATCGAAATTAGCAAATAATAATTATTGAATTAAAGACAAATTACTTTATTTACAATACTTCATTAGTTACAAAATCTTCGTGTGTTGAGAACAATGTTCTCTTCATCAGGTTGAGTCGTGTACTAAAGTTAAATATGGATTGACATTGTTAGAGAGCGGGGGGGGGGGCAAACCCAAATCGGCAGAAGAATAATTGATGAACGAGTGGAAGGGAGAGGAGTCGGGGGAGTTTTTAACGAATATCTACTAATATTAATTTATGTGCTAATATTGAGGAGGAATTATTATCAAAAAATGAGGAAGATTTTTATTATCTTCTAATATTGAGACAGAATAGGAACGAGCCGCTTTTTTACAAAGTAGCTGTAAAATGATCAGATAGGAGTTTTCAACGAATACATCATCCTCCACTGAATCCCATTATTCCATCCAATTATAACACTTATTCTTTCCTCCCATCTCTGTTCCTCCCATGGAGCTCTCCGATAGCATCTGATCCGGCACAGTTCGTGGTGTGAAGAAATGACGTTGCTTATAGTTTCTTCGCTGTATCTTTCATTTAATCTCTTCCTTACGTGCTTCTCTATGCACTACAATTACCACAACAATATTTCAGTCCAATCGATGAAATTTGATCTAAAATACATTTTTCATAATTTTTTTTAATAAAAAATAATATTTGATTTCAACAAGAAAGTAGTTGCAAGATAAAGGTTGACCCGTTGTTTGAACTTGCCATCAAATGTTTAATAAATAGGCCTCTTCTAAGAATTTCTTTCAATCATTTTTTCAAACATGCATTTATAATTGAAATTATTTTTAGAATTCAATTTCGCTAATTTCATCAATTAATGAGAAAGGCAATGCAATGTTCGTCAATGATCGTGATCAGCAAAAAAAAAAGTTTTACTAAAAACTATTCATCTGGTTTCTTTAAACTTTACAATAATATTATTTCCATTTTAAAAATGCACCCAGTTTTCAGGTGCACTAGACATAGCAACCTCAAAACGGGCAACGCCGAATACACCTCTGCTAATTGTTTATAAAATATAGAATCTTACCGCCAATTACAATACATTATGTTTTGAATTTTAGCTGGTTATTAGTATATCAGTTAACTTTAAATTTTTGAATTTTTTAGTTATTAGTATATCAGTTAACTTTAAATTTTTGAAATTATTAGTTATTAGTATATCAGTTAACTTTAAATTTTTGAAATTATTAGTTATTAGTATATCAGTTAACTTTAAATTTTGAAATTTTTATTTATTAGTTTATCAGTTGACTTTAAATTTTTGAAATTATTAGTTATTAGTATATCAGTTAACTTTAAATTTTTAAAATTTAGCTGGTTATTAGTATATCAGTTAACTTAATTTTTTTTTATTTATTTGTGTTCTTACATCATCTATTATTTTTTATTTATTATTTACAATATTGTATTTTTTGTAAATCTCTCAGGCCACGGGTACAGAACCCTTAGTTTTTTTAAAATATTTTTTATTATTATTATAATTTTAAGTGAAAATCTGTTATTGGATTTTATCCTTATTATTTAGTTTATTCTTATGTATGTAAATAATCTGTTGATTTTCCCAAATAAATAAAATAAAAATAAAAAATAAAATAAAACACTTACATTAAATAATTTATAAAACATAATAGACGGAGATAAATGAGTAATGGTGATTTATTGAAAATCTCTTCAATTTATTAGGCATCCTGTTAAAAAGGGGACTGTAAGCCGCTTCCTGATAAAGTGTTGGTAAATTTGTAATAATATCGGAACACGTGTTCATCCACCTCCGTTTATCTTAATAATATATCATGACGTGTTCGGACATCGTGACCAAACTATGGTATTTTACTTAAAGTTTTTCAGGATACCTATCAATTCATTCGTTGATGGCCTACAATCCCGTTTTTAACAGGAAAACGAATAATTCGATGTAATTTTTAATTAATTAGCAATATTTTCTCCGTGTATTATAATGAAAAATTGCCATTCAAAACATAAAAACTTTGATAAATTTATTATTCCATGGTAAAGTATCTCTTAGTTTAGTCCGTCTCAGTCAATAGCTTCTTGATTTCGTCTCCCGGATACTTATGAGAGTGAATAGAACAGTAAAGATGCTGTGCAGATGGATTGAGATGCTGTAGGATGACTGAGTTACACGAATAGAAGACGCCCTATCTCTAAAAGGAATCTCCACGTTTTGTTGTCACCATCTCACTGGCACGTCTCATCGATCATATTCAGACAGACATGTCAGAAAACAAGTCTTCATTACATCGACTAAATATTGATATTGAGTTGAACACACGGAATAAATTCTTTGCTCCTTACACTTCAATATTATTAAAATTTAAATTATACTTATTTATGTGAATACGGCACACGATTCTCAACTGCTCTCAATTATTCTGATCGAGTGAAACTATGCAAGGAAAAACTTCCTTATGTTGCCGTATATTGAGAATATTACAGTATTGTTAAAAATCTCTTCAAATTATTCGTATTCCTGTTAAAAACGGGATTTTAGGCCATTAACGAATGAATTGATAGGTATCGTAAAAGACCTTCCATGTTTGCATTTCGTCCGTTAAGACCAAAGCAAGTGGATGAATACGTGTTCCGATATTATTACGAAATACAACTTATGATATAAAAAAGTTTTGAGCTTATTTAAAAAGTAATTAAATATATCTCATTCAATAGCACAATTCTTCTTGTAGTGATATTCTGTGCAAGAACGTCTGTTCTGCAGTGTGGTATCTTGAACAAGTAGTGGCGACTACGGCTGAATCACGTTTAAACCACAGCTGTGAGGCTAAAAGGAATGATATCGGAAAGAGGAAGCTTTGAAACTACAAAAAGTATTTCAAGCAAAGTTTCGATTCTGAATAGTGGTCTTTCACCAGGGGGATACTGAGAGTATCACTACAATTCTGATTGTGGTCTTTCACCAGGGGGATACTGAGAGTATCACTACAATTCTGATTGTGGTCTTTCACCAGGGGGATACTGAGAGTATCACTACAATTCTGATTGCACATAACACTATTTTGTCGTTTTTTTATTTCTTTGTGGGTGGGCGGTAATAGTAAGTCTGGCATAATTATCTTGTCAATTATTACGTCACCTATTTAAATTAATATTTTGTATGAAATTTTATAATCAAACGAAGACCACAACAATGATGACATCCGTATTACGAATTATACACCCATATAAATGATTATTACTCGGCTATCTGTTGTATGGTCGAAATGACATCAATTCTGTTACTGTACCTAAATACTGACATTTCATTTGGATTTTACTTGGAATAACCAAGTGCAATAATATTTCTTAGAAATTTGAAGTATACTCCTTGATTCTGGACTCTTTCGCGGATTCTAATTCTATTTCTTACAGCAATGACATGGCATTGTGACTCTGATGGGAATTTGGAAGACCATGTAGTTGGAAGAGGATGGTTGCGAAGTACCTGATTATTCGATTCTGGTCAATATTCACTAAACACAGTCAGTTCAATCGACGCGACGGTAAGATCTCTCACCATATCCATACTCTTCGGTATTTACCACTCTGGAAAGATGCTTTAAAATATATATCCTATTTGATATGCTAAGAAACTAACATTCATAAACGTAGCGATGATTGAAATGGCTGTAACAAAATAATTATTCATTTAAATGACGGCCACGTTTCCGACGAAGATTTTTCACAGAACCTTCCTCCAAATGCAGACTATTTGAGTATATCTGCAATGGCAGCTTTAATTTTAAAACACGAATTATTTAGGCCACCGCCCCGTCACAACAGCTCCGCGGTTAATACTCGTACCATTAAAAGTCGTGACTTGATTGCGTCCGTACAAATCAAAACCCCATAAATAGCAGCCGGTTCGTCATCAGAAATCAAACCAACCACAAATCCACGAATTCACCAACAGGTGAAAAGGGTTTTTCGTGAGGTGTCCTCCTTTTTTTAACGTTTTTTAGCTTATACCTAGCTTATATCGAAAGTAATAACTTGTCATTCATCAGTGTGAGTAACAACATTGTATATCTTTTATTTTTTTTAATTGGTTGATTCATGGTGGAATTCCACTTTAGGTAATATTGTATTATCCATTTGCACTCTAAGTTCTCCTCAGTGTTTTTGTTACCAGATATTACATTTTTTACCATTTGTTTGAAAAGTCGCGCATTTTCCTCTGATAATGGTCATTAATCGCCTTTTCTCTATTATACTAAAATAAACTCGCAAAGTTTGTGCGCTTAGTTATTCTAAACTACGCAACGGATTTTGATAATTTCGGTTTTTACTATTTTTTTCTTTACATGTGGTGTGACTGTTTACATTTTAATTATTAACTTCACTAAGACTAGCCTGTGTCGAGGTTAACAATTTTACAAAATAATAAAAATAACGCAAAGTAATATGTACATTGAAAGAACAATATTGTTGCGTGAATAATGGGTACCTACTAAGCTCAAGGAACCTATTTAAATGAAGTAGTAAACATTTAGGGTGACCATGTGAAATAACATATTTTGCTAACAATTTAAAAGAACAAAGATGAAATTTACAAGGAAAAAATGCTAAATACATTAAAAAAAACTATATATTTTAACATAACTACTACGAACAACTAACTTTCCACACTAATTTTTAAACATTTTTGTATGACAGGACTTACTAACATGATTCCTCCTTTAATTTGCCCTTAATCTGTTTACTACCAATAAAGAATTTCTTCCGGAACGTTTATATATAAAATACATGCATATTATGTACATAGAAAGTAGATAAAAGTCAAGCAACGCCGCGCCGGGTACACTTCAGCCAGTTCACCTTATAATAATAATTGGTTGACTGAGGATAGCGAAGTCCTGTTTTAAGTTGATTCAAGATGGTGGCCGTTTTAATTTTTCAGAAAATATTATTTTAAATTGTGATATCGTCGGCTTTATTTTTTGTGATATTGTATAATTATAATTATATTGTGTATAAAAATTGCTGGAATACCCATATCCCAGCAATATTGTTGAACTACAAGACACTGTTAAATTATATGAATATGCTCAAATTGGCAGACAGGAGAATTTTCACTGACTTATAAATTATTTATAGGTATTTCTATATAAAATTCTAAATGATTTCGTTGATAGTCCGGTATTGCTAGAATTGGTAAGCTTTCGGATTCTACATCGTAATACTAGAAGTCAGGATTTATTTCACCATATGTATTCCTCTTTGCCTAGAATACTAATGGAAGGAAACAATTATACCAAGTCAGTGGACATCTTCAATTTATCTTTACAAATATAAAATGTTGTTAGTAAAGTAATTCAGTTATGTACAATAAATAGTGTATATTTCTTAATATTCTCATGTAAAAGCAGCGAAAAAGGGCGTTAATAAATAAATAAATACCTTATTTCAAAATAAAAAAATCACATAAAATATATGGTTTATAAATAAATAGGTAGGTTTTAGGGTGATTTATTTTTGGGGTATTATTATGTTGCGCTACCTCCTTAACTGTAATACTGTCCTAAACTTTAGCAGAAGATGGGGTAGCGCGACACGGCATAATATCCCAATAATAACTATTCTTCGGAACCTATATCTCAGTCATCCGCAGTGTAAAAAGCCTCATACCATAATATAATGTTGTCGTTATTTAGACTTTAGCTCTGACCATTGTGTGCAAACATGCCGACAGACTAACGGAACGAATCAAGTGTGCATGTTGAAAGATGTTGGGGCTGTCGGAACAGAGCGGCTGCAGCTTTTAGCCAGATTCAGAACAGATTCAACTTCTGAATTATGTATTAATTGATCCCACAAAGATTTATGGTTTTTGATTAATATCATATACGAGTATATTACAATTACGTTAAAGGATATCTGAAAAATTGTATTGTATTTTGAATTTAAGGGTTTTTTTTACGGATTTTGTTGTTAAATTATAGATTTTTTTGATCACTCTGAGTATCACCCTGGTTAAAAACTACCATCCATATCTAAAAGATCTTCAAAAGAGTTTAGCTGTGTTTAGATACCAAATCTGTATTTCCGGGTAATTCCCAACCATTCTCTCATTCCCTCCACACTCCCTTCAGCCTATAATCCCAAAATAGGGTATTCCATAGTCCCACTGGTTCCATGCAGGTGTCAGCTGACAACCATAACTACATGACCGACGATATAATGGTCATCAGACAATAGTTTGTAAAAAGGCCGACTGGAGAACAGGCCTAAATTACCAAGTCAGTGCTGTCGTCAAGTAAACTTAACTGTTTAAAATAGTCGAATTACTTTGTTTATTTAATGATATCGTCAAAACAACACACAAATCGGCGGTAGTGCTAAGGAGTATCAACAACAATCGCCGCCATTTGCAAACTTTTGTTGATCGATGGCACTGACTTGATCACGTGACCCTTTAAAATCAAGATCATCTCAACTGCCCAACAATTAAGTTATCGAAGGCCAAGCAATATTTTAGTTTTGTTATTTTAAAGCTTTCTTAGTACCCTGAAAGAGATTTTAACAAAATATATCCGTAATAATAAAATAAAATAAAATGTTTATTGTGTTCATTAAACTGCATAATTCGATTTAATTCCCCGAGTGGGTGGCGAATAATAATGCGAACTCCTCCAGGGAATTATTCACAACCGGGAATTATCCCCGTGGCAAATTTGTCCGCAGTTAATTACGTGTATTGCTTAATGTTTGTCAGATATGGTCGGAACAGGCTAAATCTTAAAATTGTAATCGCCACACGTGTGACTTGCCGGTACGCTGTTGCGGTCGGAATGTGAAGATTTATTGCCGGACCACCACTAATTTAACAGTGAACGTGCTCCTTATTTGAGTAAAAAATATCCGTTCCGGACCCCATTTGAAAATTGAATACTTTAAACCTTCATCAAAAAGCTTCAATGATTTACAAAAATTCTCACCTAGCAATCACGTAGAACAATATGTTTTACGAGAAGCCTTTATTTTGCTTGTAGTATTATAAAACATCATCAATTTAGGGATGAATCTTAGATATTCAGCAAAAAAGGCGTTCTTTTTCTTATTCTCATTATTGGCACCTGCCTAAAGCGAGATAGATATCTTTGATAATTAATTTATCATGTGGGACAGAGCGAGACGACAACATTGCTTATGTTACTTACCTTTTTCGGTATAAAAAGAAACGCACTATTATTCAATTAGCTAGAGTGAGAGTGGGACGGGAAATATGTACCTGCAAATTAGGCGCAGGTTTACAATTCTGCCAATATGGCGGGAACAGGTTTTGTTTATGGACAGTTTTAAAATATGTGTTGATCGATTTGATGTAAATTGATTTTTAATTGGAACAATGTAAAATTGACGAAAGGTGTTACTTAGCAAAAAAAATCTGTTGAACTGGTAGTTCTAATATAAATTGAGTGCTTTGAAGCCTTCTTTACCAGCTATCGAGATGTTTTCTCTTTGCTGATTTATATGAAGTAAACAGAAAATATTTCAATCTTTAATGATTTTGATCTGATACATTACATTAACTTAACGTAAATAAAAATACCGTAGATTATAGGATATAAAGGATGTGTCACCATCACCCTCTTTGCTACTGTTCTATGTACCACTCTCGGAGCCATGGCCCTACTAATGTTGAACTAATCCAAAGTTATTTTTATTTTGAAAGCACTTTAAATTCTTTCCCGTTTTTAAAGACGTCTGGGATTCTTGTATTGATCGACCCTACCTGGAAGAGTATTTGAAACTACAATGTTCATAGTATTAACTACAGTAGCTCAAGAGCGTACGTACGCATCCAGCACATTTATATCAAGTATATTTTTTGAAATACATCTAACTTAATTTCATTTTTATCTTTGATAATTAATTAATCAACCTACTTTCCGACATTCGATCGAGCGGAAACTCGGCAGGTAGACTCGTTATTGATGACAATGTAATCTATTAACTTTTGGTATCAATCACGAACACACATTTCACTGAAATCGGACGACATTACAGCGGTATACTCCATTCCCTGGGAAGAAAAGTACAATCCTTAGTCAAACCATTTTCTTTAGTTTTTAAAGACATTGCAAAGTAGATGTATTGTATGTACTTGGTTTTTTACGGTAGATTTTTTACAATTATTTGTTGGCATTGTGTAAATATAAGGGAACGAGACATGCAGTAAACGGATATCGTATGACTCAACATATTTTAAAACGTGATGAATGCGGTTAGCTTAAAGTGTAACCGTCGGTTACAGGAAGTACTTTGAATAATTTCAATGATTGACAATTATTATTATTACTTACATTAGACAAGTTTCTCTTTAACACCCTTATTGCAGGATTTGACAGGCCGTTGAAAATCGCACTTTGCAAATCAGGTTGCAATCTCTTTGGAGCCATGACGTGTTTATAGGCGCTGGATTAGACATTAGTGTAATTTAACTATAAATCCGAGATGGAGATATTATTAATTATTTGCTCTTAAAACAAATGCACTTAAAGTTTGAAAAGAAGAAGAAACAACGCATAATAGATCTCTTATTCTTGTCCACCCCTCATTCCTAACTTGGCTCTAATCCTAACAAAAAGGTAACGTCGCACCGGGACAGAAGTACTCCTGGTTTGGTTGGTGTACAATCGTAGCGTATCGTGTTAAACCAAATATACATTACTTATTCATATATGTATTTAAAGTATCGTCTATTTCCGGTCTTCGTCGAGTCAAAGCTATTTATACTAGAAATAAATATTTATCTACATAAAAAAGTGTGTACATAGCAATATGACGTACGTTAATTCCATTAAATAAATACGCTGTTTTTATGCAAATACATTTTAAACACGAAAATAGTCTCCCAATATCATCACTAAAAGGAAAACTCTTGGGAAAGGCATAAATAATTGTGCCTATTTTGATGATTAACCGGGACCAAATATTTATTTGTTCGCCTCACGCATCTATTGAATATATTATCGAAATATCCTCAAAAAACCACTTTTTCCTCGATATTTTATACGTCTCAGGCCTTTTTTGGGAAATTTATGACCAGCTTTATTCGGCGACAAATTTTACTAGCGAATTTCAGTAGAAAAACTTCTTTCATTGACAGGAATAGAGTGTTTTAATATGTAAATGGAAAATATATGTTTTGTTTTCATGGCTATTTATCTTCCTTTTTTATATTACGACGTGGACAATCGGTACTCCATTACGTAATAAAGCCACGAATATTTATTTTGCAGGCTGATCCGTAACTTTTTTTTATCATTAGTATTTTATCAGATTTGCAATTAATTAATGGTGACTTTAAAGATAGAGGAAACAACGCGGTTCTTGAATAACTTTATGGTGGAATTATTCAAAGATTCCTTCTGTATAGAATTTCTTTTTGATCTGATGCGCCAACCACGGAAGGAATAAATAGTAATGACATGTTTTGAAATGATTATTTGTTAAAGTCAAGAACGATATAAATATAAATCAATTAATGATCATCGATTACCAATAATATTATCGAACTAACTTTAATTTTTAACAATTATCAAACGCTCCATCCAAAACTTTTTTTGACCATTTTTATTTATAGTTTTGATACAGATTTACTAGTAAAACGCTTTAGAAAGAAGTATATTTATCGATTTCTTAGCGTTAAAACGTCAAAACCGTATTTTTACTTCTACATTAGATTCGAAATAATTTCATCAATCAAAGCACCTTGCATAGGCATTCATAAAATTCAAATAAGTTACATTTGACGTACTTTCTGGTACTTAAATCAAAATATTAAAAACTGGCTTTAAGCACTTTTAGCATAAATCCCAAGATATAATGTATTTAATTTTTTTTTAAATCATATACTTTAAAAAAACCTGTTTCCCAACTGTTATACCTAGTGGAGAAATTCCATCATAATGAGTACCTATAATGTTATTTTTTGTGTATCAGGCCGGAACGGTTTCAAACAGTTATATGAAATGAATACTTTGGCATATTACATACAAAATAAAGAACAAAATGACACATCCACCATACACACACCCCTTACTTTATTATGGTAGTACATATTATTTATAAAATTAGGAGAAATATTTACCATATTTCTGTAAATTATTTAACATTATTTTTCGTGAATTTATATATAATAATAATAATCACATGTACCTATAAAATCATGAGATATGAACCTACTTATCACCAAAATGGACATAAAATAACTACATAAATAGCCACAAAATGTAAAAATGCTATGGCTTTACGTAAAATGTACCGATCTGAAGTTGAATGAAATGTTTGAAACCTTAAATTGGTTCCATTTTACTTAAATATATATAATTAAATATCTACAGGGTTTTCCAATAAGAGGTGTTATGTTGATATTCAATCGTAAAATATCAATGGTTTCGCTGCTTGTGTGGCACGTAGCGCCGTCTTGTTGAAAGTAAACGTAGTCCAGATCAATACCATTTGACTCCGGCCATAAAAAAATCATTAATCATCTCTCGATAGCGCAATCCATTCACCGTAACTGTTGCTCCAGCCTCATTTTCGAAAAAGTAAGGTCCAATGACTCCGCCGGACCATGAACCGCACCAAACAGTCACACGTTGAGGATAGAGAGGCTTTTCAACAATAACTCTTGAGTTTTCCGAGCCCCAGATTCGAAAATTTTGATTGTTGACGAAGCCACCGAGGTGGTAATGGGCCTCATCACTCAAGAATATTTTCATTTGATTCACTCTAGTGAATTTTAATAATTTAAATGCATTGTTGAAGCGTGTATCGTTCCATTTTTATTAGTGGCGTAGTTTTTAATTGTCAAATGTCAAAAAATGACAGCTTCAAAAGTAACATCTACCGAAATAGCGGGCTATTCAAAATAAAACTTCTTATTGGAAAAAGCCTGTATATCGTAGCAAGAGTAAATAACACTAAACACTTAAGTTTATTTAAGCATAAGCAGGTAATTTAAAACGAAATATCAATGCGTTAGAAAATACTCTACTATCCGTCACCAGTCACCGCTACAAGTCACAATAGGCAACGAAGCATGATAACAAACGGTCAGAGAATCTATTAAAAACACATTTGGTTAGGTTAGGTAGGTATCCCAATAAAAATTGTCGGGTAAGTATTAAAAATTGGGTATACTTGTTTAGAGCCCGACCGCAGCGCGGTTAAGTGAATATAAAAAAGCCGAATTTGAGGAAATTAATTTAAATATAGATTCCATTTAGATAACACTAAAAAGCTGGCGGAGTTTACAGGCCCATGTGTTTTGGGTGAGGCCAGGTGATTCAGTTAACCGTTTTTCAATCAACGCTTAGAAATTACTATTTATTTTACAATATTAAAAATGTGAGAATTGGTTCATGAGAATTATTGTTTTGCTGCAGAATAAAGAATATTATTCGTTTTGTTTTTTTTTTTTAAATTGACTGTACACTGAATCTACTATTTTAAAAGCTGTAAGAAATTTTGTAATAATAATATTTGTCTAATTTATATAGCGCCGTTTTCGTGAAAAATTACCTCAAGGACGCTGTATGTGATGATAAGTACCGAGTATGATTCCTTTTTTTATATATTTATTTATTTATTCACGCCTTGGAAGGTTTTTATATGTATACAATGTTATATTTATTAGTAGGGTATGATTTGAGATTTTTACGGCCAAAAGTATTAAATTTATTTGGGTATTATGCCGTGTTGCGCTACTTCTTTCTTTAGCCAACATTTCGGACAGCATTGCAGTATCCATCATCAGGGCAAATGTGTTATCATGCTTCTATTATTACAGATTACACATCTGCCCTGATGATTGACGCTGCAATGCTGTCCAAAACGTTGGCTAAAGAAGGAGGTAGCGCAACAAAGCATAATATCCCAAAAATAAATCAATTTAATGTTATACGAGTATGTATGTAAGTTGTTCAGGTGGACAATAATACGTGTATAGTGCATAACACAATAAACTGAGTATGAACGATATAAGCAGTTACAATACCGGTTGTAATAGAGAGTTCTGTCGTAAAAAGGAGCTCAATAGTAATATATAGTAACGAAAGTACAAAATAAGTACTTATGGTAATATGAAATTAGTTACAGAACAATGTGTAGTAAATTTGTTGACATTTATAAAAATAAACACGAACGGTTTGATGTAAAGAATGTTTGTATTAGCAAGCCTTTATTACGCCAGATTGGATGTTTAACAGAACATTGCTAAAATAATACAGCGATAAAAGATACTTATGAAGAAGTATGACAGATATAATGACATTACAAAAGTTGTACAATGAATTGTATTATAGTGGTATAATAAAGTAGTTAATTTAAGTTTGTTAACATAATTATAAAAATAAATATGAATACGTTATTGGACATATTATCAATGTGGGTACTTTGTTATAATGCTGTAAAAACAATTACGTATTTTCTACCTTCTTCGTTCAGTTAAAACATTAAAGTGCCTTTACCGCTTACCTGAAATTTTTGGAGGTAGGTACTTCATATAATTAGTAAAATTCCATTTTCTTGGACTAACTTTATTTTTATTTCACATTAATTTGACCCGACTCTTCTGTTCTTCCTATGTCCAACTAATTTGTAGGTGACCTCTGATCATTTTTCCCAACTAAGGTCGCCACAAAACGAAATTAAAACTCCGACGCTCATTAATTAACTCTTTCATCATACTGAAATATTTTGTATTATTCGTATTGATATTTAACCATATGAATAACTTGGCAAAAACATTCTCATTTAAATTCATGCTAAAATAATATCATGCAATTATTATTATTATTGTGTGTATGTTTTTTTAGTGTTATTAAAACAGCTTTGATAAACAGCGCTCGGGGCCGGGACCGGTACCCGGGCCCAGGTAAAATTATAATCACAGTATTCAGTCAGAGTTATTGATTTTTTTTCTTCTCCGGCGTTCCTACTTACCCGGCGCTGCCCGGGCCCGTCGTGCGGGTGTTATTTAAGATGATTTATTACGTTCTGAAGGCAAAACAGTAATTCGTGGAGATTGAATTAAAGAACCCGCTTGTTTGATCTGTCGGGAAAAGGATGTGTTTAGCACGTTTCCAATCAAAATACGGCGCAGGTAGATATTATTTAAATATGCTGGTATGATTGGGAGGTACCACAGTGAATGTATCATTTTTTTTATGTATAACAGTCACACGTCAAAGAAATTGTATATATCATTCATGGGAACATTGTAGTGTAGTGACGAATTGTTTGGATTTGGATCACGTAGTATGAGGTCACAGTTGTTGTGCAAGATTGAAAATAATATAGCTATGTGAGCCTAGTGAGTGAGAAAGTTTGTGAATGGTAGAAGAAGTCAGGGACCCCCGAGAAAGACATCGCACAATCAAGTTTACCAAATAGTCGGGCCTTGTCAAGGATCAGAACAACAGAAGAGTATGCATGAGAAAATGTAATAGGCGTGATAGTTAGTTACCTATACAGTTATCTTTAAACTAGATTTTTTGGGGAACAAAGACTATATCGTATTTATATAGTTGGTTATTGCACTGTAACATAGATTTCTGCCGAATTCGGACCATTTATGTTTAAGATCTCTGCGATGGGAGAACTTTTATAGATAGGAATTTAAGTATTCAAATAGCGCCCTTGAGGTGTTTTTGCACAAAAACGGCGCTATACAAGTCATCCAAGTATTATTATTTTTTATTATTAACAAGTCATCAAAGAAAGCGGTGCATCGGTAGGTAGCAAAGGTTTAATATATTATCATGGTGTGGAACTTCTAGATATACGAAAGTACATAGACGAATTGATGTCCCACATGCTTTTGATGTTCATTACATGTTTTCACAAAAACATGTAATGAACGAAAAAATGAAGGCTAATTTAACAAAAAACATAACGAGTGGGGGTAAGTATGGGACACATCGTATAAACGTCAGAACAATATATTACTATTTATTTATTCAAAAAGAAGTTTTTAACATAAAAAAAATACTCTGCACATCTCACTATTACCTACATCATTTAAAAAAATACATATATGTAAACTTAATATAATAATAACATTAAATTTAAACCCAGAAAAGGAAATTTAATGACACGGTTGTGTCGAGACCGGTAGACAAAAATAAACAAAAATTTAGTAACAAATGTACGAAAAATAAAACAAAAATGTCAACAAAAGAAGCATTGGGCAGTACGTTTATAGTAAGTTGGCAACAATAATATTCTTCTGTTAACTAAAGTACAAGATACATGTGCTGGCTTATCAGACACAAACATAGGGTAACCATACTAACAATTACAAGATGGATAGTATGAATAATAAATTATAAAAATAAAAATAGTTAAGTAATAACCTATAGGTAAGTAAATAATTATAAATAGTAAGTAAGTAAATAAATTATCTAGATACTAATTAAAGTAAATAATAATACGAGACTAATAATACGAACAATTATATTATGATGTGCAAGCTGATGGAGAAAGTTCCTGGAGCCTCGGAAAAATATTTTATGATTATTTTATTTATCTATTTAGTCTGCTCGAAGAATATGTATTCCATTATCTCTGCCTACCACTTGGGAAATATCGCTCATAATGTTAATCAGTTCTGTGAACAGTAGGTAAACCCCACGTCCAAAAAAATTTTTTTTTAAATTTTATCTTATTTAATAAATTGAATACCAAATTTCTTTTTAAATCATAATATTTTACATCGGGTACCCAAGTACTTATCTGCTTAATTTTTTTTATCCAACAATATGTCACCATCTCAACGACTATTTTAACTAAACTTAACTTAAACTTTCTTCAGGCCGTTAGGTTAGGTTAGGTTAGGTTATGTTAGGTACCATAATATTGATTATTCCGATTTGACATCTCGTAGTAAGAATCACGAATATTCGAACTCTGACGGAATAAAAAAGGTAGTATCCAAGATGGCCACCATCTTGAACCGAAATGCAACAAACAAATTTACAGACAGATGAAATTCAAAATGGTCGAGTGTGTGGATTAATTTGTTATTGACTGAGCATGTGATTTCAAATTTTATTTTATTTTTATTAATAAGAATTATTTATTAAATAAGAGAATATTAAAAACATGCTTCGCAGAAGTACTAGTAGTTATAATAATAATATGCAATCTCTTAAGGCGAATCTTAATGCCAAATCACTATTTTGATTAATCTTTACGACGAATCGGTGTACATTATGAATACCAAAAAATATGCTTTAGATAAATTGAAGGTTTTCCTATCGTTTTGCTTAAGTAGAATACAAATAAAAAATAAATTACTCAATAAAAAATATAATTGTAAACTGCTAAAAAAAATTTTTTTTCTAAAGAAATGTATGAACGCATAAAGAAAACAACTTTTAAAAAATACAGTATTATAGCTAAGATTATATGTGACAGTTTCACTTTATTAACTTTTTTGCTTTCTTGTAAAATTATTAAAAAAAAAAATTAAAACCAGTTTGAGCTTGAAATCTTTGTGCTAGACTCTGTTTGTCAAGCGATTTAATACCTATTACCTACAATATAAGGTATAGGTACCAAGAATATACACCTTTTTGGCTTGTAGCTTGCTCTTAAGGGCGCTTAGCAAAGTTATTCTAAAACATGATTGCCCGCTTCGATGGGATTCATAGAAACCATCATTACAGTGTGTTACATTGAGAAGAAGTTAGGGTTGGCAAATGTGGTGAATCGCCGTTACTGCCTACCCCTGGGGAGACCCGTCACGATGGTATCCCGACCTGAAGGTGACTTGTTTATGTTGCGCACATCTCCATAATATTTATTAGAGCGGTCCGGTCCCCCGCCGGACCCGGCGTGACCCGTGGAATCCGCGGCTGATTATGCAAATTGATTCCAGTAATGGGGCCTTGTAGTACAATAAACAACGCGACTGGACGCGGTACTATTTATTACAGACCTGACCAGGACACATGTATAAACACGTACACTTCATTAAATTAATTAATTATTTACCATACACAGGCTTAGGTTTAAATGATTTACTAAAATAATCACTGTATATAATAGAGAGATGATAATTTAAGAGAGACTAAATTTTCTGTGAATAAATCAGTCAAAGACCCGTTTGATGCTTTAATTTACTTTATTAATTTATGACGATTTTATTACGATATTCAGCTGAGTCATCAGTGTCATCACTCTTCCAAGAAGGTGATCAGGAAGAAGTTTGTTTAATTTGTTGTCTCTTAAAAGTTGGGACTTCAATTCTTCAATTCTATTTCTAGCTAACTTCTTCATCATATATATATATTTTTTTTTATAGTGAATACCTCACAAGAGTCCCAACTGCTCCCGTCTGGAGCCAGTGAGACTATGGCATCCCCAATTGGGGGATGTTGTGAGGCTGAAGGTAAGTGGGGAAGGGAAAGAGGAAGGTGGGGAAGTACCTGGCTATTCAGATCTAGTCACTGAACACGGCTAAGGCCATTTGGAGCAACGTTTCAATTCTGAATGGTGGTCTTACACCAGGGCGATACTGGTAGTATCTTCCACTCTGGAACGTGCCGCAAATATACTATATATTATTTTAATTAATTAATTGTGAAATAACACAAATTAATCAGATAAAATTTATTTGCGCACGCCGGGTTCGAACCCGCGACCTTCGGAATGGCAGTCCAATGCGTTACCACTGGACTATGCCGGCCGTCTAATGATGGTACACGCAGAAAAATGAGTATTGCTGATGTATTGAGAATATAAATAATAATAATTTATAAGCGTAACTTGAAATGGCTTTAGCCGTGTTTGGAGACCAGATCTGAATAGCCAGGTACTCTACCACCTTCCTCTTTCCCATCTCCTCCCCCCCACTTCCTTTAGCCTCACAACGTACCCCGATTGGGGATGCACTTTTCTCACTATCTGCAGACGGTGGGAGCAGTTGGGACTCGCGATTTAACATTAAAAAAAAAGTGCTGCCTATGTTAAATTCGCATTTCATTCAATTTCTAAACTGTGAATCGATGTATGATTTATGACAGAAATTTAATGACAAAATTTAAAAAAAATAATCTATATATAAAGTGTTCACCGGAGCCGAACACAATCTAACCACCCAAAGTATAAAGTGGCTATTTATTTCTCAAATAAATAATCCCTTTCATCTTTTATCACTTCTTTCTTTTTAAAATAACCAATTATTATAACTTAGCTCGGGTCGTGTTTCTTTTCCGCCTCTTCCACTACACGTCAATCTTCTTCTTTCATCCCTCAAGTGGAAAGTTGATGCGCCTCAGACACTCCACAAACAGAGGAATAAGATCGTTTTACAGTTGCCAGCGATACCATCTTCAAGTTCTGTTTGCCTGGTACTTCAGATGTGAAGATTTCTAGGATTCCTCGCGAGTAGCGCGATTTCTATGAGAAAAGGAATCCACTGATGACGCAGAGTCTGAAAAAGTATAAAATCAGAATTGAGATCAAAAGAAGTAATTTTAATTAACTCTTTAGTGCTGCCATTGTTTACTTGTAGTTCGCTGAACGTCTAATGTTGATTACTCCGATTTAACAGCTCGCAACAGTTGATACCCTCATGCAGTCTAGAGGAATAAATAGGTACTATCAAACACGTCTACCGACTTAATAATTTGATAAACTTTATAATACATACTTCTTATCTAATTACTAAACAGAGTTGTTGATACAGTGACTAATTAGTTTTATTTTATATGCTTTTACGCCCAATCGAGCTTTTACATAATAAGCTTAATTCATTGCGAGTAAGATGTGACAAATAATAGTGGTAGTTTTATTGATCGCAGGTTGTCTTTTTTTTCCTTGAAACCTAACAATTCTCAAAGGAATATTATCCAATCCCATACCATTCCTTGTCATATCGAATTGAATAATATTCAATAATCTTTTGAGAATTGCTAGCTTACAAGGAACTAAACCTATCAATTCTCAATGATCTTTTGAGAATTGCTAGCTTTAGTTCCTTGTAACCTAGCTATTCTCGAGAGATCATTGAATATTATCCAATTCCATACCATTCCGTGTCGTAGCTAACAAAGCGTTAAGTATTGTGTGTTGGTTAACCTTAATACTCACGTCATATAATCTTACCCACTTAATATTATCTATAATGTTAAATTAATTAAATTAAATTACATCTATAATGTTAAAATTTTATCAATATAATTGGAATTATGTCTCCGTGGTTGGAAGGTAAAGCTCTCGACTAGCAAGCTGAAGGCCGCGGGTTCTAATGTCGGCCTTCGCAAGTTAATTTTATTTGATTAATTTGTGTTATTTCACAATTTATTCATTTAAAAATAATATATAGTAGAGACACTTACGGCACGTTCTAGAGTGGAAGATACTCTCAGTATCGCTCTGGTGTAAGACCACCATTCGGGATTGAAACGTTGGTTGAGATGGCTTTAGCCGTGTTTGGTGACCACATCTGAACAGACCCCCACCTTCCTCTTCCCCATCTCTTTCCCCTCCCCACAACCTTCAGCCTCACAACGCACCCCAATTGGGTATGCTATAGTCTCACTGGCTCGAGACGGTTGGGAGCAGTTGGAACTCTTAATAATAAAATAATAATAATTGGATGACTTGTATAGCGCCGTTTTTGTGCAAAATCACCTCAAGGACGCTGTACAAACTTATAATACATTTCTACAGTGATCTATGTTATTGCTTAACTATTTATGGAAATAATATACAGTACTTACCTGGTAGGTCACTTGAGATTAACACTTAATTAACATTATCTAATTGTTTATTAGCGAAATTTAGATACAGGATTTAGGACATAATTGGAAAATTGAATATAACTGGACTTTCTCTAAGGAATGGTATATTTAATTTAAGGGTACGACAGCTTAAAAGGGTAAGTTTTTAGTTTAGACCTGAATTCTGTTGGAATTGTTATGGATCTTAGTTCCGGAGGGAGTTTATTCCAAGCCTTCGGCCCAGATACTCCGAAAGCACGATCACCAAACTTATTATTTGGCTTGCGCATAGGTTCTATCAGTCTGCCTACAGCACTCACTACAGCACTCACATAATAATGTGCGGTACTCACATATAATAAAATAATCTTGCTTTTCGCACAATTTACAATATTATAAAATGATTCTATTTGAGTATATAGTTAACACGACAATTTATTTAAAAGAATATATAAAATACTACCTTCTCATGACTAGTGGACACACTTATTATAGAGCGAAAACAGACATTCTTGATATTTTATTATGTTAAATTTTCTTAAGGAGACGCACCACGTCTTGTAACATTGGGAATCAGGCCGCTAACAATAACACTCCTTATGCAGATGATGATAAGATGATTTAAGATTTTCACGGCCAAAAGTATTTTTGTTATTTGTTTTTGGGGTGTTATGCCGTGTTGCGCTAACTCCTTCTTTAGCCAACGTTTCGAACAGCATTGCAGTGTCCATCATAAGGGCAGATAGATTAAGCCCAAAAACAAATAACAAAAAAAAAGATGATGATAAGGTTTAAATTCGTGCGAATATCACAAAAAAGTGTGTTTTCCAAGGCCTTTGACCGGGTCTGGCACCGAGGACTTGTCAACAAATTGCCTTCTTACGGACTTCCCGCATCCCTGTGTACGTGGATTGCTGACTTTTTAAGGGATAGGTCGATTCAGGCAGTTGCTGACGGTTTCACCTCTTCCTCACACTCTATAAATGCTGGCGTCCCACGGGGATCGGTTCTGTCTCCGACTTTGTTTTTGTTGCACATCAATGACCTTTTGACATGTGCACCGATTCATTGTTACGCGGATGACAGTACAGTTCATGATAGTTTTTTGTTTGACAAGCCCCCAAAGGGCACACAAACTCCAACGGCTCGGAGGGCTTTGAAGCAGAGAATGGACGGTTATATCGAGAGTATTTCCTCCTGGGGTAAAAATAATCTCGTCGAATTTAATGTTTCAAAGACCCAATCCTGTCTGATTACGTCTAAAAGGGATCTAAATGATAATCTAGTCTCCTTCAACGGAAGCAATCTTCCGAACAGGGCTTCCATTGATATGCTTGGTGTAACTATAAGTGACCAGCTCAGGTACGGGGGCTCCACCGAAGCCAGAGTAAAGCTGGCCTCTCAGAAGCTGGGCGTACTGTACAGGGCCCGCAGATACTTTAATAGTAGGTACACAACTGCTGACCCTGTACAAATCGCAAGTGCGCCCTACTGACGAATTTGGCAGCCATCTCTGGTCCGGAGCCCCTAAATACCTGAAAAAACCCTTGACTCTGTGCAGAAACGGGCGGTCCGTTTGATAGATTCCCCAATCTTAACAAACGGACTGCAATCTTTAGAGCACAGGCGTCAGGTAGGTATGCTGTCCTTGTTCTATCGGTATTACAATGGAAGATGCTCTGAGTAACTAGCGTCATTGATCCCTTCGGCACCGGTGCGTAGTCGGGATACACGCCAAACGCGCGCCCAACATTTGTACACGGTTGACATTTGTCACATGAGAACGGGTCGCTTCTACGATTCGTTCTTAAGTTCAACAGCTCGGCTGTAGAACGAACTGCCGGCCTCTGTGTTTTCTCCCTCCTACAACATGGGACTCTTCAAGACCCATGTTCACTCCTTCCTCTCCACAAAAAGACCCTCCACACAGCATCCCCAAAGATGACATAGGCCCTGAGGGAAATTATTTTCTTCAGGGCCTCCTGTGTGGAGTTATATAAAAAAAAAATGTTTCGAAAATCAGGCACAAATATTTTATGACCATTTCTAAAGAACATAATTCGCCACATTATAGACTAAAACTATATCCGAAAAGGGGTTCGTAAGTAGAAGATTTTGAACAACAGTTTTATAGGCGTGACACTTTAAATGACTCGTTTGTTTTAAAGACAAAGATGTATTCTACTCGCAGTATTTAATTAAAGCATGTTCTACACGATCAAACATTCTAACCAAAAACATATGATTTTGTTTTACTTTGTAGTGCTTAGCCTTAATCACAATACTTTTGTTAAATCTTTTGAATTCTTAGTCTTCGACTTTAATACCGCAAAGTCATAATGCACCATCGACTGAGTGAAAAGGTATGAATCAAATTGAAATGAATTCAGATTAGGTAGGTAGGTACCGATTCTATCGCATTATGCCACACCACTCTAGACTTCTTGATGGTAAACTCCCTTTCTACAGTTTCATGGTTTTTTTCCAACTTCTATCAATGAGGTCCCATTGACAGAGGACAATACTCGAGTTTAGGTCGGATGGAGATCCCCTCTTAAATGCAGGGGAATGCCCTTCGGAATGCTCTTTCCACATTGGATTCCAAAGGTTTATACTTTAGAGCGATCAACAGAGAATATAATACAAAATTCTCGGCTAATTTCTACAGTGCATTTTTGTTTAATATCGCCTCGAGGGTGCTTTACAAACTCAAATAACTTTACGTAATGATCTGAAATATATGTAATTCTGATGACTACACGCAATGCACATTAAATCATTTTTTTAATAAAAATATGATAACAGGTTCTACGATTGTAATGACTACGCCACAAATCGAAGCCTTTTGAGGGATTAATTAAAAATGTATATTATTTTTATTTGTCAGTAGATAGAATTTAATATTATTTAGAAGAGCGTAGTTTAAGCTCGAACAACTTGTTCAAGTGCAATCTTGTACAACAGGTGTTCGTGATTTCAATGTCAATAAGCAGGTATTAAATAATAATGATACACGAACCTGAACTTAAATTATTTAAAAACTTTTTGGTTTTCTCTTGACTAGACTTCACACTTTCTTAACTGCTTATCACTATGCGAAAGAAATATAATTTTGAGAACCTTGTGATATCAAATGACAATAAAATCTCATTGAGAGACAGTGTCACACATTCCAACCCTTATAAAGGTACCTGCGTAAGGTACCTACGTAAAATGCTATCTCATGCATCGACGGTTTGGCGTCAAGCTTATCATTAAACTGCACGAAAGGCTTTGTAAGTGAAGGCTGGGTAAAGGGTAGGGTTGGTTTGGATTAGATTATGTTCGGAAATACGTTTTAAAGTGAAAAATCTTTTTTAATTTAGATGGGATATCGGTAAAAGCTTGTTTTGAGCTGATAGTTGAGATTTTTGTTTCATAAATTTTAATAAACTCTTATTTCAGAAAAAGATTATACCCACCGAAATTGAGGAGTATATTCTGGTACAAAGCTGTGTGATTTCCCAAACTTGGAATAAGAAATGATATTATCATAATGTCTACATCGTCACACAAAAGATGATGTTATCGATAAAGCAAAAATAATATCGTATTCATCTTCAATATCTGTAGTCTGTATTCAATTTGTTAACCTTCCATAACCAAAGGCACAATGTGGAAATATTGAGTTAACCTTCTGGTGCGAGCTTGTACAGCCTCACAATAGCCTAGAACTCCGACATAATTGCTTATCAAATATTAACTTACTATCAAGTTTCATCCTTTCTTGCAAAAGAATATGAGGAATAACAAAGGAGCGGCCACTTAAATGGCAGCACAAAAGGACACGACTATTTTTGCACAATACCTGCGAAATTTCATCTTCACCAATTTTGCTACAGTTATTATTTAGAAACTTGGATCCTTAACCGTAAGGCACCTTCATGGGATGATCCTTGAGTTACAAGAATTTATTTAAATATGAATTTTTCGGTGTATGTTTGGAGTGGGTCATGTTATGCTTCAAAATTAAATATTTTTATTACTTCGCGAGATTTCTTATTGGAAACACTGTAGGTATTACATTTTTTTATTAACTTAACCTAAGATCCGATCGAATACTAGTTTTTTTCTGTTTCACAACAATTAATTAATATTAATAGTTCATCGCAATGAATGTTACGTTCAGACAAAGAGAAAATAGTGACATGTATTTGTCACGCGTATAAGAAAAAAGTATTATTATATATTAGTCAGTAATGACCGACACGATTTTACTGAGCACAAAGGCACCAGAGCTAGATAAATATTTTATGATTACTACTTTCTGTTTAACCCCTTTAAGCCATCACGCGTAAAACACAATAATTAATAACACTGCAGAATAATGTTTTCCAAAAATTGACACACAGAAGTCATGCCTAAATTGTTATAAAATGTGGATACGTACTTACCTAAAGAAATTAAACATTAAACATACTTTGTGGCTTGCCATAGTTAGAATATTTGTGCAATTGTATTTTATGTATTTTATTTCGCTTTGTTTTCAAATATGTATTAAACCTTCCATCTCCGGAACAATATTAAAACAATCAGTTTTTAAGTGGTTCAAAAAAATAAGTGCTATATATATATATATATATATGTGCTATGATAAGGATAGTAATTTTGATCTAAGGTGATATTTAACCAAAATTAAGTCTTATCAATGAGTGTTTCCTATAATTATAATTTCAGTCCCAGCGAGTTGTAGCCACACCTCAACGAAATGTGTTTTTGAAAATGAAAGACTCTGCACTGCAACAAAGGGATTGCGAACAAAGATCTCTTTGAACGGCCCCTTTGAGAGAGGTCCCGGTATTTAGTTCCATAATGGATGCTGTCATCTCGAATCATCTGGCATCATTTGGTCACCGTGTTTGTTTACTGTTTACCTGGACCCGTTGGGCGTGCAAAGGGGATTTTAAAACCATTCCCAACACACTATTCTCCGGGATTGTAAAACTTTTCTTCTGCCGTGAGGTTTATGGCTGGATTTGAGCATTCTTGTGATGATTAACTGCTCTCGGTTTGGAAGTGTTTGCGTAGGTTTATTTATAAGTATTGTTACGTAATACAAGTCACCCTATAAAAAAGATGCATAATTTAGCCTCGCTTTCCCCATGCAAACGATCGTGGCGTACGTGACAAAACGCAGCTAGCCGCCGCGTGATGACACAGACCTCCCAGGGAGCGTTCTCGGCTCAACACTGCCCGCCACCGCCGAGCCCCGCCAGTCGAGAGCGGACCTCGGGCATTGCAACAGTGTGTTTCTCGCAGAGCGAACCACAAACGCTCACAATGTTCGAGCGCGCGGAATTACGTAATAATAGAAACAGACGCGATCTCGTGCCAGTTTCCTACTAGATGCATTTCGCCATCAAACTTACAATCATGTTTATTATTACGGTTCGGGCTTACTCAATGGAGTCCCGTTCCCGCGTAAAATCCCGAGTGCACTTCACCGCCTCAACTGACCCGCCGCCTGTGAGCGCGGGTACCTCTGGCTCAACATGATGCCCCTTACCTCATCGAGACGATTCGTAAGCTTTCAACCTTCCCCTTTTTCTTGTGTTCAATTCTCGTAAATTTCATGTAGAATCCACGCTTTATCTGGTCGTCATAAATTAGTAGAGAGAGTTAGTAGGGAGATCCATGTTAACCTGTATTTCTCGAGACATTTAATATACCTTGTGCCTTTATTGTGTTTATTATCTTAGCACTGGCGCAAACGTGTTTTTTTCTCTGATTATTAATCGTCCATCGGGAGGTCAAATTGGAAATAATCTTGAACTCTTTCACTGTGTTTTATGTCTTGCTTTGTATTAACAATTGAATAACTATGTTTTCTTCCAATAAATCATAGCTGTTCTACAAACCATCGCGTCAAATCTAAAACAACCGTGTCACATTAAAACTATTCTGTGTTAAATTACAAGTTCTACGAATCGTCACTCGACAAAATTTAATTACCGGTATTCTATCACAAGGTGCGCAACCAACATTCACTTCTTTTCGGACATCTCAAACATCACATAGTGATCTTTAACCATGAAGGTTTACTTTCCGGTTACAACTATTAGAGGAAACGAGCTACATTAAACTACAATTCAACAATTTCAAATCTTGTACATGATACAAAATAAATTCCTTGTTAGTGGAGCCATAAGCCAGCATCGTTCTGCAAAATTCATAGACAAGGAAAACTAACGCCCTTCTGTCATCTGATAATTTCGCTTTATATGTAATAAAGGTGGGTAGAGTATCCTTTTTGAAAGAAAAGTCTTGAAAGCCGACTTACCCTTTACATATAATTGAGATTCGCGATTGACGTAAATCCCCGACTCTCGGCCCTTCTCCGCCTCGAGCCTGTCGTGTCCAGGGAAAGGGATGCTTGCGTGTAAATAACCAAAAGCTGGTTCTGCCTAAATTCAGACAATTGGTCACGAATCACAAACAACCCTCCATTAATTGTTGAAAGAAAAAACAATACTTCCTCGAAATCTGTATTCGGAAATTTTTCGGAATTTTGAAAATTTTTTCGGAAATTTGGTTTTTTCGGAAATTTTTCAAAAACGCACAATCTCAGGGACTTTTCCATCAAAATCCCAGGGTAACCCCTGGCCATTTTTTTCAAAAATCAAGGACTTCGAAATTTTTCGGAAATTTTAATTTTTCGGAAATTTTTCAAAAACGCACAATCTCAGGGACTTTTCCATCAAAATCCCAGGGTAACCCCTGGCCATTTTTTTCAAAAATCAAGGACTTCGAAATTTTTCGGAAATCTGTTTTTTGGAAATTTTTTTTTTCAAAACGCACACCTCAGGGACTTTTCCATCAAAATCCCAGGGTAATCCCTGGCCGTTTTTTTTTCAAATCAAAGACTTGGAAATTTTTCAAAAATTTCCTTCACTCATCTAAGACTTTGAAATTTTTCGAAAATTTTTTTCAAAACGCACAATCTCAGGGACTTTTCCACTAAAATTGCAAGGAGACCCCTGGCCGTTTTTTTTCTCAAATCAAAGACTTTGAAATTTTTCAAAAAATTTCCTTCACTCATCTAGGACTTTGAAATTTTTCGAAATTCTTTTTTTCAAAACGCACAATCTCAGGGACCTTCCCATTAAAAACACAAGGAGACCGCTGGCCATTTTTTTTTCCATACTGGGACTTCAAAAATTTCACAAAATTCTTCACCTACCATCACAAGTAAACCCCTGTTTTTTTTGAAAAACAACCAGCCACAACACTCTGACAATTCTTTTTTCTTTTCACAATGTCTAACTCAACTAGCCACAAAATGAATCCTCGAAACAACACCTTAGGCATAATAGCCAACATCTGCTCTCGAAGTACGCAAAGTTTAGAAAAGGAATTGAAAGACAGGAATATTTCTCCTTTCAACAAAACCAAAAACGTCCTGATCAAACACGCAACATTTTACAACAGGAAATACATAAAAGGGCTGCAATTTCAACCCGGCAGTATAATCTCTGTCGCAAACAGACACAATTTACGCAGGAAACATGTTACCTTTAAGGAAAACGACATAGTTTGGAGACGCAACAACACACTCTCACAAGGTGCTCTGTATTTCTCTGCAAAACTAGCTCCTCGCTTTGTTAAAGCAAAAGTCCTGAGAAAAATCTCCGATGTAGTGTACACCCTATCGGATGCCTCTGGGAAACACATCGGCAACTATCACGTGAAAGATATTGTCAAACTAGGAAGTGTGGACACAACAGACACCACCTTCACTAGGTCACACTCACATAACTAACAAACTTTTGGCTCTACCTTTGTCCCACGAGACTTGGCCCTCGTGCAGACAAATAGCATGTCTTAATGCGTTAGTTTCATATAAAAACTCGCTTTTTTCGACCTCTGCAAGGTAACCCTTTTTTTTCTAAAACACAGAAGTGTCAACTGTGGTTTTAAATCATTTCTCACCAATACTTGTACTATTATGCTCTTTTGTATAAACCCTTTGTTATTTTTGTTTCTTTGTCACACCTCACCGTGTAATGTTTATAAATTGTACTAATATTTTGTACGTATCTTCTCTGGAACTGATATCATTCCAGTCAAGAGACTTTTTCCACTTCCCGAACAATTTATGCTCCCGGAGTCATGACCCTGGACATCATTTGTTAGTCGTCACCATTCTGACACTTACGACACTAAATACATAACTATTTTTTGTCATAAATACCACAAAAGTCACGTACAACATTGTTTTGTAAATATTTTTTTTTTCTCTTTTGTTCTTCACATTGTTCTTTCACTTTGTTCTTCACATTGTTCTTTACATTGTTCTTTCACATTTGTTCTTCACATTTGTTCCAATGGGTTCCATCGTACATAAAACAATGGCCCCTTTGCAACATACACCCAATTGAGGTGAATATTCTACCCCCTGTAACTTGTAATCATAATGCGTGTGTAAATTCCAGTTTGGTATCGTCATTTGATTCAAGTTTACATAGGTGTAACAAATAAAAAGTTACAATTACTTTGTTTTAAAGTTTTTTCAGTTTTTTCTAAAAAAAATTGAATGGCGCTCAACATTCCCATTTGCTCTAATTGGTTGTTTTTTCAGAATTTGATATTGACACGTCAATTCTGAAAGAGGTTGTTGTAAAGGAGAACAAACACCGATTTGTCCTCCTCATCAATAACATTGTATAATACATAACACCTTTTGGTCACATTGAGTTTGTAAAATCTTAAGATCTCAACTTCCTGACCCCAATTTGTTATATTATGTACTATATTTTGACTTAAATAAGCATTAATTTGCCTTGTCAAATACACCGAGCCAGGTCACTCATATTAAGTCATCCTGTGTCTCTAGGTGCCTTCTGTATCAAATTTGTAACATAAAGTTCACAACATTCGTGTTTGTGGCAATTTTGGTAACACCAAGTGTGTTTCCTTGTTTTTGTTTGGTCATTTTAAGTAAGTAAAACCCAATCAGGTCTTAAATAAACCACTACAAACCTTTTTTGTAAGCAAAGAGTAAGTAAAACCGATAAGGTCTCTTTCGCTATATGTGTGTCTTGTTTAAGACATCCTTGTAGGCATATGTTTTGTATTATCGCCAACTTAAAGCATAAACCCAACCAAAGGTTATGCCATCACAACATTTTGTGAGCAAAGAGTTAGTAAAACCAAATAGGTCTCTTTTGCTATATTTGTGTCTTGTTTAAGACATCCTTGTTGGCATATGTCTTGTATTATTGCCAACTTAACGCATAAACCCAACCAAAGGTTATGCCATCGTCATTTTTTGATAATACCAATAGCCACTACAAGATTGTTTTGACATTGTGTATGTATCTTTTTCCGGTATTGAAATGGTACTTTTTTTATTATTGAACGTTGATATGTTATTTTCATGATACATGAGAATGTTACAATATCCACCATGAGACGAGGGATCGTTATAAAATCTAACACTATACATGAGAATGTTATAATATCTACCATGATACGAGAAGTTCGTTATAAGTACTTTTTTTTACTGGCTTACATACACTGTGGCCAAAGAGATAATTTGTTCCATTAAATGGTTATAAATATCTATGTTGTACCTTTCCTTTCAATACTAGGGTTCTTTCGTAATTCGTTCAATTTCTACATGAGACGTGGAGACGTTATAATACTTACCATGATTCGTGCGAACGATACAATATCTTGTTGTTGTCTTCTTTAAATAAGTTGACACTATGTACTTGTTCTACCGGACGTAGATCATTTTACCCTGACTTGTCACCCTTAATTGGGGCCCTTTTTTGTATAACTCATGACACTGAGGGAAATTTCCTTCACTGTAGTGAGAATTTTTTTGTTCTCTTCAAACAAACATGAAGCTGTGCATTCAGCAATTTTTTACGCTAACTGATACCTGTGGACTTCTTGTCAGCGGACCCAAGAACCATCCACTATCCATTGACCATGGACTAGCCATCAGCTTCACTGTTGGTTATGAGGTATCGTGTCGTGGGAGTTAATTGAGACAGTGACACAAAACCACCTAACTCGTTGTCTGGGAGACGAATAAGAAAAACTCCCAGGTTTGTGAAGCTTGAGCAAGGGTCTGTCATGTTCTCACAAACTGTAGAAGATTAAATACGACCCCTAATCTTTCACCAAATACACGTGAAAGATTAGATTGTTATTACTGTGTATTCTCCTTCACCTATTCATCAAATTCATGTATATTTGTAAAGAGTTAGGAAATTTGCTGGTTGATATATTTCGTCCTCACATAGAGATCGAATTGGGAATTAGCTCAGTCACTATCAATTTTCGCTACTCAATCCTCCATCCTTCACCCCTCCATCAAACTCTTGTACATTTGTAAAAGTTAGGAAATCTGCTGGTTGACCACATTTCGTTCTCTGAAAGAGATCGAACGGAGAATCAGCTCCATCACCAGCAGACCTTCTCACTCATCGCCATTTTTTTTTTTCTCCCTCATTATCCTTGAGGTTAATTTCATGAATCTGGAAGGTGTACCCTACGCACATAGCGTATCGTCTGTCTATAAGACAATCTTTATCCATGAAATTTGCTTCAAATCTCTCCTTTTCACCCCATACCTAGGTAATCAACACATTTCTTGTAATTTTGAAAGTCGTAAGTTGTTATCGCTCAAGCGCTAACACCGGCCATGGAAGGCCAACTTCTTTCAGAAACTTGGTGTTACTACTGTACAACCACCTACCTATACCTTGTATATCAAATAGGTAACCTCACGCCAGTCGTGATAGTTTTTTGTCTCCCCAATCTCGGGATACTCATGGTATAGTCAGCATATTGCATCTCTCTCTACTCTCTCTCTACTCTCTCTAACCAACGACGTTTTTTTGTCTTTTTGTCTTTTCTCTTGAACACAATTTGTTTCTCTCCAAACGTTTTGCATCATTGGTCTACTAGGCAGGTAAACTTCAAGAATTTTGGCTCTAATAATAACCTGTCCCTGGATTAAAAAGAAGACCAGCAGCCCTTCTCATCACCTGCAAGCTGAGCTTCTCTTCTTTGCCGCCTTCACTTCCATCACTCACATCCCTCCAATCTCTGCGTACCAAAAACACCCGACCGCACCCAAATTAGGTGTGAGTCGTGCGTGCAGTTGCAAATCAAGTTGTCTCATCATTCAAACCACATTCAAAAGAACCAACCTCAGAGCATGCCAGCTCAAGGTTAATTATGTTCCTGCAATCAACCACTTGCCGTTTGTGCAAATCAACCACTTGCCGTTTGTGCAAATCAACCACTTGCCGTTTGTGCAAATCAACCACCTGCCGTTTGTGCAAATCAACCACCTGCCGTTTGTGCAAATCAACCACTTGCCGTTTGTGCAAATCAACCACTTGCCGTTGTGCAATCAACCACTTGCCGTTGTGCAATCAACCACTTGCCGTTTGTGGAAATCAACTACTGGCAGTCATACAAATCAACCACTTGCCATTTGTACAAACCAACCACTTGCCGATGCGCAAACTCAACATAATAACCATTACACGCATCAACCATCAATCAACTTATTGTTATTACTCCATGTTATTACCAACTTCATTTCACCTTGACAACCACTGCTCCACCGCATCAGCATAATGGAATTCACGCTGGTACAACAACAAAAACCCGGATACTTCTGGCCCTCCGCATCACCATCCCTCAACCACAACCAAGAAGCACAGTTCAATTTCTATGGCCCTAGTGATACTTGAGTGCAATCTCAAATGGGTCAAGTTACAGTGAAAATGTAACTTTATAACTTCAGTGAAATTACGTCTACTTGGTACTCTACGAAAACACTACGCTCTTCAAACTTAGCTTACAGACCAATGAAATTTTAGAGTCCTTTTTGTTCTTTTCATCACTGCATAACCTTGTATGTTTGTTCTTTTCATCACTGCATAACCTTGTAGGTTGTTCTTTTCATCACTGCATAACCTTGTATGTTGTTCTTGTCATCACTGCATAACCTTGTATGTTGTTCTTGTCATCACTGCATAACCTTGTATGTTGTCTTTTCACCATTGCATAACCATGTATTTTTTTCTTTGTTTTTTTTTTGTAAATCAACACTGTTTTTTCTTCTCTCTCTACTTCCCTCACGACAAGGTGAAGAGGATTTTTAGCGCCTAAAGCTTCATTACCACGTCGCCTTTTACTGGCGGAGGGGGAATGTGTTACGTAATACAAGTCACCCTATAAAAAAGATGCATAATTTAGCCTCGCTTTCCCCATGCAAACGATCGTGGCGTACGTGACAAAACGCAGCTAGCCGCCGCGTGATGACACAGACCTCCCAGGGAGCGTTCTCGGCTCAACACTGCCCGCCACCGCCGAGCCCCGCCAGTCGAGAGCGGACCTCGGGCATTGCAACAGTGTGTTTCTCGCAGAGCGAACCACAAACGCTCACAATGTTCGAGCGCGCGGAATTACGTAATAATAGAAACAGACGCGATCTCGTGCCAGTTTCCTACTAGATGCATTTCGCCATCAAACTTACAATCATGTTTATTATTACGGTTCGGGCTTACTCAATGGAGTCCCGTTCCCGCGTAAAATCCCGAGTGCACTTCACCGCCTCAACTGACCCGCCGCCTGTGAGCGCGGGTACCTCTGGCTCAACATGATGCCCCTTACCTCATCGAGACGATTCGTAAGCTTTCAACCTTCCCCTTTTTCTTGTGTTCAATTCTCGTAAATTTCATGTAGAATCCACGCTTTATCTGGTCGTCATAAATTAGTAGAGAGAGTTAGTAGGGAGATCCATGTTAACCTGTATTTCTCGAGACATTTAATATACCTTGTGCCTTTTACTTATGTGTTATTATTGTGTTGTCCTTTTCCAACCTCCTGACCGATGGACGAGCTGCTGATCAAAGAACTGCCCACCCCTGATTGTACACGAGTCGCCTGCTCTACCATTTTATCTGAGCTTAGCCAATTTAATAACCAGGTTCGAGTCCCGGTTTATCCATATCTTAGCAGTATTTTATGGTGTTATTTGGGTTTTGAATTCTGCTACTGGCTTGATTTATTAACCGGAATCATTAGTGCGTGTAGAAAATAACTTTTGGATTTTCAACTGGTTTGAATATATTTATCTTCAATTGTAATAATAATAATAATAATATATATATACACTTAAATTCATTATATAACATTGAAGGTATATTTCAAAAGCTCTCTAAAATCTAATAAAAATATTTGTAGAGTTTAGCATTATTAATTTAATAATTATAGATATTAGAAATAAGTTCCTTCAAGATGCTTAGGTGAAGAGAAGTTGCTGTGTTTGAATAGAACATACTATTTGTCACGATTATTATCTAATTTGGTCAAATACAAAAAATCGATGTTTAAACAAAGTTTATTCTTTATTGAAATATCTACATTACGTTTCTTCTAAAACTGGCCAAAAAAATCTAAACCAATAGATAGATGCTCTAAAAATAATCTACAGATTAATAGTCGGAAGAACTAGAACCATTGATGAGTTGTATTTAGTCAATGGCTCGTACCTAATAAAACCGGAGCGTTTATTTAAGGTATTTATGATAATACATAAATTTAATTTTGATTAAATTGTAATAATTTATGCAGGGGTAAGTTTCTTATTTACCAAATATACCTTCACAGTCAATTAACTTCTTTTCAATTAACTCAGAAAGACAAACATTTACGGATTACGAATAACCTGACAATATTTTAAAATCTTCTACTATTACTACAGTAAGCGTAAAATGTTGCTCGTGTCGTGATGAAGAACCTAGCCAGCCGAGGAATTGAACTCACTACGCCTGGGTGGGACCCAGACGCGATACCAACTCAGCCATGATATAATTATGTGCTTTGCATATTATGCAACGAAGCTGGCAGTTATGTTATTTTATCAAACCTTTTGTTCACACAAACACTCCACACAGATACCCAAAGATGACACGAGGAAAATTATTTTCCTCAGGGCCTGCTGTATGGAGCCATTTAAAAAACATGCATCAGAACGCAGCTTATGATATTTATAAAGGATATAAGTAATATTGAGGCTAGATAAGATTAATATACTGTTACAGAATACATTTCCACGTTTTGAAACTGAAACATAGTCAGGTAATTAATTCATTTGATCTTTTCAGTGTTAACTGTTTCAAATGTATTTTATTTTGGGGAGATTTGTATAACTTATCGTAACATTCAAAAGCAACATTACTTCCTTCTCTTCAATCTTTGAAAACAGTAAGGCACGCTTGAAGCCAATCAAACGTAATATTCTCATGTGTGCCTTGCAACTTTACGGCTATTTAAACAAATTAAATGAAGCCGTACGTTCTCAGCAATCTTCTTATTTATTGGCCGATGTGTTTTCTTGTCCTTTCGCGGTCATCAAAACTTCTTACATTATAACTTTCTATTACGTGATGAGAATGGCTGAGAGTGCCGAGCCGCGCCGCGCCGAACTCAAACCCCGACAGACAAACAGGAAGCTAATAAAGTAAGAGAATTCATCGTAAAATCTATTTCTCGTGCAACCCCCGAACTTTTAATAGGCCAAACTTTTTGACTAAATTGTCGAGTTGTGGAATTTTCCAAGAAAATCTACTATCTTGTTCGATCAGCAATTGAAAAGCTATTTGCTTCCACATATTACAATAAAGCGTAACAATTCAGAATTTTACTACGCATTTAATAAAAGAGGTATATAAAATAAAATATCTCTTCATATTGGAAGATGTGTCTTTGATTCTCGATTTCTAAAGAAAATAAAAAAGTTTATTAAAATTTGATTAACTATTTTATCGGTGTAGGTACCACGAGGTATTTTTATTTGCTAGCAGATGTATAAAAAATATATTTCCGTTTCAAAGCAAATCGTTTTGTGAATGCTTCGCAAAGTTTCGAATTGCTCCATAAAGCTGATTTGGAAATCATATCGCGTTTTCATTCAATTGAAGTATAAAAATTTGCGAACCAAATAAAATTGCGCTTGCTTCGCTACCCATGAGTGATTTTAATAAAAGTTTAGCTCTGAAACTTGATTGTATGAGTAGCTACTAATGGATCTTTTGATTGGCGAACGCATTTAAAAAGGATCGTCTATTTTGAAATGTACTTTTTATTTAGATGATTCAGATTGTTAATTATAACCAGTGATTGTCTTCGAAAAGCTTTTTAAAGATCTTAATAATAAATTGCGGAGAGGTCCAAAATACGTTTTAGTCTCCTGCTACTTAAGACCTTGAGTCTAGCTAATATTACAAACCTTTATTTCAGATAGGTTTCTAATTAACTTTACTAACTTATGCCTAGTAAGAGATTTATTTTGTCTACCACCAATGAGACTAATTTAAAATTCTGTCCGTGAGCGGAGTGATATCTTGTGACAATTCAATTGTATAAACTGCACTAACTAACCACTCAATTAAATTATTTCCACGAAGGAACGGTTTTTTTTTAATAGCCATGATCAAGCACATAGTAAACTTAGATGGTTGGCCTTACGTAACTACATAAGGTGTGGAACGCGATATACTTATTAGTTTGAAACTTTTATTTAATCACAAATCTAAGTAATTTCCGTTATATCTTTTATCATTCATTACTCATGCCTTATCATTGTCAATTTTATGGTTCAGTATTGTGTCGTCCACTATCATAAAATTGCTTTCTTTGGTTGAGAAAGAGAAACGGTAGTCACGCACAGGAGATGTCTCTAGTGAGAAGTGTCGGCTTGGACAGGGATAGGTGAATCTAATTGGAGACTTGAGGGAGGACAAAGCTGGTCGACTAAAGGCAACTGTAGTAAAAGTCAGAAGGTTCCAGACAGTCAATGACCGGTAGCATACTTCTTCCTCTTCTGGTGGTCCCTCCAATCGGCGGTTAACTATCATAGTTATATTAGTAAACCACTGCCGATTACATATGGAGTTCCACAAGGAAGCATACTAGGGCCCGTTCTTTTTACTATTTACATAAATGAACTTTGCAGCATGAAAATAGACGGTGAAATAGTTAGCTATGCTGATGACACAGTTTTACTCTTCAAATCTAAGGATTGGAATAATGTATATAACATAGCGAATTTGGGAATCTCGCAAGTCAAAACATGGCTAGACTCAAACATACTTACACTTAACATATCAAAGACAAAATTCACAACATACAGTATAAATAGCACGGGACAGCCAAAAAACAATACAAACACCATAAAAATACACGAATGTTTAAACACCAACATCTGCGATTGCCCTCCTCTAGAAAAAACAGAACAAATAAAGTATCTAGGAATCGTAATTGACCATAACCTTAGATGGATACCTCACATCAAACAAATCACAAATAAACTTCTCAAAACAATACACATTTTCCTTAACATAAAAAACATATATAAAATAAAACAATTGAAAACAATATATTTTGCACTCTGCCAATCAATAATAGAATATGGAATTATTGCTTGGGGAGGAGCAACACACTCGGCTATAAATTACATAGAAACCGCACAGAAAACGATCTTAAAGGTAATACTAAAAAAACATAGACTGACCGATACAGACCAAATATTCAAAAGCTGTGACGTACTAGATATACGCCAATTATACGTTAAAACACTACTAAACTACATTTTTAACAAAAAAAATAAATTTCAACATACACAAAATAACACTAACAGACCAGTTAGACAAGCGTACAAAGAAAACATTAAAACTCCAACAGTAAATTCAACCTTTGGACAAAGACACTACCAATACCATGCTATAAAAGCTTTCAACAGTCTAAAAATTGAAATTAAAATTGAGGAAAATAAAAATAAATTCACACACAAAATTACAAAATGGATTAAACAACAAAAAAGACAATATTACCAAAATGTCATAGCATAAAATAAAAATAAAAACAAAACCAACATAAACACACATCACTCACAAACACACAAGATTATTTTCATTGTATTATTTTTTTAATTTTAAATGTATTATTATGTATTTTTATTTTTAATTTTAAATTTATTATTTTCTTTTCAAATTTACTATCTTCTCTTTAAATGTAATATGTAGATTAGATTTTCATATTATAAAATGAAGGCCTCAGCACGGGCAAGCCACCCAGTGAGGCCTACATTACTGGAAAACATAAATTGTAACAAAATAATGTACCAAATAAAAAAAAAAAAAATAGTTCAAACTTTGCCCTGCAAGCTGCAACCCGAAATAATGAACTGAACTCTTATCAGTCGCGTAAATTACGATGCCACGAAGTATGGTATAGAAAAAAGAATAAAATAAAAAAAAATATGAGAAACCTTACTGACTAGCACACCTATAACTTCTTTCATATTTCTAAATCATGCAAAAATAAAATAATCGAGCTTTCGTTTTTGTTTGAGCTTCTTTCCCATCGTAGGCTATAATTTGCAGCCCTTGACAGATGAATGATCTCTGAGCATCATAACCAAAAATACATGTATGAAAATGAGGATACTCTAAGTGAAAAGGGTTGGGATTTTCCATTCCAGATCTGTCCATTGTGGGCAGGTTGGTTCGTACCTACCGACTTTGAAAGTATTAATTAAATAATTCATCTGATTATCAGAATCCCGCTTGACGTTGGCTGTCGTAGGCAATTAAAACAGATTATTCCTACATCAAAGTGTATTCCCGAATTACTTATATTACAGACAAAATCCTTGCACGGGGAGACAATTCAAGATTTAGGACAATATAATATCTTCTCGTTTATAAGCGATTATAATAATTTATATTTGAATCCTTTTATCTAAATACCTAGAGCAACCTAGATAAACGATTAGATTACTTAAATGCAGAAGAATGAAATTAAGTTAAACTATTATGTTTAGTTCTTTATAGTATAGTTACGAATCTGATTATAAAAAACACATGACCTTTTTAGATCTATTTTTTAATGTGTAAAATCGTAATTATTTAAATCACAACTACTTCCAACCATGTGGAGCCAGTCAGACTATGGCATCCCTAATTGGGTGTGGTGTGAGGCTGGAGGTAGTAGGGAGGTGAAATAGAAGATACTGAGGAAGGTGGGGAAGTACCTGGCTATTTAGATCCGGTCACCAAACACGGCCAAAGCCATTTCAAGCAACGTTTAAATTCTGAATTGTGGTCTAACACCAGGACCATACTGAGAGTGTCTTCCACTCTGGAACGTGTCGCAATTATTTGTGAAATAACACTAATTAATCAAATGAAAATTAGTGCTCGCGACCTCCAGCTTGCTAGTCGAAAGCCTTACCCCTCGACCACGGAGGCTGTCATAATGTTGTCCGATGGAGACAATATAGAGGTGCATATTCGTATGCCGTTTAAGTAGAGAATACTTTTACAAATTATTATTGAATGTAAAAAATCTATTTAAGACAAGATGTTAGACCAAGAGCCTCAAGCATCAAACATGATGCATTACCAGTGATCTGAGGCGGCGATGCTTACTTTACAAGCGTTGTCCGTCCAGGCAGGCCCGCTGCGGAGGAGAAATGGAAGCATCCAACAACAAATTTATAATTTAAATAACCTTTTTTTTAATTTTGTTCAAGCATTAAATAAGTAAATAGACAAATATTATTTAAGATTTTCACCGCCAAAAGTATTTTAGTTATTTGTTTTGGGGTGTTATGCCGTGTTGCGCTAACTCCTTCTTTAGCCAACGTTTCACACATATGCCCTGATGATGGACACTCTAACGTTGTCCGAAACACGGCAACACGGCAGAACACCCCAAAAACAAAAACAAAAAAAAAGTAAATACACCATTATTTTTCACAGGTAGTGAGTGCTTTATTTCTATCTAAACTCGCTAAAGCTGTTCGGTGTATATATTTTTTTAGTTTCCTCAAAGCTTTTTTATTATATTTCAGATGAAAATATTTATAAAATAATATCTATGTTTTAATGGTGCGCAAAATTCTACAAATGTCGAAAATTCAAATGGATTCACCGATGAAACTTTTTTGTTTTAACTGAAAAACTGTTAACTGCTCCCAATCGTCTCGAGCCAGTGAGACAAGGAATCCCAAATGGTTTTTAGGCTGAAGGTAATGGAGGGAAAGGAGATGGAGAAGAGGAAGGTGGAAAAGTAACTGGCCATTCAGATTTAATCACCCAACACGGCCAAATACATTTCATGCAACATTTCGATTCGGAATGGTGGTCTTTCACCAGGGTGTTACTGAAAGTATCTACAACTCTGTTATTCTCAATATGCCTTAATATGACGTGTTTTTTTTTCAAAGAATGAAAGTCCATGGACTTTCATGAAAGGCAACATATTTTTAAAAAAGTACAGTTTTTTAATTACACATTGGAAAATACCGACATTGGTATATTTAGCACAGTCCCACAAATTGAATATATGTTTAGTTATTTTTTATATATATATATATATATATATATATATATATATATATCTATATGTCATTTATATATATATATATAAATTACAAACAATACAAAACAAAATGAACCTTTGTCTGTCCAACTGGGAAGGATTCCCGTTTCAGGACAGCCAAATTGTGTATTTAGTACATAATATTCTTACAATGGAATGGCGATGCTGTCGAAACAAATTTTGAGAACATTGTTGGTTGCATTCGAAGTGACAGGATGGTTTCTTTATCCTTGTAAGAATAGCAAAGATGTAATTTATTACCAGGGTCAATTTGGATAACATTAGTAATTACATTCAGAACAGATGAATGGTTTCTTTCGGGACATCACAAGTCGGAGATTCTTTCCAGGGCATTTTGGAGAACATTTACAATTGTATAGATAGAATTTCCACATTTATAAATCATTATAAGACATGAGATAGATGTAGAGTTTTACTTAAATACCTATGTCATAATATCTCTCATAGATCTAGTTTTTAGAATGTACCTAACGAATCTGACTGAAAAAATACATCAAAACTAACCTCGGTTGTGTCTGTCCTGCGTAACTACCTGTCTTCAATCAAACATACTAATTTCAGTTTGTCAGTGCGTGAAATTATTTGCGTTGAATGTAGACAAATTTACTTTGAATTTAAGTGTCATTTTTAAAATTTAAATTGCTCGTGTGGAGAATATTTCAGACTAGCCGATAATGTAGGTACCTATAATTTCATATTTTTACAAAAAAAATTGGTGTTTTTCATAATTGAATTTATAATATCCCGTGATTTTTCATGGATCTTCACTAGTTGTTAAATAATAACAAAGTGTAATGCTAACTCGTATAGTTGACTATCTAACAAGGAATTAACGAATAAATCTAAGACGGAATTAAATTCAATTTGGAACATTCGAACACAGGTGAGTCGAATTAAATTTAAATTTTAAGGCTGTGGCGCGTTCTTATTTCGAATCGATAGAATGTTAATTCGTTTTTTAATCAATTTTCAAACCGGTAGCTACAATTACGCCCGCGCATGCGCGCACGATAAATCAAAAGCGTTATTAACGTCTCCGTAAGTTATCGTAAATCATCGGCGTAACGCATGACTTAGCGTCCGACGTGCGTAGGGAAATTAGTCGTTCCACAAGGAGGAATTAATCAAATATTTCACAAGTATAATTGAAACAGATAACTGACTAATTATTATCCAGTTCTTGAATGATGGCGTTTGTTGGATTTGTTTTGAAATCTGTGCTTATTAAAAATATATTTGCAGAGAGAGCTCACTCTTTTTTTTTTGGCCATTGATTATTATTTTTAATGAACGTCAATCAGCTTATTTATTTAGAATATACAAAATAAAAACAATAATAATAAATACTTCAATTTAAAATAACACTCGTGCATTTATACGTTAACGTTACATGAAAATTAAAACTGATTTAGATTTGATATTTTCACGACCAAAAGTATTATAATGATGTATTTTTAGGGTATTACACCGTGTTAATAGTTTAGTCAACGTATTGGAAAGCATCACAATGTACATCATCACACATGTGCCCTGACGACGGACACAAAACAAGTTGACCATAGAAGGAGGTGACGCAACACGGCACAATTCCCCAAAATGAAATCACTATAAAATGTTTGCCATGTTTAGTTTACCAGCTCTGGATAACCAACTTTACTCTATTTCCTATCTCCTTTCCTTCCCCACTATAAAAGGGGATACCATAATCCCACTGGCTTCGGACAACTGTGGCTTCTATGTCTTATGGGGTATTCACATTTAAAAAAAACATATTTTATATTACTTTAATGTATCAATCTTCGAAATTCATCTGACGATGAAATTGACTCCTTTTCAGTAAATCTACAGTTTTACAGCAATTTAAAAGAGACCATTAAAAATTCCTCCGTTCCATTAAACTTTAAAAACTTTCGAAAAATACAGTTTCGAAGCATTTCAATTTTCCCGAAGTAATTGTTCCAAATCTAATAGTTTCTCCAAATCCTGTTCGTTATGAACAGTTATAACTTGTAACAAGTTCGTAATTTCTCCTGTAAGTTCAAGAAATTCATAAACCGTGTTATTTCTCCCGATCCTGCAAGAAGTAGTAATACCCGGCAACATTATCTCGCCACCCTTTTTAGAACTCAACTAAGCTTCAAAGTCGACACTGTAGGAAATAGAGCTTTTTTGCTTACTCATTGAATTACGTACAACCACGCATGACTTTTTCTCCATCTCTTTGGATTTCATTGAACTCACCCCGAAAACAGAATTTCTAGTAAAAAGGGTAATCTTATAACCGAATGTATTATTATATTTACTCATAAAGTGATATCAATCTTTTTATATACTACTAGCTGTACCCCGTTGATGTGGCTCAGTCTGTCTGTGCAGAAACAATAGCGCCTGTTGCTTTAACGTCCAAAAGATGGCGCTGTTTTAAAAAAAATCATGTGTTTGTTTACCTGTTACAGATAACATCTACGTAATATAGGTATAAATAAACACACGCGTATTCGAATGCAAACCTGTGTCAAAGTTTCGAAGCATTCGGTGAAGAAATTTCTGGGATTTATTTTTTAAACAAACGAACATTAGTTTTTTTTATGTACTATTAATCCCTCGCGATTAATTTGTAAATACGTTATGCAAGTATATTCTAATGAAAACATTCTTAATGTTAATTGGGAAAGAACAGGCAGGAAGATAGATACCTATTTATTATCTAAATCAAATGGATACAATGTTGAAAATTCGAATACATTTTAATTTACATATCCCTTTTAAACACTTTCTAACGTATCCCTTTTCTGGTGGCAAAGTCTGCGAATGAAACACGATATTCGTCCTACTCACACTGTAAAAACGGCCACTCTCCTGAAAGGGCAGAGTTTTATTTTATTTTATTATTATTGTCTTTTTTATGAGTTGCTTTCGAACTGTTTCATTTCTTTGAATCGTTGCAGATGGAATTATTACTATAGGGGAGTTCTGCAACGGTGAACTTGTTATTTCAATTATCAAACAATAACCCAACTTGCTCTGAAGTTATTTGTCCGAGAGGTTTTACGGTTCTATGTTCAGTTCACTCGTTGAATGTTTAAGTTATCGGCAGAGTCGCTACATCAGATGGGAAGATGGAAAGTTCACCAGACGTACGTTGTACGGTTGTACCAATTTGAAAAGTTTTTGGTACCCATTGTCTTCGTAGAATGTTCTCTATTGTAATTTGATAATTAATTATCGATTGAAATTATAAATGATGTTCGTAGAAAGCATTTCGATAGTGATATCTGGTAGTGAAGTGGTTATGTAAAATAATTTATTTTTAGATAGGTACTTACTGCCATATGAATATTACAAGACAACTCCATCATGAATTCACATTTTCAACAATGAAGAATAGCAATAACTTTTTTAAATTATGGACGGTACTAATATTATTAACTGCATGGTTCAAAATAAATCTGAAAAACAAAATCTAAATAGGGGTAATTAAGAGGTCAAAAAAGGGCTGCATGAGAATATCATAAGGAGAAGCCAGATAAAACTGGACTTATACAACTGCTTCAGAGCGAAAGCACCGGGTGTTCTTATTATAATTCTTAAACATGATAATGCCCGTATCCTCGGATGTGGCATTAATTAGCCTCTGTACTACATTACCTGGAGGAAGATAAACTTTAGGGGAGAACCTTTGTTCTCCGTAATAAAGAACGCCGAGATGTTGTTTTGTCTCGCAGAATTAAAGGATAATTTCGCGATTAGCGATAACGAATTCAGGTTCACGCTGCAGTGTGCTTTCAGTGGCCATTAATAATTAGGTTGGATGTTACTCTATCTCCACCTTTGTGGCGTTTTATACTACATTTATGCAGTTGGTATTTGGGGTGGACCCACATTTGAATCTTGAGGAACATCTTGAAAACATGTTTTAAGAGTACGAGTGCAATAACGCAAATCGAATGCTGAAGGCTGCACTCATAGCTTCGTTTCCCTCATGTACATACCTACCGGATCTTAGGTAGGGGAGGTAGTGGAAAGACGACATGAAACAACACCATTGTGTCCGTCTTATTGCCCAATTGGCACGATAGCTACACACGACGGTAACCAATTCGTACTTTCGTACTTTATTGCGATTGTTAAAAATAAATCTTTTTCATAAGACTGTTCTTCGATGCTGAGATCGTGACCCCACTTTAATTTCCATGGTGGGCACCTTGGGGACTCTTCCACTCCTCGCGGTTTTGCTCTGCGTGGTGAGACAAGAACACCGACGTTCTTAACGCCAGGGATACTTGGTCAGTTGGTGACCTTCCTGTGATTATCTCGTATTATACTAAAAAACAAATCTTTTAATAGTACCTAATACAATTCTACATTCAAAGTGGCGTGTTATTTATCTTAACTTTATTTTATTTTTACAAAGGGCAGTGTTGCGCTACACTAGTGGAAAGAAACTTATTGTTATATCATATTATTGTTGATGACTGCCATAAAATAAATAACTCTCATGCAATGACACTCAATCTGTGAGAATCCTGAACTCCGTATAGTGTCATTGACACTTGAAAACCATGACATTGCGCAAAATTTCAAGATGAACTTTATTTGAAACGTTTTTTATTAGGGAGTAAGCTTTTCTGGCTTGTTAAAAAAACCACTTGACGGAATGAAAAACCGACCCTTGAGATTTCATCGAGGTAATAAGTAATTAACATGAGTTTTACTCTAGTTATTAGTTGATTAAAGAACATGGGGCGAGGGCTGCAGGGGATGAAACGGGATTTCGAGGGAGGACCGGCAAACTAATAGGGGAAAGATGAAAGATAGGAACGCCGTATAATGCGGACTTAAAATGCCCTCAGAAATGAAATAAGCCTTAAAATCAACGCTGGCAATTGTAAGCCAAAAACAGTCTTTCATTAACTCCGTCTTCCTACCTGGCTTTTTGTTACGAGTTGTGAGAAGAGATTTTTTCAAATCGGTTTCTAATGAATCGTTTGTTGTTTGTTAGCGGGTTTTTAAAAAGCATGACGAAGGTAAATCGCGGCTAATATTCTAAGTATTGTTGTATTTTCAATATTTGGGTTTTAATGAGCCGCCTGTCCTAGCAACAAAACGCCCCCAACTCACGAACCTTACTGTACTGTTTAAATTAATAGATTTTGGCCTATTATAGTGTATTTCCTAGGTAACCGCGCAGTATAGAATAATTGGAATTAACAAAGTTTATAAATTAAAATGGGTTTTGTAGCTAGTATTGGCTACAGATTAGGAACGCTTCAAGGTACTAAAATCTAAATCGTAATGGGATTTTCATCAAAATTATTCTGCGGCAGTTAGCTACATAATATGTATGTACCAATTCAAAAATACTTTCAAAGTCCATTTAAATAACATCTAAAATTTTATCGATATTTTTCTTATATTTAGTCGATGATCCATATTTTTCAATTGGTTGGAAATTTCAAGTTGTAGGACTACAGAATTCACAATAGCGTGAAACTTGCCTTGTTTTTAATCATTAAATTACTAAACACAATAATTATTTTTGTTTGTGAAAGTATATTTTTTTTAAATTTAGAAATGATCTTCCCGTTTTACTTCAATCAAAAGCAAGTCACCGCAAAGAAAATCGCAAAAAAAATCGTCTTCACCAAATTTTTAAGACAAATATGAATTTTGTTATCGTTCCGCAGTAAATAATATCAAATGGTGCCAGGAGACAAGTACAAACAAGAAGTGATTCGATGAATGTCAATTAATTATAATGTGCGTTAAATCGGTTTGTAAAACATTCGGGGTTATTCCCCTCGTAAGTCACCCGGCAATAAAACTGGGGGGAATCGGTCCATAGGGGGAGGAGATTGTTCCATACATAATACTTGGGTAGTAACAGTACTGTCACGTACACTCGTACAGTTCGCAGAGTGCTGTGTCTGTGTACAGTGCTGCAAGAAATGAGACTGATTTCATTAGAATGGTTCTTCAAGAAGATTGTAAAATTCTATTGTATTCATAGGAGAAAAAAAGATTTCCCGTTGCTTTTTGTTTGCCGTTTAATTCTGTAATGGAAGAGTGCATTGATTTTAGACTTATTGAGTTTGAAGACAACTAGCTTAGGTTTCAATTTTTTAAGTGATTACACTTAAAAAAAATGATTTTGAGTCTATAGCAAAGGGTTCGTACGTCAAAAGATTAAAACTTCCATAGTTTTGTATCTCCCCCTTTCGTGAAATGTCACCAAAATAACGCTTTACAAGACTAGATGTTACAGACTTTAAACTATTGTAAATTGTGTTGGTTTAAAATAAGTTTTATAAGTGAAATCTAATTGAGATTCAAATGAACATAAAAGATAAAAAAATAAATTTTATAAGCACGTGGAATTTAGACAATTATCTTTACATTCGAAAAAGAGGTGGTAAATATACAGAAAATAGGTACAAATTTAATTCGCACATTGTATTTAAAAAATAAGTATCAGTTTTTTTTATTTATTTTTTTTTTATTTTTTATTTTTATTGAATAAATAGTTAATACATATCAACAAACAAGTCCTGCTAAGCCAATTGAATTGGCTTGTCAACAGGTGCTTAAAGTTTAGTTTCATATACATTTTTATAAGTTATAATTTACATCTTATATCTACAGAATCAACAATTTTTTCATACAATTTTTCATACATATTAAAGTAAATATTTTTTTTCCGATAGCCAATTTTTCACCATATATTTAACCATATTCATAGATTTACATTGCTTTATAGTGTCAGGTAATAAATTAAATATCTTCGGTATGTTTTATTCAAACGTTCTCTGTCCGTATTTATTATTAAATTTCGGAACTATTAACCCGTCATTGCGCGTGAATCTAGTACTGTATTTATGTTCTAATTTTTCTTTATGCTGCGGGGTAAATATATATTGAATTATGATTTTTTTTATATAATATGTTAGTATTTCAGTTTCCTGAAATTGATAATAATAGCTATTGGCTATTTCATTTAAAAATGGACTTTTTGACTATTTCCTTCACGTCACGTTTTGACATAGGTAATATTTAATTTAAAATAGTTTTTATGCTAGTTTTATTTAAATTTATATTCAATTAAACCCAAACTATGAATCTAAGAACATATAGGTTGATATTTGGGTCAAATAAGAGAAGAAATCAGACTAACCTTAAAAGTACCGCTATTGAACAATCGATTTTAATCTTAACGAAATAGCCATTAAAATTATTTTCCATTTCCGGAAATTGAACCACTTCTCTTTATTATCAACTACATCAAAGTGTTTTTTTTGAGTGCGTAGTTAGCGTGTCCTTATTTTCTGTATATTTGCCGAAGATGTAACCGATGTATTCCCAAATTATTTATAAAAGCTATATATATATATATATTTAAATTGACTTAAAAAATTCAGTACCTCAAGACTTTTGAGGAAAACACTATAGTTTGAAACGAATAACACAAAAGCAGTGCTATATGAATATACAAGGGTGACATGTCGCACGTTTCAATGTGTTCGTTAGAAATAATACATGCACGTGCCTGTAGGTGTGGGCGGTTTACAGGGGGGGGGGGTGGCATTTGTTGAAGAGGGTGGGAAACACGAATGTAAGAAACAACCCCACGGTGAAAATTAAGTTCATAGGACGCCAAAAAAAGTATAAACCACTGTCGGTTTCTTGACTCGTGTGCTTATAATTTATGATGCCAATTTTTCTTTAAATTTGAACACTAGCTGACACTCACTTCCCATCTGCTGGTAAAGTTTTTTTATCTATCGAGACGAAATAAAAAATAACCGAATTTAAAGATATCTGACTAACCTTCTAACCTATACGATCGTCTGTCAAAAATATATATAAACCATCTAGGCATCTCTTTCTTAATCTTGTTCATAAAGCTGACATCGGTGTCAAATTCTATGCGAATCTCATCATTCTCATCACGGTATTAAGATACGGTTTTACATAGTCCAATCTCATTCTTATTCTAATATCTTTTCTCGATTCTAGAATAATAACAACATATTCTACTCACGATTTACTAGAAATGGCTTTAATTAATAAATTGACGTATACATGCATAAACGTAGACACTATTTTTGATAACCCACTTATTGCCTTTCCAGAAGGATGTCTGATAACCACTTATTGCCTTGCCAGAAGGACGTCTGATGAATAACTTGTATGATTTTAAATTGATATTGACCAATGGTTATAAATGCACAATTTTGACTCATTCAACCTTCAGAAATACTATTCGACACAATGAAATATGTCCAACACATAGCGACAGGAGGAAAACGTAACTTGTACCAACACCAAACTCAATGTTACGGAAGGTATCTGATTCGTGTATCCTCGAGTTAACAGCGTGAGTTCATTAAGTGTATTTATTTATTCACTAAACGTTTCACAAGATCATTGTTTTCTTATCCGTAGATCTCGGAGTGTTGTTCTTGAGTCGTTTTGAGGTCTCGATGGCCGGATATTAAAATAATAAGCTACTACACAGACGCCACAGAACCGATCATTGTTAGAATAGAACCTCTCAGACAGTTGCCGGACTTAAAGCTGAAGTTTTTATTATTGAGTTCATTCATTCAATGAAATTCTAAAAATCAATTAAAAGAAACTCGTCGATGTTTTAAATGCTAGCTCATTGGCCCCGGACAGGTAATACAATTTATTTATCTCGGAACAATTGAATCCATCAATTTGCCTAAAAGGCAAAATCATGATCAGACATTGATTATTTTATAGTTATAATCATGCCTTTTTAAGAATTAACAAAAATATTACTTACAAGACAGAAAATACTAACGTTAGGAATAATTGACACCTTTAATCCTACTTTTAAAGTAAACACAATATAACAATTAATTGCTTATAAGAAAATCACTTTTTTGTTCTCCTCGGCGTAGTTCTTACCCTCGAATAAATTTCAGGTGGCAATTGAAGATTTCCACATCAGAAAGCTTGATATTGTAATTAATACACAAGCAAGAATTTACTTTACAAATTGTTTTACTATGCTGCCCATAAGACTCGTACATGTAAGCAAGGATTATTTACTATTCACATTAGTTCATAAATCATGGTCTGTTTCAGAAAATTTACAATTTCAAACTCTGTTGAATTTTCATTTATTTGCATAAAACTTTAAAAAATATTATTATTCTGTGATTTTAAACCGGTTTCCATGTTTCGTGTCGAAATTGAAAAAAGCTTCATGCGAACAAGATAATTGGTGTAAAAGCTTCGTGTTCAAAGCTGGACATAAAATAATATGGGCTGAATTGAAAAGGAAAACACGGTGGCACATACACGAGTTATTATTCCAATTCCCGCGGCACACCTTTTGTCTTGTGTCCATTGTTTAATTCGTATTAATTTTTAATACCGTTTACGATCCGGGGTATGTTGTTCCAATGCGTGTATTTGCCCCCCTCTTTAACAATGTACGAGAAGGTACTCAGATTTTTTTAATTCAAAAAATATTTCTCTTTGATGGGCCATGGTTTTGAGTTTCATATTTTTGTGCTGGCACCCTATTGGTGGCATATAAACAAAGCGAGGCGGGCCTACGTTCTGTGATATGATTTTGGTTTTTGTAAAAGAGATTGCTTGTTTTTGTTCAAAGCGGCCATGTTTTTGATGAGAGGGGAATAATAGGCCAGTATGCATTTAAAAATTAGCCAAACAATGGAACAACTTATAACGATCAATTTGTTTTGTGTGTTATAAAGGGGTAGATTGATCTAATGGAAATAATTTGTTTTACGCCGTGGTCCCAATGGGATATTCAGAACAAACAGTGCTGAAATAATTACCTACCACCTAACTATCGTCACACTTCATAGTATTTAGTGTTGTATGAAAATAATAATAATATGAATGTGAATAATTTTATATCCCTATTTTTTTCTGAAATTAACGGAGAAGCTCAGTGTGAAATCACAATTTTTGATTAATCTTTACTACGAATCGGTACATAATGAATAATAAAAAATATGCTTTGGGTAAATTAAAGCTTCTTGTAGAATTAATTGTTAATTACTTTATACAATATATAAAAAGCGTCCGCTACTAAACAAAATCAGTAGAAATATATGGATGGATAAAGGACACAACTTTAAAAAAAATAAACGTTATGGAAAGTTTATCTGCAACAGTTTCCATTGATTAGATTTTTTCTTTCTTTTAAAAATATTCACAAAATAAATACAAACCACTTTTGCGCAACAATCTATAATATTTTGACTTTTGCGCCTATTGCCTATGTTTGTGGTGATATAAGGCACGTCGAGAATTTACATTTTCACCTTGTGGGTGATACAAGGCTGTACATGAACTATTATTAAAATTAAATTTTCTGTAAAATAATTTTATTGCGATTAAATGAGGTTTTATGGACGAAACGGAATTGCCTGTGAAACAATCTGATTTGCGTTTCTGTTTAATATATCTTAGTTCTACGTGTTGCATTAGAAAAATACATTTATTATTATTTCCACCAGTCCACAATTGAGTGCTAATACCCACTTTTATGGCAGTGATGCATGGAATTTGCAGAGGTAGGATGAAAGTAGATTGAATGCTATGGATATGAGATCCTTGAGGCGTGTGTGTAGTAAAACCATGTCAATTCGCAAAAAATGCAAGGCTGATGTAAGCGTAACGAGTTATAATAAGAAAGAACGCTTAGATAGTTTCGGCACGTAGAGCGAATGAACGAAGAAAGGAGTGTAAAGATGATGCGAATGTTAATTGTAGAAGAAGTCGGAACGCCCGAGATAGACATGGCACGATCAAGTGAACCCATCCTCATACTTGAGTTGGGCCATGAGGCGATGTATGAATGTGAATGAGGCAAGGAGTGTGTGCCAAGACCGAGTTGTTTGCGTACCCCTGCGGGGAAAGTACGTGATGGTAAGTTAATTAAAAACATTAATTAGTTGTACGGATAAAGAATCGAGTGCACAAGATCGTTTCATCCCTATAAATATAAATGTATACGAGATTCAATATAATGCGTGCATATTTCTTAGTTAAATGTTACCTACCTTGTGTCTATAGCACGTTTTAGCTCAACTCAACTCCGATTACATTCCGAGGCGAGTCAAGGAGGAGGTTGGTGAGCAATTTTTTCACATCAACGGTTTTGAATAATTTGGCAGTCAGGAAGTTCGGTAACAACCTGTTTAGTATGCACCCTCCGCGACCATCTATTTGCAAAAATAAAACGCCTTACAACAAAGGTATCATGCATTTTATTACAGCATTATAGGATTGTGGCTCTAAAGAGGGGGGTCTTAAATCCTGTGGTAAGAGCATTTATTACAAAAATCTACTGACTTTTATTGAGGAAAGCTCAAGAAAATTAAAAAAAAAAAAAAAAAAAAATAGTTATTAAATATTTTTATGAAATTACAGTTACTTGTCATCTTTTTATTTGATCAGACCCGTAAAAAATTACGGGACCCCAGTAAAATCACAATTTTTTCAAAAATAAAATTCCCACCTCTGAAAATCGAACCCCTATTGACTGCTTGGAAGGCAACTATGCTGACTATTTTATACCTCTATACACCTTTCTTCATATATTCGATCTACATTCCTAAACCATCTGAGCGTCCCTTTCTTAATCGTATCCATTACGTTTATATCAGCCTTGCAGTCTTTGCGAATATCTACACGGAGAAAAATGTGTACGGCTTTTTTTTCAAAACACTGTTAAAAATGTGACTGCATTCCCATGTTTTAATAAAATATTAGTCAATCAGAATATATCTGAAAATGTGTTCATGCAGGTGTCCTGATAAATATAACATAAAATATTATTATTTTTGAGAACACGTGTTACGACTCCCTCCTAACATATTCGTACTTAATGATAGTTACTATTTGATTATTTGGTATATGAAATTTGTCAATTCATTCGTAATAGGTCTGCAGTCCCGTTTCTAACAGGAAAACGAATAATTTCGCCAGATTTTTAATAAATTAACAATATTTTTAAATCAGTTATTTTTCTCCGTGCACATTTCTCACACGATTATATTTGTTTGCCACACGCACGCCTCAGGGATCTCATTTCTATTGTATTCCGTCTCAGGGGAACTCGTCAATATAGGTACTAAAAATATTGGTTAATAAACGTCATAATGATTTCTGTCTACAATATATTTAGTTTCTATAAGTTAATGGTTATGTCAATTATTTTTCCAATATTTTAATAGAGAGTGATCGTGGGTGTCTTCCATAGACATAGTTTTCTAATGTCTATAGTGTCGTCAAAGCATGACACGACCCGACTCCTCTATTTGATTCGGTTGATCGTTCAGTACGGATCTTTCTTGGGCCCAACTTCTTAGATCTATTTACGCGACGTTATATTAAAACGTATACTCCCGACACAATTATTATCATTCCTGACAGCTCCCTAAAATTCCATTGAAAGGTGGTTTGATAATACACGAATAATTCTACACCTATTCACTTTTTTCACCGAGTTTTTTTTGTGGGTTTTGTGTATGTTGGTATTCGAAATATTGATTCGAACCCCACGAAATTCAATATTCATTATTCTAAAATTATCATATCGCATCGTCTCACACATTAACATTAGCATACTTGCAAAAACCTAATGATCTTTTATGCATTACTTTATAAATCATTATAGTTTGTTCGTATTTTAGTGGTTGACTAATCTTCGCAGTCGAATATGAAAGGGGTTATATCTGTATAGGGGAGAGGGTAGATGGTATAAACTACACACTGCAGGGAGTAATTCTACCCCAGGGGATTAGAGGCGTGTCCACGCTGTACGAACAGAGCTATGGTGCGAAAGTAATTAATGATATATAAATATACTGTATTGTTGTGCGACTGATGACAAATGAATTTTGGCATTGAATGGGAACTGTTTTATCGAAAAATGGATAGATTCGTTGAACTGCTAAGCTGTGTGTTGATGTTCTAAATGGTTTTTCATAAAAAAACGGTAATCTTGAAAAATCTAAAAATTTCAGTTAAAAAAATATAACTAAGAATCATATCTTAGTTATACTTTAAAAATTAGTCGCGTTTTGCGACAATTTGTTTATAATAACGTTAGCATATGCCTGCTGAAACTGACTTACATCAGTCGAGGAAAGTTAGGTACCTTTTTTAATTTTTATTTCTTTTATTATAGCGATTATTTCAACATTGTACATACAAAAATATGATATTAAATATATGTAAGGTAAATTGTATTTCTTAGTCCTCCTCCTGAGGCGGAATAAAGTTATTCATTTCTGTTTTATTAGTTACCTACCTATTCATTACTCGGCTTCTTTATATAAATATGTTTAACTTTAATAATATCGAATTTCTTAAATGTAACTAAAGTTTACAATTTTTTTTACCAATTTGAAGAGAAAGTGTGTATTTTAACGGGTGAAAGCCAAAATTAATCATTTTAAAATATATATGTCGGCGAAGCTTTATAAAGCGACGTATATAAAAAGACAAATATGAATCAGTTTGGAATGTATGGCAATGATACGAAATTTACAATAAACGTATCTCCGAAATGGTGACCGGATAACCCATCTAAATGATAATTTAACAAACCCTTAAAAATGGTACGAAGTCATGAAAAGTGATGAAACTATAACTAGGTTAAATAGGTTACGTGGGTTAGGTTTATATGTTAGTTTTTTTATCGCTTTAATGACTTCGTATAACTTTTTAAAGGTGTGTTGAATTGTCATTGTATTAAGTTATACCGGAACTTTAGTTATGACGGCCGGCATAGTCCAGTGGTAACGCATTGGACTGCCATTCCGAAGGTCGCGGGTTCGAACCCGGCGTGCGCAAATAAATTTTATTTGATTAATTTGTGTTATTTCACAATTAATTGATTAAAATAATATATAGTATATTTGCGGCACGTTCCAGAGTGGAAGATACTACTAGTATCGCCCTGGTGTAAGACCACCATTCAGAATTGAAACGTTGCTCCAAATGGCTTTAGCCGTGTTTAGTGACTAGATCTGAATAGCCAGGTACTTCCCCACCTTCCTCTTTCCCTTCCCCACTTACCTTCAGCCTCACAACATCCCCCAATTGAGGATGCCATAGTCTCACTGGCTCCAGACGGGAGCAGTTGGGACTCTTGTGAGGTATTCACTATAAAAAAAAAAAAAAAAAAAAAAAATACCGAGTACCCCCACGACCCACGTATTCTCACATAACACACCTGATATCAATATTGACTTGGGACGCACACTCGAAATTATAGCTTTAAATTGACGATACATATGTTAATTTGTAATGATAAATACAGCTTTTATATTTTCTGTGAATCATACATCCATGAAGCTTTTAAACCTCATATTAACCTACCTGAGGTATTTAAATGGAAGTAAAACCTTTCAACCACTTATTATTTTAAAGCTCCAAGTGCTAATTGAATGCATTTCTTTTTTCAGGTGAGTCACGGCGCATTCAACCAAAACAAAGCGTTTTCGATTATATGAAGACGTGGATGTAAATGAATCCACGCAGGAACCAGCTCAGGGTAAGTGCAAGCATCAAGCAGTAGTGTATTGAGTACGCACGCATAAGAAGCGGGTTATCTGCTTCCCGACTGTTGGCGCCGACACACTAAATCAGTCGGAATGCTCACATGAACACGTTACTGAATAATGTATTCTATACGATGACGGAACTATGGTGTCATTATTAAAGCCTCGGTAAAAAGCAAATTAGATATTAATTTAAATCCGTTTTAACCAATCAAACCGAGATATCGCTGAGTTTAAAATTTTATCCCAAACGCGCATTTTTGGTGTCACCAACGTGGATTAGCATATTTTTCGCTTTCGTGTGTCGTTCAGTGAAGTCAAACGTGGTGTATTTGCATATTGGACATGGATTTTGGACAATTTAGATATTGCATTAACCTCTGTTAAACGTTTAGCTGTCAAAGTGATATTAGCATAGTTTATAATACATCATCAATCAAAACCGTCATGAATATGTGTGAAACAGCAACGATCCTAATTTTATGACACATTTTTACAATGTGCCGATTATCGGCACCGGTTACCTGTAAGCTGTCTACCCACTTGAAACCTGCCTGCACCCTAAAAAGAAGCAATTCCTACACCCAATTCAATATTCAATTTGATCTTCCTACTCTCTCGGTAAACAATGGGCCGCTATCATGAGCTGCTATGGCATTGTCAAAGGTTACAGCTTTTTTGAATAACTTAAAGCTGTAAAAACAGTTCTCAGTTCTTTACAAGACAGTCGAGACCACCTTTGTGATTTGAAGTCAAACCCAGGCAATTTATTCCCGATCGATATGGCCTCGGCTGAGTTTGAGATATAATATTATAGCTTTGTGGCTTTCGAGCTTGCACCCTTAAATATTAATATTGAATTCGAACGTCCATTGTTATCCTTTGGTCAATATCTTCGCTATGAATAGAATTAGATTGATTTCCAAGTTATCGCCTAAAGCGTCTTTAAAGTGGATTTGCACCGAACCGGCAGTTATTATTTATTTGTTCGTAGGTATTGTTTAAAGTGTGTGTTGAGTTTTGAAGGGAAGGAACTTGAATTGATAACGCAGAAGAAACTTTAAAGGACTCTTGGTGTTTTATTGCTCTATCCCCAATTACATTGTGAATATTCCGGAGACCCAAACTACCCAAGACAGACCAAGGAGGCTTGTATTTACTATTTAAGAGTTAGCGAAGAAAGAGGAAGTATAATGAGATTCAAGCCTTTTTATAATCTGTTTTGAGAGCTTGGATCTACCGACATCTATGAATGATTTCTTTAACTAATTATCTTGTGTGCATTTATAATGCAATTTTTACCTACTTAAGAGGTGTGATTCCTAGATAACAAATTGTATTATTCAATTTTAAACAGTGTGTTTATCTGCATATCGCGGGTCTTTCAATATAACTTAATACTTACCTTTCGTAACAGGGTTTTATTTTTTGGTAATACCACACAAGAGTTTATCAGCCAGTTTTTGTCAAGCAATGTTTTGATTCTGAATCACACTAAATAGTGATTCAGAAAATGACTGGGTCGATCGTAATCGACCCGATCGTTTTACCTCGATCGCGTAGATACCTGAAATCTGAAATAAAATTGTTTGGAACAATAACAGTTCATTTCAGACTGACCAAATCTATTTCTGTGTCACGAGAACGAGAATCAATACGCCTTCGCCCGGTCTACACAATTTATACATCTATGGTCACGTCAACATAGCGGCAGCGCATCGATCTATCTGTGACCTTATGTATTTATTTAGGAGCATTTGCATATAAATAGTAAAATTTGGTTCCATGCTAACTCAACACAGTGACTATTCAACACACTTTTAAAAAGTGATATAAAGTCATTAAAAACGATGAAAAAAATTATTTTTTTTAACCTAACCTAATCTACTTAACCCAGTTAATAAAGTTTTTGTTTCATCACTTTCCATGACTTTATATAACTTTTTAAAGATGTGATGAATTATCATTTTGATGATTTATCCGGTCACCGTAAAATTTGTACATCTTTTATAATAGATATCCAGACCTCCTCGGTAACAATCTTGTTTATTTGTTAACTGAATATGTCCACTGACTCGGTATAATTATTTACCTCCATTAGTATTTTGGGCAATGGAATACATGTGGTAGTTAGTCCTAGAATTTCTACAGTTAAATAAATCCCGATTTCAAGTATTACGTCGTGGAATACGAAAGCTTATCAATGCGAGCAATTCTGGACCATCTTTACTAATCTTATTTTATTTTTAAATACCAAGTCACTGAAAATTCTTCTTACCGACAGTTAAATTTCATTTAAAAAAAATTATCTATTAAATTTTCTATATTTCTTATTTGAGGGTATCCGATCACTTTGCCAGTGGGTCGTGTAAAATGATCGATGGACAGGACAAGCAAGAATTATCTTTCAATTTATCTTTCTGCTAAAAGGGTAATATATATTTTAGATGAATTAGTTTAATATTATTAGATGTAGGGTTAGGCTTCTTATTAGGATGGTTGTGTAGCTTTTTAAAAATTATTTTTCCTATTTTTCTGTACCTTCGGTTAGATTGATCAAATGACGTAATATTCAGAGGTAAATTAACATTTCTTAATATTAAAAATAATGACAGGTTCCTTAATTACCTACTTCTTAACTTAATATTTAAAATTGCTTCATTTTGTGTTCAAAGGCCGCCTCAGTAATTTAATCCTGGTTCCGTTCTCCTTATTTTTTTATCTTTGTGTCCAACTTTATAAAGATTCTGTTCCCCGACACGAGATTTAAAATGACAATGAGATCTTTGGAATAAGATTTGCCATAAGCTTCGCAGCTTCCTGCCCAGATGTCGCTCGGTTGATAATAGAACCACAGTCAAACTTTTCATTTACATAAAAAAAGGTTTTCAAAAAGTACAATTTAGATAACCCCACATGTATATTACGTCGCGCTTTGCATATTTAGGGAGCAGTGATTTTGAAATCGTTTTATTACAGCTTCTCCAGAGATTTCATCCCACTCATTCTAGTACGTATCTACCTATGTTATAAGACCTTCCTTTATACTACAATGAGCAGTGCTCAGATTAAACCATTTCACCAACTGGAACGCCCGGTTGTTATTACGTTGAAACGAAACTGCAAAACAGTTAAAATGATAAAGAAAAATTATATTTACGTTCTTTCGCTTATTCTGTCTTTCTACACCGAGCTTATCTTCTTATTGCCATTGGACAGAAAGCGCCGCAGAGCGGTAGTTTTTACTGTTATAGTTTTTACACTGCTTTATTTGTATTTTATAAGGACGATATTCTCAAAGGGTTAAGGTAAGGTAAGGCCAACAGATTTCACGAACCGGAGCAGAGTTCCAGTTGGCTCAGGTTGAATTCGAATGCTGAAAATACGATAAAGCAAAATTTACTACTTGTTTTCAAATTCATTATCATGTATAGTTTGTTAAAACTAGGTAAGCAGATGTGCAAGGCGTGGTATTGATCAAACTCATTTTATACACATGTAACTGTAATGAACAAGACCATAAGGGACACTTCAATGGTTTGGATAGTCGGAGAAAGGGAAGTGAACTAAAGAAGTCGGAGATGCTCTAGGAAGTGATGATAGATCAAGTAAATCTCACACTTGGAAGTTTCGGAATAAGACAAGTCATGAATGTAAAACAGTACTTCTTAAAATGCGAAATGTCTAATTCACATTGAATACTAATTTCAGAACGGTGCTAATTTACAACAACAAACTCGCAAAAATTATAAACAAATTACACTAAGAAGAATAAAATAAAACACGAAGACAATATGCAAAGTAGAATTAGTATGGTCGTTAGAACGAATACAAAAAGCTTCCTTGCACAAAAAACGTGAATTCCTTTTATCGCTTGTTGTTTCCCAGCATAATTTATATCGTATTAAAAAAAATGTGTGACGAACCCAAAGTGGCGGTTCTTGACAAGTTTAATTGAAACTTTTTCTTATCGCCATAGTTCTTTTTTCTATTCATTGTCCACTAATTACATGGCTGCGGTAAAAAACAGGAAACTGGCACTTTTGGATTCTTTTCGGACCTGGTCCCTTCTCGCTCTGGCAGTTTTTTTAATTTGACAGGAACACGCGTCATCACGCCATGTCATGACACTGATGATAGTCAATGCGGAGGTAGATGATAATTGCAGTGGCGGTCGTCCCGGGATAATTGAAATAAGGGATATAGTTTGTGCTGGTAATTACAGGGTTTTTCGAGCAAGGTGGTGAAAAATTTTGGAACCCAGTTTCGAATATAACTACAGACTTATTTTGCGCTTTTTCAAACCTGAATGTGAAGGATTTCTGTTTCATTATCGAAGTATTCAAACTTAAAACCTATATTTTAATTACACTCATATTTTTTCATTGCAAATTCAAACAGCATGTAAAAAGAATACCAACTAAAATAAGTTAGTTTAAAATATTTTATTCGATTGAACAAAACGTATTACAATAGATTCTACAAAAGATCTCTTTCTACGAATGGATTTTTGCACACCATTTTCTATTTCAATTCCAAAATTTAATGAGTTTAATAACTCATGGGAATACAACATCGTTTGTTGTATGTTTAAAAAAAAAATCCCCACGAACAAACGATATTAAGAAATGAACTTATTAAAAATTATAAAATTGTATGAATGTAACATAACATAACATTTAATCTAAAAAATACAAAATCGAACTTTTAACCACAAACACAACATTTATAAAAACGTAGCAAGTACGCAAATACTGCACAAGACAATATAATAAATTATACCACTTTCAGTTTTTACTAATGCAGTGAATACAGAAAATGAATGCAGAAATTGGTAAAATAAAGACAGGCCATAATAATTTAGTATTTTTTTATTATTTATTTGGTTTTACGCCCAGCTTGGCATTTAAATACGTTTTACATAAATACATAACATAAGTGTGATATTAACAATAATAGTATGCATATATATTTTTGATAGTAGCATTGAATTAAATTATGTTGTTAAAAAGCGAAATAAGAATATTTCTTTAAGTATAGTAAATAAAATCAATTATTTTCTCATCATTTCCATGTTGAGTTATGAAGCTTTGTAATATCTATATTTGCTCCTCAAATTTTTTATTTACAACCTACTTTGAATATAAATGGAAATGCAGTCTTGAAAAGTTCAGTGATTTAATTTACTCGTTTATCATAATATTTGTTTAGAGTTTGTTTACCTACAAATATTATTTTCCAAATAAATATAAATATTGGCATGCATGTTTTTGTTTACCCCATTTTTTAAAATGGTGTTCACTGACAACATCCCCTTTTTCAATAACATCTTCATAGCCTACATTGTAGTTACGGGCACCTGACGCCGCCCGTACATGAATTAAGAGGGAGTATTTGAAATATTTATAAACAAATTATGACAACGCATTCTCGTTGATTTAAACATGACAACCACACGCATGTTAAATTCAGCCGTAATTTTTTTAAACATTTTAATTATGGACATGTTTACCCTCATTATTATGAAAAACAACAAACAAGTATGCTTGCGCCCAAATTGAATAAAAAATTGCTGTTATTCTATCCTTTTGTTGTGTAAAATAATTATAATGTGGAGACTACCTACACTCTTCATTAAATTTTTCCATGTAAAAGAAATCGTTTTGCGTGCAATATATGTATATCTATTTATATAAAGGAGAGTGTCAGTGGCGGGCGGCCGGGTTTAATTTTTATACAAATCCTCAGTTTTTTTCGAGATTGATAAATTTGTAAAACTTGACTTTTAAAAGTAAAGGTCACTGTCTTGAAGAAATTTAGAAAAACTCTGCGTTAAACCCGGGCAATACCGGGGACTACTAGTATATAAATACATAATATATAAGGACGGGCGACATAGATTTGATTTTAATACAAATCTACAGTTTTATTGCGAGGATGATGAAATTTTGCACGCTTGACCTTTAAAACAAATGGATTATCACTGTCTACGTGTGATTTCTAAAAACTCTGCGTATATCCCGGACAACGCTGCATTTTCGGTTTGTTTGAGATTAACAACTTGGTTCTTCGATTGAATCTTAAATTACCCAACACTTATAAGCATTTGGTCTCTCTAGCATTGAGGGCCATTAAGTTAGCTAGCCACTGCAAGCATTCTGGTCTCGTTTCTTCTCGGGAGGTTCCCAGGCCAGTGCTTCGGGAGATCTTATTTTATTATTAAATAAATTTTATGACCTTATTCAGGAGCAGGTTTTATTGGAATATTTACCGGGTACCTGGGACCATAATGGAGGCCATAAATTAAAGTGAACGACCGATAAAATATTCGCGTTTGATGAGTGTTATTTTATTGGACTAGTAATAAATTGAAAGGAGGAACCGCTTGTCGTAAGTTGTGTCTAATTAATTCGGTACATTCCTAATGACCGAGTATAAAATCTTCAGAATCTGATAAAACACGCTTAATGAAATCATCAAAAAGTACGACTTATAACTATAAACATTTGGGTATCTAATTAATAAATTATCCATACAATTGTTAGTTTAAACAATGGTTTTAACCGTACTCAAAAATCTGAACTCAAACAGTATCGTGAATGAGAAAATTGTGGTACATGTACCAAATATTTTATTCAAACAATATTTCTTTATTTATTTAGAAACACAGACCAAATATTCACATAAAGTAAATATCTCAGATAAGTTATTTTATTCATATAAAGCACTTTTTGATCTGATATAATTAAAAATATTACAAGAAGCTTCTTCAGGGTAGGAGAGTAGTAAATTGCCCTGAAGAACTTATGGTTTGTAGCAAAACCTGGTCGGCATTTTTTTTCTGTTTAACCTTTTTTTTCCCTGAACTCGACAATATTTAATAAAAATAAAACCGTTATTTTTTTAAAACCACGATTTTTTATTAATTCATTGACCGAACGGTTTCGTTTAGCTCAAAAACGAAACCGGTCGGTCAATATATTAATAAAAAATCGTGGTTTAAAACAAAATAACTGTTTTATATTTATTAAATATGTCAAACCACAAAGTGGTTGCTTTCTACAATAATCGATATTATTTAAACACAAAATAATAAACATTCTTTTACCAAAATGTACAAAATTAGGCTACCAAAGAAGGACAAAGCCAATACACAAAATAGTTTCATACACAAAGGAATACAATATTTTCATGCGCTGCCGGAAATCATAAAATCTGCATCGATTGATTCATTTAAGCAGGATTGTGTAAATAAAATGAACGAAAAATTTAATACGGGTTATGAATAACCTGACAATATTTGAAAATTTTCTACAACCACCACAGTAAGGGGAAAACGTTGCTTGTGTTGTGATGGGGGACTAGCCGAAGAATTGAACACACTACACTTACAATGGCGGGTGACGTTAACTAGGTTCTAATGTTATTTATTTTAAAAACTTGTTATTTTTATACAATGAAATATTCGCTAATATGTGGCGTTATATAATACGGTAGGAACTGAACCCGCCACTCAATAAAGGTAGGAGAAGGTTAAGAAGCATTATCTCCGGGCGATCTGGCGAGGATTTGAGCCTCTAAACGGAAACATTTTCCCACCATCACAAACACATTACCCGACCGGATATCAAATCAAACCATTTTATTTTCCCATAACGCCAAATGGTTTTCGGAATTGTATTTATTAGATCCCCTTATATATATCGGACCTGATATTGAGACTGCGGCCGAGGTCAGGGGCGGCACAAGGATTTAGCGATCCTAACATCTTTACTATAAAACATATTATATATAAAACATAGGTAAATAGGTCTTGATTGCCCGCCTAAGGAAATTTGACTTTCAATGGGTGTCGTTTGGTCCTACCCACAATTTTACTATGAAAAACAATTGCATAATATTTATTTTTTTAAACTAATTTTTATAAGACAGCGTTTTTTTGTGCATAGCACAAAGGATAACAAAAAAATTAATAAGCAGTAGTTGTTGATTGAAGCACTAGTATATATTGAATTTGAAATAAGCCTGTAAGTAGTGGTCTAATAATAAATAAGTGGTCTTAGTGCACCTGACTGGACATCAGAAGGTGCGGGCTCAATTCCTGTAGGCGACATTTATTTTTACTCGGACCAATTATTTCTTATAATAATTAGACATAATATTTAATTAATTACCTATTTTAAATCCTTCTATGAATTAGATTTAACAGTATTTAAATTGTATTTTTTTGAATGAGCATAGAATGCAGCTAAAGTGATAAAGTGCCCTCTAATTTATAGTGATAGTGCCCACAACAATGACGGTGATTGCCCACTTATTTATAGTGATAGCCCACAACAATGAAGGTGATTGCCCACTTATTTATAGTGATAGCCCAGAACAGTGACGGTGATTGCCCACTTATTTATAGTGATAGCCCACAACAATGACAGTGATTGCCCACTTATATATAATTATAGCCCACAACAATGAAGGTGATTGCCACTTATTTATAGTGATAGCCCACAACAATGACGGTGATTGCCCACTTATTTATAGTGATAGCCCAGAGCAATGACGGTGATTGCCCACTTATTTATAGTGATAGCCCACAACAATGACAGTGATTGCCCACTTTTTATAATTATAGCCCACAACAATGAAGGTGATTGCCACTTATTTATAGTGATAGCCCACAACAATGACGGTGATTGCCCACTTTGGTGTTAATACAATAACCTGAAGATGGTACATACTTATTTATTTTGTTTCATTATCAATAATAATAGTTGAAACATTAAGATAATGCGAAAAAAACGTTGATTAATAGCCTTAAACGCCGAAAGAGCTGTCACAATAATAAAATCTTTATAATAAAATTAATCTTTTTTAATGTTTGTTTTCTATGAGAACACTGAAGGCACTCTTTGACGCTCCCGATATCGACTGAATGCAGCAGTTCGTTCCCAACCTAAAGAGACCTTTGCTCAAAACTGAATGACTGAAAGCTACGAAGAAGATGAATAAACTCGAATCCCTTTCGAATTTTTAAAATGGTGTAAATTAAATATCGTTTTAAAATTCCCGCCCTAGATCTTGCCTACATTTGTGAGTGGGACGTGTGCGGCAATTCGGCTCTGCCAACAGCCACTATAAACTATAAAGGTATTGAATCGTTCGCCCTAATCTTTGTATAGCTTTTCCCGCAATATGAGATGTAAGTCATAAGGAATACTATTGGGATGCTGCGTCATCCTGATAAAATCATCTCAATTCTCTACAGCCAGGTTTTGTGAGACTCATTGTGCGGTGACCGCAGAAAAAAGCTCGTTCTCAAACTATTTCATCGCATTAAAACCTATAAATGTTTCTTATTTTCTATGTTATTGAATAATCTTTAATTCGTCCAATAAATCAGTTCGTCAGATTTTTAGATCTGCGAGTATGTAAGCTATATTTATTTTTTATACATGGCGTCCGGAAACTCATAGTACAAGCGGGAAATTGGTGAATCTATATCACATTATGAGTTTAACACACTACCAACAAATAGTAATAAAAGATATTCTTAATTAGAGGCCAGGTTAATAAAAATGATTATTACTAGAAAAATTTATCAAAAAAAAATCTTTGGTATGTACCAACTAACAGAGATGAGAAATGTTTTCTATAAAAATTATTTATTTACTTATAGACTCTGGGCGATTCCTCTAAAATGTTATTAAATTCCAGCGCAGATGGAAAATTCACGGGATATTATAATTGTATGATTTGTGAAGCTGAAAGTATTCTACGAATTAAACACAAAAACAATCTATAAAATATTTGCCTAGGGATCATTGTTTTATTGTTTCTTTAAATTGTGTCATTGTTTACATTCGAATTTTCAACCTCACTAGGACAAGCCTGAGGTTAATAATTTTACAAAATAATATAAATAACACTATAATTATGTATTGAGAGAACAATATTGTTTCTAATAATTAAGTACCTACTAAGCTTATTTCAGCTACTTAACTAACTAACTAACTAACCATCCCGCCGTTTCCCCGCAGGGGTAGGCAGAGAGGACGGACCGCCAAACAACTCGGCCTTGGCATACACTTCTTGCCTTATTTACATTCATATATCGTCTCATACATACTATTATATCTATTATTCTGACTCTTGACATGGCCCGACTCGAGTATCTGATTCACTTGATCGTGCCATTGTCTGACTCACTTCCTCGGGCGTCCCCGACTTCTGCTACCATTCCCATTTGCATCATATATCCTCCTTACACTCCTTTCTTCGCTCATTTGCTCTACATGCCCAATACCAGCTACTTCATCATAATATATAATGTAGTAAACATGTAGGGTGACCATGTGTTGATATTTGATTTTTAAAAAAACATGATAAACTCTTATTTTAAAAAGGACCAAGATGAAAAGATGAAAATAAAATATTATTTAATTATTATTTTATTGCTTGTCAATTTCTATATGTTATTTTTTGGTTATTGACAAACAAAAGGACGACCAACGTAAAAAACCTTTCGAATGAACACCGTAAGTAAACTTGAAAAATCAAAAAATCTGTCCATTTATGTATTGCTAATCTAATAATACTTCATTTCTAGTTTTGAAAATGACACTTAAATTAAGTAAATTTAGAGTTCATTGAAGGTTAAAATTTACACTCAGGAAAATCTAACGCACATGATTACGGACAACCGCGGACAACTGAAATTGGTATGTTCGATAATATACATGTAATTCAAAATACAAGTTGAAATAATAAATTTGGTGCCTAGCTATATGAAGGTTTGTTATTTTCCTCGTTTGCATTTTTCTCATCATTTTTATTACACGGATAGACGATTAAAACCTGGTGTTTCTTCACGCCTCGCAAAATAATAATTAATTGTTGTAGTTAACTGCGTCCTTTTTTGTAAATTAATTAATAATGCGATTTTATCGGCATTATTATTAATTGGATAACCTGTTTTCGCTCGATCTGAACTTTAAATCTTCAGTGCAGATTCGTTCTATCGTGTGATATTTATACAAATGTATTTAGTGTTTTCTGGGTTCAATTTCCACGATTCTGAGATTTAACAAAAGTAGTAATGTATTATGATAAATTGCATGCATGATTATTACGATTTGACAGCGTGCTCTGTCGGAATAAAAGGAACTATCAAACACAGCTACCATTTTGACAGGTTTGACCAGACCTACAAGTCTAGTAAAGCTCTATATCAACACGATATTGACAAAATCATATTATTAACATCTATGTTCAGTTAGCGATATTAGCACGGTTAGAATATGATTCCGACAGTAGACAAAAGCCGCTGCTTTTAGAGCGGCCTTGAAGGTATCGGGTAAGATGGCAATATATAACTTTTTGGAAAATATCGTTCACTATGCAAAATAACTCGATTATTAATGAATGGATGTTAACTACAGCTAAGATAATCTAAAATCTTAGAATTGAAATAAATCTTGTACACTATCCATAGACTAAGGACGGGTTGTTTCGGAGGATTTGAACAATTCATCAAATTTCAATGTTGATTTCCGGGTTCTGTGAAAGTCCTATTCAAGTTCTGTTATTATATCAGCATAGGGTAGTTGATTAACAGAACTGAAATAAAAACACAACATGAAAAAATCTTTCACAGAACCTGAAAATTAACTTTGAAATTTGAAGAATTGTTCAAATTCTCCGAAACAACCCGTCCTTATTAATTCATCGAAAATGCGATCAATTGATTCCTTTTCAATTTGGAGAAACAAAAGTTGTTAGTCAAAACTAAAAACCTCATTTTATAATTAACTCCCTTTTTAGTGCTAAAAAGTACATACGGACTGCCAATGTATATGAAAGTTATTATTTCAATTGGACAGAATGAATTTATTCGTATTTTTAATTTTTTCGTAGACGTTTGACGTTTAGAATGTCAATTCATAGACAGATGAGCCAGTGTTGCCAGCGTGTATCAATTTGCATTATCAATATTTGTCTGGGTATCGACAGCGCGACCGTGCTCAGGTAGTCGACATAAAACCACTAGTAGTTACACCTATCGATCTATATTATAAAATTATCGATTTCACTGTGCTACACCACCTGGAACACACTTCACGTTGAAACAGAACTTCACTACGTTCAATCAATAAAAAAATACTTAAAATAATCTTACACCACCTAATTACACATAAACTTCAATTTGTTAAACCGTCACTTCAGTTAATAGCATTCTCCATTTCCTCTCGAGTAATAAACGAGATTTGAGAAGCTGTGTGAGATCCCCTGTCACGGTCCATTACGGCCTCTGCGTAAAGCAAGAGACATTCAATGATTATCTGTTTAGTCATGCCATTGATGACGGATTCTGAGATAGCAGGCAGGATCAGGATCAAGCTAGGGATACAATGTCGCTCGCGAATGCCGATCAGATAGTAATTTATTCTCTGAGAAGCCATTGTTTCCATCAATAGAGAATCTTTGTCATTCTCATTCTATTTTCTTGGACGCCGATAGATATTTAGCATTATCTTAGTTGGACAATGTTTGGATTAAACGTTTTTATGATCAAAAGGTCAGAGATTCAATTCAAATGTTGATTTTTAAGTAGGTTTTGTGTAGGTTCCTTGAAAATATGTATACTTACGTGATAATTGATAATATACTCGTTTTTCAACATATACACGTAGAAAATAAATGAAATGCAGACCGTTTGCTAATAATCTTTTAGTATATTCATAATAAATCTGAACACATGTTCGTGCACCTGCGTTTGTTCTGATAATATACAATGACGAAATGCGAAAATATTGGATTTTTTATGAACACGTTCCTTCCGACGTCGCACTGAAAGTTTATTATGAAACCTGTCATTTTATTTGTTAAAGGCCTGTAATCAAGTTTTTAACCATATTACGAATAATTTGAAGAGATTGTTCATAAATTAGCAATATTTTACTGTCAGTAAGTTTTCTCCGTGTAGTAAGTTACCTTCGCTTAAGAAATGTATTTTAGTCTAAAAATGATGAACCCCTAGAGTTGAGTTGTGGCATACACATTTGATCTTGTGAAGAGGTTTGGATTGGTATGAGACATATGTGGGTGGGCCCTACTACTAACTTTCCAGTAAGTTACAATGTTAACTAAAAACTTTGTTATAACAAGACGAGGTGATCCTGACTAGTATTTAGTTATTTTTTCTACCGACATCAAAGCAATTGTTTATATAATCTTCAAGAATATACCAATGATGCTAAAAAAATGTTTTTGTGTAAAGAAATATGCAATAATCCTTCACACGTTAAGCGAAACCAAGTGTGAACTATTTATCTCATCACAAGTCATAATGAATCCAATGTTCCCGTGTCAAACCAATATAACTTCAATCATCAGACCAACAGTAAGCAGTCCCCCTCACACCGACTGACCATTGAAATCTTGTGTAAAGAAATATGCAATAATCCTTCACACGTTAAGCGAAACCAAGTGTGAACTATTTATCTCATCACAAGTCATAACGAATCCAATGTTCCCGTGTCAAACCAATATAACTTCAATCATCAGACCAACAGTAAGCAGTCCCCCTCACACCGACTGACCATTGAAATCTTGTGTAAAGAAATATGCAATAATCCTTCACACGTTAAGCGAAACCAAGTGTGAACTATTTATCTCATCACAAGTCATAACGAATCCAATGTTCCCGTGTCAAACCAATATAACTTCAATCATCAGACCAACAGTAAGCAGTCCCCCTCACACCGACTGACCATTGAAATCTTGTGTAAAGAAATATGCAATAATCCTTCACACGTTAAGCGAAACCAAGTGTGAACTATTTATCTCATCACAAGTCATAACGAATCCAATGTTCCCGTGTCAAACCAATATAACTTCAATCATCAGACCAACAGTAAGCAGTCCCCCTCACACCGACTGACCATTGAAATCTTGTGTAAAGAAATATGCAATAATCCTTCACACGTTAAGCGAAACCAAGTGTGAACTATTTATCTCGTCACAAGTCATAATGAATCCAATGTTCCCGTGTCAAACTAATATAACTTCAATCATCAGACCAACAGTAAGCAGTCCCCCTCACACCGACTGACCATTGAAATCTTGTGTAAAGAAATATGCAATAATCCTTCACACGTTAAGCGAAACCAAGTGTGAACTATTTATCTCATCACAAGTCATAACGAATCCAATGTTCCCGTGTCAAACCAATATAACTTCAATCATCAGACCAACAGTAAGCAGTCCCCCTCACACCGACTGACCATTGAAATCTTGCACTAAGTGATGTTCTTCACTTGCTTTTTTGGCCGATTTGTTTCGGTTTCGGTTATGTAACCGGATGTCTGCGATTCGGTTCTTTGTATGGCTACCACAGCACAAAGGGAGTACTGTCGATAATAATTACCTGAGGAATGTTGTTTCTTTCAGATCAAGTGGCTTCCAGGTTCACAGTACGAATAGACTTAAAAGTAACTGTGAATTCACCGTAGTAGGTTAAGGTAGATATACAAATAGGTAATAATAATAATAGTATTTGGATGATTTATATAGTGCCGTTTTTATGCAAAATCACCTCAAGAACGCTGTACAAATATATAATACACTTTTACAATGATCTACTAACTATTTATGGAGATAATATACAGTACCTTACCTGGTAGGTCACTTGATAATAACACTTAAGGGCCCGCTTTCCGCGTAAAGAATTTAGATTTGGGCAACACCTACAAAATTTAGTGTTAAAAGAATCCGACAGAGGTGTCTGAATTCGTATTTGGAATAATTTTGGGGATTATGAAATTAAATTACCGACATCTATTGCAATTTTAGAAAAACAGAACCATTTTTAGTTAGCACCGACCTTAGAGTAATAATGCACCGACCAAATGAGAAGGAAGTCGAAATGAAGATGGTTCTCAAAATATGGGTTTTATTACGGATTTAATTAATTATTTTTTTTTTTAATTTTACAAAAAACATTTACGAAAGTTATTTGTATAGGTATAAAAATTACTTTACTTTACTAAAATACTATTCTCACTTTTATAAAAGTAATTTATAACTTTTATAAAATCAATAAATATATTTTTACATCAATAAGGTTTTAAACTTTTTTACTCGAAAACTATCTTAAAACGTTGGAATTCCAAAAAAAGTTTTTTTTTCTTTTTTACTTGTACTATCAATTAGAATCACCTCCCGAAGTTTGTGCACTTTACCCCCGACATCTTGTATAATATGCGCAATATAATATTTATACACGTGTAATATCTACTTTTGTACATTTATATAAATTATATACACGTTTACATTTTTATGCTCATCAAATTTATTATATTATAAAGATAGATAGAAAGATCCTTAGTGCTTCCTGAGGACTTACAAATCAGAAGACTTTTTTGTAATTATTTATTTATTCATTTAAACAATTCAATAATTATAAAGAGTAATAAAACATGTAAGCAACATAAAATTACATTCTAAAATGTGAAAGGGGCTCTATTTATTTACATTTTTATGAAATTACTACTTTTAATAGTTTTAAGCTTTCAGTGAACTTTCAATTTTATTTTTAACTTCTCTAAATATTATTTGTTTAAATCGTCAAATATAATTTAATCACAAACACAAGATTCACTCAAAATGAAAGATTGGTGGTTCTGAAATGTTCCCATAAATACGGTGAAAGAACCCTAAACTATAAACTTATTACCCTAAACATGCTTCGAGCGAAATGCGGATCTGGAAACCTTATCGTCAATCTGAGCAAAACATACCATGAACGTCAATATAGCAACAGCCTTTGTTCTGCTGCAGTTTCATTAAATGCCGAGAGATCCGTTTACAGTCTCCAAAAAGCAATACTGGGGCACAACCCTAGAAGCAAAGCTAAATGATTGGAATACAGAAAGATAAAAACACACCATTGTCAAAAATATCTTGGCCGTAAATGATTAAATAAAATTAGATTTATTCAGGAAGGCAAGCTATCGATCAAATGATTTGCGAATTCGGAAAAACCGTTATTATTGAGGTTTTATTGATGTTTTGTTTCTCCCGATTTATTCGTATAACCCATTAGTCTACATAATTATCTAGCGGGTTTTCCATTACTTGTGCACTTATGTTAATGTATTTTATGACCGTCTTTGTGTTGCTTATATTTGTATCATGTTGTCTCCCTCTATATTTTGTTATATATATGCACACATTATGTACTTCTTGTTTAGTATTAATTTGTACCCTGATGATGCTTAAGTAAAGCGAAACCGGTCGGTTCTTAAATTAATAAATATCGTGGTTTTAAAACAAAAAAGTATTTTATTTTATTAAATTATATTCCCCACAGTTTCAGAACTTTCAATAGCTTCTTTCGCTCGCATGTTCATTATTATTCTGAATTCCACGTTCGAGTATTGTTATTTGAAACAGATGGCCCGTATATTATTATTACATATTATATTATATTTCGGACATCGTTGCATTGTGAATTAATAAGAACTTGCCCTGTAATTTCTAATGTTTTGGAATTAGTTTTATTTCCCAAAGTACGTATTCTGAAAAAAATAAAATAAAAATTTTTATAACTTTTTACTACACAATACATAAATAAAAATAATAATTAATTTTTATAATAAATTATCGTTTATCGTATTCTGAAAAAAATAAAATAATAATTTTTATAACTTTTTACTACACAATACATAAATAAAAATATGAATTATTAATTTTTATAGTAAATTATCGTTTATAATAAATATAAGCTTATAAATCAAAAATTGTATTTTTTTCTTCTCACCTATTAGATAGGATATAATTTTATGAGATATCATTTTTTCTTTGAAATACGGGATATCTTTCGTGTATTTCCCATCTTTGAAAAAACAATATTTATTAACTCATAAACTTTACACGCGTAAAAATTATCTTTATAGATTCAAATATTTGCACGTAATCGCACGTCTGTAGATCATAGAACGTTGAACGACATGTCTGCCCCCAAAGCCCTCGAGTTGGCGAATGAACTTTTCAAAGAAGATAGGTTAATCTTCAAGTCGGAGCGAGCGCGCTATAATAAATATGATTTAAAAGCAATAGGCGTAAGCGACAGTTGTGAAAATGTTTAATAAATCACGGCGTATTTCAAAAATAGCAAAAATCACTTTTGGGGTCTATTGAGTAGCATTAAAAAAAGCATTGTGATTTTTTTCATACATATAACTTGTAAAATAACAGAAATAAACGTGTTAATAATATTTTTCGGAGCATACTTTGCGATTTATTTCTATCGAGGGAATTTCAAATAATTACCGTTTCGGCTTTTGGAACAAATAGATACTATCTTAAAGAATAACATATATTTTTTTAAGAGCTTAAAAACTTCAAAATTTTAAGGAAAGTATGTCGGAAATTGGATGAAATTCGAATAGTGGGCCCTTAATTAACATTAACTAATTGAAATACCTATAATAAGTTGATACAATACCTACAGAATTTAATTTAGAATCGTGACGGAACACAATTGATGTTTCTAGTATTGACCTGACCCGACTGATAAATAATTATATTTGAAGCCAAAATCATGTGTTTTTAATATTAAAATCAATTTGAAATATTATACGTGCTTCAAGTATATACTTCGAGTAGAACACATCTTTTTCTATGCCATAATCATTTAGCATTATTTTATATTATCAGTCTAGAACAAAAGGTATCTATTTATCAGGGTTACAAAAATGCTTTGAAGTGTAAATTTTTCTTCTTGATATTGTTTTACTGTTTTACTGTACAATGTGTATAATTACGTTCTTTAGAAAATAGTCTTAAGGTATTTATTTATAACATGAAATTTCAAGGAATTTCGTAATGCTCCCTAATTATCTAAAATGTTCAATATATTGCTAATTTTTTAAGATGTCTAAAAAAGATATTTACCATTTTAGAAACAAGATAAAATTATCCTTGAAATGTTTGTAAATAAATAAACATTGATATTTCCAAAAACTAAATAACAAACAAGCAAAAACAACAAAAAAACTTACCGGGATATTTTGACTCGAAACGTCCATAATTTTGAAAGAATTCGATATTTATAAAACATATTCCTTTTGCGTAGGTAATTAGTAAGAAAACTGTCACTTCACTTTTTATGCCGTTGATACAATAAAAAAAATATATAATTGATGGGCTTTTTTAATCTTCTCATGTATTTTGAATGTAAAACATCTTGTATTAGGTCTGTTTATTTTCGAGCCCGTACTTTTTAATGTATTTTCCTGATTTTGTTTTTATGCATTTCTATAGTCCATCATTGAGGATACTTTTTTAACTTTTTGACACCAACAGTACATAAATCAAATGAGTGATTATAATAATTCATAAAGTCTTATAAGACAATTTATAATTACAATTTTTGTGACATATCTGTAAAGTGATTCTTCATATGTTGTGTCTGTATGTTGCTTCTGTAAAATGTTTTGTAAATGTTTTCTCCATACATTGTGTCTGCACATTGGGTTGGGTTGGGTCTAATTTTTCTGTACAAAACTCTTTTTTTTTTTTTTTTACTCTTCTATTTCAAAACTACCAATTGGCGATCCCTTAATGAGTTTAATAATTCATGGGAATACAACATCGTTTGTTGTATGTTTAAAACAAAAAATAAAAAAAAACAAATAAAATAAAAAATAAAAAAATAAATAAAATAAAAATAAATAAAATTATAATAATAATAATAATAAAATTTTAACTTTCATCTGTCAATGAAAAAATCCCGCCAGCTCGCAATCACATGTAATCAACATATGCTAACTGACAGATAAACAACAAATGTTCAGTACTTTCAAATAATTATTTAATATTTTTGGCCTCTAGACCTAAAATTCCCACCACACTTCACAGACTCGAATAATATCTACTATAAATACGTCTTAAATCAGTTAAAATAATAATTCTTTCACAAATATTATTGCACGCCATAGAAACAATGAAAAAAATTAAGATTCTTACCTAAATTATCTCCTATATTGTAAGCATGAAAGTAATTCCACAATGTTATGAATTTAATGGTATGTTAAAAGTAATTTCTCCAATGTTATGAATTTATTGTTATGTATTTGTGTTACATTACCTATTTCATATGAATTAAACCCATCAATATGATTGTTCTGAAACGGGAAACCTTCCCAGTTGGACAGTTAAAGATTCGTTATTCTGTAATTGTATTTTTTAGTATCTAATAATAAATAAATATTTGTGACAAACTGAAAAGAATAATTATTTATCTTTCCAATGACGGATAAATCACATCTATATACGCATTATAAAAAAAATATAAAAATACTTTTATAATGTATGGACGTCCTTAAACCTATAAATAAACCTTATCGTCATATACATAAGGAGTGTTATTGTTGGCGGCGTGATTGGAAAATATTATATATATAGAAAATAAAAAAGACAGACGCCTGAACTTGTCAAAAGAACATCTCGACGATGAATTTTGAACACAAAACCAGTGTTAAGCGGGAATGTCAATATAAACGCCATCTGTGTAAAGAGTGTGTGATTTCCTTAGAATCCTTCAATTTGGATCCCCTTACTTTCAAAGCCAGTAATTCCTTTATCTCTAATCGAACTGTTTTTAGTCGTCTTTATCGTAATTGCCATAATTATCGTTCTTTCGTGTCACTTGAGCCTCGGATGCACCTTCGTTGGGCGAATGAGATTTCTAGAAATGTACCAATATTCAAAGAAAACTTGCGTGTTTATTCGTATAAAGTGTTAAGTAATAGAATTTGAATAAAGTGTAAACAACTGTTTAAAATTTGATTCATGATTAAAAACTGACTAAAAATTACTATGTACCTATATTAGCAAATAACAAAACCTTTAAATTTGAGTAATGCATCAGCAATTATGTTATTTCGGTGAGTATTTAGAAAGTTCTCAGATTGATTATAGATACATACAAGTAGAAAAATGATCATGTTAAAAAAGTGACAGCATTCCAATTTTCTGATAAAATTGTCGTCATTCAGAATATATTGAGAACACGTGTTATTTTACTAATAAATATCATGTCGGAATGCGACAATATCAGTAGGTACGTCAATATCAATATCCATATTTGTGTGAACACGTGTTGCGACGTCCTCATAAAACATTCGCTTTCAACTGTAATTTGTTAAGAAATCTGTCAATTCATTCATCAAAGGCCTGCAGTCCCGTTTTTAACAAGAAAACAAATAAGAATATTTTATATGAGTAAGTTTACTAATATGTTGGGATCCACTCGTTTGGCGATTTATTTTGGACATATTTATTATTTTGTCAAGAGCATAACGATCGAGAATCTGGCTACAATCACGTATACTATCTTGAACTTAAGACAACGTAATTCGGTAATCAACCGACTGTAGGAACAGTTTTGAAGAGAATTTATCAGGGTATAATCCTTCTTCCCTATCGCCTAGCAGCATTAAAACAAATATGTTTCACCATCCAAGAAGAGTGCTCGATACCGGACTGAACTTATTTCATCAGATAACCTCGCTGTGTTAAGGATAAGAGTTGAACAAATTGAGGAAGGGACGATGGTTTGCTAGCGTACCTTATCTCCAACAAGGGCAATGGTGACCGTAAATCCCATTGAAACATCACTTTTTTCACCATTAAATGAGGTCAGATACTCAAAATAACAAAAAAAATAGAACATTTCTTCTAATATATTTCCGATAAGAAATCGTACGGTACACATTTGTAAAAAAAAACATTCTTATTTTATTATATTATTTTTCTTGCGAATAACATCAAGTGCGAAAAAAAAGTAAAACCAACTATAACTCTTTAATGAAAACATACGATTGTTAAACATAATCATTTCGGTTGTGGTTCTGTCGGTAGTGTAACTCTGGTTCAATGAAGTCGTATTTGTTTTGAATTTAAGTGTCATTTTCAAAATTTGAACTGATTGTGTCAAGAATTCAGACAAGCGATAAAGTACCTAACTTAATACCTTTAACAGAAAACTATTTTAATTGTTATTTTTAAAATAGAACTGACGTGTCAAGAATTCAGATAAGCGATAAAGTGCCATGACATAATATATTTTTACCAGGAAATTATCTTAATATGTTTAAATTACTTACAAAATTGACAAGTAAAATCACATTTCGTGATATTTCAAGGGTCTGTGCTTTTTACTACAGTTATAATATCCCGTGATTTTTCACTGGTCTGAGCTAGTTTAGAACTAATGTTACACAAGCTATTTCTTACGGGACTAGTCCTGCCATTGATAGCTCCGTCCTAACCTCTCAATCGGTTGAAAGCGTTGTTTTTCTTATAATATATGTAAAGATATGGAAGAAATTAATGACACTTCGGTATATCTTGAAAAAAAAAAACAATATCCAGGTATTCGCGACATTTCAATAGAGCGGTCAAAAACTACAAAATAATGTACATATTCAGAGATAAAAAGACATAAATAGACAACAGCAAAATAATCTATTAATATTATTTTATACGGTGTGTTTCTCACTGTTTTCAAGGTTATGCGAATATTATGTTTTTTTTGCAGTAAAAAAATGTAGAATGTTGTGCATTGTTAACATTTGTGTATTTATAGTATCGCGAAGTTATATGCATACCGTTGATAGATCCGTTGTAACCTCTCGTGTTCTTCCAATGACGACGTATGCGACAGAAGGAGAGGTTACATCGGAGCTCTTAGTGGCAGCATGTTCGTCACCTTTAGTAACTTTGACAGCGCCAGACCGAAGTCGGAGCGTGGCCGATAAAAGTATTTGCGCAGCTTTTTAATAGGATTTATATTTAACTACAAAGGTTCTACACATTTCACTATGTCCATAAAGGTGGGCTTCTTGGTGGCAATTTCTTCATTCCACTTGTCAAATAAATATAAATTTGATAACCTAAGCAAATAATTTATTTTTATGATGGAGGTATGCAGTATTATAAGGTGTACGAAGGTGTGTAGTTTTAAAAGATGTACGAAGGTGTTTAGTATTATAAAGTGTACGAAAGTGAGTAGTATTAATAATAATAATAATAATATTTTATTCCAGGATGTGGGGAGGTTAGTGCAATCCCACACGTCCCATATAAATATACATATAGATTTACATTGTATAATACATATAATAAATTTACTAATAAGGACAACTATGCAGGGTGTGGTCTTGAGTGCGCTTGGGCCCAGCGCTCACTCAGGAGTGGCGCTTGGTGCTGGTAGGCTGCGGTCACCAATTTGTTGGCGGAGGCCATTAGCCGCATCCTGGCTCCAGTGACCCGGTGTCTCATCAGGCCGGCAAATCCATGCAATCCTAGTTCCGTGAACATCGTCGATGCGCTGCTGTATCGTCGGTATCCAAATATTATTCTACAGGCGTCATTGTATTGAATTCGGAGTCGTTCCATCGAGCAAGTTCGGTAGTGACACCATGTCTCACACGTATACAGGCCAGTACAGAATGCGTTGAATAGTATTTTTTTAACGGTATTGCTGCATTTGCAAAATCTGCGGGCAATCATATTGGACACTATGCTTAGGCTTCTCCTTTGTCGTTCGATATCGCCATCGTCCGATAGGTCTTCATTAATAATGTGCCCCAAGTATTTCACGTTCGAACATGTTTTTATTTTTGCCTCGTTAAGGTATACGGGGAGCATCTTACTTGTATTATAAGGTGTACTAAGGTGTGTAGATTAGAAGGTGTTATAAGGTGAGTAGTATTATAAGGTGTACTAAGGTGTGAAGATTAGAAGGTGTACGAAGGTGTGTAGTATCATAAGGTGTACGAAAGTGAGTAGTATTATAAGGTGTACGAAGGTGTGTAGAATTATAAGGTGTACGAAGGTGTGTAGATTAGAAGGTGTTATAAGGTGAGTAGTATTATAAGGTGTACTAAGGTGTGAAGATTAGAAGGTGTACGAAGATGTGTAGTATCATAAGGTGTACGAAAGTGAGTAGTATTATAAGGTGTACGAAGGTGAGTAGTATTATAAGGTGTACTAAGGTATGTAGATTAGAAGATGTACTAAGGTGAGTAGTATTATAAGGTGTACTAAGGTGTGAAGATTAGAAGGTCTACGAAGGTGTGTAGTATTATAAGGTGTACGAAAGTGAGTAGTATTATAAGGTGTACGAAAGTGAGTAGTATTATAAGGTGTACGAAAGTGAGTAGTATTATAAGGTGTACGAAGGTGTGTAGAATTATAAGGTGTACGAAGGTGTGTAGATTAGAAGGTGTTATAAGGTGAGTAGTATTATAAGGTGTACTAAGGTGTGAAGATTAGAAGGTGTACGAAGGTGTGTAGTATCATAAGGTGTACGAAAGTGAGTAGTATTATAAGGTGTACGAAAGTGAGTAGTATTATAAGGTGTTCGAAGGTGTGTAGTTCTAGAAAGTAGAATGTTCTCTTGGGACTTTATTTAAATAGTCATTATTAGATACACGTACGAGAAAGAATTGAAACCATGTATTATTATTTCGTAATACATAAACACGAAGCATAAACAGTGGGCGATACTTTCAGTATCGCCCTGGTGTAAGACCACCATTCAGAATAGAAACGTTGTTTGAAATGGCTTTAGCCATGTTTGGTGACCAAATCTGCATAATCACGTATTTCCTCTTCCCCATCTCCTTCCCCTCCCCACTATCTTCAGGCTAACAACGCACATCAATTGGGGATGTCATAGTACCACTGGCTCCACACGGTTGGGAGAAGTTAAGTCTTTTGTGCCGTATTCACATACAAAAAGTAAATATATTGAGGATAGTCTTCATCTACAGACCCTGTACCAATCGCAAGTGGGCCCCACAGTTGAATTTGGTAGCCATTTCCGGTCTGCAGCCCTAAAATACTATTGACTCTGTGCAGGAACATGGTGTCCGGAAATTAGTGGTACAAGCGGGAAAGTGCTGAATCTAAAACACACAGAAAACCCAAGAAACTTAATTTTTACGATTATTTATTTTTAAAAATTGTTGAGAGACTAAAGATTTAAAAAACTTCTAGTACCGGATCTAAACTTCCACGTATTTTAAAGAGAAAAACAGCTGAGATTAACCTCGCAGCAACCATTTTTTTTTTCAAATCTTAGCTAAAAAATTCGATCTTTGGACTCGATTTACCCAAAAAAAGCTCAAACAAAAAAATTATAGAACAAAAGCGACTCCAAAAGTGACGTAGATTCACCAGTTTCCCTCTTGTATCACTAGTTTCGGGACACCATGTATATTATGTACCTATATTATATTTTTCAAGCGCCCTTGAGGTGATTTTCTCACTAAAACGGCGCTATATAAATAATCCAATCATTATTATTATTATATTTATTCTAAAATTAATGAATAATATTAACTGTAGACACAACGTTATTTTAAATTCCACAAGTTGAGTTCATGATTCATGATTAAGGTAGCAAATAATTGAAGCATTAATCCAAGGTGGCAGAACTGCATAATGCCGCGGAAACTCCCCTCGGCGCTAATCCATTCTCAGTCCTAACAAAGAACTTTATATAATTAATGACTAACAAGTAACAAGTAGCAAGTAGCTAGTAGCTAGTAGCTAGCACCGCACACGATCCAAAGGAAATAGTTATTCTCAGTAAAGCATTTTCCAAGTGTGCTAAAGACCAAACTAACATGGTTCTGCATTGTCCATATCAATTACTGCGGCTTTTAATGGACCATACCAAGACCGATCGATCCCTTTAGAGTACCAATAAAACCTGAAAGGATGTATTATTGACACGTCGACACATTAAAAAGAAAAGAAAAGTTTTTTTTTCACTTCATATTTTATCATACTTTCAGTCTCTAGTGAAAGACCACCATTCAGAAACTAAACTCGCTTACAATTAGTTTAGCCGTGCTCGGTGACCAGATGCGAATGGTAGCAGAAGTCGGGGACGCCCGAGGAAGACATGGCACGATCAAGTGAATCAGATACTTGAGTTGGGCCATTTTACGAGACAGAATAATAGAAGAGTATGTATGAGACGATGTATGAATGGCTGATGTATGTATGCTTGCCTCATGTGTGCCAAGACCGAGTTGTTTGGCGGTCCGTCCTCTCTGCCTACCCCTGCGGAAAACGGCGTGATGGTTAGTTAGTTATTTAGTGACCAGATCTGAATAGCAATATACGTTTGATAGTAATAATCACAATAATTAGGTGATTTTTAAAACGCCGTTTTTGTGAATAATCAGCTGAAGGGCGCTGTACTTAGTTACTAGGCTCTATCTAATTTTATTTTTTATTAACAGATACAGAAAACATACTTACCTAGCTGGTCACTTCAGATGACACACTTTCAATCAAAATTTTACGGTTTCATGATAACTCAGTGACAATTCAACTCAACTTTAAAAAGTGATATAAAGTCATTAAAAGCGATGAAAAAAACTAACATATAAACATTTTATATCACTTTTTAAAGGTTTGTTGAATTGTCATTTTATGAGTTATCCTTTGACCATTTATACAGATTTTTCGACGTACAAGCAAATATTATCAACTTTATTACTTTATTCCCTCCTCGCATTATCGACATTTAATGCATCTTTTTATTAAAAAGACTTGTACCTACATAAATATTACTGTTGTTTAATTTTCAATAAGAAAAAAAAATCCGGATAGTAACTACTAATAACTCCGTAATGAAATTTATTGATTGTACCTAAAAATCAAGTTTCTTATAATATTTTATCTTCATCGTCTTAAATGTGATGGTCTTTTTACTGATTTATGCGTCCCGGAAAACACTGTTCTTAGGTAGTCACCTCTTAAATCAGCAACATCATCAGCTATAAGCAGACTGATGGAACCTAAACGCAAGCCAAAAACTAAGTTTGGAAATCGCGCTTTCGGAGTTTGGAGTATCTGAGCCAAAGGCTTGGAATAATCTCCCTCGGGAAGTAAGATGCATAACAAGCCCAACAGAATTCTAGTGTAAATTAAAAAAGTGGGTGTGTCAAGCCTACGCAAGACAGAAGTGAAACTTCTAGTATTCCTCTCTCTCTATTTTCATTTCATCATCTCTATTTTCTCTCTTAGGTTAGTTTGAAAATTAGAGGTTAAAATGAAATTCTGTACCAAACCGTATGAACCACAATCAATTACGTATTTCACTCGTATTACACTCACGACGCAGTATACTAACCAAGCAGCTGATGCTTGGCGTGGCGCAGTTCGCTGGTGTCTGAGAGAGAGGAAAGAAGAGAAGAGAGAGAACGTTCGTGAGCGGCTCCCCCACCTCAACAAGCGCATATGGTGAGAGAGGGACAGTGAACGGTGAGCGGTGGTGGGGGTACCCGCATTTTCGTGTCGATCCTGACTCGGTTTTACTCCGTCCCCGAAAATCCATTACGCGCCTAAAGAAGTTTCACTTCAAAAACTTATCCGTTTAAGTTCTCATACCCTTAAATATAAACGTGATAGAGAGTAGCATTCTTGTATTTCCTCATACATCCATACATCTTAATCACATTTTTCTCACAGGATTTACATTATTCGAAACCTTGCTCCTCTATCTGTCTCACACCGCGGGACCAATTGTGATTTAGGAAGATAAATTCTAACCAAATCCTTATACTGTTGTACCGCGTAACATAAAATTTTCTTTTCCTCTCATAAACACGTTCATTCAAGAACATATATATATTTTATTAAAATAAATACCGGAATTAATAATGGCACATCAAATTATTATTTTTTTTTTGTGCATTACACATTGATTCAATCCTATTACAATACACATAAAATATACAAAGCTTTAAATGAAACATTTTGCAATAACCAATATTTTAGAGTTCTTGCCTAAAATGACTTTTGAAATCTTTAAGGCCAGGTGTTGTCAAGAGACCTAGAGGTATCATTTAACAGCACCATACCTCTTGTCATGCTATGCTGGGCCATAACGTCCGTTCTCCCGTGTGGAATACAGAGCAAGTCGTGGCGTCGACCCCTACCTGTGAACTGTATATAAATTTCTCTAATAAACAATAAACAGCGTTAATCTCAAGTAACCTCCCAGGTAAGTATGGTCCTGTATATCATCTGCCTGTGCAAAATATAAATAAATAACACATATATGTACATTCTAACGCAGCATCACGTAAATTGATCAAATGCATTCTACATATAGTTTTGTATTAGTGATCATCGAACCGGTGGATATAATCTGTTAGCCAGGTGATAATAGTTTGTCTAGTCTATAGTTAGTAATAAGATATATCATTCTAGAAATTTATTATATATTTGTGCAGCGCCCTTGAAGTGATTTTTCACAAAATCGGCGCTTTTTAAATCATCCAAATATTATTATTATTATTAATACTGGTATTAAATATTTTTTTCCGGAAAAACTAAAAATAGCTATACGTTTTGCATTTTATAATAATGAATATAGCATCGGCTGTAAATAAAAAAAAAAAACAGAGCTTACTTTAATAATCCTTCAATAATGTGACATATTTTCCACTGAGCAATTATTATAAAGTCCGATCCCGTTCACCCTTATGCCGTCACCCATCGCGCTCTGAGTTCTGCCTATATGAAATGTACATGCCTCATGTGAAATGGCGTTTGATAGACACGGTTTATTATTACAACATGCAATTATATACGATCTATCGTAATGTTGTCACTTTGGATGCTTGTTATAAAAGCTGTGAGCTGTTAACAATAATAATAGCTGTGGATTGTAATTGGATGAATTTATTAGTTACAGGATTCTAGCACGGGCTCCTTGTCTTGCGTCTGTGCTTGTTTCGCTCATGTAGTGATGTGGTGAATGGATCAAAAAACAATATAATTTAAAATATTTATTAGGAAGTTGAATAATGAAAAAACGCATTAAAATAAAATAATCGAATTGAATCGTTAGTCTCAAAACGAATTGATAAGCATCACCACGTACCCAGTATCTTTGAGAATTTTCGGGGTAAGAGGGGACCTTAAACTGCTGGCGGGTGTTCCAAACTAGTTTAAAAAACTTTTGGTACTATAGATGTACACAAATGCATTAAACGAATCCGCTCTAAAACGATTTGAAATCTGTAATTTATTACGTTGTCCGTTATTTTTTTTGTGGCCAACCTTCGATATCTTTGAATTGAATAGCTTATTATGAATGAAATTGATGAATGAAATTTGAAATTATTTTTTTTTTTAAATAATGTATTTTGTTTCCAAATCATCCATTCGCTTAAAAGAAGAATTCATACATTAAATATATTTTAACAAAAAAATGTATTTTAATTACTTGGAGTATCCAAAGTAATTACAGCATCCCGTCCCTGTCAATCTGATCCCTCCCACCCCTTCCTCCAGCCCAGGTTTGTGAAGGTGGGTACTTCGTGATCTCGTGCCTTCGCGGCATCAATCACCCCGGCTTATGAATCCCTCTTAATCCCGTGCTTACCTGCCTTTTTCATCCCCGTCCTTATTAAAATTGCTCCCGGATTTTTCACAACCCACGCGATGAAAATAATATGACCGCGAATCATCCACCCCGTTGCGAGTATGTTCTCCTGGTAGAAATAGAATTGACGTATCTTAAAACCATCATCATTATCGACTTATTGACACAAAATACAAATTTGTTTAACGAAACAAACACTTTGTTTTTAACCACAAATCTATTCAAATTTATTCACCAACCGGTTTTGCATGGCTTATGTTAATCAGGGTAACAATTTTATCTGAATTATATTATGAATATATTAATGTTTGAAAACCAAAGGTTTTTATTCTTCATTAATGTGTCAAACCAAAAAGCGATTTTATTTATTCTTAGTCAGAAAACCACGGACAATCAAATTTAGTTTTATGGTTGAAAACACTGCTTTTTAATTAATTTCAAATTAGGTAAAACAAATTTAATATTTATTAGGTATAGAAAATAAAATTCCTTGTCCTACGGGCGTTGAAAAATCTGTGTGCTTTTAAAAGGTCTATAGGAGTACCTGGGTTAATGTGCCAAACCAAAAAGTGTTTCCTTTCTAAAAAAGCAACTTTATTAATTCGCAGGCAGAAAACCACGGAAAATGCTATATTTAAGACTAAGGCTCTCACTCGAAGTCAAATATTATACAGTTAATGTAGTATTTGTTGCATGGTGTGGTGCGGATAGTGGTGTTTGTACAATATGTAAAGTTGTTGTTTTTGTTATTTGTTTTTGGGGTGTTATGCCGTTTAAAATGTGAGCCCAAAAACAAATAACAAAAATACTTTTGGCCGTGAAAATCTTAAATCATAAAGTTGTTGTTGTATATACATTATTGTATAGGTGTGGTACGGATAATGGTGTTCATACAGTATGTGAAGTTGTTGTTGTACGTATATTATTTTATGGGTGTGGTGCGGATAGTGGTGTTCATACAATATGTTAAGTTGCTGTACGTATATTATTTTATGGGTGTGGTGCGGATAGTGGTGTTCATACAATATGTAAAGTTGTTGTTGTACATACATTATTGTATAGGTGTGGTACGGATAATGGTGTTCATACAGTATGTGAAGTTGTTGTTGTACGTATATTATTTTATGGGTGTGGTGCGGATAGTGGTGTTCATACAATATGTTAAGTTGCTGTACGTATATTATTTTATGGGTGTGGTGCGGATAGTGGTGTTCATACAATATGTAAAGTTGTTGTTGTACATACATTATTGTATAGGTGTGGTACGGATAATGGTGTTCATACAGTATGTGAAGTTGTTGTTGTACGTATATTATTTTATGGGTGTGGTGCGGATAATGGTGTTCATACAATATGTTAAGTTGCTGTACGTATATTATTTTATGGGTGTGGTGCGGATAGTGGTGTTCATACAATATTTTAAGTTGCTGTACGTATATTATTTTATGGGTGTGGTGCGGATAATGGTGTTCTTACAGTATGTGAAGTTGTTGTTGTACGTATATTATTTTATGGGTGTGGTGCGGATAATGGTGTTCTTACAGTATGTGAAGTTGTTGTTGTACGTATATTATTTTATGGGTGTGGTGCGGATAATGGTGTTCTTACAGTATGTGAAGTTGTTGTTGTACGTATATTATTTTATGGGTGTGGTGCGGATAATGGTGTTCATACAATATGTAAAGTTGTTGTTGTACATACATTATTGTATAGTTGTGGTACGGATAATGGTGTTCATACAGTATGTGAAGTTGTTGTTGTACGTATATTATTTTATGGGTGTGGTGCGGATAGTGGTGTTCATACAATATGTTAAGTTGCTGTACGTATATTATTTTATGGGTGTGGTGCGGATAATGGTGTTCTTACAGTATGTGAAGTTGTTGTTGTACGTATATTATTTTATGGGTGTGGTGCGGATAGTGGTGTTCATACAATATGTAAAGTTGTTGTTGTACATACATTATTGTATAGGTGTGGTACGGATAATGGTGTTCATACAGTATGTGAAGTTGTTGTTGTACGTATATTATTTTATGGGTGTGGTGCGGATAGTGGTGTTCATACAATATGTTAAGTTGCTGTACGTATATTATTTTATGGGTGTGGTGCGGATAGTGGTGTTCATACAATATGTAAAGTTGTTGTTGTACATACATTATTGTATAGGTGTGGTACGGATAATGGTGTTCATACAGTATGTGAAGTTGTTGTTGTACGTATATTATTTTATGGGTGTGGTGCGGATAATGGTGTTCATACAATATGTTAAGTTGCTGTACGTATATTATTTTATGGGTGTGGTGCGGATAGTGGTGTTCATACAATATGTTAAGTTGCTGTACGTATATTATTTTATGGGTGTGGTGCGGATAATGGTGTTCTTACAGTATGTGAAGTTGTTGTTGTACGTATATTATTTTATGGGTGTGGTGCGGATAATGGTGTTCTTACAGTATGTGAAGTTGTTGTTGTACGTATATTATTTTATGGGTGTGGTGCGGATAATGGTGTTCTTACAGTATGTGAAGTTGTTGTTGTACGTATATTATTTTATGGGTGTGGTGCGGATAATGGTGTTCATACAATATGTAAAGTTGTTGTTGTACATACATTATTGTATAGTTGTGGTACGGATAATGGTGTTCATACAGTATGTGAAGTTGTTGTTGTACGTATATTATTTTATGGGTGTGGTGCGGATAGTGGTGTTCATACAATATGTTAAGTTGCTGTACGTATATTATTTTATGGGTGTGGTGCGGATAATGGTGTTCTTACAGTATGTGAAGTTGTTGTTGTACGTATATTATTTTATGGGTGTGGTGCGGATAATGGAGTTCATACAATATGTAAAGTTGTTGTACGTATATTATTATAATATAATGTTTTGTTGATTGAAATGTTCGTCATTTGGTTTGTTATCTTTCTTTAGCCAGCAATGTAAACAAATTCTCAGAAATTCAACACACAAATAAAACATTTGTATGGCCTAATTGTTAAAAAGTCTGCCCAAAGCAATGTTGTCTTGGAAACCAAAAACGTTACCAACTTCTTTATCAACCCATTATAATATTATTCTCCGAAAGAGTAATATTCATCCCCCTTTAATAAAATACGCTCCGAAATTCGTATCAGTTTGTGCTATGCCAAGCTGTATTATTCATAGGAAAATATTGGGTATTACAGAGGTACGATTCGTATTTAAATATTATGGAAACCAACTTAGAAACTTCGCATTGTTCTATCTCTTTACACTTTTCAATCACGTATCCTTCCTTCATCGGGATAAAACGAATATATTGCTTGAATAATATATTCAGCTTTTTGGTATAATGAATATTTTATTATGTATATCCTTCTGGATCTATTCTACCTTTGAGTCATTGTGTTATATCTTATCTTCGTTTCGCAGTCGTTTGTATTATTATATTCTTATTACATGCCTGTCTCGCGAACATTTGAATTTCATCACGATAGAATCTGATCAATCATATAAGATACATGAACATTTAGTAATTTTTATTTATTCCAGAAGGAATTCAGGGGTAAGACAATGTAATACATTCCAGAATTCAGGGTAAAAGGTAACAATACATACATTGACTAAATACGATACATCAATGAATACATAACATAAAAACAGAAAAGAAGTAAAAACATATTAATTAGAAATATGCAAATAATCGTTCATGGAGGATGTTTGACTGTCTCCAGTCTCCTGAAAGTGATGATGGTATTCTTGGATTTGCGTAGTCTGCCCCATAATCCTTCCATGCGGTGGCGGAGAAGTGCTCTGAAAGAGTGCACTCGTCCCTGCAGGAACATTTCCGTAGCATTGCAGTATGTGACTTTTAGTATTTTCTCTGGGATGCTGTGTGTGTAATCTACCCATAGTTCTAACGTAAACAGTATTCTTTGACGTTTTTGCTGCCAAAGTGAAAACGCCTTGACAGCATACCTGCTCTAACGCATATCGCTCTTCTTTTTCTTTCCGTATCCTCAATGTTCTTCGGGTAGTGTTTACGACCAAAATTCTTTTTAATTGTGTTTAGCCGTACTTTTGAATAAATAAATTAATTTTAAATCAATATGTATACCTAATGCTGGTGTCATTTTCATTACGATTGCCGAACTTTCTTTTAAAAAATCTTTCTCAAGACGTCGGCTGTGGAATGATTACCGGTTTTTGTGTTTCCTCCGTTCTTAAAAAAATCTCTTTAAGACCCCGATTTAATACTTCCTTTTTCTCAAAAAGTCCCTAAGCAAAGCATTTCCAAGATCTGACATGCTGTGGGAAACCAAAGAGCATCGAGGGTGCGAGTTTAAAATACATAAATAATGCCTCGTTATTTGAGCTTTAAGCATTTAATCTTTCCAAATTATATGTGTGTATCTACGAGTATAGTGTTTTGACATCATATGATCTACATCTATGCAAAGTCTGATTCACGTTCTCGGCACTCTGAGTTATCCCTTTGAGAGGATTACGGACAGAAAACCGGCGGAACTGGTCCAGTCACTTTGTGGAAACCTTTGTCAATCGTGACACGCTGGGATTAGGCGGCTGCCCATTACACATTGCCCAGCTACTTGGGCACATATTTCCTATTTAGGTAGGCGATAACGACTCGCACTGAAATACAAGCATCGGAATTAGGCCAATTATAAAACAATAGATCGACCATTGAATGCTTAGTCTTGAAGCCGGAATAATTCAAAATTTTCTGAGAATTCTGCAATCCTATGTGCGATTGAACATTTCAATCGCTTTGAAGTATGTAATCAGCTATTTATAATTAATTTGCTTAAACTTGTGTAGCCAAGTCTTACACTATGTGAATTATTAATCTGGTTTATGAACTTCCAAAAACGTTGACTTTTAGACCGGATTTGTTTTCAATCGACTGAATATTCATTTAATATATATGGAATATTGCATTTCTATATTTCTTCTAGAAACGATAAAATATAAATCACACATTTACCGTGTCTTTATGGTTAACGTAATCTATTGAGGATCGTAAATCTACCTGTGGCTACCTTTTACTCTATTTACGAGGGATAAATCCTCCCTAAGAAGTTGTCAGAATCAAAAGATTACAAATCAATTTAAATAGTGTTTCGTATTCGTAATAGAACACTTTGCTGAAATTTATTACGTTTATTTCATCTTTTATGCTTTCACTACAAAGGAAGCATTACACATAAAGCTGGGCTTTCATTTATCTTGTTATAATATTGTCGAGGAATGTACGAAACTTATCCATGATTATACCTATATTCGTTTAAGAGAAATAAAATGATTGAATAAACAATTTGTTACATGCCTATCTTGTTTGACGATTTTATTTACAGATCTCAGTATTTACAAAAGTATGTCTGATTTTAACTAAACCAATTGGGCTTATGTAAATTGAAATACAGTAACAATATTGAGACTTATAGGATGAAGGTAGACTAGAAAAGGTTATTTTTTCCCATCTGCAAATATAAATCGTAGCAATAAATGAATATAGATAGTTCTGTCTTTATTTATTTGTACTTGTTTTAACCTTTTGGCATTTTTTCCACAAATAAAACCATTTTAACAGTCTGAAATATATGTTTTACCCAAAAGCCGCTTTTTATATGGTATAATATTATTCGCTTTTTACCAATATTATTTAATGATCTCTCCTTGTCCTATCACTTCTACAAGGCGCCTCTAGGTGAGCCATTTCGGCGTGTTCGGTAAAAATGGCAGGAAATGTAGTCTATTTTGTAAGAATATGACGTGGGTATCAAATGTTTTACTATCCGGACTTGTATTTCAGCTTTATGAAATGAACGCGGCAAGCTGATGCCATCTCTGGTTCCGCAGAACTAACTTAACCGGGTAAGGGAGGTAGGAACCGTGCGACTAGCGGTCATGGGGTATTCGGGAATCCCATACATGAAACGAATAAAGGAACGTTCTATAAACGTCACCTGATTATAATCATGTAGTATGGTGGTATAGTACGGTGTGGTATTACATCACGTTCATTGTCCCATTGCAATGTTATTTCTTTGTACAGTAAACCTTCTAACGAATTGGTTTTGGGTCGAAGAATAATATGTAAACATAAGTTGAAAATTTCTCTGCTAATTAAGCAAAACACCGCGGTCATGGTTAAATATAAATGTTTATATCATTCTGTGACATAAATGTGAATATCATACCAAATTGAAAAAAAATACTGCGAAATAATAATTACATTTTTAGGATCAGTTTTCTAATGTACGTAATATAAGACATATTATTACATAAATTGACTCTTTATAATAATACTCACCTTTTCTCATTACATGTTTTGTAATGGAGATTTTTTCCAGTCAATTTCATTTAGGCCATCTCGCGAACCCTAATGGTAGTTTTTATCGTTCTTCAAAATCCACAGTTTTCTTGAAACCTATACATTTTTGACTAGAAGTGCGGGACATCCTTGTTTACAAAACAAGGCTTGTTTCTCAAAAGCTCGTTAAACGGGGTGGTAATGTGCACGGTGATCTAAACAGGTCAACGAGGGATGTTTAGAATTTCACGCCTTTGTTCTAATGCTACATCTCTACATCTGGATAGCATCTTGTTAACTGGAGCCCTTAGGATTTCACGGCCGTCCAGTTGTGGCTTGGGCCGAGGGGCCGGAATGTATTTTTCTGTTTATCGCGCATTCTGTAGTCTGTAAGGGTTGTAAAATAAACAAAGGAGCTTGTATTGAGAGCGGAAGCCAAGGTAGCTATTTATGGTTTTTAAGAAGCCATAATCTAGTTAATCAGATCTTGGGAAAAGGTAAATAATAATTACTATCAAATACAAAATACCTAAGAAATGAGGGAAACGTGAATATAATTTCCTTGCCAAGAATGAAAATGTAGAAAACTAACTAACTAACCATCACGCCGTTTCCCCGCAGGGGTAGGCAGAGAGGACGGACCGCCAAACAACTCGGTCTTGGCACACACTCCTTGCCTCATTCACATTCATACATCGTCTCATACATACTCTTCTATTGTTCTGACTCTTGACATGGCCCGACTCAAGTATTTGATTCACTTGGACGTGCCATGTCTTCCTCGGGTGTCCCCGACTTCTGGAACCATTCACATTTGCATCGTATATTCTCCTTACACTCCTTTCTTCGCTCATTCGCTCCACATGCCGAAACCATCTAAGCGTCCCTTTCTTGATCTTACTCATTACGTTACATCAGCCTTGCACTCTTTGCGGATCTCCACATTCCTCACACGATCATACATGGTTTTACCACAAATACGCCTCAGGTATCTCATTTCAACAACATTCAATCTACTTTAACCGTAGAATAAAGAAAGACAACGTTGAAAATGCAGAATAGAGTTAAAAAATGCAGTACAGTTCTGAAACCTTTTCAAACCTACAAAATTATTACGCTAACGTCTGTCGTACGTACTCGCTCCACGTGCAGCTATAAACAGAAGTGCTGCCATCTAGTATTAATGGTTTTCCACAACAAAAATTTCTATGAATTGTTAAGAATCTTTTATTTTACAAATGACTTTATGGATTTCGGTATTCAGTAAGACTTCGGTTTTTTTGTAATTTTTAACAGTTAAATCGATATCTTACCATCGCACTTTATAGAAATTCCGAGAAGAAATGGTAGCCTTAACCCAATAATTCAAGAAAAAATCTGTTTAAATTTTCTAACGCTAGAGTGCACTGTTCGAATGTTTTAATACCTCTTACAAACAGATCTTCACGTTTATAACTATAACTCGTATGTGTGTAAATGATTTGCCAAAGTGTTTTCTGTTAAATAACTCAATGTAATCAGATATTGAGCACTAATAAAAATTATTAAGTAACTAACCAAGTATTAATATATATTATATTAATCAAAAATATGATACCTAAAATAAATCAGGAGTTACTGAGGATGCTCCCTAGTTGAAGGCAACGTTGGACATTTGAATTTATATTTGTTTTTACCTATTTTCTTTTCTTTGTACCTTAATTTTCCTTTGCTCACCACTTCCGAAAAACGACTGAATATTTAACTTGTATTTTATTGCAAATAACTTCTACAACTCTCTCAGTCGCGTGGAGCAGGTACAGGATCTTTAATCTTATTTAAGTGACCATTTAAAAGGTGAGTATTTCACTGTCAGTAAAATGGTCTGTAAAAAGTATACAAAATTAGGAAAAATATAAAAAAAGTTTTACTTTTTACTGTCGCCATTACTCTCCGTAGCTTTTCCTGAACTTTCTCAGATATCACTTTAATATTTTAAATAACGTCTTTTATTTTCTCACCGTATCTCACCGAAACGAAATGTCTTGTTTTTACTTTGCAACTTTTAAAGTACAAAGCTTACCGAGTTAAAAGTTTAATTCTATCCATTATATCTGAAGGTATAAGAAGTCCAGAGTCGCAATAGAGGGAGAAAGAAAAATAATTGTGACTAATGTAACATGAAACACAATATTTTAATTTTCGCAAAGTCAGATGAAAAGCTCAAGTTGAAAACGTCGTGATTAAGTTCTTAATAAGTTACCGGGAATTAAAAAAATAAGTGGATTTGTTCCTACACCAATTTATTAAGGAAACCGAGAATTTCTTTTAATTTGTTTTGTGGAAACGAGGGCATCATTTTTTATAATTTTATCAAATTAATTTAATGATGATATTGAACAATTTTGTAGTAATCAGCGGATTTTAAATATCCATTGCTAGATTGTGATTTTTTTAACGTATTGATCACAATCACGTACATTTGAAAGATATGTAATATTTTGAGTATAAAGTATTATTTTCAATAAATAGGCCTTCGTAATTTATTCAGAAATTTGTACGTTTAGCATTCTCCATGCGAACGACTAAAGTTATTTTATTGGGAAAACCAGCCCTTATTTTATAAGGTCAGGTAAGATGTATATAATAATTGAACCAACAATAGGTTTTCACCGGCATTTATTAATAATTATTAGTGAATATAAAAGAGAAAAAAGTTACAATAGCCTGTTGGGGTGGGATGGTGGGAGGGAGGGAAGAGGATGGATCTAGTCTGTATAGAGTAATAAATTTTGTGTGAATGTTATTCATTAATTTTAGGTTTGAAGATGTGAGGTGCTGAGTTAATGAAGTCGAATTCACTGTATGAAATGTTAAAAATGTATAAGCGTTGTGAATGAATGTGTTTGTTTTGAGTTAGCGTTACATTGAGGGATGTTTAATATATGGTTTTGTATGGTTTGTCTGATGTGATTTCGGCTATGTTTTGTTAAGTAGTATTTTTTACGACTTTCCAGTGCCGAAATCCTTATAAATGCAGCTGATTCCTGATGACTCAGATACGTACGATGGCCCGTAGCCCGTATCGAGGTATCGTAGAAAACGATTTAGCTCTTTCTCAATTCTTTCTATGCGTGATTTGTACGTGATATTCCAGACATAAGTGGCGTACTTCAAATAATTGCGTACATACGCAAAGTACAGCATTTTCATGGGTTTTTTTTATATTTGCAGGAGTACAAGGTCGAGTACCTTGGACGCTTATGCGAACATTTGCTGTGACATTTTTTAAAGGTTGTGTTGTGTTCAATAAATATTTAGACGATGGTTGGTGAATTAATTGACTCAACAAATAGGTACACGCCATTCTAGAATAAATATCGATAAACGTGGAAATAATCCGAAAGTCATAAAATCATAAGAAAGCAAGACTCTCGCTTTAACGAAACGGCTTTAGAGTAATTTGAAGAAAAACACCAGCCAGTATTTGCTCGCCGCCAAAAGAGCCGCGTCATGTCAAATAAATACCCAAATATTTGATCAGGCTGAAGCGGATGATGTCTGCTCAGTCTCACGGAAATGAGATTTCGCACCAGATAAGGAACTAAACCGGCGAACTTAGCACCTCCCATTCCTTGCTCCTCGCAACCTCGAAGGAAGGCATCTGTTGTTATCTCGGAATACAAGATTGGAAAATTCACAAACAATGTAGGATTTTTTTAAACAGGTGTTATACCTTTTTCTGATACAACTCGCAAGCAAAAAACAACACGCAACATATTGCTGAAAGTTCGGAGGTATGTAGTTAAGCTCAAGGGTTTCTCCGCGTGATACATTTATATTCTCTTATCAATTTTTCGCAAGCTTCACGGTTGAGCAGTATGATCTCTGGGCTTTAAGCTTGAAGGTCGGGGTTTCGATTTTGTACTTAGCGATACATTCCAGAGTAAAAAATACTTTAACTTTCAGGCGAGGACATAAACGTTTATTGAAAAGGATTAAGTTATGCTTAGCAATCATTTGCTATTAGCAAAGTACTTAACAGCCCACACCTTTACACCTTTCCTCGTATCTCACGTCTCATTCAATTCACTCAGCCGAGAGAAGCAAAATTACTATTTAATTATTGAAGACAATATTTTTGTTTCAAATATTCGTTAATTCCTAAACGAATATTCGGAACAAAAAAAATTTCTAATATTGTCTTCAGTAATTAAATATTACAATTTGAGGTTTTTATAAAATAAATAATTATTCATAATTTACTAATATAGACAGAAAAAATAAACAAAAAAACTCCCTTTTCGTACAAATAATTTCGTCCCTAAGTTTTTGTGATTATGGTTGCATAAAATCACTGCTATTAATTCCCAACGCTCCCCAGGAATTTGGATTGCGAAATGGAAAGATCGTTATGAAAACACTTGCCATGTCTCGTTACCTTCAAGTGCGCTAGTTTCACCATTGAGCACAAAAGCTCGGGGTAAAGTTGCCACTCGCGCCCCTAAGTTTCTGCACGCGGCCCGCAGCCTACAGCCTGCAGCATGGGCCCTGAAGCCTGCAATATACCATAACCACCCCGCTTGATTACGCTCAAAACAATTGAAGGGATGAAGTGCGGTATTGAGAGTGCGCGTATAAGATCTTTACATGAATTTCTGCGTATTCTTTTTGGTTTTACAATTCACAACAATCTGATAGGTATAAACATAATTACCTACAACTAAACGTTCGTTCTTGAAAAATGTTTTAAAAGGTTTTCTGTGTATACGCTCCATGATTGGTCGAACAATCTGATGTCAAATCTACTCCGTGTTAAGTTTGTACAACGTAATAAGTACACATCTCTTTCTGTTACATGCATAATTTGTAATATTAGGTATCTTGATATGATTTGTTTTTTAGATGATTTGTGTTTGTCTATTTAGTTTTATCGATTGTTTTAACGTACATCGTAGTATCTCCTAAATTTTTAGAAATTTTTGTTAAATTGAAAGCTGAAAAATTGAAGCTATTCCATAATATAATGCGACTCAAACAACTAGCGCGACCGCAAAGTTGTTTGAGTTGCAGTTGCATCACATACATGCCAATTTAATGTTTTTGTAAAAATGAGTAAGTAAGAACGCATTCCAAATTGACAGTTTGTAAGTAAAAACAATGCTGGCAAGAGGCCGCCGTACTGCCGCGGCGTGAACTACGTAGGTGCATCAATGATACCGTGTAGACTTCAGTGTACGGGATTTGTCTGGCGATGTTTTGGGCGAAAATTTCAAAATTCTAACGTTAAAAATTAGTTTCTAACACAAAATGCACTAACCACAGCGCGTTCAGCGCACGGATTTTTAAATGGACTCAAATTCCCTATTGTGCTGCATGATATTAAGTATACGAATTGTATGATAATAAAGCTAAAATTCACGAAAATACGTCCAAGAAAGTTGCTTTCACCTACATAAGAAGGATTATTGTAACTTCGACAGAAATTTTATGTATTATTTTCAATAAAATAATAAACTATGCTCCAATTGCATTTCTTTTGTATGTTTGAATAAAATTTTATTATTTTGTCCGCAACTCTTAACAAAAGTTAAAACTTGTACAATTTAATTCAACAAAAAGGCGTCAAGCGGAAAAAATAATAATAATATGTTTATTGCAGAATATATAAAATAAATCACAAAAAAATGCGAATTTTGTCGAAAAGTTGTACCTATTTCTCTGACCCATATTACATTCAGTTCTCTTAATGTGTCGTTAAGATATTATTATGTTCCCTACCACCTCAACAAACTTGCAGAAATATTCTTCAACAGAGAATAGAGATATCAACGTTATCACCGCGTATAAAACGCCATTCAGCTCTTATCTCTCGCATCTAAGGCTTTTCTTTGACTACCCCCATCCACCCTCCCCTTACCGAGAAAAGTACCCCGAACCCTTATGCCTGCATACAGAATGTGTACCAGATTGCCTTTCAAGTGAGACTAGTGCTCGCGCTCCCTGTCGACATGTAATTTTGCGTTCACTCTTGTATAACGGTAAGCAGTAAGCACTACTCTTCTGGAAGTACGCAGTTATCTTGCGTGTAGAACTGACAGGTTGTTATGTTGGTGTTATATCATAATTTGTATGATTTCCTCATCTTTCTGTAGACCTCAACTTCATATTTGGAGACCTCATATTCCTGTTTGTAGACCTCATCTTCATGTTTGTAGACCTCATCTTCTTGTTTGTAGACCTCAACTTCATGTTTGTAGACCTCATCTTCCTGTTTGTATACCTCATCTTCCTGTTTGTAGACCTCGTCTCTATGTTTGTTGAATGTAAGTTGTTGTATTGGTGTTACATCATATTTTTTATGTTTACTTAACTGTCTCTATATCTAACCACAGTTAAAGCTTAGGTAGTACAGGCCTAGGAGCGTGACCGCCAAATTACGAAGTCAGTGCTGTCGCTAAAAAAACTTATTAAATATGCTTTCGGTAGAACAACGTACAGCTCAACACTAACGAGTATCAAAAAAAATCGCTACCATTTGTAAATCGTCGTTGTTCGATGGCACTGACTTGATCACGTGACATTTTAAAATCCGTCGTGTGCCAAGCCTGTGCCGTAGTCGGCCTTGCTTCCACTAAATATGACATACATAGTAAATTACATTATTGGGGTTAAATATCCTTCAATTTTGGTGTGTTGTGCGCGTACACTGATGGAGAAAACATTTTTGGTAATTAAGTAAGTTATTTTTTTGTATCATATTTGGCGTTCATTTTTTATATACGTCTTCATAATAGTGTAGGTATGCTATTTATAATTCATAACTTACCGGTTTTCAATAAATCTCATCTGTATTGCTTAATATATTGGAACGACGAGACAAAATGCCGCCTTATTCCATGTAAGTTTTTCTCTCTTTGGGGACAAAAGAAGACTCTACTATTCCTTAGGATGCAGGTATATACTTTTACCCAAAGGTAAAATGTCGACCAAGTTTGTATGTAAATCTTCATTCTTTCTTTACTAAGGGATAAAGTTTTTGAGCGCCGCTTAGAATATTTTATAAGCTTTTAAAAATAATATCGTGCTGTTAAAAACACACTCGGTGATTCATTCATGAAGTTTGCTGCCATGAATCAATTGATTTCCGTCGTTACTCATAGTTTCTGCCACTTAAAACTTTCTTTCAAAGCGTGTTTCATAAAATATTATCACTTATCTTTCGGCTGGTTGATACTTTGGATACAATTCTGTACTTTAAATCAGACAATTTATTTGCGTATCCACCTACAAACTCTCAAACTGTAAATAATAATTACAATGAATTTGCTATTGTAAATCGTACCCATAGTTAACTACCATGGGTGCGATTTACACAAATAACCTCAACGATGATTTAGTTCTTGATAAAATATTAGTCTAATTGAAAGCATAACTAAATAGCACAATAAATAGCTAAATAACACAGCGCCCTCGGGGTGATTTCTCACGAAAACGGCGCTATATAAATTAGCCAAATATTATTAAATGATTACATATTTGTTAAGTAATTTCTGTCTGCAATTTCAGCTCCCAAACGTTTTGATTTACTTCAATTTTTATTCTAGCTAAAATAAAATTATTCAGGTGACAACATCGACCAAATTCTCATATTATATTGGTGGGTGACAGACGTTTCCATCTTCTTTTTTTCCGGTCTTCGGATACCCGGAGCACAGAAGTTGTACGGGGTATGTGTTTGTGTAATGTGTATCCATACGAGATGGAAGTTGTACGTAAGTGGCGTCGGGCTCTCCGCGGAAGCCAATTTGGCGTAAGTACCAGTACAAGCGCGGGGCTGCGTGGATGGATCGAAAAGTGCTGTACATACACATACGGGGAAATATTATGTACACCTCCTCGCCGCCCCTGCGGCCCCGGCACATTTCATATCTTGTGACATTTCAAAACTTGCAAGTTTGGAAGAATGTTTCTGACGGTGCTAGTTTATTTTGGTTTGGACCAACTTGTAGAAACATGTCGACAGGATCCAGTAAATATGTGTGACATTAGTAATAGTTTATTTTTTGTGTTAAGTGTTCATCTATTTTTATTGATAGTTGTTTAAAGAAAAATCACACGTTACTTATACCGATAAAATGTTAATTATATTTCGCTTTTCATCTGCCATGATGGAAGCACGAATGTGCCGAAACTATTTATATGAATTTACAAATCAACAAGAATGAAGTTACAATCTGTAGTTCATTTCAATATACCTACACTGTTTTTAATGTTCAATATGAATACGGGTGAACTGTGCATGCATCGATAATGGTACACGCAATATTAATAAAATATTGTTTTGATTCGTTTTCCACAGTCTTAATCACCAGAAAAATATTGAGATTTATTTACATGAGAGAAGAATAATTATAGTGTAATTTAACATCAGAATCGTAATTCAAAGCACCGATCATACCGACGGCTCAAGATCAATGCGGAAGGCTTGAAACTTCCAAAAGTATCCCGACGTAATACGCCGCTCAGTTACAAAGTCAATAAACCAAAAACATTGTTGGATTTATTCGTTCATCTCTCCGGGCACGCAATGAGAAGAGTTGCAGGAAAACCACTTAAAGTGGTCAAATAAAATAACTGCCGACCGGTTATTTTATTGCATTTTAAATAACCGTAATGAACGCAATACCCGTGCAGGCTGTCTTTCTGTAATATGTTGCCGCAACAGCATGAAGGATGGCGGTCCTTTTTTGTTTATTTTATCGTTTTCATTCCAATCTTTCGGTCCGGAAGACAAATTGATGTGACGCTGTAAATATTTGAACGGCACGCAAGGAAGGATCCGACCAGGCCGCATTTTTCCAAATATTCTGACAGAGATTCGTATGGTGCCATTACCATTTTTAAATTGCGTTTTTCTTTTCTTACATTGTGGCCGGACTGAGATATATGGTATTTTATTATCAACCCCGCTTTGAGATGCATCTCCTTGCAGTATGAATTGAATTATTTAGGTTAAACGATACTTATTTATAATCTATCTTAGAAAAATATCAAAATCTCGAAAACAAAACAACTACGAGAAGTTACGCTAACATCACAAGTGGAAAATATACGACACCTAAAATTCCAGTATTCCCCGTTATAATTAAAACTAAAAACGAAAATGAAGACATAAAAGAAACAATCATGAAGAATGTAAAAATATCTAAACTAGGAATCGGAGTAAGTAGCATCAGAAAGACATAAAAAAATGAATTAATAATCAATTTACAAAAAGCAGATGATATGGCCAACATCAAAAATGAAATTACAAAATTAAAACTTGAAGGAATACAAATTGAAAGCATTGATAAAAAAAAACCGTGCATGATCTTTAAGGGAATCAACGAAAAATACACACATGAAGAATTTATATCGGATCTAATTCTGCAAAATGAAGATATAAAAATAAAATACGAAAAGGATCCAAATAAAATAAAATATAAAGGAACCATACCAATTAAAAAATTTCTACAAAAAATATCATCCTCGAAACCAGTGGAGATTTAAGAAATCTACTAATTGCGAAAAAAAAAGTTAACCTTGGTTTTTACCAAATCAAAGTAGAAGATTGTAACTCTCTAATGCAGTGTTACCACTGCATTAGAGGGTTACAAATATGGGCACACAGCAATGCGTTGTCTTCAACTTCCTAACAAACCAAAATGCCTTCATTGTGCGGGTGAGCATAACATTAAAGACTGCAACAGTAAGAACGAAAGACCAAAATGCATTAATTGCACAGAACTTAATTTAAAATTCAAAACAACAAATCCAATAGATCACAAATCAAATAGCGAAAAATGCAAACACAGGATGAAAATGCTTGCCTTCGCTCAAGAAAAAATTGATTACAATTAAAAATTGCCGATTTTATAGTAAAACAAATTGACGAAAATTACAAAATAAACGAAGAAATATGTCAAAATATTACGAAAGTCAATAAATTGTGCATTACAAACAGTAACCCATTTTTAATATTACATATGAACATTCGAAGCATCGCAAAAAACCTAGATGAATTTTTGATAAATATTAATGATCTGCATACATCACCCACCTGCATAGTGTTAACGGAAACGCACTGTAATGACAATCAATACATTAATGCGTTACCAAACTACAAAGGCATCGCAACAACAAGACCGATTAACAAAAATAGTGGTGTAATTATATTTGTTCATGATGAGTGTGAAATTACTGACATTGAAGAAATTTATATACAATATGTAAACTGTCTAAAAATAGATATAAAATTAAAAAATAAATTATACAGAATTTTAACAGTGTACAGAACACACAAATCAAACATAACCAACTTTACAAACGAACTATGTGAATATCTTAGCAAATTACCGAAAATACTTACTTTTGTTTGTGGTGATTTCAATATAAATATTTCTGCAAACCATAACTCAATAGAAAAAAATAATTTCATTAACATGATGACGCACCTAAATTTTAAATCTTTTATTAATAGCAACACTAGAGAAATTAAAAACCAAACGCCATCATGCATAGATCATATCTGGTGTAATATACATTTGAATGAAAAAAAATAAATTAAATCTACTGTGTGGAAAACCAATATAACTGATCATTACGCGTGTCTTATATTACATGATACAAATAGAAAACTAAACACAAAACCCAAATTAAATCTTCCATATTCCCAAATAGACTACAAATTATTAGAAAAATCATTAAAAACTGAAAAATGGGAAGAAATTTTAAAAAATAAATGCGCCAACCAAAGTGCCTTACTGTTTGAAAACACTTTAAATAAACACGTTTTAGAAGCAACACAAACAAGACAGATCGTCCCCAACTCAAAAACAAGGAAAATTAAACCTTGGGTTACTCTAGGATTAATAAAAGCCATTAGGAAAAAAATAAACTTTATAAAATAACACAAAGGCCACTAGTTAACAATAAAATTGTATTATACTATAAAAAGTATAAAAATATATTTACTACACTCATAAGAAAAACGAAAAACAACTATTACTCAAAAATTATAACAGAAGCTAAAGACAATAATAAAAAATATGGTAAAATGAAATAATACATAAAAAGAAAAAATATAAGCACATATCAGAAATCTCAGATGGGGAAATAATATATAACGTACAAAATGACACAAAAAAATGTTGTAATATTTTAAATAACTATTTTAATAATGTGGGAAAAAACCTAGCAAAATCCATAAATAAGACTAATATATCTAATCCACATCAAATAACACAATGTCAAATTAATAAATATCACCCAGTCACAGAAATCGATATTGACAGAACTATTTCGGAACTAAAAGGAGATTCTGCCCCCGGCTTTGATAACATAGATACTAAAACAATAAAATCGATGAAAGAATACTTAACTCTCCCCATAACACATATAATAAACCTAAGTCTAGCAAATGGCGAATTTCCCAATAACTATAAAAGAGCAATTATAACCCCCATTTATAAAACAGACTGTCGTAAAGATCCACAAAATTATCGCCCGATTTCACTTCTCTCGAATATATCAAAAATATATGAAAAAGTTGTAAAAAAACAAATTTGGACATTCTTAGAAGAAAATAAAATAATTAATTATAACCAATTCGGATTCAAAAAAAATACAAGTACTCACGACGCGATAGCAAAAATAACCAAATATTTATATACGGCCCTAGATTCTGATAAAAAATGTCTTGGCATATTTATAGACCTTAAAAAAGCTTTCGACAGCATATCACATAAAAAATTAATAATTAAATTTAAATCAGTAGGGATTAGTGGAAAAGTCTTAGCATGGATAACTAGTTATTTACATAAAAGACCTCAACAAGTAAAATTTCTCAATCAAGTCAGCGATTCAAAATATAGCGACTTTTCAATACCCTAAGGCACGGTTTTGGGACCATTGTTATTTATTATATATGTCAATGATATATTCAATATTTCCAAATATGGAGACATTGTCTCTTACGCTGACGATACAGTCCTACTACTAAAAGCAAACACCTGGTCTGAATTAAATAACATGGCAAATACAGATATCAATGAACTAAAATTATGGTTTGATGAAAACCTGTTGACTTTAAATTCTAAAAAAACTTATTATTTACCATTTTTCATTAAAAAACAAGAAACACCTAAAGAAATAAACATAATTATCCACTCTGTGAAAAATACAGAAAACCACAAATGCAATATATTATGTACAAACATAGAAAGCAAGACCGATATAAAGTACCTAGGCATAACAATAGACCAGCGTTTAAAATGGTCCCCACATATAAATATTCTGAACAGCAGAATAAGGAAACTAACATATATATTTAGATGTTTAAGAGATATTTTAAACGAAAAATTACTTAGAACCACATACTTCGCTTTCTGTCAATCAATTATACAATACGGCATTATAGGCTGGGGCGGTACATATAAAAATCAAACACAAACAATTTACATATCACAAAAACTAATAATAAAAACCATATTAAAAAAACCCTATTCATATTCGTCCGAACTTTTATTCAAACAATTTAAGGTCAGAAAATTAAGTGCATTATACTTCTACCATGCAACATTACAAATTTATAAAAACAATATTCAAAATAAAATTGCACCCTTTAAAAATAACAGAAATCTTAGACAAACGTCCATACTTCCTACTCCTAAATGTAAAAAAACAATAGGACAGTTAAACCATGAATATCTCGGAGTTAAATTTTTTAACTCATTACCAGAAAAAATTAGAAACATGAATGCAAATATAAACGAATTCAAAAGCCACCTTAAAAAGTATTCCGAACAGTTGAACTGAATCATATCAAATATAAACCAATATAACAACACCCCCATACACACAAGCCCTGCTTATTTATGGGGGTACATCAAATACTTATATTATGTAATTAATAACTGTACTATATTCAATATTGTGTAATGTAATTCGTGTATCTTTTTATACTAATAAAAAAAATAAAAAAAATTATTAATTATTAACAACTGAAGTGTAATTAACACTGAGCTCTAAAAACATATTATTAAAGATACATATATTTAATCATTTAACAAGAAGATAATAATAAATCTAAATGAAACATGGAACAGAAATACACAGAAAGTTATAAGGTAACGATCGCAACTGGGGATCGAACCCAGGTCGTTTTCTGTCTTACCGGAACTATACTCTGACCACTGAGCTATTGAGACCTCATTTTCTATGCTTTCTTCTGTTTCATGTTTCATTTAGATGTATTAATTTTATCTTCTTTTATGCGTATAACCTTCAAAAGTTATTCCAATAAATTTAAGATTCGTATAAAATCTTTTTTTAAATTTAGTCTATAAAATAAAAATAAGGTTTTTCATTTAAAAGATCCTTACCTACAAATGAAAAACATCTACAGCGAGCATACGTTTTATAAAGGCTCCGCCACAAAAAACATGGAAATGAGAGAAGCTGAACTTTTAGGTTGCAATTGAAATGAGTGAGTGAGCCATGGCTCCACTGCACTATAATCTTTAAAGAGAGAAAATAATTAATATAACTAGCTACGAAATAAGTTTACTTAAAATTCGATGTTGAATGTAGATTACAGATTGTAGTTATGAATTAATTTAAAAATATTTTATACGAGTAGGTACATAATACATATCATGGGAGTTAGAATCTCTTCAAGACGTTGATCGTAAAAATGGCCATTTAAAATGAAGTTTTTGTTTTTAGACTATTACCCCGGAGGCGTTGCTTTGTTTTGCATCAAAATCAAAATTCAATGAAGGCAATGTGAGAGAGATTGAGTTTTATAATATCCTCATAACTGTCTTTGAAACTTTTTCCCGCGGTAAAAAAACCGTATATATGTTCACTAACTTATTAAACATCACAGCCATTTTTCACATGAGTGGGCAGAGAGAATGATTGCTTCCTTCACATTCATACACGTGCATAAACATCCATTATTTCGACTTATAACATGACCCGACTCAATATACATATAGGTACACAATGCCATGGTATTTAATCTTCCATCTAAATAAAAATGTTAATGTTCGTTTGTTCAAAATCTTAAATCTCCGGAAGTTCTCCTCCGATTGCTTTTAAAATTTTGACACAACGGTGCATTCAAATACACGTGTGATTTTATATTCCTATATTAATATAGATGTCGTCTGTGACAGGTAAAAAGATGTTGTTTTTTTAAATCTGTTGGACAAACACGCTTTAAAAAAAAACAGGACCATCTTAAAAGCAATACGTTTTTTTCCATCTGCACAGACAGACTTAGCCACAGCAACGCCTGGCGGAGTACAGCTAGTAAAAAATAAATATGAATGCATATTTTCCCTTTGTGATCACGCTCTTCTAAGGGAGGCATTGTGTGGCCAAAGTGATCACTCACTAAGTATGCCACCATCAAAGACTAAGTCTAAAATATAATTTTCAAAACCCTCCAAAACAGTTCTATCTACAATAGCTTACACAAAATATCTATAAGCGAAAACTTATCACGCAAAACCCAATTTTATTTTGTCTAAGACGTTTTGAACCGTTCGCGTTCGGTCGATTCGATAGTCCATTCGCTCGAAAACGTTTTCAGACCTAAAAGTTAGTTTTAAATAAAAGTTACTACCGAATCTTTATTATTACACGAGTGTGGATTGTTGTATCGGCGCACTCCGCAGGGGTAAGACTAATCTAATGATAATCCATACTACCTGCTTTGGAAAATTTTTTAGAAAAATATGTTTCAATAAATTTAGATAAATATCTAAATAGCTTGAGTATCATAGATGAATGCCAGTATGCCTTTCAGAAAAAAAAGGTTGTGATAAATTGCTCGAATTTTTTTCCGATTTCATAATTTCGCAGCTCAACTCTAAAAAACACGTTCTGGTTCTTTTTATCGATTATTCTAAAGCATTTGATACTCTAAGCCATAAACAAATAGTTAAGGTACTTGAATTCATTGGTATCCGTGGAAAACTCCTCTCCTTTTTTAGAAACTATTTATTGAATAGAAAAATGATCGTAAAAATTTTAAATGTGCTGAGTAAATCCAGGTATATTAAATCTGGAGTACCTCAAGGGTCGATTTTAGGTCCGAAATTATATATTATTTATGTCATTGCGCTGTCTAAACTGTTTAAAAAAGTTCGTAGATTCATTTTTGCAGACGATACCGCACTTGAAATGAAAAATCCAATGAAAACCCTGAAACAGCTATTAAAGAATTGCAAACCGATTTCAATGAACTACTTAAATGGTCTCATGATGTGGGACTAATTATTAATGTTAAAAAAATCAAATGCATGTACATAAGATCACCTAGCTTGAAAATGTGGAATATACCCAAACTAACTGCACATAATTTTGAATGTATACATAGAAAAATTGATAACATTTGCCTTTGTGAATCTATTGAATTTACAAATGAATATACTTATTTTGGCATAATAGTAGACAATAAATTTAAATGGAATAAACATGTAGATAAAATATGTAATCAGCTCCGATCTATAGCGAGTAATTTTTATAAATTAAAATTTTTACTGCCCCATTGTACACTTAAACTTATATATTTTTCTACGGTTGAATCTATTCTTAGATATGGAATAAGAACTTGGGGGCACACTAGCAGTACTTATATTAAATATGTACAAAATTTGCAACCTGCAATAATAAAAAAAATAGTCACACCAAACATTTATAAACAAAGAAAAAATCTTAAAATACTGTACGGTGCAGAGAGCCTACTTCCAATAAAAGGTCTCCTTTGGTATATTACTATTATGGACAATGCGGGAGAAAGCTTGTACATAAAACCACTGGTACACGGGCACAACACAAGATTTACAGAAGGAAACGGGCTAAAAACTCCTCGAATTTTAAATAAGTATGGAGGCCGTACTCTTGAATACTTGGTACCTGTGATCTTCAACAAACTAAATAAAAACTTACAAATTGTGAATAATGAGAGATCCTGCCCTAAAATCATAAAGCTGTTGTTAATAAATGATCAATCCATGTACCTTTGAACACCTTAATGTAAATTCCCAAACTCTTTGTTTTTAGTGAGGTGCATTAGATATATTATGTATTTACAATTACTCGTTAGAAATATATTTTGCGAATGTCTGCAATAAAATAAAATCTGTGAAATGTACCTACTTAGAAATAAGACTTACTCATGTACACATAATCATACAATGTTATAGACATAGACTTAAGATATTTTGATTCGGTGGATCCTGCAGACAAGCTGGCATGTGACAGCTTTGTTGGTCTACCTATTTTGTTAAATATAAAAAAAAATAAAAAAATAATAATAAAAATAGCCAATCTCTGATAGAAGAGTGCGCCAGAAAAGGGATAATCATTGTTTGCATTATAGTGAATTCCACTGACTTGTGTCTTTTGCTTCTAAAAAATGCTTTCGTTCTTCGGAACACCCCTGTTAAAACGCTTGACCCGTTAATTCGAGAGTTAAGAAAAATATAAGTAAAAGTAACAAATAATAAAGGAGTCAGCGTATGCGTGCCGTTAAACAGGCATTTTTGGTATTGTTCCCTTCAACCATGAAGCGCAAAGAAAACGATGCAAGTACGGCGGGCGCTGAGATTCGACTCAGGGCGGCAGTTCCGCCCCCAACCCGGACTACTTCTCTGGAAAGTATTGCCGAGCAAATAGTTCTTCCAGGGGGCGTAGTGGGGGCACACACCGACCTCCTCCCCTGCGACCCTCAAGGAACGGTGGACGATCGGAACAAGTGTATGACAAATAATACGATCCAGTTCGTAATTCAAAGGTTAAAACGTGGAGTATTACTCTCGCATTGTCGGGACACGTGCGGAAAAAAATAACTTTGTTGAAAAGCTTAAATCACGTGTTCCCGGGCTACGGAAGCGAAGCAAACAAGTTTTTGCCCAAATAACTTTTCCTTTGCATGTTTTTTATTAAATTATTTAAACGCTCTGATAGCGGAATGCTTTTACCCTTTTAATTAAAATTTCATAGGTTCATATATTTTTTGTTAAACATTGTTTTATAACGCGTAGCGCTTCATCACTATATTAAATGTTTAATTAAAAAGCACGCAAATAACCTGCTCGATCGAATTAAATTTAAAGGTAGTAACGTCAGATAGGTTAGAGCAGATTCTCAAAGTTCACAAAGAATCAGATTTTCTGTTGTGTTTTTATAATAATTGCGTAGACACAACTTTAGTTGGCATTCTATGGATATATAATACTTTCAGAGACTATATAATCGCTTTAACGAGATTCTTGCTGGATTTGTGGTTTATTGTACTGTAAGGGGTAAGGGGGGACTATGTGCGGTGTTTCAAACTATTTCGAACCAATTTGAACCACTTTCGTTGTGCACAATTGCTAAATCACTAGTTTATTTATTATATACATTATATATTCGCAATCCAGGATTATCTCAAGTCTCGAGGCACATGGTGTAATGCGTCTCTACTGGTTCCAGAATTATTATTCTCTTAGCGCGATACAAAGTATCCAAAAATCTCTGTAGGAATAATATAGCCATAGAGCCAGGGGGTAAATCGGGAAAAAATCAATTTATTCTTCACGTCATTTCATCGAATTATTCTCAGACGCTCGCACCGCTCGCACGGGCCGGGAAGGCGAACATACCACGCCACGGCGGATCCACAATTACGGCCGGAATAAATAAAATAAGAATTAAAGATACGGAGGCTTTCGCAATAGCATTCGCAGCTTTCGGGCACAAAGTAATATTATCTGCCTTGCAGCTTCGAGCCGCGCTTTAGTGGGCGGACTGTTAACTATTTCGAAAGGGAATTAGAACGGGTTATTCGTCTTTATAGCAATTTAGTGAAGTATACCTCATATTCTAATTTCTATCATGATCATGGCTTCAATTCTTAAACTAATACTACAGTAAAGTGGAGGATGTTCTCAATTGTCATGTTTAACACGTGTCCAGCGGAATAGGCACAATTGTATATTTTGTGATTTTACATTGTCGTAACTCTTTTTGTATAAGTCGTAGTGACATTTCATTACATCTCTACATTTTTAGTTAAATTGGAAGCCAAATTTCAAAAGCTTCATCCGTTCCCGAGACAGGGGTCGAGTTGTTTTTAAACTCTTAACAGGCGGCGTGAGTACAATTGTGCCATTCACAAGTAATACATTTGACATTGATACTCAATGATGTTGCTAATTAGATAACTAAATATAACTAATGGTTGAAAGAAAACCATTTTTTCTATTATTACGTTGTTTCCACTTATTGTCTCGGCAGACACAACAATACTGAGATACGCTGAGATATTTCATACAAAATACACGAAGGCGTAATTGAGTCTGGACTAGTTTTACATCCACTCTTCTTATAAGATTCAATTTTTAGAAATATTGAAAAGATAATATATGGTAGAATGTAGAATATAACTGCAGCGTCAGAGTTGTCACAGTCACCGCATTGGAGAATCTCATATTATTCTGAACCGAAACATTTTACTGAACCAACATGAGATGTTTGCTCGGGACAAGAAATGGTGTTGTCGATATTTACCAAAATTGGATTGGTTACGTTTTCTTAAGGGGTGACATATTGAAGCCTTCGGGAAAATGGTTTTTCGTAAAAGAACATTGTAATTACGTTTTTTTTATGATTACTTATTTTATCTTTTACTAACGCACAATTGAAACCTGGAAAGCTAATATTAATGTTTGTTGTTCATAATCATGATTATTTGTAAATTTGCTTACTTTAAGCTTTGGTACGGCCATACGTTAGTTTACCGAGTTTAGTGCTGCGATATATTACGATATAAAGTTAAGACGGCATTATAAGAAGCAAACCAGAGTGTGATATTGGTGTATGGGACTCTGTACCAAACTAAATACATTAATACGCGGAGAAAACTTACCGAAAATCTGTTCAAATTAAAAATAGGACTGGAGGTCTATAACGAATGATTCGACAAATTTCGTAAGAATTTATCAGTATAGCACGAATATTTTATGAGGAAGTCGGAACACGCGTTCTTCAAAATAATAATAGTTTCGCATCTCATCCATTATATTTATTCGGAAAAGAACACCTGCGTGAACACCTGTTCAGATGTATTCTGGATGACTAATATATTATTGGGAAATGATCATGCACTCACATTTTTGACAGTATATTGATAAAAAAAAATCCCTTTTCATTTTTCTCCGTGTATGCTGGAACAAATATAGAAAAATCCTCACGTATATCTATATACAGATGAGTCAAACTTATCCCAGTTTCGTACGCCGTAACGACTAAACCAATAGATTTAGAAACAAGACTTACTTTACTAATACTGTGCATAACATATTGTTAGCCCATTCCTCGTGGAATGCTATGGTCTCTACGTGACTGAAGACATCGGCCGTAGTCGTCACCATGACTTATTCAAAATACCACACGGCTGAACAGATATTCTAGCACAACATAGCATGAGAAGAGCAATGGAGCTACTGCATGAAATTTCTAAAGTAGTAGAAATATTTTTTTCTATAAACGTTTACTATGTTTCCTCTCTCCTACAAGATGGGTCTCTAAAAAATTCGGGTTCAAAACCTCTTCAAAAATGATCTCCAAATAGCTTTTACTCATCGAAATCCTATCATAAATGGAAGAGTTTGAAAATGACCTTGAAAGCCGAAACAACTGTAACAACAATAAAAACCAAAATTCTTGCAAACTCAATAATAATATTATTAAATTTGATTTATATTAAATTTGAAAAAATCGGTATATTTAAAAAAAGGAATCGGTATATTTAAAAAAAAGGAATCGGTACATTTAAAAAAGGAATCTTTACATTAAAAAAAGGAATCAGTTTATTTAAAAAGTATATGTACAACAATTTATAGCTTCAGATTCGAATAAGACAGTCATTATGTTTTGAATCGGAAGGGAGCATACAGAAAGCAGCTATATTCTAAAGGGAGGATATTTATGTATTAACATGGGAGCTTAGATTTCGCTGAGAACGTGAATATAATTTACTGCCGTCATGTGGAATATACGGCTTTCAAAGTTATGCACAAAAAATACAAGCGGTCAGCAAAAAAACTTGCCGACATGCAAAAATTCAATCCATAAGTGATTTATTAGAGAGTTTGTCCCTTTTTCTTCTTGGAAAAGCGAATGTACAGAGGAAATAATTGATGGCCTGTATTTTGTATGGAAATAACTTTTCTATTGAATATTCGAGTCCAGCGTGACTATCGTAATAAATCTTCGCTCTTTAAGTTGTCCATTTTTTAATAAAATATTACTTTTGATCGGAGATCGTAAATATATTTAAAAGTCAAGATAGTGAATGACGGTGACGGGATAACTCGTCAAAATGACAATTCAACACACCTTTAAAAGTTATATAAAGTCGTGAAAAGTCATGAAACAAAAACTATATTAAATAGGTTACGTAGGTTAGATTAGGTTTATGTGTTATGTTAGGTTACATCGCTTCGACTTTATATCAATTTTTAAATGTGTTTAGAATTGTCATTGTATTGAGTTATTAGGGAACCGTAAATATCGGACACTTACTTAGTGGTGTAAATGTGTTCGTCACTCTTAAAAAACTAAAAAACTTCTAAATTACAATATATTTGATAGTGGGTACCGATTACATGTTTCCTTGTAACTTCTTATTTATGGTAGGTACATTGAGTAATTACCGGGTGACATGTGTATTGTAAAGAGTGTGTGTATATGTGAGTGTGTTTGTAGGTGTAACAAATGGTGGTATTTAGAAGTGAAACGATAAATACGCCCGTTGAACAGTTATATCATTGCTACGATGCTCTTTTTAAATGTGGTTGGTAAGTCCTAAAAATTTTCGATAGAGTTTAGGCAAATATTATTTTAGAGAAGAGTTGATTGGAGAATTTGCTACTGAATTTATTTTGTATTTAAGAGTGCAGATTAATGCTAAATGGCGGGTACTTGTCAATGGTATATTAGAACGAATTAGGGACAGAAGTTCGGTACTGTCGATGTTATTGTTTAGTAGACAAATACATTTTATATCTGTTTTTTTGCTACCTAAATGTATATCCAATACCTATCTAATTTGTTATTGTTGTACTACCGATGTAAATATAAATCTTATATTATTATACAGGCTTTTCCAATAAGAGGTGTTATTTTGATATTCTATCGTAAAAGATCAATGGTTTTGTTGCTTGTGTGGCACGTAGCGCCGTCTTGTTGAAAGTAAACGTATTTCAGATCAATACCATCCAATACCGGCCATAAAAAATCATTAATCATTTCTCGATAGCGCATTCCATTCAACGTAACTGTTGCTCCAGCCTCATTTTCAAAAAAGTAAGGTCCAATGACTCCGCCGAACCATAAACCGCACCAAACAGTCACACGTTGAGAATAGAGAGGCTTTTCAACAATATCTCTTGGGTTTTCCGAGCCCCAGAAGTGACAATTTTGCTTGTCGACGAAGCCACCGGGGTGGAAATGGGCCTCATCACTCAAGATGATTTGCATTTGATTCACTCAAGTGAATTTTAATAATTTCAATGCGTTGTTGAAGCGTGTATCGTTCCATTTTTATTAATGACGTAGTTTTTACTTGTCAAATGTCAAAAAATGACAGCTTTAAAAGTAACATCTACCGAAATAGCGGGCTATTCAAAGTAACACCTCTTATTGGAAAACCCTGTATATTATATTGTGTACTCAATAACCAACTACTAGAGATGTTTATCACCTTTTTAATAAAGAAGATTAAAAAACATAAATATTAACTATATATTTTGATATAACTTATGAATTTCCACAAAATGGTAGCTTTTACAAAAAATATTTCATAAATAAAATGAGGTAACATTGGAACACAAAATGAGTATTTCTTTGCCAAACTAGATTAGCGAGTATTTCTAAAACCAACAGACCCACCTTCACAATACATGCATCACCGACGACACACAGTATCAAAAGGGTTGTAACAAGAATAACCCAAGTTAATATTATTCACTGGGTGAAAGAAAACAAACAATTTTCTTCTTTATTCCCTTGAAGCCGTCGTGTCATCCAACAGCAATCCAATTATCCTCGAACGGAACTGACTATATGTGCGCCGTTTACTATGTATCATATGAACAGAACCCACTATGTGCATAAAGTATAGACGGGCCAACAGAGCCACAATAACAAAATATGTTTGCTGTGCCTGCCTTCAATCCTCCCTGGAAAGTCCTTCACGCTTTGTCACTCGGTGATTCAATACATAACGGTTTATCACACGTTTCACCAATACATTATCTATTTTGTTAGAAAGAATGTTAAGACATTATTTGTACTGTTTGTAAAGCTGACATGAAAAAGATTACATATGATTTATTATAGTTCTATTACCTTCCTTTGATTGAGCTTAAAAACTTTTTGAAATTATTTTTCTTATGATCAACCTAATTATGGATTGAACATAAATTGGTTGAAGTTTCTGGTGTTGCCCGGGCTTTATTTTCCCTCTTATTTTGAACGTCAAGTGTGCAAAACTTCATCAAGCAAACAAACAAATAATGTTTAGTCTCAAAGGTGAGAGTTGGTAAAATTTATGGTAGATGTTAATGTTTCTATTTTTGAAGCTGTGCTTAAATATTTAAAGAGCACGAAAATTGTCTGGACCTGAAATATTGCCAGCCATTGAGTACATTAAGGTAGGGAAACTAATAACTTTTTTCAGATAGGACAGTCGAGTTCCTTGCACACAAACTATGTACCATAACCAGTGTTCATATCCTCTGATATCGAAATTACAGCATGTGAATGATTCTATTTAGAATCTCCATGTTCTATCCGATATTTCAATCCACTTCAATAGTGGTCAAAGAAGCTTTATACGTAGAATTGTGGACTATTTTAATTTATTTGTGTTTGTTTAGTCTCTTTTTCGCCCCTTTGCACTACAACAAAACAGAATTTATTTCTCACGTATTGCATTTATTGAATCAAAACTAATATTGAAAAGGGTATTACGAATCGTGTCTCTTCTATGTTTAGATATTTAGGTCCAGTGGCTAACCTGAACGGTTTTTAGTATCGGTCGAGCCCAAATAAATTAATAATTCGGGAAAATTGTTTTAATTTCTAACCACATTTGAAATATTAATCACCACCCTTAACGAAACCCAGCAGCGTTTGTTGTAAAATCTTAAAATAAGTCACTTAATATCAGTTTCCTTTAAAACTCGTTGCAATTAACTATTTCATCCCATTACCCTTTTCTTTTGGTGATCCTGCGAAACCCTCGCTCAACTCCGGAAATCACCGACTTTTTCTGACACGTGTTTTCCTATTTTACGGCAGAACCTTCCGGTTAGTTTTGCCGCACATCCATGCTTACCACAGAAACTGACGGACAACCTGAAGCCTGTTTTCTTTATTGGTTTAAAAGACCTACCAGACAAAATACATGTTGATCCTGACCTTCGTCAACTTGAGATCCGTTACCTTTTGAACAAGTTCTATTTCTATTCAGGTTTCTGCCTCAAAGGTAACTTATTTATGGAAAGTCTATTTCTTTCAAACATATCGTCATATTATAAAGATTCTTTTTTTGTATTATAACTGTACCTAATAGAAAGTCTATTTTTTCAATTGTTTTCAATCGTTTGTTTGAAAATTAATTTTTCAATTTTATTTATTCCCAACTGGACCGGTTTTATCATTCTCTATTAAGTATTTTTAATAGATAATAATCCTACTAATCATCAAATTGAAGCACGAATATCATAGTTTTAAGTAAAAATGTACCAGTCGAAGACGAACGTGATTTTCTGAAACCTGTCCTGTCGGAATGAAATAATAGTGGATGCAATTTTTTAAATTTATTGGTTTTATTATAAAAAAAACTAAAACTTCGAAAAAACTTTAAAAAATCACCTCAAGGGCGCTTTACCGACTATACACCGATTCCGAAGGTATCAATGACGCTAGTTCTTTGAAGCATCTTTCTTTGAAATACCGGTAGAACCAGGACAGCATATCCATCTGATGCTTGTGCTCCAAAGAATTTAATTCGTTCATTAAGATAGGTGAATCTCAATATAACGGACCCTCCCGTTTTTGCACAGGGTCAAGGGATTTTCCAAGTTTTCGGGGCTCCAGACCAGAGGTGGTTGCCAAATTACGGGTGCTTAGTAAACTAAATATCCAAACAACCCAGTTTCTCCACAGTGGTAAGCAAAGAGGATGAACCGCTGCAAAGTATGTCTTGTCACATTTTGTGCATAATTTTTAATATTTTATTTTAGATAATCGATATCGTATTTTATGTAACTTTTCCAGGGATGTTTCGTATAAAATATGCGCCAAGGAAAAGCTAGTGTCGCGTTATACCATTTGCTTACTTAGCTTGAATAACAGGATTACATTAATAAAGGAGCGTCCGGTAAGTTAATAAACAACAGCTTTTAATAATAACCTTTGATTTTCACGCCCGTGTTGATTTCATTATGCGAAATAGTACGAATATTACATTGTATGTTTTGTTTCTTTGCAAAAGTGTTATATTATTGTGTTCTGGACAAAATAAGGCTTTCAATTATGTAGTAGATATATCCTTAATATCTTCCGTGGTTTGTGATTTGATAAATAAAAAAGGTGGTCTGTTTGTCATATCTAATTAATTATTTTATTTTATTATTTCTCTTCTCTCCCCTTTTTTGTTCTTTTACAGTAAAAATATTTTATAAAGCACCATATAATAAATAAATAAAAAACAGAACATCAAATTTTGATGTATTCTATATTCTTCCTCTAACAATATATGGATGTAGGACCAATTTTATTTTTTGTTCCAAATATGTGTATAATATGCAATGCAACAAACAGTTTTCAATCTTTATTATTATGGTGGTACATCTTATGTATGAAGAAACCTTTAGTTAAATCTTATGCTGATATTTTTTTTATTAAAAATAGTGGTTTAAACGACGGACTTTTGTGGTGCTGAACTTTCTTCATCCTTCTTGAGCCAACTTTTCAGAGAGCCTTGAAATGTCCACCATCAGGGCAGTTCTTCTGAAATATCCGTAAACTGTAATTCTAGAATTGTAGAATACTAGAATTTTTCAATTGACAAAAAATTATTAATTCTTAGGGTGTTTTTTTTCTGTTTTGGCACGTTCACGAAGTTTGTTGTTTTCATTTAATTGTTACCTATTGTATTCAAGTACAAAAAAAGATATTTTCTCTCTTTATTTCGAACATGTACTCATTAAAATACAACATGATACATTTTTACATAGCGATATCTTTCTTCACGAAATCCAAATGATGTTAATTTAATCCGGCAATGGAATGTAAGGAAGTATGGAAGTAAGTAATGTATGGAAGTCCATACGTGCTATATTTCACGGGCTGAGTGAAGGTACGTTGATATTTCTCCTTAAGATACGAGTAAGTTCTTTAAATTGATCCCTCACTTATAAACTTATCGCACGCCATTAGCTTCCTAGCAACAACTCAATCAAAGCTTTCAATATAAACTCAATACAAAGTTCCGACCCGCTGCTTGCCGCTCGGTCGCGATCTAATTTTAGAGTTTCCCCTAAAGTTTTTCATTTTATTTTTAATTTTAAATACGCAAAAGTGTTCTCAAAAAGGTTTTATTCCCACAATTGTAACAAAAATAACAGAGAATAGAGTGGCACCTAGGTATATACTCTCAGTGTCGTCCTGGTGGAAAAACCGTAATTCAGAATCAAAAAGTTACTTGAAATGGTATTAGCCGTTTAACAAAATCTGAATAGCCAGGTACTTCCTAACCTTCATCCTCCCATCTCCTTACCACAGTGTAAACGTAGTCCACAATGGAATGCTGTAACCTACCATGACGTATGGAAGTGAGGGATGGAACTGACAGAGGAAGGAAGGAAGGAAGGATGAAAGTAAACTGAAAGCTGTGCTGATAGGTACAGAGATCCCCGAGGCGTTCGCGTGGTAAAATCTTACACGATCGTCTGAGAAATGTGGAGATTCACAAAGCAAGTTTGATCTAAGCGTAATGAGTAAGATAAAGAAAGGGACACTTAGATGTTTTGGGCATGTAGACAGAATGAAAGTAGAAAGTAGCGTAATGAGAATATACGACGCGTTTGTGAATGGTAGAAGAAGTCGGAGACGCCCGAGAAAAACATGGTATGATAATTGAACCACATAATTGAGTCACGCCAAGATGGATTGTTCAATATATTCAATCAATGTTGGGCCACATTTCGAGAGTCAGAATAACAGCTGATGTAAACGTAATGGATAAGATTAAGAAAATGACGCTCAGATGGTTAGATATACCACGCAAATGTGGATTTTAGAACAAGTCGGGTATGCTTGAGGAGGAACGATCAAGTGAATCAAATATTAAACTCGGGCCATTTCAGAATCAGAATAACAGAAAAGTATGAATGAGACGATGTATAAATTTGAATGAGGGAATGAGTGTGTTCCAAGACCAAGTTGTTTGGCGGTCCGTCCTTTCTTCCTACCTCTACGGAACAACAAAAAGCGAAAAACAGCGTGATGGTTAGTTAGTTGTAATCATCGATGGATACATTTTGCGCAAACTCAACAATGATTAAGTTAAGAAAAATTTAAACCTTTTAAAATTTACCGTCAAGTTTTAAAACCACAATATTTATTTTCTCTTATATAGCTATATTCTTGAATGCACCAAGCTGGGGACATTAAAACGCATTAAAATCACTTCTAAAGATGCAGAACTTAATATTGCGACATTTCTACGGCGAACAATTTACCATATCATTTTCACCCATAAAATACATCAGTGAGATTTCAGCTGTGCTTTATAGCCTCGGCGGGAAGCGAAAGAAAAATGTTAAAGAAACCTGAAAGCTGAAAGCTGCACAATATGTACATTTGGTTTTCATATCATTTTGCGCATGGCAATATTTAGCTTATTTACTTTTCATCTCCGGTTTTACAAACGGTCGCATTCTCCTTTCATGCTCAATTGTAACCTCATTTGATACTTACAAAACGTACTTTTCAAAGCAAAAGGATATAAACCCTTCGGAACGCTTGACGACAAGCAAACCAATAAAACCTATTACTTCAATTAGTTGTGTAAGCTTGTTCCGAATACTGTTGTATCTATATGTACTGACTTGGTAAAAGAGTTAGGTATATAATTTTAATGATTTTACTTCCTTTTTGTTTCAGGTATGTTCCTGGCACATTATTCTACTTCACTGACATAACCTCAACGTTACTATAATTACCACCGCCGAACAACTAGCGGAGAATCATTATGGTTTGTTGAATTCATTCTTTTTTTAGGGAATTTCCAATTTGATAAGCTGCATGCATTGTGGAAGTTGTACAAAAATTAGACCGGTTCTGTGGTCCTGGGGTAAGGCTCTCGACTAGCAAGCTAGAGGTTGCGTAAATTTCATTTGATTGTTTATTACTCATTAAAAATAATATATAGTATATTTGGGGCATGTTCCAGAGTGGAAGATACTCTCAGTATCGCCCTGGTGTAAGACCGCCATTCAGAATTGAAAAGTTGGCTTTGGCCGTGTTTAGTGACCAGATCTGAATAGCCAGGTACTTTCTTTCCTTTTCCCCATCTCCTGCCCCCCCCACTACCTTCAATTAAGGAAAGTTTAACCAATTTTCGGTAAAAGTTTCCTATGAAATCCTTTATTTTAAATTGTTATTGTTAATAATCTCTTTTATCTGTGCATTAAGGAGATCCGCGCACTTATCTGCTTTCGCAGGAATATCTGTACGATAAATGCGGCGTGGCTTAATGCTAAAAAAAACGCCGTTAGCAGGTGATAACTGGGTTCATTACCGGGACCATTACGCCTCTGGCACTCGCCACTTTGCTCCGGTCCAAAAATTCTCCGCAATTACGTGTTCGCTAATTATTACAAAAAACGTGAAAGGGTGTCAATTTTTAAATTTGAATATTTATAGCATTTTTGTAAAACGATTATATCTTGTCCACATTATTATCTTTTCTACATAAATTTAGATGTAATATTTATTTTAGCGCATTATTTTTTTTTGGAATAACTTTATTGAGTAAAACCTCAAATTGTAATATTTAATAATTTTATTTACTTAATTTACCGTATCCTTTTCTGATTTTTCTGTTTCAGATTTTCGTTTAGAAATCGCTAATATTGTCTTCAATAATTAAACATTATTTTTTTCTTCATTTGATATAGCAATGTCTATCTTTATGTATTTAGAATACATATAAAGAAAAGTGTCCCGACATGGGTTTGTTTTTCATGCAAATCTACAGTTTTATACCGGAGATTGATGAAAATTTTCACACTTGACCTCAGACAAAAGGTAGGCCACTGTCTACAAGAGATTTTGAGAAACTAACCCCCTCACCTTTTCCAAACACTTAAAGCAAAATGTTGATTCTCAATGAACTTTTGCGTGCTTGACGTTCAAAATAAGTGGAAATTTTTTGTCTTCATCTGATTTTTAAAAAGTCTAAATGAAGCCCCGGCAACGCCAGAAACATCATCTAGTATTATTTAAAATGTTTCAGTGTTTAGTTCCTTGGAAGGCGTTCATAGAAAATGAAAAAAAATCAATGGCATTTTTTTTCTTTTTCACAAATATTTCAAACATCGTAAACTCTTAAATATAGCATGGTCTAGAAATTTCAGACAGAAAAAACTGTACAAACTATATTTTACAAGAACTTTCACGGTTTAGTAAAGTGCCTAACATGCTTATTTAATAAATTTAATATGTTCAATGACCAGATGTAAAGATCTCTGTGCTTGACCTCTGAAAGCTTTTGACCGAAAACCTGCGCAATTTTCATGACGCCGGGGATCATTGCTATCTATTCGGTTTCAGAGCTTTGACTTCCAATAATGATAATAAGTGATATAGGTACCTACTTCAAATGCAGTAATTAATTTATTGCTAAGTGATATAGGCACCTACTTCAAAAAAAGTTATGTATTTATTTTCAAGTGATATAGGTACCTACTTCGAATAAAGTCATTAATTTCTTTCTAATTGATATAGGTACCTACTTTAAATATATAAATTAATTTATTTCTCCGAAATAATCGAGATAACAAAAAACACATTTAAGAAATGGTTCCCAATTTCCTAGATTCCTATTAAGGGGGTACCAACGCGTGTCGTAATACGCGCCGCCTGCAAAATCGGAATACAATTTTCTCTCCAAATTCGAATTCAATTTTCACATTTCGCGCGTATCCAAGATGGCCGCCGGAACTGGAAGACGGTTTCGCGCCTAATTTAAATTACGAACGCACGTCCTTCCGCGCTGTCAAAACAACAAACTGCGGTGAAATTTGATGATCTTCTTTCGATAAGGGCCAATGTCTCCAGTTTTATATTTAACGGTCGCTTCTTCATCGTAATGGCAGTTTGTGGTATCGCAATTTGAGGGTAAACAAGTTGGATAGAAAGCAACAAATATCCATTTGGGGTAAATTGTATGACTGAAATAAGTAAGCGAGAGGACGAAGAGTTGGGAAAATCCGTATCTGGTCACTTAACACGTGGAAGCCATTTAATGGATTTACTTTCGTTTCGATTATTGTTGTGGGGCGATACTGAGAGTATTTATAATTCAGAACAAGATGCAATTGTGGCAAACACTCCTTGTTTCATTAACACCATTGGTGTAATCGTCAATGATTCACACGGATAAAATATTTTTTACCCTCAATCGAAAAGGTTTTGAAATCCCGACCTAGGTGTCTAGAGATAAGATAATTACCGTTTTGCCACTGAGAATTCCATTAAATTGTATATCAATCGTTTACCGTTTACGAGTACAAGAAATATTTTTTTTTATATGAATGTTAATATTTTTTATCGTTGAAGATGAAGATAATACTATCAAATCTAAACGAAACATAAACAAGACACAGAAAATAAAAAAAAAATAACGATCGCAACTAGGAATCGAACCCAGGCTCTCTTGTCTTACCGGAACAGCGTCTTAACCCCTCGACCATGTGGACCTAGTTATTAAACTATTTTTTCCGTTTGATATTTTTTTTCTCTTTGAATGATCACAAATTTCTAACGAATTGGTTTGTAACCTAGATAGTGTCTCGGATAAACATAACCCATTTTTATTTATATATGACACCTATTGACTTTTTTCTAAAAGTCTAAATGAATATTCAATTATGACAGTTATCTTTGATTTTTCTGTGTCGTTTTTTTTTACATTAACATGTCATAGTCATGTCATCTTTTGAGATGCTGTGTGGAGAATTTTTTTAAAGAAGGGATTGAGAGGAAGTTCTGGGAAGGTAAAAGGGACGAGGGTTGGGTAGAAATCTACGGATCAGTGTGTCCAGGAGTGACGGACATATGAATATATCCCCGACTGGTCGAGAGACCAGTTGGAGAGGTCAAAGGGTCTCCCTAAACCAGCATCTCTCGATCTGGTACATCCCTTAAATAACCTCTCTCGAATAATTGAACTACAAGAAGATTCTCGATTCTCCCATTTCTAAGTTTGTTCACTTCGGCATCCCAGCTATTTGTTGGCTGACCCCAGTTCTTTCCAACATTAAAATAAATGAGATTGAAAGCGAACGGCACTCATTTGGTATGGACATTGATTAAAATTCAAAACCAGCCCGAATTTTTTTATCACCTGCGTCGACCATTTTTCTTTCAGAGGTGTAATAATTTGAATATGTATTTTTCGTAGAGAGCATTATCATTATCATTAGATACCAATGTAATCACCATCAATAATGCACGAGACCTGAAATATCATTGTTTTATTGTGGTGAGCTTACAATCGAGTCGTGATAAAACAATTCTAACTCTATTCTTACAGACAATTTCGGAAATAATGTTGATATACATTTTGCTATTAACAACTTGAGCCTCAAAAATTACTTTGTATGTTTTTAAACAGAATAGAGATCTATTTTTGTTTTTTAATTGGGGTAATACTACAGTGCTGTAAAGAACTTACGTTTATTTTTCATTTGATATATTTATAGAAAGATACGTAAAAGAACATTGCCCAAAATAGAATATACTATTCACTGCGCTCGTGGCTCACATAGTAGTGGGTTTTGGATGCAATTGTGGGTGGGTTTCATACTATAAATTGATTTAATTTTATAATTTTTGCTTGGTTTATTTAGATTTAACGTGTGATAACTGTTTCTCTGCGATAAATAAAGTATTTTTAAACGTAATTTTGATTAGAAGGTTTAAAGTTATTTTCGTTATAAACAGCGCACTTGCTGTGATATTTCATCGTATTTGTCGAAGGCTTCGAATTGGTGACCAGAGTAGAAAGCTTTGTAAAACACAATGTCTGAAGCGTCCTTGGAGAGCAATGGTCACATTTCCTGAAAAGATAATTGATCAGGGGAGTTGTTTCAATTGCAGCACTCGCCAAAAAAGGAGTAAACTTAAAAAATTAGAACTACGTTATTTTGTAGCCTATCTGTATTGTGGACGCATTCGTTTGCTCGCTTACAGACTTTCCCTGATAGAATAAGTTAACACAAACAAAACATCTATCTATAATGTTATGGCATTCATTTGCTCGCTTTCAGACTTGCCGTGATGGAATAAGTAAACATGAACAAAACAAAATTCACACTTCTTTTTCGACCGACCAAGGAATTGTCATTACTGAAAGTATTATCGAAAGTAGCTGCCTACGTGATTCGAAAAATTTACATTATAGAAGATAAAATAACTATCTTTTATTCTAAAGCCCACGCTTTATGACTGTACAAACGTTAATAGTAGGAAGCTACCTATATTTTTAACTTTTATAACAAAATTCGATAATCAGAATTCCGAAGATATTTTCAACAACCGATTAAACATTTATTTTTCGTTTTTAATCAAGTTCCCTACTGAATCTGCTCTCTTAAGACCTTCTCTTCCCCTCATTTATTTCCGCCATTTTGCGATTTTACCGCCCAATCAAACAATGTAATCCGATTTTTTTTTAAATTCGATTGTTTTCATCAACCCCTCCCCTGCCCTTAAATCGGTTTAGGTTCATGACTTAAGAACACTCCCCAAATGTCTCCAATCTTTGTCAACATTATTTCTATTCCCTGGAATTCCGAATAATCCAATTATTTGCTTTCTTCAATATTTTCTTCATCTTGTCATAGACGTTTAGTTCTCTCATTTGCATACTTCACGTTTCGTTAAAAGTTATTTCGATATCGTTCTCGTAAAAGTACGCTAGATACCTTTTGTATGTTGTTTTTTTATAATATTATATAATATAAAGATGGATGATTTTGTAAACATGTGATCTTGGAACTATCAACATTCTTTTGCGAAATTATTATCATATCTCTAGTTGAATGCGATCCCTGGATGTTTTTCTGGCTTTGATCGAGATTGGATATTAATTTACTCTGTTTTTGATATTCCCTGAAATAAACTTGAATAATTAATGCAATTCCTCTCAGAATCCAATACCTCTCGTCCTTTGAAACCGAAGGCAAACCAACTATGTATTTACAAAATATTGATTTATTCAGTAAAACTTGGATAACCTTTGCCGACGCGCAGAGAAATATGACTCTGCCAAATTGCTTTCAATCATTAAGCATTTATTTGAGTTTTCCGTCATCGGAGTCTGACTGATTAATCCCCCCTATGGGGGGGGGGGGAGGTTAGGGTTGTAGGGGATAAGGGTTGGTTGGCTGAGAGACTCACCAACCCTCTGCAGAATAACTCCCCCCGGGGAAAATTGTTGTGACGCGGCAATAAAAAGACGACAAATCGATATTCCGTGTCGGAATCTGATCGCTTTTGTCGCTATTACGGAGGTGACACATTTCGTCTATAGGCCTGGAAATCGATATCTGTAAATGTTGACTCGTTCAATCGGAGGCGCGCATAATCGATTTGACTTTCCTAAGTCAATTTTCATTCGGATAGTTGGAAAATATTTTTTCTCTCGCGGTGGAGTCAAGTTTTTATTAAATATATAAAAAAGACTGACATTAATATTAGTAAAAACATTTTTTGAATTACTAGACTATGTAGTCTTTTCTTATTTTATGACATTGAGGACATTGAGCCACAACTTCAGTATCGAGAGTGTTTTCTGCTTTTTCGCTTTTTTTTGTTTAAGATAGAAGGAATTATTACCTCTTCGTACATTGTGACCGACCACTAAGAAAACTGAATATAACTGATTTATTAAAATCCTGTTAAAAATGTGATGGCAAGTCATTTCCAAATAAAATACATATTAGTATATTCTGAATATATCGGAACACGTTTTATGCAGCTGCGCTTATCCTGATAAATATAATGACAAAATGCGACAATATTGGAATATTTATGAATACGTGTTCCAACATCTTCAGAACACATTCGTTATTCACTGATAGTTTGTTAGGAAATCTTTTAATTCATTTGTTAAAAGCCTCCGATGAAATACGAATAATGTTAAAAGCTTTTCAATATATTAGCGATATGTTATTCAGTCAGTTTTCTCCGTGCATGAACACTTGCCGTGCTATATAGGATACATAGAACACAACAGATTTCACTACCGATAAAACGACTTATCATAATCTGGTATTTCATAAAACGTTTAATGACAGAACAAAAACAGAAATAAAAATATTTGAGAATCTTGTTATGGCTGTTGAAAGAATTTTTAATATTCTTTTTATTAGTCTGCAATAAAAAAGTGCGCCGAAATAATATTAACTCTATTACAAGGCTCCACTACGGAAACCGTAAAGTAAAGGAGGCCCGGCGTAGTAATATTATTTATAATGCTTTTATGTCCGTTAAACTTTTAACATTTTTACTACGAGCCATTAAGAGTCGGTTTATTCGACCCATTGTAATGTGGATTGCTGTCTAACTCGACTTGATTTTATTTTTATGTTTTTGCCACAACTTTTAGTAGAAGTAGGGAGAAGTAAGTTTCGTCATATTTTCTAAACTATCTTGACAAGTGTGTGTTGTTTTTGTATCGTGTCCACCATACCGCCAGAAACATCACACGTTTCTTGAAAGTGCAGTGCACAAATAAATAGATTTATTTTCCTGCTTTTAAAATGTCAAATAAATAATATTTTTCTGTTTAAAAAAATTGTTTTCAAATACAGTGGGTTATTTATTTATTTATCGTTTCTTTACAATGCGCTCAAGACCCCATACCGACCTGGCTCTTAAAGAAATGTCTCCCGGATATAGCACCTGTAATTACCGAAATTATCCAGAAGTCTCTTGTAAATTCACTTGTACCGGGATCACTTAAAAAATCAATTATAACTCCAATACTAAAAAAACAAAATCTTAATACTGATAATACAGATAATTACAGGCCAATATCCAACCTACCATTCCTATCAAAACTGCTTGAGAAAATCGTTGCCAAACAATTAGTGGGGTACTTGAACTCCGCTGGTCTGTTTGCCAAAAATCAATCCGCTTATCGACGGTTTCATTCAACGGAAACTGTTCTTTTGCGGGTTGTTTCAGACTTGATCATCGGGATGGAAGCAGGTAAGTTGGGTTTGATATCTGTTCTTGACATGAGTGCGGCATTTGACACAGTAGATCATAGTATTTTACTAAATGTGCTTGAAACCGAATTTGGCGTTCGAGGTGATGCACTCCAATGGATGACATCGTACCTGTCTGGACGAGTAGCCTCAGTAACTTTCAATAAACGTACATCACCTGAAACTCCCATAGAATTTGGAGTTCCCCAGGGTTCTGTCCTAGGCCCCATTCTCTTCATTCTCTATACGAATCGTCTTGAACGACTAATTCACTCAGCTGGCTTTGAATCACAAGGCTACGCAGATGATCGTTTGATTTTCAAGTTTTGTTCTCCGGACGAAAAAGACGTCCTTAAAAACGAGGTGGTTAGCCTCATTAACACAATCTCAAGTTGGATGTCTGTCGATAAACTTAAACTAAATCCCACAAAGACAGAATTTATGTGGATAGCTTCCCCTGGAAGGCAAGCTCTCCTTGACTTCAGTCCAATCCGTATTCAGGATACGGATATAATCCCTTCTGCAGAAATAAAATTTCTAGGTTTCACTATGGACAATATTCTTTCTCTTGAATCGCAAATTTCAAAAGCTGTGAGTTCTGGTTTTTTCCATTTAAGGCAGATAAAATCAATCAGGAGATGCCTTCCTTCTGATGGAGCAAAGTCACTCATAAATTCGTTCGTCGTCTCACGTATGGACTATTGCAATAGTGCATATGCCGGCCTACCTCAGAAACAAATCAATAGAATCCAGTCAGTTTTTAATGCTGCGGCAAGAATGATTTTTGGTGAATCTAAGTATTGCCGTATAACCCCACTTCTAAGGGATCGCCTTCACTGGCTTCGATGCCCTGAAAGAATAGAGTTTAAGATCTGCTTAATGACCTTCAAAGCATTGCAAGGAATGGCGCCAGCATATATATCGGAACTATGTATCCGACAAAACTTAAGCAATAGACAGCTTACTCTAAGGTCAGCAGATCTAGATGTTAGTAATCGTCTAATCGAACTTTCTAGGTCAAATCGAGCTGTTTACTATGATCGTTCTTTTAGTGTAACAGGCCCTCTCATCTGGAATAGACTTCCCTCAGCTCTTACTAATCTCCAGAATTTGGCTGAATTTAAACGAGCTTTAAAAACAAAATTATTTAAAAAATCTTACCATTTATAAATTTTAACTTCTTTTCAATATTTTATAATAAGCCATATTCTAAAACTTCCGGTAATTGTTTGGTTTCGGTTGTCTCCTTATTGTACCTTTTTAAAGTGTCTGCTCAAAACATTCTCATTTCTGAGCACAAACTGCCTCCTGTTTTATGTTATGTTTTAGTTTTAATATTCGTGTTTTGTCCTGTCCTACTGTTATTGTTATTCTAAGTTTTGTGATCACTTTGTATAAACAGTGTATTAAGTGTTATAATATTAGATCTGTATTGGGTAAGGCACACTGTAGGAATAAGTTTGTTAAACGAGTAGTTAAGCGCACTTGAAGTGAAATGACACTAAACTGCGCTATATAAATTCCATGTTATTATTATTATTATTATTATTGCATCTTTTTTTTAAGTTAGAATTTTTAACCTCACTGGGACAAGCCTGTGTTGAGGTTAATAATTTTACAAAATAATGAAAATATATAAATTTGAGTTTTTTTCGATAAATGTTATTTGGTTTTATCTGAAAAATTATTTGAGATTTCAGTAGAATTTAAAATATTTACAATTCCTATTTGTTTGCAGTTCTTTAGTTAAAAAATATGTTCATGAATATGATTACAAATAATATAAAATAAATACTCTAAGCTCCTCTATTTGCGAATTAATAACTATCATTTAATTGTAGACTTCGAACAAACTTCTACAGAATTCAAAGCGAAGCATAAAACTCATTTCAACTTGTTTCCTGTTAAACTTTTAGTAAAAAAGGGATGTATTATCGGAAATATGTCGGAAGGTCAGGGCAAATGCAGGTGCTTGAACACGTGTTCCGATATTTTAGGAAGGTACTAAATGTTTAACAGGAAACGGCCAGCAAACCCGTTTTTAACCGAATTTTAATAAATAGGCATTTCTCATTTTTCTCCGTGTGCGCAAATCTCCAGCTATACAGAAAGCCTGCAATTTATCAGTCCGAGACAATAAAAATTGTAAATAACTACGTACGTAAATTATATTTAATAATGTTATTGATTATTTCAGGTTAAGTAACTTCACGTGAGTAGAATATATCTGTCTGTTTGTACATAATAAGATAAAGCCTAGTACACCGTAGTAATTTTGTACAGCGCCCTTGAGGATATTCTTCACTTAAAGGAAGCTATACAAATTAGCTCATTATTATTATCGATGCAAAGTTTTTCGTAATCTTATGTAGGCAGTTACCTTTTTCTTGTTTTAAAGGTAAAGTGTGCAAAATTTCATCAATCCCAGAATTAAACTGTAGATTTGTATAATAATCAAATCCACGCCGCCCTCCCGTCACAGACACTCTTATTTTTATTAATTATGATATATCGATAGGAGACCAGGTGAAATCCCCGGCGTTTCTTTATACTGATTGTTTTTTAAATGAGATGAAGACAGTAACCTCCCTCTTGTTTTGATTGTCAATTGTGCGAAATTTCATCAGCTTCGAAATAAAACTGTAAATATGTACAAAAAAACAAATCTTGGCCGCCCGCCACACACTTTTAATTATAAATGGTTAGACAGATATTTATAAGGTTTCATATAATTGTAGACAATGTGATGTTACTGAAATGTATGGTGTAAAGAAAAACCATTTGTTTTCTTCCTATATATAAATATTTTTGGGTGATAATATTAATAACTTGCTTAAAGATTACCACATAACAACATAAATTATAAAATGCCCAACCTAACCCTGTCTTTTCGCGTTTGTATTATAATTTTAACAACAATGTTGGAGTATAATATTATTTAATATAACATAATTTATATGTAAGTATGTACAATAAATGCCTATTCCATTGTAGTTATTTTTTCATTAAGCCCAGGGAAAGAATGGCCAGTAATATTTTTATGAACATCGTGATCTCGCCGCCATTACACGTGAAAGCCAGTCGTTTGGGGAGATTACATCTTCTAATGTGATTCTTGAGACCGTTACGTATCATATTTTTCATTTTTATTTTCTCCGGTCTATAACAAAACGAGAGCAAAGCACTCGGCTACATCCCCGCAGCCTGGAGTATCTATAATGTGGAACATGTCAGTTCATTAATGATGCAAGGTATATCTACATTATACAGGTTGTAGCAGCACGTACCCGAAACATCATCAGACTTTAGCCGGCGATTCCTGAGCGGGAGACGGGTTTGGGTACTGCCGTGGCCATTTATTGGAAAGCGAACACATCTGTCATAGGTCACCTCAAGTGGTTTGCTACTTTTGGTGATTTAGCAGGGGTGTGTTCAGGATGCGCCTGCCCATTAGCTGCGTGGCGTGACAGATCGAGAGAGGCCGGTTTGGGTAGACCCTTTTACTTCTCCCACTGGTCTCGCGACCCATCTAGGATATATATTTATACGTCCGTCACTCCTGGATACCTGAATTGATGATTCCCAGAACTTCCTCTCCTTCATTTCCTTAAAAATACCCATCACACAGCATCCCAAAAGATGACATAGGCCCTGAGGGAAATTATTTTTCGTGGCGTTAATGTAAAAAATTTAATTTTGCCAAATGACATTTTTTTCAATTAAAATCAAATCGACAGTAATTTCATCATCACACTTCGTCACTAGTACAACCTAGCGCATGATACCCACTCCGCCTCGTTCCAGAAACACCGTTCAGATGAGACTGAGCGCCTATCGCGTGATTCGTAGCAGTGTGATCAGTGATAACGCGTGGTAGTAAAATATATGTTTGGTTTTTAATTGAAAAATAAAATCATGAGAAATCTACACTTTACTGCAATATAAAATTAAATAAAGTGTTTCGGGTACGTGCTGATACACCGTGTATACGATTTCGTATAGGCTAACAGTATGATTAGGGGTACGTAAATTTCGTTTTTACGAAATAGATGCGATAAAAGCGAAATCTGCATTTTATTTGCGATAAAAGCGAAATTTGAAAATTAAATACTTTCGCACCTTTTTACGTTACGTGCTTTCAAATGTTGATCAGACGCGCTAACAATTATTACAACTCTGTTCAAAACAGACAGAGACGGCTATTTTATCAACCGAAAATTCTATCGATCACAGCATGATGTTGAAGACAGCAGCTCAAAAGAGAAATTGTTGGTACACATGGGGCCGAATCCAACAAATGAGTCCTACAAGCACATTGGCAGATTATTTTGTCCATCGGAAGCAGGAAATGTGCCCTCTTCTTCTGTCAATTCAAATTCCATAGTGGAAAGCTTCGCAAAAATTCCGTTTTTCAAAAGTGTACCACAAGAAGAACTAATTGACGGGTACTCTCATTTTCACAGACAATTACTTCGATTGGTCGGCCAAGAAGGTCCTGTGGATGTAATGCATGTTTTAGTTACATCAATATCTTGCTACCCTGGATTTGCAAAAGCAGCTATTCAATGTCTCAATTGCCCTGTCAATAGTGTTGATGCCGAGAGGTACTTTAGTATCTACAACATTGTCGTAACTGATCGCAGGCAAACAATGATAGATGAAAATGTAGAAATTACAACAATGCTAGCCTTTGAGTTTTTAACACTGTATTTTTTTGCGAAATAAATGCGAAATTTTCTATTTTGAGTTTTTTTAAATGCGAAATCACGATTTTTTATTTGCGAAATTTACGTACCCCTAAGTATGATATATTCGAATCAAATTTTTTCTGCCTGAACCGTCGCGTCAGTCTGAGAAGCGCCCGAGGCAGGAATCAGTTGGACTGAGAACAAGACATGAATACATAATCCTTAATTTATTTGCATAATAGAGGCAAATTATACATACATTGTTTTGAAAACTTTTGCATTTGATAAATTTAACCAAAAAACAGATCGTATATTTGGCTATCTTTCCGAGCTTTTTGGTCATAAGAGTATTCATGTCGTTTAATAGGCAATTAATGTACCTGATGATTTTTTGTGATACACTGATTTGCAAATATTTATTAAAATATATTACCTTCGTATATCATTGTTCTGCTATCTTATCAGTTAGAAACTAGACATCAGTGAGAAAATCCAATCAGAATTTGAATTTGGGAGCCACCTCTGGGCTGGAGCCCCACAATACTTGATAAACCTACTTGATTGTGCGAAGGAGAGCGGTTCGTCTGAATGACAATCCATTGTTAACATACTGTTTGACATTTATAATTCTCTGTGGGTCTGTTCTACGGGTATTTTAATGCAGCCTGCTCTAAGGAGCTAGCTTGATCACCGGTTAACGTGCGTGAAATTCGACGTACACGAGCGGAACACCCGTTCGCAGTCAATGTTGGCTTCCTGAGAACGGGCCGCTTCTTCGACTCGTTTTGGTGTAAGACGGCTCTTATGTAGAACGAGCTACTGCAACTATTTTTCCTCCTTTATATGGTGCAGCCCTCTTCAAGACCCGCATTAATAACCCTCCTTCCTACAGCCCTACCTTAACCCGCCACATAACGCTGCCCAGCCGGGTGACGTCATAGTTCTCCTTCCTTTATAGATAGGGAGCTCTTGTGAGGGGTCGCAAAAATTAAAAAAAATAAACAATACAGTGTAAAAATTGTGTACGTGGCCACATGTGAAATCTAACATTAATTACCTAATCTTTTTGTTCTGACAATTTTACATCTCGTTAACATATTGATATATTAGGAAATATGTATTAGAATATATAATTGGTCTGAACTTTGGACTCAAATAAACTTAAATATTTACTAATAAATTAATTATGTAATATAGTACGTTTATATATGCAGCAAAAAATTATATCAGAACGAAACTCGTGTAGCAAGTTTGAAGAATGGCTATTTCCCGAGGGTCCTGTTTGAACGAAATAAATAAGGTTTTTTTATTACGTCTCGTAAAAATGCTAACTCGTGTTTCTAACGTCCTTACCTATATTTTGATCGGCCCTAACTTACTCGTGTTTCATTTTAATGCGAACTTGCGATTTGTCATTTATATTGCTTTGCCTAAGGTAATTAAGCCAACGCCTAAATTCCAAAAAAACTACTTGTAAAGGTGGCAATAAATATCTTTGAACGAGTTCCACGGCTGTGAAAAAATCTCACTGTAAAATATCAAAGTTTTTTTCAGCTTTGAATAATATTTCTTAACAGCTTTTGGGAGAGCTAGTATTTTAGGAAAATTCTTAATTAATTATTGGTTTCATGGCAGAAGATACTCTTTGTAATCGTTCTTTCAAAACTTCGAATTCTTATTTTAGTGGAACGCGCTATTCTGCTTTAAAGATACTTTTTAAATATATATACTGCAGTTGATTATTCCCAAACATTATCACGACACTCTCGCAAAACACCACAGCAGAAGATAGTACTGACGGAGGACGTCTTCGTAAGGAGGATGAAGAAACGCTCTGTAGCTAGGACATTGCATTTACAATGACCCTATACGCTGATCAATACTGTCAATTTAAGTTGATTTAAAAAACGTAGTTTCTTGTATTAGTAAATTTTAGATGTTTTCGCCAACAACCTTATTAGGGCATCGGAAACAAATTACTCATTTACTTTTCATAGTCTCCACAGTTGTTCACAAATATATTACAGAGAAGATTACAAATTCAAAACATATTAGAGTAGTAGGAAGTATGTAAAATAAAGTAGTAAGTATGAAAAATAGTAGAAGTAAATTACATGTTTGTGTACATTACAAGTTATAAAACAACACTCAAAACAACAATATCAAATAAACTTGATATTGTCATATAGTCAATGCAGCATCGGCATCATTAAAACTCGTTCTAGTGATTGGTGCGTTCTGATACAGAAGATCTTGCTTTCGGAGCATAACAAAAGTACGTGAGATCTCCCGAATATACTTGAATATTATATTTTTTTTTTATAATATTTAATTTTTATTTAATATTAAATTTACAATTACATGTTATTACATTACATTAAGATTATTTTCTTTTTATTACAGTACATCGTGATACACCTTTTTTTAGAGCAAATGCTCGTGTTAAAAAGGCGGAGAAACGCGTGTAAATAGTAATTTAACATATTTTTTCAGAGAGTGTAATGATAATGAAAAGAATTTTTATTTTTTAATATAACAAAATAAAAATTTTATATGTAACAAAATTTTATCAAATAGAAAAGAGAAAAGGATGTAAAAGAAAGAAAGAGATAAGAATAAGAAATAAGAAAAAAGGATTTCAATATAATAATAATTGAGAGATTATATTGTCTTTTTAAGTATAAACGATTTTAATATGCTATTGATATAGTGCTTTTATTGAGCTTTTGAATTTTTTATAATTCATTTCCAATCTTAAGTTAAGAGGTAATTGGTTAAACCATTTGACACCAAAATATTTATAAAATTGTTGGGCTGTGGTGGTGTTACAGCGCGGGATAGTTATAGAGCCAAGAATACTTTGTCTATTGCTGTTCGAAAAAGTTATTAAGTTGTCAATGTTGAAACAATCTTTATGTATTTGAAAAAGAGTTATTTTTTTATAAATAATATGAAGTGAAGGGACTTTAAATTCTTGAAATAATCTAATTGTGGGGTAATCATACGGTTTTTTCAAAATTATTTTTACTAATATTCTTTGGATGATTTCTAAAGGTAAGAGAGAAGTTTTGAATGCTCCACCCCAACCAACAATTCCGTATTGTAATACTGATTGAATTAGTGAAAAATAGATGGTTCTTAATAATTTAAAATTTAGTATGTTTCGTATTCTAAGAAAAATGTACAATAATTTTCTTAATCTTTCTACTATTGCATTGATTTGTAATTTCCACTTTATGTTACTATCTATAATTACACCTAGATATTTTACATTAGTTTTAACAGTAAGTACAGAGCAGTCAGGTTTACATAAATTTGAAATTCTATTACAATTACATGAGTGTATACTTATCTTTAAATTATCAGGGAATGAATTTTTATTAATGGTGAAAGGTATTATAAAAGTTTTTTCAGTATTAAGTGTTAACAAATTATTATCGAACCATTTTTTTAGTATGTTTATATCTAACTCTGCTGTTCTTTGGGTTTCATTCCAAGTTAATCCCTCAGTTAAAATTGCTGTGTCGTCAGCGTATGAAATAAGTTTAGACATAATTGAGAGATTAAAAATATCGTTGACATAAATGATGAAAAGAATTGGACCTAGAACAGTTCCCTGCGGGATGCCAAAATTTGAGGTCTGCGAATCACTCAGAGAGCCATTTAACTTTACAAATTGCTCTCTATTAAATAGGTAATTTTCAATCCACGTTAAAGCATTGTTAGTTATACCAATTTTCGCTAGTTTCGAGATAAGATTAGAGTGTGATATACTATCAAATGCTTTTCTTAAGTCGACAAATGTTCCAATGCATTTTTTTTTATTATCTAAAGATTTATAAATTTCAGATGTTAAGTCAACGATAGCATCTTGAGTGCTCATATTTTCTCTAAAACCATATTGATGTGCATTTAAAATATTATTTTCTTTAACAAATTTAAATATTTGTTTTTTTACAATTTTTTCAAATATTTTGGCAATGTTTGAGGTGAGAGAAATTGGCCTATAGTTACTACTTAGATTGGGGTCCCCAGATTTAAAAATTGGGGAAATAATAGTTTTTTTGTAGGTAAAGGGAAAGTTGCCATTTTCAAAACTTGTATTTATGATGTGAGCCAATGGTTTACAGAGTGAGTCAGAATTTTTTTTAAGTATTTCTACAGAAATATTGTCAAAACCAGGGGAAGAATTACCTTTTAATTCATTAACAATTTGTTTAATTTCATCAACATTAGTTCGTTGAAATTGACTCAAGTTGTTACAATTATTGGATGGTGACGGTAGATCTTTATTATCAGTGTTATTTATTTTAAGTGCTAATTTTTCATTATTATCAGTGTTTTTTTTATTTTGAGTGCTAATTTTTCACCAACTGACCCAAAATAACTATTAAAAATATTTGCACATTTCGTTGGATCCGTGTTTACATCGTAAAGTTTGTTATCAATATCTGTGATTTTGTTTATGTTAGATTTTTTTGGTTTTTTATTGATAATTTCATTTATAGTTTGCCATAACTTTTTATTATTGTTGCCAGCAATATTGATTTTTTCTTTATAGAAATCTTCTTTGGTTTTCCGGATAATGTGGCATAGTTTATTTCTGAATTTTTTAAAGTATTCGTATAGTTTATAGTTTTCTGGAAATTTTTTATGTTCTTTATAAATTTTTTCTTTATGTCTAATTGAAATTATGATTCCTTGAGTGATCCATGGTTTTAATTTTTTAAATTTAGTTTTTGGAGAGTATTTTATAATGGAAGAGGAAGATTTGATGTGCTTATTCAAGATTGCTTCAAAATTTAGTGAACATAAGTCGGTGTTATTAGAGGATAGAACAGTTTCCCAATTTTCAATATTAAGGTTTTGTTGTAATTTTTCGTAATTAATAATAGTTTTTGGGAAATTATTGCGGGAGTAATTATTCACATCTATTTTGTCAGTTTTAAAAGCTACAATACATGTGTGATGATCAGTAATGTTATTTTTCCAAATAATTGTTTTTATTTTTTCAGTTTCATTAGAATTACACCAGATATGATCTATGCATGATGGCCTTTGTCCATGAAATTCTCTCGTATATTTTTTTATACATGGTTTAAAATTTAGTTCCGTTAATGTGTTAATATATTCAGTTTTTTCATTATTTCTATTATTTTCAAATTCGTTAGATATATCAATATTAACATCGCCTACAACAAATGCATTTTGAGAACAATTAGTATTTATAATAGATTTCAGATTCTCGGTGAAATTACTAATGCTCGAGTTATGTGTTCTATATAATGCTATTATATCATAAAACGTGTGTTTTATAATAATTCGAATATGAAGACAATTTACAAGATCGATATGAATTTCATTAACGGAAATATTCTCATGAATAGATTTTACAAAAACAATGATTCCGCTGTTTTGATTTATTTTGTAAGTTGTGACAAAGTATTTGTAACCAGGTAAATTATAGGTACCTGAGTAGCCGCTAATTCTGGCTTCAGACAACACAATACAATCCGGTTTATGAGTGAGTTCATTTAATGCAAGTGTAAAATGATCAAAATTTTTCGAGACACTTCGAATATTTAGGTGAAGGATTGTTAATGCTTTTAGAGAATCTATTTCTAATAATGTGTTATTACATTCAACACTAGTTAGACAAATATTTTCCGAAATATTAAAAGATGAGTCTATCTCTTCAAATAATGAGTCAGACATGGTAGTGTTTTAAGAGTATAGAAAAATAAATTTTTGATTTTGACATTATTGTATTGTTGAAATATAATTGTAGGAAAAAATGTATTTGAGGAGAAAAAGTGTTCGCCGAGTGAAACATTAGTTTCAGCAAGAAAATAAATATTAACAAAATTATTAGAATAAAAAAAAAACACAATGGTAACAAAAATAAATTGGTAACAAAATCTCTTATGAATCTCATGTATGAATTTATACATGAAATGTAATTTAATTCTGCTAACATATTTAAATAATTTAAGTGTCCGATAAATAGCAATGATATTAAATGAATAATTCATAAAATTTATCTCCAAGTTTAATATATTGACATTGTTCACCATTATTTCATTTACACTTGTGACAGCGTAAATATTTGATACAAATATGGCGACGCCGCAAATTCTGTTAATTTTATATTTTGTTGTATAGTACGAGTAACCCGGTATATTATAATTAATTTCACTCGATGAATGCATTTCTGATAATATTATACAGTCAAGTCTATTTAATTGTTTAATAGTTATTAGAAATTCTTCGAAATTTTTTTCCAAAGATCTAACGTTCATGTGTATTATTATTAGGCTGGCTGTAGGTTATATATCTATAAAATCGTTTGTATTATTTACCGTGTCAAAAATCCTTACGTCTATTTTATATGAATTATCTATTGCGTTTATTATAAAGTCGTTCATTTTGAGGTAGTAATAAAAATTAACAATAATGTTGGCGCTGGGAATACACTTCACATTTGCAATTATAATATTACTTGTGTTGACTTTTATACTATCACTGCGTGTTAACACTTTGCGGGAGGGCTTTTCGCAATATTTTTTTGAAATATTGTGCAATTTATTTAGGTTTTCGTTAGACTTGTAAATAATGATATGCATCATTAGTCGTAATCGATGCGATCCCTCGCAATTTTCAGCATTTTGTTTCTATAGTTGCACCTAATACTGTTGGCTGCGTGGTCCGTGGTGTTTTTTTCTCCATATTTAGAATTTTGTCTGGTGCAGTTTACACATGCTGGTACTGTTTTTTCTCTTCCCGGACATTTTGAAAGGATGTGGTCACCCATGCAGTGTGGGCAAATTGGAGGGCTGGTTCGGTGTAGGCATCTTTTAGCCGTATGCATGAACATACAGCAATGAAAACATTGAGTTAATGGATCGCAATCTTCAATTTTTACTCGTTGAAACTGTATATTTAGTTTACCGAGTGCAAGGAGACTTTTTCGCATTTTGCCACTGGTTTCCATGATGTAGCTAGTGAATTGGCGCTGCTTTTCGTTTATGTTTGTGTTTTTTAACTCCGTTATAAGTGTGATTTTGTTGTCTTCACTTTCCTTGTAAACATCTTCAATTCCTTCATTCTGGGTAATTATTCCGCAAACTATTTCGTCTTCAGTAAGATTGGATTTTAATCCTTTTATTATTATTTTTGGTCTTTTCTTTTGAATTTCATTTACCACCAAATCGGTATTCAGTTTTTTTTATTTCGGCTGTTAAGGTATTTGCATATTCTTTTTTTGGGCATGATATTATTATTTTTTCTTCTTTTGTTTTTCTCAAACCATTTATTCCTATCTTTATGTTACTTAAATTTATTTCTTTTTTTATTATTTTTTCAATTTCTTCTGCTTTAGCATTATTTTTGGTGGACGAAATGATGATTGAGAATCTCTCTTCTTCTCGAGGAGTAACTTTGGTTGTTGATACTTTCTGGGCATATGATGGTGTTGTTGCGCTTTTCATTATTTTTTCAAAGTTTCCCACAAGCTGGTCGTTTTTTTCGATAAGTTTGTCTTGTAGTTGAATTATTTGCTGTTGCATTTTTAATATTTCAGATTTCACTTCATTGTCAAGATCGATAATAATTTTTTCGATGTTTGTTTTGGTTTTTGAGTCTTTAACGGTTTGTATTTTTTGAACTTCATTTTTTAGCGTACTCAACAACTCTTCTACCGTCATGAAAGTGTTACGTTGCGGTGTAACGAGAGCGCGAAGACAGTGCCGTGGGACGGGCTGCCGTTACGAGCGTAAGACACGAACTGATATTAACATATATTATACCTGTATTTTATTATTACTATCCACCTTTACGAATATGAATCTTCGAATCTTATGATTATTCTCACATACTGAAATTTACAAATCACTCTCGCTCAAGTTTTTTTTTCCAAAAAAACATTAAGTAGCAAGGAAGTGGGTTTTAGAAACAGATAAAAGAAGCCTACAATGTGGATGTAAATCAGAATTTGACCGCGGGTTTGGCAGACCCTTTCCCCCTCCTCCCCCCATCCCCACTCCCCCGGGGAGCCACGCCGGATTCTGCTACTAAACTTTCTCACAGATAAAAATAAAACTTTCTTTCTTTTTCACCACTCACTGAAATCGCTGTAGGCCGCTGAAGTTGAATCCAAAAATAAAAATATTTGTGAGAGTAAATATATAATAAAGGTTAATAACTGAACTTCACTGCGATTTATAGTCGCGCGATTCTTCACTTAAGGGAAATCTAACTGATACATTTCTCAACGTTTGCAAAAAATATATTGACATATTTAGCAGTACTCGCATCCTCATATTTCTCAGACATGTTAATAATAAAGTTGTTTTCCCAAATTTCCAGTGTCACAAAACTTGTAAAATCATCCATTGTTTGAAGTTAACCATTCTAATCTTCACTGATTACTATATTAGTTCCCTTTCATTCAACATCTAGTTTTGTTAAGAAAAGCCTCTTTTTAGTCAACGAATATAAAGTTTGAAGATTTATTAGGGCGCATTTCACGATATTTTTTTTCTTTATCTTTTGAATACTCCATTTATATACGGTTGAAACTTGTCGCATGAGAACGGTTCGTTGCAAGTCGAACACTCGGTTTTGAGTTCAACAGCTGGGCTTTAAAATAATTTGCCGGCTTCTGTGTTTCCTCCCTCCATAAGTCTCATCAAAGCCCATGTTCACACCTTCTTTTCCTCAGAATTGTAACATTTTTCGTTTATTTCATTTCTATTTATTGTAATTTACGTATTTCTATTATAATTGTTTGTACACGAGTATTCCATCTGCCTTTTTCACAGTCCGTATCATTTTACGAAGATTATTATCACAGCAATTATTTAACACAGAAAATATTATTGAATTATTATACATTCACAACTTGTTTCAACATTTTTTTTATCGCAAAAAAATTCTTAACGAAAAGTTACAATATTTTGATATAGGTACGCGCTACTTGTTATAATAAGAAATTCTAATTAATAATTATTTCTGGTGTTATTTTTTTTCTGATGCGACACCTCAAAAGAGCGCCCCTGTATATACAGTGTAAAGTCAGGCGATTATCTGGTGTTCCGCTACGTGCACGTACGTAGTGCACCGGTGCACCTGTGATCAATGCTGCTAGCTTCTTAGAGCAGGCTTCATTAAAATATCCGTAGAACAGGCTCAGCTTGCCCACATTCCGTCTGTTCATTAGAGATCGCTAACAATGTTAACAGTCTGTTAACAATGGATTGTTAATCAGACGGACAGTTAGCACCAAGAAATAACTATCATGTATTGTAGTTCTCCCCTGTCTAGAAGTGGCTCCCTAATTCAATACTACGATTAAAGAAACTATTTTAAAAGGGTACAGTTTTAGTTTATGTTACAAAAGAGAAATGTTATTTTTTGGTTATTCTTAATTCTTTCATTTACGTTTATATAAAGTATACCATCGTGGACTATATTATATCTAGTATATAACGTAATAACTATACCGTTAGTAAAATATTATCGTGGACTATATTATATCTAGTATATTACATAATAACTATAACGTTAAGAAAATAATATTTTCTGCAAAATCCATTAATTAATTTACCTTTTAGCAAATGTTCTTCAATGAAAAGGTCTTTCATAATATCTATGAACGAATTCTCTAATTAAGATTCTTTTACATCTACGTAAAATGCAAGAGAAACATTTCGATTGCTGCATTAAATATTCGTATTACATTAATATGAAAATTTCTTGTTAACTTTGTTTAATGCCGGAAATAAAATGGAAACATTTGCACCATCGCCCGGGGGAGGGAGAGACACATTTTGAAAAGCTTGGGTAGAATTTGTATTACCTCTAAAGTCTAAACAATAGAAGCGTAATTTTTTTCAAACAACAATTAAAGTTTTTAACCGGCCAATTGTACGGCCGTAACATGACTGCACATTTTTAAATTATATTTTCGCTTTGTTAGCCTTTTGTATTAGTGGTGTTTCAAAACAATGTGTTTTTTCGAAAATGGAATATCGTTTTAAACGTGTAAAATGTTGGCTGTTTTGAATATTTTCATTCCTATGCTATCTTTCTTTAAAAATAAATTTATTAATAGATTTTTGTTACATGCGTAGGTAAATTTATGTATGGAATATAAAAATAATTAGAGAATCCTTCTCTTTAAGCGGCAAGAGATATACACAAAGCAAACATGCTACTGAAAGAAAGAAATAGAAAAAAATAATAACTGCTAACAAAGAAAAGGTCAAATAAAAAGTTAAAATTGGTCAAGTTAATTAAAAATCCCACATAAGCAATGCCAGTGCATGGGTATACTGTTAAAGTCAACTTATGGTTATTTGAGGTTTATATTTGTAAAATAAAATGAATACCTGTTTTATATGTGGATACCGTACTGGCTGTAGCGAAATTTGAAAACGTCAATGAATAAATTAAATTTCATAGCTGCTGAACAGTTAGCTCCACATTTGCATACGGAAGCTTTTATAATTTAAAACAAAATCGAAGGTAGCACTCAATCATACAAAATAAAAGTAATAAAAAGCAAACAAACCTTCTCTGGCTCCATCAATTTTGCTTCGAACCACGTTCTGAGTCGCGACTTATACTTGGGAGGAATTGGAAGAACTTTTCTTACAGACTATAAGGAGCTTTTTGTGTTGATATCCGAAGAGCTTTCACTAACAAAGCCTTCCGTTCTGTATTATTATTCCTGGGATATTTTAATACCACCCGCCAACTTGATTAGCACTTGTTTTTAAAAGAAAACTTTATCCTTTGTGTGGAAAAAGGCGGCTTTCAATTTTGGCGAATATTATTTTTTTTTATATTATACAGTTCATAATAACATTATATAATATAAATCCGAAAGTCTATATTTGTATCGAATGTAGCCTCTCCCCATTATTGTCGAATATTTGGGGCAGAAAGATATATAGAATATTTGAGAAGTACCACCGGCATATTCAGATATGGTTACAGACATATTTAAACCCTTTTCAAGCAATATTTCTGCAGAACGTACCTCCTTGGCTATTCTGATATTCTTCTTCATTAGATTAGTATTTAATTTGTTTGTACACGTAAGAATACGTAATTTGTGGCTGATTATGTTATCATTAAGCGCGGTATCTAAAAATATTCTGCATTTCCTGCATGTTGTCATTGTATAACTATCACTTAATTTTCTTGAAAAACCGATTGTATGCATGCGTTGAGAGCAGAAAGGATATAAACTTACGCTAAAATCTACGTTCATAATTTTAATAATGTGAGGAATGCCAACCCTTTAAAATAAAGATGAAATACCTGTTCTAACTGCATAACACAATAATGTTACATTCGACGTAAAATAAAGCGTAAATTAAATTCCAGTATTTGCGCGTAATTGTCGTAATTTTTAGAATTAAATTGCTTCCGTAACAAATGGACTACATGAAATAAATTGTATTGTATGTGCCTTTTGCACTATCTATTGCAATTTCGATAAAAGCTTTTGTGCACTTTGACGCCCAGCTACTCAATAACACAAATTCTCACTAAACGGGAGCACTTTGAGCAATGGGTAATTCTGGAAATGTGTTTTATTTGAATTCATCAGAAATTTCACAAATCTCTACTAACTAACTAACCATCACGCCGTTTCCCCGAAGGGGTAGGCAGAGAGGACGGACCGCCAAACAACTCGGTCTTGGCACACACTTCTTGCCTCATTCACATTCATACATCGTCTCATACATACTCTTTTATTATTCTGACTCTTGACATGGCCCGACTCGAGTATCTGATTCACTTGATCGTGCCATGTCTTCCTCGGGCGTCCCCGACTTCTGCTACCATTCGCATTTGCATCATATATCCTCCTTACACTCCTATCTTTGCTTATTCGCTCTACATGCCCAAACCATCTAAGCGTCCCTTTCTTAATCTTACTCATTACGCTTACATCAGCCTTGCACTCTTTGCGGATCTCCACATTCCTCACACGATCAAACATGGTTTTACCACACATACGCCTCGGGGATCTCATTTCAACAGCATTCAATCTACTTTCATCATTTTTTGCCAGTTCCATGCCTCAATTCCATACATCAAGGTAGGTACCAGCACTCCGTTGTGGACTGCTAATTTCGCTTTTTTGGACATTTTTTTGCTAGCGCCAACTGCGTTCAGTCCTCCATTAATGGAATTACCTGCATTTACCCTTCTTTCAATATCTCTGTCAGCCTTCCCATCTCTCGTAAACATACTTCCTAAATACACAAACTCATCCACCTGCTCCAAGTATTCTTCATTCACAACTATATTGCACACTATTTTCGTACTCTCTCTTTCAAACACCATTACTTTAGACTTACTTACATTCATCATTAACTCATTCTTGTAGATCATCTATTAGCAATCAGCACCGCATCATCAGCATACAACAGGCAACATACTTTCAAATTACTCAAATTCGCGCCCAATCCCACCTCTTTCAATTCTTGCATACAATTATCCATGTATAGATTGAATAACCACGGTGACATTACGCAGCGTTGTTTAACACCTTTTGTGATATCAAACCACCCCGTAAAACCACCGTTTACCCTAACACATGCAACGCTTCTCTCATACAGAGACGCAATTGCCTGAGTCAGATTTGTATTCACTCCATACTTGGACAACACCAATCTCTACAGTGAATCCATTAAGACATTTTTAATGTTAATTGATTGAAATTTTTGTAAACGTAGAACGTGGAGAATAACAAAATCCCACAAATATGCTCCTATTCTGAATAAATTTTCATAAATCAAAGTTTTGATCTTTTAGTTCTTTTTAAGTTTCTTTAAAACTTATTCCACACACAGTAAGTACGCCACACATTATGCAAATATTTGTAAATAGGTTCCACGTATTTTGTTTATTGTTATCAAGTTTAATTTGTTAAACTTTATTTAATGTTTAAGTTTTTCTTTATTTATTCAATAATATTATTGTTCTATTTGCCAAAAAGTTATTAACATATTTTGCCGAGTAATTTTTAGTACGCGCGACAGTTGTTTCGCCTTTTGAGGTATCATAAAACTGTAATTTGTAAAACATTATAATTTGTAACAATTATTTTACAAGCAATAATTGTTCGCCTGAAACACTCATCCACATTGAAAAATCTCCTGATAAAAGATACATGACGCCAACGGGACTCGAACCCGTGTCCCTTCGATTTCCGGTCGACAGCTCTGACCACTGAGCTATGGCGGCTTATCTCTTACCCGCGAAATTATTCAATATATACTAGTGTTTCATTCAACAATTACTGCTTGTTAGGGACACGGGTTCGAGTCCCGTTGGCGTCATGTATCTTTTATCAGGAGATTTTTCAATGTGGATGAGTGTTTCAGGCGAACAATTATTGCTTGTAAAATAATTGTTACCCTTTGTGCTATGCATAAAAATCTTGTCTCAAAACATTAAGTTTACTAAAAAATAATAATTATAATTTGTTTTATTATTGTATTACAGACCAGACGAATTTGGTTTTGTCGTCGGACAAGAAGACAAGTAGGGCAACCTGACGAATCCACTAAATACATTTATTGTACTGTCTACGCCTCGGTAAATACAATTTTGTATGAAGAGCTGTTATAAAAATTTGCCAATTATTATTATTGTTTATGTCAATAATACTTCCCAGCAGTTAGTGTAAGGGCACCAGATGCCACCAATCACGAAGATCGGTGCATCACCCTAAGGCTTAAGGGATTGGTGATGGTGAATGGGAGCCCGCGAGAACATCTGGAGGCCAAAGTCGCGACGATCGGAGCTTTGACCAATGGAAGGGTCTTTCCCCAACGGAAATCCGAATCACGCACTCACATCGCGCAATGTATCGCGTCTGGCGTGCTTACAAATGCTGAAAGAAACCCCCGAAGGGAAGAGGGTCGTTTTGCCGAACTAGGCTAGAAGTTGTTCCAGATTTGATTATACGAGTGAATAGTTATCGCTCAGTGTACCTACCTAATTCTCAAGAAATGACAACGTTACTTGGTGTGTTAGTAGTTAGTACGTTGCTTATATAATAATAATATTTTTATGATTTGACTAGTGCCTTTTTTGGGCAAAATCACTTCAAGGGCGCTGTACAAATATATATTATATTTCAACAAGATCTGTCTTATTACGAACTATGTACTAGTTAAAATATTAATTTATGGTTAACAGATAGTAAAATGTCGAGGGTACTACTTTACACGAACGCCGTATTTACAATAGCTGCATCCATGGCAAACTATTCTGTATTAATGGACGTTTCTTTCATACCCATAATTTGAGAGGCGTGTATGGGTTCCGCCGCTCCGGGAACCATTAATTGGATAACTTACACCTCCACCATAGGTCATCCTAACTGGTTAGCTACGTTTGGTGACTTATCAGGAGTGCCGGGTTTATGGGGTGAGAATCGTCCATGGCGGCGGATGCGTCTGCCCACCTACTTTGTGGCGGGCCGGATTTGGAGAGACTGATTGAAGGAAATTTTTTTTACCTCTCCAGAAGGACTCTCGCAGTAAGAGGGATGAATTCAAACGTCCATCAGTCCTGTACACACTGACCCCCAGATTCTTACACACATCTAATACATTTTTCCATCCCAGATCATTCTTCTCCGTCCTCTCCGCCTTAAAAAACCCTCTACATAGCATACCCAAAGATGACAGGGGCCCTGAGGGAAGCTATTTTCCTCAGGGCCTCCTGTGTTGAGCTAATTTAATAAAAAAAACTTTCGTCTTAAAACATGAACTACCCAACATTCCCGATTTTGAGGAAATTTACCATACCACCCAAGTTCGACATATCATTTAGAGTGATGTTACTGGTCCTTCTTGTAGGATTATTACAAACACAATATGTGATAAACTCAATATATTTATTGTGGATTGAATGAAACATGTCTTTAGAAATGATTTAAAATCGTAAAAATTGCCACAAAACCACGAGGAGCCAAGGGACTAATGCCTAGGGTTGGGATAGGTGGCTCTCTAACCTCTCTTGTTAGATATATGCTGGACAACTAATTTGTTCATCCCTTTATTCCTATGCATTTGTTAAATCCTGCACTTTTTAAATACTGAGTACATGGGTCATCAACTTTTGCACAGTTCTATCGATAATGTGTTTATATTAACGGCAATACGATATTGATCTAATTCCCTCCCTATCTAAATATTCTGGTAATATTGTTGATACCTACTATATTTTGACTGGAATTTTAGTCTATTCCTCTGAGACAATACACCGTTAAGAATACCTTTTAAAAAAGTAAAAGCTACTGAAGCGAATATCTCGTATACCTTGTTAGATGACAATCATTATCTGTTCTATGCCGTAAAATATTTGATCGTCCTGCTTCAAGCAGAAGTAGTTCCCAGGGATTTGGGGGCTTAGAAAGGGTGATCGGTTCCCGAGTAGATTGGCAAAACTTCAAATCTTTCTTTACGAACTTCGTCCTTGTTTCGGATGTTTGGATTTCGCCTTTTAGGCCTGAGTTTCTCCCAGAAGACTAAAATTTTCAGCAATTTTGGGCGAGACAAGAAAAGAAGTGTTGGGGATTTGAGGTAGAAAGATAAAACCGACATTTTGAGATACTTTTATTTTGTTTTTCGGTTTTTTTTTTTGTTTTGTAATATCAAACACGTTTTTTTAAGTTCGGCTCGTAAATATGCCTTCAGCTCGAAAAAATACCTACAATTTACTAATTAACCTTGCCCGAGTTTCATCTTTTTTTTCTTACGCCTTTTTATGGATTAAAACACCCATAAAACTTTCTATCGCTTTTTTATTAATTATTGGACAGGTTTACCTTGAATAAAATATTTCAAAATCAAAAGTATTGCAGAAACAATACGAAATCTTTTCTAATTTTTTTTGCGTATTAGATTTCCATTAGCTCGATTCTGGGGTGGGTTTAGTGACGGAAGTTTTAAATACATGGAAATAAAAATCTGCGAAATGTTCAATGTTCATATCCACATTGTTTTCGGCTCACTTTTCAAGTGCTTTGAAGATAATTTTTTAAATGTATATTTTTAAGCACGATATTAAAATAATTGTAAGTACTTAAGTAAAATCGAGTTTTTATTATTTAAAGTTACACTGCAACGATTTACGGCTTTTTGAATGCACTGCAAACAAAAAAGAATATAATTCAAGCATTATATTTATCCATTCCTAAGAGCTTTTGTGTTCGCGCCAACTTCAAGTCTTGGAATGAAATTATTATGCTCAATTTGCAAATGGCTTAAATTATTTTCACCTGCATTCTTATGACCACAAAACAAAGCTTAAATCTGGCAGCTTCCTGCTGGGGATCTTACAACAATATTCAGGATACAAAGGAATAAATATTCATGATGGTCCTTTCTGATTTGGTGCCCCCAGCTTCCTCTTGCCTATGTATTATTATTTGAATTCGTTGAAATGTTCTTCGCTTTGTTGTACGCCTCAGGGTATTTCTTGTCTCGGCCCAAATTTCCCAAAGAAAATTCAGCAAGAAAATACGAATACAGTTAAAACTTCCGGGTCCAGTCAATTTTGACCTTGAATTTGATTTTATTTTATCGCGCGCAAATAAACAATAATATTATTTTAGGTTATTGGGAAAACTTTAAGCGGTAAATAAAATTAAAAATATCCTGGAAGATTTTTTTCATTCATGCAACTTTCCTTTCTCCTTTTACTAATTTCTACTCCAATACTTTATGACCAGACACTTTTCTCTCTTTGTTAGTTTAAAGTTTTAAGTCAGTCTACGATGGTGGTAATAAATCAAATTGTTTAAAGCGAAGAACCCAATTCATGCATCTAATCTACAAATACTCATGCATATTATATCAAAACAGTATTTGCCAGTATTTTCTCTTGTCGGCACTCATTTTGAACAAAACATATAAGAGAATTGTATATACTCTTAAATTGAATAATAATATATGATATTGAACATGGTTTTAAAGCACAACTTTGATTTTGAACAATATGTACAATGCAATAATATAAAACATTAAAAAAAACAAACACATAACATTTATTTAACAAATGGGATACATATTATGTTGTAACTTAAGGGCTGGTTTTTTCAAGCGTAGTCATTATTATCTCGAGTGGTCTTTGATACCCCTATCATCTCAATAGTACCATTGTGTCTCTATTCTATCCTTTCCGATTCTCTACTCCTAGTCCTAGTTATCCCTTTCCCGTTCACAACCTTCCTCGTATCTACGTCTTAGTCTGGTTTATTACGTTATGTATTTTTTACCTTTCTTACCATCGCCTTACTTTTCGTAAAATCATACAAAATATAGTCGAGGTCAATAAATCACTTTTTTTTTTAAATAAGGTGCATTTTTGTAGTACGTCTTATAAAGTGGGGGAGATATTTTTATCTGAATAACACACAAAAGTCCCAACTGATTCCAACCGTCTGGATTACGGCATCCCCGATTGAGGTACATTGTGAGAATGCAGGTAGTGGAGATGGGAAAGAATTGGAGAAGAGGAAGGTGTTGGCTGTTCAGATCTGGTCGCCAAACACAGCTTAAAACGTGGTATTACACCAGGGCGATATTTAAAATGTCTTCCACTCTGGAACGTGCATATATTATTTTAAATTAATTCATTGTGAAAATTTAATTTAATTGGAAACAAATTCATAAAATAAAATTTACTTGCGCACGCTGGGATTTGAACCCACGACCCTCGTATTGTTAGTTGAGAACCTTACTCCTCGGCCACGGAGGACGTCAAGGAATAGCTCAGTTTTATGACTCAACCTGAAAATCCAGTTTGCCGAGAAGTTGTCTATTTTATTCATTCCTAACCAAGGTCCAAAAAGTAGTTTCGGGTTCAACAAATTGCTGTGTTTGTTTAGGATTCCGTCGTACGATTGCATAATCAAAGACTCGGGGAAATCCACTACAAAGAAATGACCAAGTACAAAGGTTTCAGACAAATCACGGTGAATGTTTCTGAATACCAAATCGTGCTACATTTTTTATGTGAATATTTCTAATTATGTGTTTTAAAAAAACATTATAAAATTTTTTTCCGCTTATATTACATTTAAAATGTCCGTATTATATTAATATAAAAAAAAACAAAAACATTAAATGAAAAGGCTATATTTTCGGAATAACTAAATGTGTAAAACCACAAATTGTAATATTTAATTATTGAAGATAATATTAGCGATTTTTAGGCGAAAATTTAAAACAGAGAAATCATTAAAAAGATACGGTCACATCTGGGACTTGAACACAGGAACTTCTACAACTGCGCTGAAGGGACCCCATTATCCTAAGGGATAATGGGATGCTAAGGGTTCTATTACCGCGGTTGGTAGTCGCCTCAGCAAGGCAAAGGTCCTGCGTTCGAGACCGAGATAATATCTTTTTTCTGATTTTTCCGTTTCAATTTTTGTTTAAATATCGCTAATATTATGTTACGAAGAAAAAAATAAAATGTTTGCATGCAATTATACATACATATTTATTAAGGACTCTACATATAATATTTTTGCATCGGATAAATATAATATATAGGTTGAAAAGGGACGTATTTGACTGAGGAAGGAATCACTGGTTAAATCCTGACATTATTTGTAAAAAAAATGTATACGAAATCTCCGTTGACTTTTTGACGTTTTTTTCAAAAACAATATATTTTTTAAATATTCCACATTTCGTCACTCACCCCTCACAACCAACCGACTTGTCCAATACCTACTCTTTTTAAATATTCCACATTTCGTCACTCACCCCTCACAACCAACCAACTTGTCCAATACCTACTCTTTTTAAATATTCCACATTTCGTCACTCACCCCTCACAACCAACCAACTTGTCCAATAACTACTCTTTTTAAATATTCCACATTTCGTCACTCACCCCTCACAACCATCCAACTTGTCCAATACCTACTCTTTTTAAATATTCCACATTTCGTCACTCACCCCTCACAACCAACCAACTTCTCCAATACCTACTGTTTTTAAATATTCCGCATTTCGTCACTCACCCCTCACAACCAACCAACTTCTCCAATACCTACTCTTTTTAAATATTCCACATTTCGTCACTCACCCCTCACAACCAACCAACTTCTCCAATACCTACTCTTTTTAAATATTCCACTTTTCGTCACTCACCCCTCACAACCAACCAACTTCTCCAATACCTACTCTTTTTAAATATTCCACATTTCGTCACTCACCCCTCACAACCAACCAACTTGTCCAATACCTACTCTTTTTAAAAAATATTTTTAGTCAAAAAAATATCACTGGAGAACAAAATTCATTTACTTTTTACTCCAAATAATGTCACGAACCACTGGTTAAGGTAAGTCAAGTACGTTCCTGAACATCCTGTTTATATAATAATAATTTATTTATTTATTGTTTCTTTACATTGTAACTATTTTTACGTCAGAATTTTTAACCTCACTAGGACAAGCCTATGTTGAATAAAAATAAAAATTAAATTGTTTAATATTATTTTGCTAATTTATATAGCGCCGTTTTGGTGAAAAATCACCTCAAAGGCTCTGCTCAAATGATGTTTAATTAATTTAATTTACAGAAAGAGAATATAAAAAATTAAATTGAAGAATATGTGAATATGAGTTAGTTAGCGCCCTTTGTGGCAGCTGGACGCGTCATGCCGTCTTCCAACCGCTTTGTGTTTTTTTTTAGTATTTTCAAGGGAAACGAGGCAACATCCTTTTGAAATTATTTTAAAAATCAGTGAATCAACATTTTACCAATTTTAACAACTTACCAATTAGTAATCAGAACTTCGAAATTGTGCTAAAAAATCGAAAGTTGTGCTAAAAAATATTCTAAATTCGATGAAGTTGAACTTGGGACGAGAATCGGTAACTGTAGGTACGCCAGATGTTTTCAATGGAATTCTTGGAAGCCCTAACAAGTGCCCAGGGTAATTTATTATCCCAACAGTGGCTTTTATTGCGGGACAATGCACCACTAACATAATCACCAGGAATAAGTGTACAAGGAGATGGACTTGCCGAACGTCACAGCGATGCTGCCAAGGTTTGTTATCTATGTGAGGATACTGTGACAGCGCTTAATTAGCAGCAGACACCTACCTGGACGGATGACGAACCTCGTGCTGGCACTGTTGGTGGGCGCGGTGCACTCTTTCGCTGCAGCAGTTGGTCCAGCTTCCTCACCACCTAGGATTCTTGCTGCAGAGTCTCCATCCTCTATCTTCGTCGAATATCACAGCGGTGCTGCCAAGGTTTAGAATCCATGAGAGGACATTGTGTCAGCGCTCTATTAGCAGCAGACACATACCTGGACTATGACGAACCTCATGCTGGCACTCTTGGTGGACGCGGTGCACTTTCTCGCTGCAGCAGCTGGTCCAGTTTCCTCACCACCTAGGATTCTTGCAGCAGATTCTCCATCTTCGTGTCACCTGTTTCTGTACTTCATTTTATTTAACTTAATTTCAATTTCAATTTGTAATATAGATATATATTTTTTTTGTAATATCTGCATTAACTGTAAAGCGCCCCTGAGGTGATATGTCACAAAAGCGGCGCTATACAAATCATCCAATAAATAAATAAAATCAGTTACGGTAGGAAAAGATTGGTAATTTTGGTCTTTTTCCGGATTTTTAGAACATTTTTGTATATTTTATATGACGATGAAATGTGTATTCACTTAAATTCTTTAGACTTATGAGTATATAATAAATTATTAATTTTTCTCTTCCCAAGCCTAGTTTACAGTTAGGTACCTACGCAATATTTATTTTTTTTGTAAAGAGTAGGTACATTTCTGGGAAAATACATATTTTAGGCGTTGTAGACAATACATTTTTCTTATATCATAGAGTTTTGCTTCTTGGAACAATTAAATGGAGGGGTATCTTTATACAACATCATTTTTAGTATAAGTTTTTGAGCGGTTTTTAGTGGTTTAATTTATTTTAAATACATAAATCTTTTCAAATATGATCATTGGACAAATACTACGATTCAGAACAAACTGAACTATGCTAAAATATACTTAGATCCTCAAGCAACCACAAATTAATGTAAAAGCATCCACCAATATTTTACAAAAATACTAAGTAATTAAAAGGAATATTTAAAGATTTTTTTATCATTGGTTAAATATGGTGAAAAAATAATGTTATTTATGGTAATTGTACAAAATTGACAAATACGGTATTTGAGCTTCATCGAACACATGTGATGCTTTGCAACACAGGTTGGGGGAAGATTATGCCCCTCGGGGCATGACCGTGGAAGTGACTGGGGAGGATCCCTCTCTTAGTTATTAGGTAGTAGCTTCGTCCTCAATAGATCGAAATCCATTTTTTTGCAGTTAACGATTTCATCGATGTATTTGTTTATATACATGGTTTTTTATCCTGTTATTCTGTTCGTACAACAATATGTACCCACGTTGTTGTGTTAATGTGCTCTTATTTGCAAATTTATTGATAATATTTAAAGGTTCAATATACAATGAACAGCTAACGATAGTAAAAATACAAAAAAATCATACTGCTAAATGAATACTACGGTTTTATTAATTTTTTTATGATGCGGTGACACAGTTCGGTACAATATGCAGGATATTACTAACCTCCATCACAGAGCCCATAGTCTAGAACTGAAGAAGGAACTAGAAAGAAACTGAACCTTGTAACCCTTTCCATGATTGGATAGATATTTCGTTATTCGGTCATCACCAGAATGTGTGGCATGTGAAGACATTAATTAAATTGAGTAATTTCCCGACACGTACATCTAAGCGCTTGTAATACAAAATTAAGTAAAAAGTGTAGTTGTTTCAAAATGTTTAAAAGTGTGGGGATTCGATCGTCTAAATTGGATTTTCTAAAGTTTGTCGCCGAAACTTTTCACTTTTTGCAACAACCGCCGCGAGTTACCAAACACGCGAGGCGCATGCAGCTGGGGGCGTGCACTCACTTGATTGCAGCGAGAAGATTATTTCTCCATATATATACATAGTTTTTGATGATAGTAGCAATAGTATCGATACTCTTTTTTTCAATATTTTTTCTAATTGTTCCATTAAAACTATTTTTTATTTATTTATTTGTTTTATATTTTTTTACAACTGTTTAAAAGAATGTGACCTTAATGGGGTACCCCAATGGGTAATTAAATAAACGGTTCCACGATAAAACAGAGAAATGACAAAACGAAACATAGCAGAAAAAAAACCAACCCTTCTAAACCCATTATTTTATCGTGTTCCGTTCTGACGCTGTTGTGTCATTTGGTTACCAAAATAAATAAATAATGGCACCGAGTTGTCAATTAAAGTAATTTTTCAGAGATACGTAGTTCATGCTGAAATTACATAACCAGCTTAATTTTTTTTTGCATTAACTCTGGAGGCCTTTAGGAAAATAATTTCCCTGTGCCAAGGGCCTGTGTCATCTTTGGGGATATTGAGTGGGGGGTCTTTTTGAAGAGAGGAAGGAGTGAACGTGGGTCTTGAGGAGACCCATATTGTAGGAGCAAGGAAACACAGAGGCCGGCAAATCGTTCCACAGCCGAGCTGTTGAACTCAAGAACGAATCTAAGAAACGACCCTTACTCATGTGACAAATGTCAACCATGTGCATATGTTGGGCACACGTTTGGCGTGTTTCCTGAATATGCACCAATGCCAAATAGATCAATGACGCTAGTTCCTTCGAGCATCTTCCATTGTAATACCAGTAGAATAAAGACATCATACCTGCCTGATGCCCGTGCTATAAAAATGACAATCCGTTTATTTACACAATAGTTGTTAATAGCTGTTCACAATAATAATAAAATAATTCTGGAGTTATGCACAAAATGGTTGCGTTGACCTAGACATTCCAGATAGAAAATACTCATTTTTTATGACGCCATAGTTAACGTTCTAGAGGGATTTCCGCTCTTTACACAAATACATAAATAAATAATCTAAAACTCTGTAGATCGTGATGGAACTTGTACTGCAGGCATAAAATTGTTGTTTTGACCCAAAAATTCTAGATAAAAAATAATGCACAAATTTTAAGACACAGAAATCACCGTCCGTGAGTTGTTTCTTCTCTTTTAATGTTTGTCCTTCTCTCTCTTTGATAAACTTTTCATCTTCATTGTTAAATTTAAATTAATGATATAAAACAAACTGACATTATTTTTAGGTCTTTTGTGCAAATTTAATGGATTTTTCATGTCGTTACGTATTCGTCGCGAGACATTAATACGAGTACATCAAACAAACAGAAACTTCTGATACAATTACGATTCGAGACTAAAGCCGGCCGTACACCGCGCACCGTACACTACAGTGTTACTGTATGGAGAGGCTTACAAAAGAAAACTTTTCTCATTATACGCGGCTTAGGATATACAATATAATAAACATTTACTGAATTACTTCATATTTCATATGAGATGGTGGATAAGGGATGATATAAGCTATAAGCAACCCGTTTCCGAGGAAGGGAAGACTTTAATAACATTAGGGCGGATAGTTAATAACTTGGCAAGCTGGAGGATGCATCTTTCACTTAAGTACTAAGTGCCCGTTTGAAGCTCTACTTCCACTCTAATACTAATTTTGTTGTTACCATGGCTCACTTGGAAATCTGTCTGCAGTTATGTAGTTCTGTTTACCCATGGACCTGGAAATCTATCTGAAGTTAGTTCCATTTACCTATCGACCTAAAAATTCGATTGAGAAAATTTTAAGGGATTAAAATACAACATACATTCCACCAACTTATCTAAAACGACTTTTAGACAAATAAATATGAAATATATTTATCTATAAAATTCTTGAATATCCCCTCCCCCCTCTCTTGCAATAAAAACAACCACAATGTTGCAGCCTAACAAAGATTTCCTCTTATTTTATGTTTATCTTGAAATATTATAACATACTTACAAAAACATACATCATTAAAAAAGTGAACATGCTCGACATTAATAATAATTTACACACAAAACCATGTACAATGTGATTTTAGGATGGGCCACCCCAGTAAGGTCACGTTCTTTTCGACTTTAGTAAAAAGTTATAGAATAAAATAAAATATATACTCGTATATAAAAAATTACTTCTATTACTTATCCTCCACGGAAATCATTTTTGAAAAAAATTGGGTGATAATTTTTGGGTTGTTACGCCGTGTTGCACTTTTTTCCTTCTTTAGCGAACGTTGAACAGCGTTACAGTGCCCTTTATCATGATATTTTATACTTTTGAGCGTGAAGCTTCGTTCTTAAAAAGTATACATGCCTCTAACTCCAATAAATACGTTTACATAATATAATGCGGTAATCACGGGAGAAATTTTAAGGTAAATTAACATCAGTTTCTCATTTCTAGCTTTGTTAAGCGACCAACGCCAACAAAAACAGCTCTATAAAATTGAATAATCCCCTATTTGATCATAGATAAACATATCGTTCTGAAAATCAGGAGGAAAAATTATTTAAGCAGATTTCGACAAAACGCAAAATTTAAAATTATTTATCAGTATTTTTTTTGGTTTCTCCTAGAAAGCTCATCTGGGTTATCTTAACGTTTGATAATATTTTTTAACTGGTCCATTTTAAAGTAATTGAACTATAAACTTGTTATTTTATAGCAATTTGTTTTGCTTAGGGTGAGATGCTGATTAATTACATTGAAATTCACCTCCGGGTTTTACTCCGAGGAATTCATTTGTAATGTAATTTTTCCCCGGGTTATGGATTATACCAGGATCATATAAGACGGTCGGTAAGACAGATCGTCCGTCTTTCTTTATATTTTATAGAGAGGGTTACAGGTTCCTTAGGTTGAGCCTTAAAGCATTCGGGAATAAAAGCTCCGAAGCGTATTGTGCATAATCCCGGGAAGCCTTCTGAAATTCACGACGATACGTCAGACGATTGAAAGGTGATCAAAGGGTGGATGAACATCATAAATAAAGTTTAAATCCTGTTTTCATTGGGTGGATTCTGAAAGCTCACCGGGTGTTTTAGGAATGAGATTAAGTAATTAATTATGGAGGGATTTGGAATCAATACACTTCCTTTAATTCTGTATATAAAGATGTTTTAAACGTTTAATGTGAAGCTAATTATAAATTAATCTCATTGATCCCTCACGTCTTCTAAATTCTATTTAGTGTAAGTTTTGTAAATCTATTTCCTAATATTATACCGCAGCAAATTCCAAAATTCTTATTATCATCAAAATGAGTCCTTGCCAGTTTTATACTGAAGAAATTAAAAAAAAACCTATTTTTGAGTCACCGAGAGTTAAAAAACTCATTTAAACTCTTGTTTCGAATTCTCCTGTTTGAAAGTAGAATCGTTTGAATTTAAAACCGGCGAGTTGTTTCCTGGAAGTTTAATATTGAGCAATCAATTTCACTTGTCATCTGTCACTCAGTTCATACCACTAGTTACTACCCAGCTTAACAATTCTATTTTTTCCACCAAAAAGTTAGGAACGAACATCCTATATATGTGGCGTCTGGTTTTATTTTTAAATAAAACATATATTTTTTTATGTAGTACCTAGAAATTCCAGAATGAAAAACGGCTTAATTTTCATTACGCCAGACTGCACACGTTCTAAATTTTTTGCTGCTTCAGACATCAGACACCTAGATGAAAGTAGAATTAATACCCACCTGAAGATTTTACTGCCTATTATTAACATTTTTAAATTTAAAAATAAATTCTTGGATAATTTGCAAAACAACTTTAAACTCTAACCAAAATTACATTTAAAATCCTTAACAACTGTTCGAGCTATATCTACCAACATTTAAATAGGACTTATGCATAAATTAATTTAAATAATTGGCGTTTAGAGGAAGAGGTGCTTATAACTACAACTAAGCGCAGTCCTCCCACCTAATGCTCACGTGTGACACGCTTTAAAAGCTTATTGGCCCACTGAACTGAATGTTAAAACAATTATCATATAGATGAACGAAAGAAATTCCATTTTGCCAATATACTCGTAATTAAGACCCTTAGACTCCTAAGCTCATTGAAATTTTCTTCTGATACTGGCCACTCATTATGGAAAAATCTCTAAGGTAGCCGCTGAAGTAGTAGGAATAGGGCACCAGATGACACCAGATGGCGCCTTATTGAAGCGATTGATTCCCGACCCGACGGAAGAGGCTGAGATTTTGTTCAAATTCACCGAAGTGAGGTAAAACTGACCTTACTTTTAGCGTACATATTGCACTTCCGTTGGTTTATCTCTTCGGCGCTATAAAAGTTTATTATATTGACCCACGTGCGCGGGACGCTATTTCGATAGGCGATTAACCGATTATAAACGCAATAAAATCGGTCGGTGAAATTACGAATCGCGGTAAATCGGACGGATAATCGAAATAATCGAAGTGTGGCCGAGTGTTAACGTTATTTCGAGTAAAATCAAATTTTAAATGGACCTGGAATGATAATTATTATGGCATTTGTTTATCACCGTACGGGCGAGAAATTTTAAATTGTAACGCACCACATTGCAAAGTATGTATCCTCGATACATTTATGCGGTTGTTTGAATTAAATATTCAATTCTTCATCGCAAAAATTTCTTCAAATTTTTATATGTACTTATTTAAGTACCTACCTAGAAAATTTAAAACTTTATCCACGTTCATTTATTGTTTCTAACTGTTTTTTTTTTGTTTCAGGTCACTACAACACGTTTTATACGAGGAAGGCAAAGCTGATGATTTAAGGTTAGCTGTTTTATAATAATAACATTGTGTAAATTGTCTTCTTCTCAACTCTTATATTCTTTTTATAGCGCCGTTTTGTGATTCAATCACCTCAAGGGCGATACTAATAAATTAACACGTATTTGATCATCGAAGAGGGTAATATCAAAACCTCTCCACGAAAATATGAAAGAAACTAAGAAACAAAAATCCATATCCAATCCAGATCCTCCAGTTTTACCAGGACTGCCATCTCTACCAATTGATCTATTGCCACTTAATTAAATTCTATTGTTGTTGATTTGTTTAATTCAATGATTAACTAATATAATGAGGTTTATTAGTTTCAATAAGATAATCCTAATATTTTAATATTTATTAATTAGTAAAAAAATATTTATTGGGTCAGATTTTGTAACGCATATATTGAAACGATATCATACAGTGGAAGGAAGCACTGACAACTAGAATTGAAAAATAAATTTTCTAAAACTTTTACTGGAAACTTGCGCTAGGTTGAAGTTTGTTGCGATAGCTAGTAGCTTGGAGTGGTCGCTAGAATAAGTCGGAAGATCCAACCTTTAACTTCCTTGTGGCAGTAATAATATTTTTATCATGAGCTTAATTTGATCATGAATTTGAAATTGGCTAGCTATTCCTTTTGGAAGGTTGTTTTGGGTACCGCCGCCCGGGGAACCATTAATTGGACAACCAACACCTCTGCCATAGGTCACCCCAAGAGGTTCGCTACGTTTGTTGATTTAGCAGGGGTGCCCGGGTTCATCGGGTGTGGTGTGTTCAGGATGCGCCTGCCCACTAGCTGTGGGCATGCCAGGTCTGGAGAGGCTTGTTTGACAGACCCTTTAACCTCTCCAACTGGTCTCTCGACCCATCGCCGTGCGCCGCAGAAGGAGGGATACATTCATTTTTTTAATTTCACATTTTACTTCTAATATTTTTGTAGGTTTGTAGATTTTCCTTGGTGATTTTGTTGGCGTCTACCTCCCAAGTATAATTCAGTGCAAAGTGAAAGTGCGCAGACACTAACTAGATGTAAATACATCATCATAAGTTCACATCCAAAGCCGAATGTGATTTCCGTCTAATTGAGTAGTTAGTTAGGAGTATATGGTTGGATCCGGAATATCTGGGAAGTAAAGTCTATCCCGGAAATTAAAACATGCGGGTGAAATTTGTAAGATTGGATTATCTCATTGCTCAAAACAGAATCTACCGATCTACTGGGTGGCTTTCAACAAATCGTAAAAACAAATTCAAACTGATCATCGTATGGCTTCTTGATGATCATTATTGCAGCTTGTAGCAGTTGGGTGGGTTCGCGTTAGGAAGTGATTTTGATGGAAAATATGGACGTTTGTGGTGAATTTTACATTGATTTTGATTGAACTAATAATAAGTTTGGAAAATATTGCGCTGTTTTAGTGATATGATTAAAACTTTAAATATCGTTGTTTTTCAGTCCCAACTGCTCCATAGTGAAACTATGGCATCCACAATTGGGGTATGTTGTGAGGCTGAAGGTAGTGGGGACGGGAAGGAGATGGGAAAGAGTAAGGTGGGAAAGTACCTGCCTTTCCGGATCCGGTCACCAAACACGGCCAAAGCCATTTCAAGCAACGTTTCAATTCTGAATGGTGGTCTTACACCAGGACGATACTGAGAGTATCATCTACTCTGTACCATGCCGCAAATATATTATACGATATTTTAAATGAATAGTTTGTGAAAAAACACAAATTCATCAAATAAAATTTACTTACGCACACCTGGATTCGAACCCGCGACCTCCAGCTTTCTAGTCGAGAGCCTTACCCCTCGACCACGGAGGCCGTCAAACTTTGCTGAAATATAAATATTTATCCATTTAAATAAAGATGTGTTTGAAAAAAAAATCAAATTTTAAGGACACACCCATCAGTAGCCATTTTTGTAAGAACAGGTTTTACAACTCTTGGGGACTTGATTTATAACCCATATCCTATAGAGAGCTTTTATATCTGACCACCTCACCAGAATCCCGACTGCAGTGTGACTATGCAGTAGTCACTTGTGATCAGGAAGCAGTTTTCTCACTCGCGAGTTGCAGTGTAAATTAGACCCCTCAGGATTATGTATACTTAACACTTGTATGACTGAATTGAATATGTAAAGCCTATTTAATTGTAATGAATGTGTTTTAGAAAAAGGCTCCAATTTGGTGAAGAAGAGTATCAGGAGAATAAATATATAAAGTGTAACTTGATGAACGGAGAAGGTGAACCAAATTATTGAGTCATATCCACAGACATATGAATATTAATAGACTAGAAATTAAGGATGAGGGGTAAAATCAACTGTTGAAGAACGAAGAGGGTAAAGCTGACTGTGATTCGTCAATAAATCAATCTGATAGTATATAGGCATCTCGCCTTATAATATCACCATTTAGTTTTTAAAAGTAAAATCTGCTTTTGAATGAATAGACATTTTTACATGGGAGCGCAAATTACTCGCCACGTTATGAACAAATTTGCGAAGTCCAAATTCGACAAAATAAATTTCTTCTATTTTCAGAGTCGAATATTTCGATTATGTAAGACACTTTTATAAATGTTCATAATTTACTTCCCAGCAACCAACCAGCTTTGTGTTTCACGTCTCGGTGTGATAGTATATGTTTCTACAACTGATCCATATTATACGATGTGAATATGCTTAAAATAAAGTAAAATAATGCTTATATATGGAATGTAATACGACAATTGGGTTTATTCTCTTTTTCACATCTATTTTTACAAGTTTTCATAGCACAAGTCACCATTTTGCCGTGTTATTTCGTAAAATGAACCGATGATGCCTCGACCATAGTTCGCACAAGAATGATGACGTCAGTGTCACGTTTTCTAAATTCACTTGAGGCTATACGCGAGCACAGCCGGCTCCAATGGAACCGGTATGGGGAGTGGGGAATAATACGCTTTTAATCACTTAGGGCAGGTCTACTAATATTCATATTTCTATGGTCGTATCGTGTTTATTTTATTTACATTAACTCCACACAGGAGGCCCTGAGGAAAAAAATTTCCTCAGGGCCTATCTTTGGGGATGTTATGTGATGGGTATTTTTAAGGAAGGAGAGGAAGTTCTGGAAAGAAAAAGTATAACAAATATAATAAATAAAATAAATAAATAAATAATCGGTGTGCGTAAGAAATCTGGGGGTCAGTGTGTCCAAGAGACGTATAAATCCATCTGTCCCACTGCGGTGTAAGGTGTTGGATCGAGGGAGTCCGGCTGGAGAAGTCAAAGTGTCTTCCTAAACATAATGTTTTATCAGAATAGTTAGAAGATGTATGAAGTAAGGTGCCAGGGTGTTTTTGTGTGGCATTCCATCCTATCTGCCTTTATTTTTATAGTGTTCAAAACCGGGTAAGTTGGTTTACGACTAACAGACGCCCGAAAAGAAACATGTTATTTTGTACCAATTTTATTTTTATATGTATTATTTCCCTGTTTTCTCGTATATCCCCTCGTGACTATAGCTGTTAAATAGGAGCCAGGAACTCTGTAAAATGTTATGACCGCCATTGTACTGAAGTAAATAAATATCTATAATACAAATAAACTTCCCGGGAGTAAAATTCAATCTTTGTATCATATGAGTGTTGCGCGACATTCATCTTTAAGTGCTGATTTGACTATAAATTGTATGGAACTCCGTTTTATGCTATTTTTACTTCTGTGTAGCCATTGTGTCTTTCTTTGGAGTTAAATATTTTTATGCGTTTATATTGTAACTGGTTGGTAGTGAAACTAATTATTTTAATTTAAGTTTGCGTATTGTATATTGGTTTAAAATAAAGACTATGATTATTACTGTTAAGAATAATAAAATCAATTGCTTACACGTAAAATATTTAAAATTGATTAACGTCTTACGGCGATGCACTATGTCGTGAAATATTTTAAATTGAGCCGCTATCAATAATAACCCTTACATAGATGGCGATAAGGTTTAAATTCCCGCTTACCATCCGCCTGTTTTGATTTATGCAAGAAAAAAACATGTCCATAAGTGCCTTTTATTTTATTTTGTGGATGTTCAGGCATAAATATTTAATTTTTTTTCGTTCATTTTATAGATAACTTAATTTGCCACAATCATAACCGAAAATGGGTTTGTAAGTAGGAGATTTTGAACTTTAAAGCAGTTTTCATAGGCCTCATACATTATTTTTTCTGGGCTTATAAAAAGACTTATCTAAAACAATGTACATGTTTATATGTTTATAAAACTATTAGCACACACGAAGATGTGAGCTAACTTAAGATTAATAAATAAATAAAATAAAAAATACTCTATTATTTCAAAGAGCAAGATGTATTCTACTCGCAGTATTTAATTAAAGCATCTGAAACATTTCTAGGCGACCAAATTTTCAAACCAAAAACACATGATTTTGCATTACTACGTATGGCATCGCCTTAAGTAATTCCAAAAATTCCAAGAGTTTAAAAAAAATCAAAATATTTATATCTGCTATTTATCTAATTTTAACAAGATCGGATAAGTTGGGGGGATATGAATTTACGTATTCAGAAACATTTTAAATTAAAGATATTTTAATCTAATTGAAAATTTGACTTGACGATTCCAGCAACTTGAAAAAAAAAATATTTAAAGGTCATTATAATGTAGTATCTCCACTTGGGAAATATTGTAAAACAAAGGAAATGTGAAAAAAAAGAGAAGAGGAAAAGAGTTCTCAAATGACTGGAAGACATTGTACATTATCTTGTAATAAATAATATTTTCTAGTAAAATTAAATAAAAATAATTAAAAGAAATCGTAATCGGTGTGTGTGTGCATTACGAACACACAATATGTTATAAATAATATGTTGTTCACCAAAGCGATAGAGAACAGCATCTTTCACTATTACACTTAAAGAAATTTTAATTTATTCAATTTTCCGATGTGTTTATTTTATAGTTTAATAAACATCATTCGCCTTCGCCGGGTTTTGAACTCGTAAATTACGAGCCCAGAATCATAGCTCAAACCGCCCAAGGACAGAGCTCGTCAAGAAATATTTGGTTGTAAAAATTACATTAAGGCCCCATACATCTTCCACACAAACAATTAGTATTGAAGTCAAGTGTGTAATAACTAATAACTGGCTGTGGACTTGTCTGGTAAACGTGTTGAGAGTGAGACGGGCTGGAAGCGGAGGAGCCCAGAGCTTATGGCGATTACCAGCGACGATATTTTCCAAAGGTTTATGCTCCATTACAGTACTGTAATTACTGGTAGTAAAACCAAGTTTACGACATAAACCACCTATGTGAAGTTATAGGCTGTGGACCCACGGAATATAGAAGATGCATTATAGTGTGGATCAGAGATTCTCAAAATTGTTGGATGCGAAATAATTATTTAATTTGACTATGTTTGTACAAATTGAGTGGTGTAAAAAAAATTCAAACCAAATGATAACAAATTTGGTACATATTTTGGAACACACGAATCAGATTTCATTGTAATTAATTATTCAGAACAGACAATTTTCGAAGTTTCTAAAATGAAATTATACAAGACTAACTAAAGTCCCCGGCGTTGTGTGGGTTTTACGTATAGACAGATTTAGACAGTAATTTACCTCTTATTTTGAACGTCAAGTGCTCAAATTTTCAGTAAGAAGAATCAAAATTCTATTTAAAGGGGTGGGAAAAGGAATATGGGTGATTGTTCGAAATCTTATGTAAACGTTACCTTTCTCTTGTTTTGAAGGTAAAGTGTGCAAAATTTCATCAATCTCGGAATAAAACTATATATTTTTATAAAAATGAAATTCAATCAAGACACTCTTTTCTACACAAATAGATGGAGCACAAGGTGGTCTTTAAATTTTTTACAAAGTTGTTGTTTATTAATGTAATTTAGATTAAAAATGATTATTTTTAAAGTAAGTATGTATCTGCCCTGATGATGGATGACACGACTCCAAAACTAGATGGCGTATGTAAGCAATATTTCCTTTTTATCAAATATCGAAGTGATGCAGATTTTAATATAAACCTTTCATCACAAAGGGTTGTTTCTCAGAATTTCACAAAGTTAATATTCAAATCTCTGAAATACCTTTAAAAATCTGTGAGCATCTAAGCACTGTGAAACATCCGGGCCATGGTTAGTTAAATCATTACAGAACTTGAATAGAGTTTTTACTTTAAAATTTTATGAATTGTTAAAATTCTGTGAAACAATCCGTCCTAAGTAAGTAACTTTCAAAAATACAAATAAACGTGGTAAAAAAAGTTTAGTAAGTCTTTTATACCCCCTCCCCCCATTCCGGCACGAATTTTTTTTGATGGATTTTGTATAATTTAATTAGTTTGTAGTTGTTCTCCAAAGTTTGGGGGTGTATGGTTAAAGGTATAACTTTCAAAATAAAATAATGATGATGTCGATCGATGCATGAGGTTTATATTTATTATCCTATCCTGTAAACCGAAATATTTTACTAAAGGTACAAGTTGAGTGTTGATTGATTAGGTATTAACAATTTAAAAATATCCCTTTAGGAATAATCGACAAAAAATATTTGTTTTATTTATTATATCCTGATATATTTCTCTAACCTCGCGCAAGTAACTTTCAAATAAAAACACACCAAATTTGTGACATAAAAATATCAGGTATGTATAATCAATAGAGGTACTTATAAATTGTTGATTGAAAGCTTACGTAGAATAATCAGGGGTACTTTACTGAAGTACCAAATTATGGGAAAATTTAAATAAACCAGCTAAGTAAAGGGCAAACAATGTCTGAATTGAATTTTAATGGTTTAAAACATAGGTAAAATGATTTGAAAAACAACTTTTACAATTAATTGCTTTTTGGAAAATTTAAAACATAAAGTTTAATTATATATACTTAACACACAATAAAATAAGAGTACTGCCTGTAGAAGGGGCCACGCTCGTGTTACAAAAACGGTATTGCAGGCCATTTACTGATAAACTTTTAAATGCGAAAAAATTACTTTTTTTTTTGTACACGTGTTTCGACACCATAATAACACAGTCGTATTTTACCAAAAGTTTACTAGGAAACCTATCAATTCATTCGTTAAGGAACTTCAATCCCGTTTTTAACCGGATTACGAATAATTTGAAGAAATTTTTAATAAATTTGCAATATTTATTTTTCTTTGTGTATTTTGATAAGATCTTTGAAGGAGGAAAATGTTATCGAAAATTAAAAAAAATGAATAGGTAACACTAACTTACTCTGGTAGAACTTTTGCTCCTGGATTGTGTTATTTCACTTCCGATAATACTTTGCTATTTGCTCCCATAAATTCTTCCCCGCAAGGCTCTCCTGCCGGTCAGCATATAGTTCAAGAATCTCTGTCTTGGTCGTCTCGTGTTAGATTACTTGAATTCTAACATCACCTTAATGATTCTATCCTCCCCCGCTCACAATGTAAATGACCAATATAGGCTACTCGGCTGACTCTCACGCTGGTTTTTATTATCTTAATTATAAACGATTTGTTGAAGGTAATCATTAGCCACGCCTACAGATGTTATTAAATGATGTCAACACGAATATGGTGTCAATGTTTCATTTTTGCTCTAAAAAAAAATTTCTATCGCTGCTTTAAATCACTAAAAAGCTTGACAAGTGATTCCAATTAAAAACATCCCATCCGACTCGTGACCGGATCAAATCCAATGCTTTATACCTACAATGCAAAATACACAGACTAGAAGTAATGAGAATAATACGCCATTCGTCTGATTCGTTACACAAAGCTTTGTTTCCTTCGGACCAATATTCCTCTTTTTTCATTTCGCCAATTTCTTGAGCTTTTGTGAATTAATACTCTCTAGCTTTTGTTTTTGTTTTTTTGTTGTTGACATTTTTAATCATATTATAGACTAGCTGTACCCCGCACTGTACTGTTTCTATACCCGCACAGTCTGTCTGTGAAGATAAATAACTGTTACCGCCAGACTGATTCAGATGGATACAATAAGCTGAAACCGCTAAAGGTTAAAAACATAAAAAAGTGAAAAATAGTTTTAAATTGTTTAAACATATCTTTATAATGGAATTCCACTACGAATTGTCAGTATCAAAAATGGAAAGTATTTGCATGCATCTACGATAAAATCTATCTTTCTAGTTTTTTAAGAAGGAATATGGATTATGGAAACTTTATTTAAATTCCTCTTACTTTTTTCAAAAGTTTTTAGGTTTTTATTGAAACACTAACTTTTTTGTACTGTAACACTGTAAAAATATTGTCACTGGAAGTAAAGCCGTTCAAATATACTGCTTTTTACAAAAAAATCCTAAGTTATGTTGTCTATTTTCACATATATTAAAAATTATGCACCAAATCATTATTGTATTAAAAAACCTCTGCGTAATATCGCTCTCTTTCCCATTAATAATTTGGTAGCGGAAGCGTTTCAAATTTAACGGATGACATAAACCATGAAATAGTCATAACAGTTTGTAGTTTTAGGCGTCCAACAAGACCAGTCTAGGATCGAGTTTACACTTAATAAAAGTCACTCACACTCTACCATGGTAAATGCATCTTCCCCTATAGTATTAACATTTGAAAAGCTCCAAAGCGGAAACGGATTTGTCAATATATCACTTTGAAATAAAGGCAGCCGACGCTGCGTAAAAAGCTCGCAAAAGCTCAAAGCATTGTTGGGTGACCTTTCTCATTAACATTTGTGAGTGCATAGTTCCGCTCTGTAATACGTCCCGATGTTTATTTCGCAGGAAATAATTAAAATTCCCAGCTCGTGTGGCTACAAGTACGACCGGTTTTATTGTAGGAGTCAACGCACTAAATAAAGTTTGTTAGTAAATAGATTTTAGAAATATACTCTTAATTGAATTAATCTGAACACATCAGCTGTAGAAGAATGTATAAATAATAGGTTTTAAAAGTCTTCTCTTAGTTGATGTAATTTGATGATCACAGCTGCAGAAGAGTCTGTAAATAATATGTTTTAGAAGTCTACTCTTCGTTGAATACATCTGAAGATCTCGGCTGTAGAGGAGTGTGTAGATAATAGGTTTTAGAAGTAAACTCTTTGTTGAATTAATCTGAAGATCTCGGCTGTAGAAGAGTGTGTAGATAATAGGTTTTAGAAGTAAACTCTTTGTTGAATTAATCTGAAGACCTCTGCTGTAGAAGAGGTTGTCAATATCATCTTCACTAACCTAACTCATACTGAATTGCCTGTATATTTTTTCTAATGGTGGTTATTAATCGTTGGATTAGTAATAAGTTGTGAGCTTTACAGTTTTACTAAAATGAAGTATCATTACCTTCGTGTTAGATTTAGAATTTTGTAAACATTCTATAATATTGTCTGACTGATCCATATAATAAAGCACCCGTGAGATTTTTCCACGAAATTGAATAATAAGGCCATACCTATTCGATGAAAACTTACTGACACAAAATATTACTAATTTATTAATAATCTCTAGAAATTATTCGTAATCCTGTTAAAAACGAGACTGCAGGCCCTAAACGAATGAAATGACAGGTTTCATGTTAAAATTTTATTAAAAAAGGAACGTATTAACGCGACCTTGGAACTCGTGTTCATAAAAATCATTATGTATTCGCATACAACACGTGTTCCAATATTTTCGGAAAGTACTAATATTTTATTATGCTTGCTATAACGGTATTAACAGAATTTTATTAAATCAGCAATGTTTAGTTTTCTCCGTGTATTTGTATGAGAATATAAAATCTGACAAACTAACGTCATTATTATTTTCGAAGGTTGTGATGACTATAAAAAAAATAAAATTGCACTCCATTAAATATTTTCATCGAAAAACTGCCGCGTGACAGTTTTTATGCCTAAAGCTCTCGTGCAAATGTTTGCAGAGCGGCTCAACCTTTTTGTGTTGATACCTTCTACCTCTATGCTTTAGTTGGGAACTATCCGTCGGCAAAAGCTTTTGACTTGATGGGCGTGCTGGCTGCAGAATTCGGTGGAATTAGTAAAATGCGTCAAATATGTCATTTAAAAAATTTGATTTTCTGGCTTGACTTTTCGCGCTCGTCAGTTTTTGTGTATAAAAAGGCTGTGCAATTTAACATGAAGCTTAATTTATTGGGTTGCCTCGAAAAGTTGGGTCACATATACATGTTGTCCGGAAACTAGAGCAACAAGCGGAAATATTGTGAATCTACATCACAATTGGAGTTGATTATTTGGTACATCATTGATTTGAGCTTTTGTTTTGGAGTTAATCGGGACCGAATTTGGAATTGTGAATGTCAAATTTTTTGAATCAATCAATTTTTGGGTTACTGCCAGCTCTTAATAAGTCTTTTAAAATGCGTCGTAGACCGGGGTCCCAAAAGTTTTGTTCAACCCTTTGGTTTCCGAAAAAAAGGAAAAAAAATCTAAATGTTCAGATGAAAAAAAAGACGATCGAAGAAATGACTTATTTATATATCATTCAGTCCTTCCTCAGCCAAATCGCTCACTTCCGCGCATCCAGTTATGGGTTGGTAACTCTGTGTAATAATAATATTTTGATATTTTATATCGCGCCGTTTTTTTGCAAAATCACCTCAAGGGCGATGTATAAATGATAATGATGATTTATTGTCTTCTTTTCTTAGTAACATACAGAGATAATGATATCCTCACTGGGATCTCCCGTGCTGAGGATTTCATTTACATATTATAATTTAATTATAAAAAATTAATACTACAACAAAGTAATACATGAATTTAATTATAAACATATATCATGTAGTATAATTTTTTTTTTAAATAATTTTAAAATAAGTAAGATAGTGTTTTTTTGTATAGTTCAGTTTAGTAGTTTCGGTTTTAGTCTGTGTTTGATATCAGTATATTTTCTATTTCAGATCTCCCTATATTAATTATCCAGTTTTTTATTTGAGATTTAAATGTTACAATGTTGAGGTTTTTGAGTGAGAGTGGTATTTTATTATAGAACTATGATATAAGAAACTTTTTTGCCCAAAAGTTGTATTAGTAGTTATTTGTTGGATAAGTTTTAGACTATGAGATCTAGTGTTTCTATTGTACGTGTTTGTTGTTATTTCTTGGGTTTTGTACTTATGAATGTAGATGAGTATAGTTGTTTAATTGACATGATGTTAAGATTGGTGAAGATTTCGTCAGTGCTAGTTCTTACAGGAACTTTCGGTATAATTTTCATTATGGCTTTTTGAGTTTTAATTGGTAGATTTAGTATATTTTTATTTGCAATATGTAATATATTTTTAAATTACTCTTAAAATTAACTATAGACACAGAATTATAACAAATTATGGCATTATAACAGATTGCTTACACCGGTTCGCCGATCAATAATACAATACTATATGTACAAAGCATTTAACCAGTGAGGTGGCTGTTTTTAATAAAATTTACATTATAATTGTTATATAATGATTATTAAAATTTAATCACACAACAGCGCGTCATTCCAATTCCGTGTAAAAAAATCCACCCGTTCGTATTATACTGCCCACAGCGAGTCCGAAATGAATCCCATTTTTGTGCGTTATGAATGTCAGCGACTATGAGACTTCTCTAAATAGTATAAAATAAAGTTGCCTGTTTGGCTTAGATCTAGAAACGGATTTTTATAGGGTTTTCTCTATCTATCATTTAGAGATTTTCTTCCGGGAGGTTTAAATATACAAAACATGCATATTGTATTTATAGAAAGTATAGTCGAGCAATGCTGGTTGCATGTCAGCATTCTATTATATTTAATTAAGGTCAAGTGTAAATTTGAAAGAGTACAAATCTTCATTACATGCGAATTGCATGCAAATCAAATTCACCCCTCCTGGTTGCACGTCAGCATTCTATTATATTTAATTAAGGTCAAGTGTAAATTTGAAAAAGTACAAATCTTCATTACATGCGAATTGCATGCAAATCAAATTCACCCCTCCTGGTTGCACGTCAGCATTATATTATATTTAATTAAGGTCAAGTGTAAATTTGAAAAAGTACAAATCTTCATTACATGCGAATTGCATGCAAATCAAATTCACCCCTCCTGGTTGCACGTCAACATTCTATTATATTTAATTAAGGTCAAGTGTAAATTTGAAAAAGTACAAATCTTCATTACATGCGAATTACATGCAAATCAAATCCACCCCTCCTGGTTGCACGTCAACATTCTATTATATTTAATTAAGGTCAAGTGTAAATTTGAAAAAGTACAAATCTTCATTACATGCGAATTGCATGCAAATCGAATCCACCCCGCCCTCCACAAATACACAAACAACTTTATGTATTTTAAAAAAGATAATTCAATCAAAACCCTAGTGGCGCCGGAGCGGTAGACGTACAAACCATGGGTTATTTCACACCAAATTTGTAAGGTATATTTTTTTGTAACAATCCAAAGATTTTTTTTGTGATTGTCTTGTTTTATGTAGTTATTAAAATCAGTTAATGACTAACAATGTTAATCTTTTTTATTTAAAAAAATCACAAATTCTTGTGTAAATTGTAATTATATTATTATTTCTGCCAAACTACTTTTGCTACCTTACATACATCATATGTATTCTTTAGCCACAGATGTTAAAAATTCGAATTGTATTTAATTGCTTTGACTCTAATATCTGGTGAATTGATGTGATGAGATTCCTCATAAAAGTATATATAACATTGAAAAGACCAAAATACAATCTTTTCATTTATTTTTTCTCCCTCTTTTATTCTCCGATTGAACTCTCAATAAGACAGGCCGCGAAAAGCCAATGGTTTAGTACATATGTAATATAATATTAAACTCTTAAAGAGTCAGGCCACGGAGCGCTACTGGTTTGGTACATAATATAATATTGTGCTAGTTAAATAAAATTTTGCTTGAAAAAGACAATTTTTTTAATGAAAAGATTAAAGTTGATGAACGCCATAGAACCTAATGAGCGTCGTTACATTTTGACGACCACCAGACGGAGCTTTTAATTAGATAAATTAACGAAGGTTCCACCTATTTGCCTGCTACAATATATCTGGAATGTTTTAGTAAGTATGTATGCTTACTACATATTATACTCATCTTCTTAGTTATGTACCCGCTCATCATGTTGCTGATGGTAAATATGATAACATACATAAATAAATATTTGGGACTTGTTGCGGATAACACGATTATTAAAATTAAGTATATAATAATAACTTAGTATTTATATAGCGCAGTTTTGTGTTGTTTCACTTCAAGTGCGCTTAACTATAATAAACTTAAAAATAAAATTTCCCATATTGTTCCTTTAAAAAAAATTTAATAACTTAATATGAAATAAAGAATAAACGGTTTACACAAAAGCAGAGAATAAAATTTAACAATAACAGTGCTATTTTAGTAGAGGACAACAATAACAGACAATAACAGTGCACGAAAAATAAGAATTTTAAAATTAAATATTATATAAAACAGGAAAGCATTAAAATATTATATAATAGGTGGACATTAAACATAAAAGTACAATAAGGAGGAAACCGAAACCAAACAATTTCCGGAAACTTCAAAACCTGGCTTATTATAGTATATACATTAAATAGCAACTCTACTTTTGGCATTCTTCAAATAAATATAATATGATTTGTAATTGCAGTGTTTTTAAAATGTCTTCTACGTGCAAAGTCGTATTTTTCCAAGCTCAAACTTTCTGTGTTTACCTGAAGTCATCTGTCAAGTAAGTGTGTTTTCTGTATCAGTTTGTAAATAACCAAATAGCGCCTGGGAAGTAATGGTTGTACGGCGTCCAGGAAGACATTTAAAAAAAAACCACGCTGTACATGTTATCCTATTATTATACATATATTTTCTTTCTATTTAAATCAGGACATGTTCTGTAAAAATGATGACTGTAAGTTTTTACATTAAATTAAAAAATACATTATATAATAAAATAATAGATTTATCTATGTGTAAAGGAATTTTCTAGTCCAGATATTAAATAAACCAACGATCAATAATCACCCTTTGAAGTTTGAATCCCTTTTTTGTTAATCAAATAATATAAAAGCTTTTCTACGGAAAACTTATAAGTTTTAGGGTTGACATAGTAATTTACAAATATTTGTTAGTTTTATTTTGTGTCGTAAATCGTAAACAGATTCCCGGAGTCGCCAGTAATTCCATGAATATTTGGGATATGTTCATATTTACAGTTGAAGCGAGCCGGCCGGCATCGTAAACCGAAATACTTAAAATCGTATTAGCACAGTATACAGTGGTAAAAGTACGAAGATATTCAGACAAGCCGGCTGGGTTCACAAAACAAACACGACCACGTGGTCGTTAAATAAACACCAGACGAAAAAATACCCATGCATATTCGGGAACATGTTTTCAACTGTTTCCCAAAATTAGACAAATTCATTTAATTTTTTTAATATCGAACGTTTATAATATTATCATCGTCATTGGCACCATTGGAGGTATCAGTAATAGTAATAATAACATTGGTACCATTGGAGGTATCAGTAGTAGTAGTAACATTATCATTGGCACCATTGAAGGAATCAGTAGTAGTAAAAATAACATTCGCACCATTGGAAGTATCACTAGTAGAAACAATAAAATTGGCACCGTTGAAGGTATCAGTAGTAGTAACAATAACAATTCGGATTTAATATAATGCTAAACTCAAACAACCACTACGTGTATAACGTACAACACGTAATAAACCTAATAATTGAAAATAATAGCAACAAATTTCATTGGAAATAGAGTAAAAAACCAAAAATTACAAAATTGTTTTTTTGTCGAACTCATATTTCAATTTTAGAAATGTTAATTCTCAATTAAATCCATATTTTTTTAAAATCGCCGTATTTGGAATGTTCTATTTTTTCTCCATTAAGGCAGGGTAAAAGTTTGATTACGCCCATAGATTATATACCCAAAAGTGAAAGATTCTCTCAGTATCACCCTGGATAAGACCACCATCTAGAAATTAAATGTTGCTTGAAATGGCTTTAGCCTAATTTTGTTACTTGATCGAAATGGCCATGTATTTTCCCACCACCTTCAGCTTCACGACATACCCGAATTGGGGGTTCCATAGTATCACTGTCTACAGACGGTTGGGAGCAGACGGGACATTTGTGCTGCATTCACATGAAAAATCTACTCACAAAAACTAAGTTCTTTTACTACTATACATCTATATAATAAATATCTTTAAAACTTTACCCAAGAACTGGAGCTACAACTTTACCAACTTGGCCAAATTCCGATCGGGTTGGATCGACATTTATTTCGTATTTAACTACTATAATTTCTTACGATTTCGGATAATTTGATCAACAGAAATGTGATAACTACAGAAATGCTTATGTGTTCGATATAATTGCAATCAAAGGAGATAGAATGCATTATAATCGAGTTTCTGCTCGATCGGATGTCGGGAAGTGGGTTCATTTCAGCTTTCAACATTTGTTAACTCATTACCGAAAACAAAAGTTAAATTCAAACAAGTTAAGCCGTACATTTTGACAAATTTCTCTATTTTGGAATACCACCATATTTCGTCTCAAATGCGCTTAATTTTAATTTATTTGCAGCATTTCTGCAAAAATGAAAGCAAAAGTAAAGTAAAGTAAATTCAATTTACCTTGTTTTCGGCAGACAGTATAATTATTATCGTACTAGTGGAGCCCGCAATGATTAATGATGATCGCTATTGCTAATATGTTTCTGGGGCGTCTCTGACTTCTTCCACCATTCACTACTGTATACCACAATGTTACTGTTGAAAAAGTACATTACATCGACTTTAATTCGACTCCGTATCTCACTTTGGTGCACAGATATTGCGTTAAGTATTACTCAGGCGTCCCCGATTTTTTCTTCCATTCAAACCACTCTCTAAATACTCTTGGCACTAATAAGAACAAATTTTGTAATTTTTAGCAAGATCGGTCGACTGATTTCAGAGTTTTGCGTGCACAAATATAAGCAGGCTGAATGTTTATATACTGAGATTTAACAACGAAAATTATCTGGTTCCTTCCCCAACAGTTTGAGAGTGCATTATTGAACATCCCCAAACAACATTTGGGGTACTTTTTTGTTCGCTGCACTTGAACCGAACGTCGCTCCGTTTGAGCGCTATTGATCTGAAATGGAAGCTGTGTGTATAACTTCTGTGCATAGTTTTTGCATTCTCCCCCTACGCTCCCGCAGACTGTACTAGACTAATGCAGTGGGTAGAATATAGGTACTTGTTAGTAGCGGCCGATGACATGGATATGGATACGATCCACGCGTGACTGACACGCGTCGGAGCCCGGAACATATAACACACAGAACAGGGCCATACGGCAGAGATGGCTTTAGTGCTACTTTGTGTAAGGTCTATGGATTATGGATGCATTAAGCTTTTAAAGCTCGCATGCCGTTTTTCGTGCGATATTCGATTAAATAATAATGAATGATGGATTTTCATTTCACGCGAACACTGACTGAGATTTACATTATTTGTGAAAATTGTATCTAGATTATTCTACTTGGTGTAGTAAAAATAATTGATAGATATAAACGCATGAATAACTTTTCAATAGAGATAAAATGAATGTCGAAATGAACACGATATCGGTATATTTTATAAATGACTATTTTCACTTATGTGTTTCGAACATTTTCGTCCATTTGAACCATATTATATAATATTTTACCTTGTGTTTCCGTACCCTCATTTAAAGCGCATTTTTTCATTATTATTTTACCGTTTTGTGAACCATCTGTTTCTAAAATCGATTGTAGCATGATCATTGTAACACCAAAAGACAATGGAACATGTTCGTCCGTTAGAACCAAAGAGTATGGGAATCCTAATTCCATGGTTTGTACCATATTTTGCAATATCGTAATCTTATTTAAACATGTCCTTTACATTATTTTAGTGTCTCTAGTTTGTTTCGATTTGAGAACCATTTTGTGTAAGATCGATCATGGAGTGATCATTGCTATACAAAACGAAAGAGGTCACAATAATAAACCAAATACAAAAAAATATCACAAAATTTGCACTGTCGCAATTATAGAAATTTTACTTAGGATTAAAGATTTATAGAACTCATTCCCAGTGGGCTTTACTCAAATAAATAATAATAATAATATTTGTCTAATTTATGTAGCGCCGTTTTTGTGAAAAATCACCTAAAGGGCGCTTTACAAATATATTTCTTAAATAGTTAATACTAGAACTATTAACTTAAAAGTAGTGACTTATCTCTAAGACTTATATCTGGTGACTTACGACTAAGGCCTATAACTACTATTTAACGACATATATATTTACATATTTAGAAACTTACAACTAACATTAAAATTAACAATCTAATTTTAGTAGAGCCAGAAGAAGAGGGAAGTTCTATTAGATGAATAAATATTACGCTTTTACTTAGTTAATGTACAAAAATACTACGGAAAGTAAAAATATATCCTTGCTTTCGTTTAAAATAATAATTTTATATAGAAATGAAACACTTTGTGTACACCACTTTTATTAATAATAATCTACATATTTCAAAGCCAACGACTTCTACGTCAAGATAATGAAAACTAACGAATTTAAAAATAGACAAGCTTTTTTTTATTTTTTATGCTTCCGATTTTGTTGTCCGGGTTAAATCTTCCCCATAGGAAAAACTAAACCCTTCCACTCACTTTTCCTCAAATGATCAGCTAGTCAATCAACACTATGCAAGTGCATTATATAAGTAAAATAAATACAAAACAATACAAGAACAACAACACGTCAACTCACCAGAGATCAAATGGGAAAAAAAATTCACCGACTCCAGATATTTTCATATCAGAGGGTTCGGCTCGGTAGAACTTCTAACAGGGCCTATAAATCCTACTGATCCCTCAACATAAATATTTAAAAAATCTTTCGTTATTCTACATGTATTCAAAATGACCGACTTTTGCATCTTTATATATAAATTTTTTGATAGATCACGCCTAAATTTTTAATGAGAATATTTATTTAGAATTTAATTTAATTAATTAATTTATTTAATTAATTTATTTAATTTTAGAATTTTATTTTTATTATTATTTAGTTTAATTTGTAGAACTCCATTTTTATCTTTTCTTTTATATATTCAATAATACTATTTGGATGATTTGTATGTCGCCGTTTTTGTGCAAAATCACCTGAAGGGCGCTAATAATATTACTATTCAATTTATGAAAAACAGATAATTTAAGTTCTGCTGTTATTCCGGTATTATTACACGTGACTGCTGTTTCGTCAAGGCATTCTGAAGGCATTGTCACACTTTCTTTCTTTATTTTTTCCTTCATTCTTTATATTTCCATTTATAATGTCTTTTTCCCTTATCCATATGATATATTTGAAAAGTAACAAGCCGAAGATGCGTCCAATTATTGCCGCCATAATTCAGTTTGACAAATGGTAAAATCCACCTGGGAAGGAGTTAATGATGGCGGGATCTCCGTGTTATTCCCCTGTTAGAAAAACACCACATTCTTTAGGAATGTCATATGTTATATTTTAGGAAATGTCACGCACCATTCAAAGAGCCGCCGGAGAAACGACTAATACCCTTCGGAATTATCTAAAAAAATAAAGAATTTGGTTTTGGCAGATTGCCACGGTGTGATTTGAAAAACCATAAATTTGAAAAAAGTTCCCCTGAGCTTACATCGCAGCTTTTAAAACTAACTTGTCAAGATAAAGGATATTGACTATTTGTTCGCTTTATTGCTCTTGAATGAAATTGCACGTAAAGGAGAAACTTCTTCGAATTGTTCGTAGGAACTACTTCGCTATAAATAAATTAGAGGAAATCTCGCCTCTCTGTGTTCGTTTGAGTAGTTGGTTGTTGTACCTTGTTCTTGTTCTTAGTCTAGCATTACACTTGTAAGTTTTTTCGTAAATTTACGACTTCTAGCCAATGGGCGCATTGGATTTTCAAAATGCAAGATGCCCATTGGCTAGAAGTCGTAAATTTACGAAAAAACTTACAAGTGTAATGCTAGCCTAACGAACATTACAAATAGATGAGATGAGGAGCTCAAAGTTCTGAGGTGGAAACAATCCCTAGAAATGTGCCGGTTGTTTGAAGGATAACCGCATTGACGGGCTCAGTGGCAGAGTGAAAGGAGCTTTGTCGCTGAACCCAGAAGTAGAGCGTTCTCAGGCAGGTAAATTTAATTTAAAAAATATTATCACTAGCAATTATAAAATTGAATATTCTTCCCAGAAACAATAAATGCCGCCGACCGGAATTGAACTCGCAGCCTATTGATTGCCGGTCACCTGATTCTAAATCTAAACCCGTCAAATAATTCAACATGCACTGGTATTTTTCATTCAACGATTATTGCGTATTAGATTGTTCACTTGAAAACAACCGGTTATGTTTGTTTGTAGGAAAGGCTTTATTAGTGCTAAATTTCCCACTATTTTTTGGCTTATAATTATTGCTTGCAATATTCTTTTTTTTTGTCTCTGGGCTTTGTATTAAAAACTTGTCTATTAATCATTAGTTTATCATTAAAATTAAAAAATATATTATTATTATTTTGAATTATGGATAATGTTAATTTTTATTTAACTTTATTCAATTACTATTAAAATGATTGTGAAATTTGACATAAGCGCATCAGCAGAATGCTGCCTGCTCATTAACTAATGATATTATTAAATACCTTTGCTTATACATAGTAAATTTGTATCGTTTCACTGTAAAAGAGATATTCTCCCTTTCTATCATGTAAGATATGATCGAACATTATGTTTAGTAACCAGATATCCTAATCTGGAGCTCGCTGGTTCAAATCCCGGCGTGCGCAGTTAACCGTGTTTGGTTACCACATCTGAATTTCCAGGTACTCCATCTTTCCCTTCCTTATCTTTTTCTCGTCTCCATTACCTTCATCCTCACAAAAATAGGGTATTTTCACAAGAAAATAATTAAGTTAGAAGTTGTGAAAATGAAGGTGTTTTTATTTTACTTTATGTTGACGAATTAATTTTTTATAACGATTTAAAATGTGCCAATTTTGATTTGCCGCCAAAAAGATATTTTCGTTTTTATTCATAAGTAAGGCGGCGTTGACGTCATGCGGGTTGCGTTGAAGCAAGTGCAAGTGGCGTTTATACGTCATAATTACGTTTTAGCTGGTTGGAACCGTTGAAATTACATTTTTTAATAGTTTTTGCACATTTTTAACCTTACATAGTTTGTGAAAATTCCCGTTGGGGATGCCACAGTCTCACTGGCTCCACTCAGGAGCAGTTGGGAAAAATGTTATGAATAATCAGACACTTCACTTTCTCTTTACCATCTTGTTTGCCTTCCACCCTTTTTTCACCTGTAAGTACCGCCCTAAAAAAACTTGGTAAAAAACACCATTAGGAATCGAAATAATGTTTGAATAATGGCTTAAACCGTGTTTAGTTACCAGATCTGAATTCCCTTCCGCACCCACTTGTTGTGTTTTTACTTTGTGAGAACTGTGTTGCTTACATCATTATCGAATACTTACATTATTTATTCGTGTCTTTTTTTCATTCTTGCACAGAGATTTCAGCTGTTCATTTTATAAATAACAGTTTTTATGAACACATTCATTAATATTCTATGTAATTGTTCTCTCCCGTGAAACTGTTAGGAAACTACATCATTTTCGCTTCCACTTTGCTCCTATTTCCCCGATTTTAGACGATAAAAAAACGACCGATAAAAGAACGGATGGGGTAGTTAAATATAAAAGTTTCGCAATTGGCCCCAGTGGCGTATCTTAGGAGGGGATGGCGTGAAGCAAATACAGTCGCAAGGTGGGCACGTCCATAGTTTTATACAACTTTAAAATAAATCGCATTTCAAGACTCTTATTGAAGCTAATTTCTTATGCGTCGATATTAAAAGAAATTTATTTATTTGATCTTCTGTGATAACTATCACATATCTAATATGAACTAATAAGTGTTTAATTAAAAAAAATGTTAATTAAAATTTTGTTTATTTTTTTAGTACTTATTTAAGTACTTAGATAGAAAAAATATAATAGCGTTGATAATATTATGTTAAATTTTATTTTTTATATTCCAAAAGGCTATTTTATACTTATGAGAGATAAGGATCTAAAGTCACTTTTTATTTCAAGTTCAAAAATGGTTATTTTTGTTCCTAATACTTGATCTTCATTGTTGTTATTATTTAAATTTACGAATCTGTATAGTACGATTACTGTATAATAATGACTAGCCATTTAATAAATAAAGATTCGAAATTTTAAAATTGGAAATTCATATGTCATACGGCATATATTCTGGTCTAGTAATGTGTAATTTCTATCACCTAAGAAATTCTAAAAAAAAAGTACTATAGGATTCATATGTCTTATACTGATTTATAAATGTGGAAATTCTAACTATACAATTGTAAATGTTCTCCAAAATGCCCTGGAAAGAATCTCAGACTTGTGATGTCCCGAAAGAAAACAAAAATCCATTCTGAATGCAATTACTAATGTTATCCAAATTGACCCTGGTAATAAATTACATCTTTGCGATTCTTTCAAGGATAAAGAAACCATCCTGTCACTTCGAATGCAATCAACAATGTTCCCAAAATTTGTTTTGACAGCAGCATCGTCATTCCATTGTAAGAATATTATGTACTAAATACACAATTTGGCTGTCCTAAAACGGGAATCCTTCCCAGTTGGACAGACAAAGGTTCATTTTGTTATGTATTGTTTGTAATTTATATATATAAAATAAATAAAAATAAAAACTTCCAGGCTAAGTTTACAAAGGGCTTAAACACATAATATGTATGTTTTGTAATATAGTTAAATGTGAAAAAGTGTACTATGTATTTGTTTTTTTTTTTATTTCCGTACTCAAAAAAAAAATTATCTCCGTTTATTGATATTTTCTTAGTTGGAGCTGCTGTCATAAACATAAAAAGAAATACTGTTTGAGGGGACCCTGGCAAAAGAATTGGATAGAAACCTCCTGACAGGTCTTTTATTGTTGAAAGTTTGAGTTAGAAGTTGCACAAAATCAGATTCCTTTTATAAAATTAATAGATGGACAAGCATATTGAAAACTTTCAATTTAATCTTCAGCCGAAATGTTGAAGTTAGTTTGCCGAAACTGAAATCTGGTCACGTCTATAGAGCCATGTTGCGCCACACACATTTATATAATAAACTATCAACCCTTATCGCCAGTCTTCCTTCCGGGGGTCGCGTGTTGTTTTTATTGCCCTCATTCTCCCCCACCCGTTACCCACCCCCGCCCTCCGCTCGAACAACCCCCTGAAATGTCAGGGTTGCTTTTTATGATGGATGAAGTCATCACAGATTTAAAACTCGTTAACTTAATTTTAAATGGGTAGTTTCATATCGAAATAATTACGCCATTTTTAATCTTCCATCGAATTTCGAGCAGACACGCCGTTCTCAATCCGTGCGAAGAATAATTCTATGTATTAATTATTAATGAAAACAATTTGGAGTTCTTCTGTGAAATCCGAATTAATTTAGTGTTTGTTATCATTTTTGGGACTAAAACAATGCATTCATCGTTAAAGAAATAACGTAGAACATTGGCGTCAAATAACTCTCTTTTATTTATCTAAATGATAATAAAAGTGATATCGTGCATAAAGTATTTAATGTTTTCTTTTTTAATTACAATAGGGCGCCATCTATGAGATAAACTTTCAGGGCTAACGCTTTGTACCGTATTTTATAACAGTCTGGGATTTAATGGAAATAGGGTGTTCAAAATAGGCCAACCGTTAAAATTTAAGCGCAATGAAACTGACATAAATATTAATGTCAACTTCTATCCGATGTCAACATTTTCCACTTGTAAAGTTGCTTTAAACAGCGACGGAAAAAATAATTCATTGTTTTATTTATGGACGATTGTTGAATCATTTTACACAGAAATCATTGTGGATGGCACTTAGAGGAAGCTTTGAAGATTGGAGAGGATATAAAAATGTCGCTTTTAGATGTCTGTGGGTCTAATTAACAACTGCTCAAGAGAGTAAGAATGTCGGATGAAATATATTAGATGGGTTAAGACTGTCATATCGTATGATTGCTTGTTAGTATTTCTTACTAGAGTTTAATAAAGATCAAATTAGTCAGCCACTTATATAATTGTTTTGATTGATGTGATATTTTTGTTTTCAAAAAGGGGACGCTGATTCATTTATTGGACTATTCATTACTAACTCTTTCTATTTTTCATGGAATTCTCCTGTTGATTGACGATAATTTAAATTTATCTAAGCGTTAATATTTTATGTTTCCCGCCATGTTTTTGATAATTTAAAATTTGCGATTTGTTTCTGAATTAAGCGTTACTTAGAATCTGAATATTGGGTTCTTTAATTATTTAAATTTACCGAACATACCCATTTCCTGTAGACCTTTTATTGTCTTGAGATGCATTACCAGTGTTTATTTATCGGAACAATAGATAATCTACGTTATTTTCTTTCTGATTACCTACATAATTAATTACGCAGCTTTTGCTATTTAATTTTAAAAAGCGAGCCAAACTGCCGAGCCGAACCAGGACTTATGGGAAAGGAACTAAGCAACCGCAAATGGCGCGAAATGCCAAAAATTTATCGAAGACTTAATAATTCATCTATACGTAAGATAACCTTCGGAATTATCTTAATTATAGACTTCTTAACCTCCCCTCTACCTCCAGCCTCACAATGTACCCCTAATATTGGGGATGCCATAGTCGCACTTGCTCCGATGGTACTATAGGGAGGTGTTCCCATCAAAGTTAAACTCTAGACATTTCGCAAGCGTTATATTTGGAAGTGATTATTCATTCGCCAGCATTAAATAATATATCGATTCTCAAGTAATGGCACTTCTAATGTGTTACATTATATATCCTGAACGCGGTGACAATTTATTTGAGCCGAACACAATACAAACAACCCAAATAGGTTAGGTATCTTGTATTAATAATTTCAATTTGTTCTGGTTTATTGGTCAAATGAAACGTAACTCTGCGAATATAACGAGTCGCATTCCTCATACATTATGAAGGAAATATCTTGTTCGGAGCAACCCCTAGGCCAGGGGTGCCCAGATGCCCAGACTTGTTTACTGTTGCGCCAATGTAGCCATTGAAAATTAATTGTTGGGTTTTGTGTTTTAATCGAGATTCTTTTTCGGGATATGTCATAAATGCACATTCACACATTCTGGATCTCAAGGGATGGATTGCAGTCTTAATTACATAAAAGTCAGATGAAAAGGCTGTGTTGTTTCATAGTTATGGAAATTAATGTAAAAAATATCAAACAAAAGTGATTCCTCTCAGCGAGAAAGGCATAGAAACAATCATTATTATGAACATCACCAAGTAAAAAAAAGAAACATTATAATATAAATGTATTTGGATGATTTATACAAACATGTGTTCTTGAAAAGATCAAGATTCATTAACCCTCTCAGCACCGGTGCGCAACATTTGTGGGTACACGATTAAACATGATAAAAGAATTATTCACGTTAAAACCTAAAAAACAAATAAGTCAAAGTGATAGGAATAGATTAAATGCATAAATTAAGTTGTTAAGCGCCCTTGAGGTGATTTTCTCATAAAAACGGCGCTATACAAATAATCCAATCATTATTATATAACCCAACAATGAATTTTCAATGGCTACATTGGCACTACATTATACGAGGCTGGGAAGCAAGAAGCCCGCGGGCCGCAGTTGTAAATCCCTGTCCTAGACCCCCAGACCCGTCTCCGTCAATGCCTTCCCGCGGAGAGCCTTGCCAAATAATGGTCTGCCCTCTTGACAAATATGAACATTTCTCCTCGTGTACCCCATTAAGTAATATGGGGTTCCTAGTGCCGCAAATAAATCCCACCAAAAGCTGGCCAATATTGAGGGTTACGATATACCCATATTATTTATTTTCAAAGGCTATTTGTATGCACTCGAAATACTCATATTTCCTTTGGCTACCCAAACTTCAACCAATGTTTGGATTGGACATCGTCATGATTTGTTTGTTAATGTTTCAATGATATCCATTATTCATTCGGAATATTGTTTAACTGGTAATTTGCAAATAACACAAGCGATTATGTTTTAATGTGATATATTTGTTTTGGAAACGGATCAAATTGATGGGTGCTTATTTCAATCGCGTGGGGAGTTTGTGTTTACACCTTATTAGAGTTTCCTGATCAAACCCATGCAATTGATAATTTTAATTGACCTTATTTTAATAGTAATAATTTCAAAGTAATATTATTCTTCCCTTTTCCTGCTCGAATTCACCCTTGGTTTCCGTAAGCATATTCAAACATCCGTATCTCCAAGACAACAGTATTAGTTCATTGCAGGCTCAGTGTCTTCTCGCGCAGTCTCTGCACCTTTTTTACAGCTTTATATCTTTATATGAAGTAACTAACTGAAATTAATTTATTGGACAATTATATAGCGCCGTTTTTTGTGAGAATTCACCTCACGGGCGCTTATCTATCATCTAGTTTTTCTGTTGACAACTTCTAAGCACGCTAAAACATAATTCTGTAAACTATTGTACAGAGTGGCACATGGACGTAATCTACTGTAGAGAGTGGCACATCGAGGTAATCTATTGTACAGATTGGCACATCGACGTAATCTACTGTAAAGAGTGGCACATCGAGGTAATCTATTGTAGAAAGTGGCACATCGACGTAATCTACTGTCAAGAGTGGCACATCGAGGTAATATATTGTACAGAGTGGCACATCGACGTAATCTACTGTAAAAAGTGGCACATCGAGGTTATCTATTGTACAGAGTGGCACATCAAAGTAATCTATTATACAGAGTGGCACATCGACGAGGCATTTTCCACTCGGAATTTATATTTTACTTGTTTATTAAACACAGTGTCAAGCAAAAATGTATACCTACAACGCAATGATTGTGCCACGCGTTAATTATTGTAACAGCGTTTTCAAGTAACCAACCATGGATACATGAAACAAATGATTATACTATACCTACAATAATAATAATATACCTACTACAAAATAGAGCTATGCGAATTTTAGTGAAAAAAAAGATGCACGAAAGTCAGGGAAAATGTTAAAAGAGTTAACATATTTTTGTCGTTTAAACGAATTATTTAATTCAACATCAAATTTTTAATCGGCAAAAAAATGGAATGGGACAAGGAAAAGTAATCAAATTAGACTTCACTTCAAAAAACCAAAAAGTCAAGTGTTCGGAGCAATGACGATGACAAATTACTAGAGGAAATTCAATTAGAACATAATATGAACAAAAATTAACTTGGTAAGTTTTTAGATTCTCACGGCCAAAAGCATTTTTGTTGTTTGTTTTTGGGGTGTTATGCCGTGTTGCGCTAACTCTTTCTTTAGCCGACGTTTCGGACAGCGTTGCAGTGTCCATCATCTTCGGATCTACCGGATCTGCCCTGATGATGGACACTGCAACGCTGTCGTTTCGGACAAAGAAGGAGTTAGCGCAACACGGCATAACACCCCAAAAACAAACAACAACAAAAATAAAAATAAAAATAAAAAAATTAACTTAAATTTTTAAAATTATATTATTAATTTATGCAAAAAATATATGTAACGATTATATTAGTAGCGGTGTATCTATTTTACAATAATAAATAAAATAATTCCTGAAATCGGTTTAGGGAAACCAATGTTTGGACCGCTAATCAATCCCTCGTGAATCATTATTATTGTTACATCATAAAATAAATACGTACTTAACACAGAAACCACACCAATATTAAAATAAATTAATATTTGATTTACAAAATAATCAATTGGTGGTGTTCGTTTTATTTACGAAGGCTGTCAATCAATCATACTTAATGGCAATAAGCAATGTAAATGTTATATGAAAATAATACACTGTTCTCGTTTACCCGAGGATAAAAGGCAAGTTCTCATCACGAAATAATAATACGTGTTCATATCGACAGAAGGTTCATTTGCAACGATGATTGACGTACGCTTATGATTATTTTATGGCTAAGAAAACAAATTGTAAAAATATTAACATCTGCTTTTATGTATTAGTTTTTTTACGAAACGGGTCAGCTGTCCCTCACTCGGAGCACCCGGGGCACTTGGGCTTAAATTGCATTGCAACGTTTGGGGGAACTTTTAAATATCGCTTTAATGCGACCGGTTAAATAATTCCTATCTTAATGACTTATATTATTATAAAGATATGACGCAAGCCCCACCTATATATCGGTATGTAGTTTTAAACAATGATTATAAAATAAGCAAACGAAAAAGGCGTTATAAATGTTCACGCAACGGCAGTCTTTTCACCTTTTTAACTGTGTAATTATCATTTAAATTGTTAATTTATTCCCTATTATCGTGTGATGTATGTGTATATCGTCGAGAAAAGTAGTCGAGAAAATATGCGTAAGGCTAAAAGGTACTTGGGCTCAAACAACTAACTCAAGTAGTTCGTATAATTTATTCCCTATTATCGTGTGATGTATGTGTATATCATTTTGCACTAATTTGTATTAACGTGAAATAGTCGAGAAAATATGCGTAAGGCTAAAAGGTACTTGGGCTCAAACAACTCACTCAAGTAGTTCGTATAATTTATTCCCTATTATCGTGTGATGTATGTGTATATCATTTTGCACTAATTTGTATTGACGTGAAATAGTCGAGAAAATATGCGTAAGGCTAAAAGGTGCTTGGGCTCAAACAACTAACTCAAGTAGTTCGTCTAATTTATTCCCTATTATCGTGTGATGTATGTGTATATCATTTTGCACTAATTTGTATTGACGTGAAATAGTCGAGAAAATATGCGTAAGGCTAAAAGGTACTTGAGCTCAAACAACTAACTCAAGTAGTTCGTATAATTTATTCCCTATTATCGTGTGATGTATGTGTATATCATTTTGCTCTAATTTGTATTGACGTGAAATAGTCGAGAAAATATGCGTAAGGCTAAAAGGTACTTGGGCTCAAACAACTAACTCAAGTAGTTCGTATAATTTATTCCCTATTATCGTGTGATGTATGTGTATATCATTTTGCACTAATTTGTATTGACGTGAAATAGTCGAGAAAATATGCGTAAGGCTAAAAGGTACTTGGGCTCAAACAACTAACTCAAGTAGTTCGTATAATTTATTCCCTATTATCGTGTGATGTATGTGTATATCATTTTGCACTAATTTGTATTGACGTGAAATAGTCGAGAAAATATGCGTAAGGCTAAAAGGTACTTGGGCTCAAACAACTAACTCAAGTAGTTCGTATAATTCGTTTAAACTTAATTTCTGAGCTATTCCCGTTGATTCTAAATTTATTTTGTTAGCACTAATTTTCAGGCTTACAAATTGGGTAATTTGCATAGCGCCACCAGAATACTGAATATTATATTTTAGTTTTAGTCTGAGACGATCTCTCTCAAATAATGTAGCCATAAAAAAAATTAATTACAGCCTAGTTATCATAAAACCAAATGCGTATGTCTGAAATATTAATTTGCCGATTTCAATTTGAGTAAACCAATAAAAATGTATATTTTTTCAGTAATCATATTTTTTCATTGCTTTTGCATTTATTTTTGCATTATTTATGTTCCTTTTTGTGTGTATGTAGGCACTAGATCAATCCCATTAATAAAGTCAGATGAATATCAATTCTGCATTTATCCCAGGAACAAAGGACTTAATATTTATCGCACACGAATAGGGTATATATTTTTTCCCGTTTTGTTTGTGCTTTGAATAAATGAGAGTTAATAGGAATTCCATGTAGTTGGCTCGTGCGCAGCGAAATAATAATAGTTTTATTCTTTCTTTAAATTCTAAATACCAAAGCTAAATTGGACGCGAGCACGTGACAGGTTGGTAATGAGACTAATGAACCTCGCAGTGCCATAATTCGGTTTGTTAACATTTGACGTTAAATCATACACACTCTACTTTCCCTTTGTTCTAATTTAAATAAAATTGCTATGACGAAAACAGGCTGAAATAACAGTACCAAAAAAACATTTGTTTTATTTATTTATTTATTTATACTGGGTTTTACAGATGATCACACTTACGTGAGAACAATCCACTTATAAAAACTCAGTTATTGTACAATTACAAAAATCTACAATTAAATAAAGATACAAAAAATTAAATACAGATACATACAATTAAATACAGATACACACAATTAAATACAGATACATACAATTAGAAAACAAAAACATCAAAAAAATAAAAATAAAATACACAATCATATACAAGCTCGCTCAAGTAACACATTACATTATACATTATTACAAGTGGTAAGAGGCATAAGAAATACGAGAGGTATGCATAGAGAGAAAATTGACACAATGAATTAGCTAATATTTTTTAATAGCGCCAGAACTTTTTTTCTGAATCCGTACAAATTATCGACGAAAATATCTATTTCAGCACACTCTATCTTGTTATACAGTCGACACATCTGGGTCAGAGGGTTTTATTACCTATAAGATAAATTTCTTATTTTGAAATTGTTTGAACGATTTTATATTGTGTTATTATCCAAGTCTTCTACAACGCTATTTATTTACCCTTGAATAATGATTATAATTTGATAATTCTTATACTTTTAAATGAAATAAAAATCCATATATAATATACATATTTTCAAACCATTTACAAGAATAGAACCTGTACCTGTATGTAGCTGTAATGTTTTAGTTTCTCAAATTACTGATTGATATCTTTAAAACTCTCGACAGTTGGGAATGCTGTGCTTGTTCTACCGGTATTTCATTTCATTGTGCTCCCGCGAGTAAGCAATGAACCCCTCGAAGTTTGAGATACCTACAACTCAAACGCGTTCTTAACATTTCTACCTACAGAGTTGACATTTTCCGTGTTAGAACGAATCATTTTTCCGGTTTATTCTCGTGCTCAAAAGCTCGGCTGTGGAAGATTTCCTGTTCTTTTGTCTTTCTTCGCCCCTTTGGCTAAAATCTCTTCAAGCCCCAAATTTACTCCTTACCTTCCTTAAGAAAACTCTCCTCACAGCATTCCTAAAGAAGGTCTTGTGGAATTCTGTGTAGAAGTAATTTGAAACCTCTACACGAACCATCCGTAGTTTATAAGTTGCGGTGCTGATTACGTAACTTATTTTTAAGCAAAAAATATTACTCCTTCAATGGCTTCATTTTAAATTGATTGAAAATAACCAACTTTGTGTTTGTACCACTATTTAATAAAAAAAATATCAACATGTTTAAAAACCATTTTTTTTCATCAGGATATAAAGTATGCTAATTAGTGTATTTGCTTTATATTCTGACGAAACCATCGACCAAATGGGTGACACCTTTGATATTGATTTTTTTCAAATGCTTGTGTAAACCAATTTGGTTATTTTCAATTACAAAAATATTATTTTCCTTCAGAATTGTATTTTCCACAGTGAAAACAAGACATTCTCACAAAAAGACGGGTAAAAATCATTTGTTTATGTTTACAATTCCCAGAGAATCCATCCGAGCAAACAAGAGAAAACAATATATATGGGAAAGTTTAAATTTTTATTTTAAAAAATACTTCCTACTTTGAAATTTGATTGAAATTTCTGAATCGGTCAATGAGCTTATTGATGTGAAACAAAAGTTTAATTGCTTTCCTACTAAGGCCACCCGCTTTACTTGAATACCCTTTTTAAAAGCCTTTTTAATCGTCTTATCTGACCCGCTACCTATCACGCTAAGGGTCGTCAACTCGATGTAAGATTAACTTCAACGGGCAGTTAAATCATTAGTCTTACCGTACCGTAATCTGGAACTCACGGTTAAGCTCACTGAAACATCAAATAAACCCTTATCTCTTACTCCGAAATTGTCTTACGAATAATGACAGGGCCGCCGCTAGACGACGAAAACTAATACCCATGTAGTCTACTAATTTTAAAAAAATGGACATGGTATCATATACATCCTCGAGTATTATCTAACATATTCACAAGCTTTCGATAGTGTATATATCATTTCTTCAAATTATCACCATTACCATCTTCATTTTGGCGTGCGTTTCTTAATACAGTTAATTTATTTATTGCATCTCAATATACATAAACCATGTTTTTTCTCCTAAAAATTAACCTCACTAGAACTAAGCCTGTATCGAGGTATAAACTCTTAAATCTACCTTGCACACTTTTCGGATCAACTCATTAACTCTCATTCATTGCTTAGATAAGAATTTCCGATTCATCCCTACATAAGTATGTACTCCAACTAGATGCTGATTAACAAATTTATCATTTATTATTATTATTTATTATTTTTAATCTTTTTCGCAATTTCATTTAGTGTAATGAAATATTTTATGTATCAAAAAATATGTAAACATTAATTCATGTATCAAATACGTCTCTCTCGACACAGGTTTATCCTAGTGAGACAGACATCGAAAAAAAACCTGTAAAAAAACTTAGTATTGATAATAATAAAAAAAAATAAAAAAATACGTCTCGTGAATCTCATTTTCATGATGGTAAAAGAAAATCAAAATTATCTGTTATTTAATTTTTTAAATTTTTTATATATTCAATATTATTATTATTGGGTTTATAAAAACAGTTTATTTTTTAACAAGTTCTGCTGTGTAATTATTATTACGCGTGACAGCTGTTTCGCCCTCTGAAGGCATTATCAAACTGCCTTCAGAGGGCGAAACAGCTGTCACGCGTAATAATAATTACACAGCAGAACTTGTTTAAAAATAAACTGTTTTTATAAACCCAATAATAATATTATTGAATATATAAAAAATAAAAAAAATAAAATAGAGTTCTACAAATTAAACTTAATAACAATAAATAAAAATAAAAAATCTGTTATTTACTTTTGTATGCACAGTTGTTTGTACGACGTACGTTTTTTTGTGTTTGGAGACTTGGAGGGGTGCCTGGGATCATGGGATGTGGTTCTAGGTCTTGGTGGCGGACGTATCTGACCACCTACTGCGTGGGAGGCCAGATTCTGCTTTAGACCTTGAACCGCAGCGGGAGGGATGGATTCGGACACACTGACCCCCCTATTCCTACCCACTTTTCTCCCCTTCATTTCCTTTAAAAAACCTCTACACGGCATCCCCAAAGATGACATAGGCCCTGAGGGAACACCTCACCTCCTGTATGGTGCTAATATAAAAAATGAATTAATTTTAATTGATTATAACGAATGAATCAGTCGAAAAGAACGCCGAATCAGCTTTAAATCAATCGTTTCGCAAATCGAAGAGGCCGCCGCTTGGTTCGCCCACCCGCGTGCACAGCAAACATTGCGCATACGAATACGCCGCCCCTGAATAATGGTCATCGGTTGCGAAACGATTGATTTAAAACTGATTCGAAAGAACGCCGAATCAGTTTTAAATCAATCGTTTCGCAAACTGAAGAGGCCGCCGCTTGGTTCGCCCACCCGCGTGCACAGCGAACATTGCGCATACGAATACGCCGCCCCTGAATAATGGTCATCGGTTGCGAAACGATTGATTTAAAACTGATTCGAAAGAACGCCGAATCAGTTTTAAATCAATCGTTTCGCAAACTGAAGAGGCCGCCGCTTGGTTCGCACACCCGCGTGCACAGCAAACATTGCGCATACGAATACGCCGCCCCTGAATAATGGTCATCGGTTGCGAAACGATTGATTTAAAACTGATTCGAAAGAACGCCGAATCAGTTTTAAATCAATCGTTTCGCAAACTGAAGAGGCCGCCGCTTGGTTCGCACACCCGCGTGCACAGCAAACATTGCGCATACGAATACGCCGCCCCTGAATAATGGTCATCGGTTGCGAAACGATTGATTTAAAACTGATTCGAAAGAACGCCGAATCAGTTTTAAATCAATCGTTTCGCAAACTGAAGAGGCCGCCGCTTGGTTCGCACACCCGCGTGCACAGCAAACATTGCGCATACGAATACGCCGCCCCTGAATAATGGTCATCGGTTGCGAAACGATTGATTTAAAACTGATTCGAAAGAACGCCGAATCAGTTTTAAATCAATCGTTTCGCAAACTGAAGAGGCCGCCGCTTGGTTCGCACACCCGCGTGCACAGCAAACATTGCGCATACGAATACGCCGCCCCTGAATAATGGTCATCGGTTGCGAAACGATTGATTTAAAACTGATTCGAAAGAACGCCGAATCAGTTTTAAATCAATCGTTTCGCAAACTGAAGAGGCCGCCGCTTGGTTCGCACACCCGGGTGCACAGCAAACATTGCGCATACGAATACGCCGCCCCTGAATAATGGTCATCGGTTGCGAAACGATTGATTTAAAACTGATTCGAAAGAACGCCGAATCAGTTTTAAATCAATCGTTTCGCAAACTGAAGAGGCCGCCGCTTGGTTCGCACACCCGCGTGCACAGCAAACATTGCGCATACGAATACGCCGCCCCTGAATAATGGTCATCGGTTGCTCTTAATTTTTATTAGAGCGTCCTAAATCTAAAGTCCATTAAGTTTGAGCCATTTTAATGCTTGTTATCTGTCTCACGAGTGAATTATTATCAGACTAAATACTTGAGAGATATTAAATACGTAATGGCATTTTTATGTCTGCGGCGGTTCTAATATTTCCCGCATTCCGCAGCCAGCGGGTGTTGTGGTATTTTATAAAACACTATCACACATTAAATGTGACTTGCCTATCAATCATACATGACCTCTTTTTCCTGTAAATTATTATAGCATTCGCGACCTGTGTTTGAAAAAAGGGCTTTTTACAGGTGCTAATCTAAATATTATCATCTGGGAGTATTTTTCGAGGTTAAATGTATTACGACACATACTATAATATTATTTAATGTGAAAAATAGTTCATCAAGTTACATTTCACAAGATTTATAAAAATCAGTTGAGACACAGTTATGTAAACATTAATATAGTTTTTGACAGAAATTATTAAAAATAATTTAGTGTTTTCGACAAGCAGGCATTATTTAGGCAGCAGAGTTATGTAGCCACCCGGTTGGTCAGCGTTGTAAGGCGGGTTTGTTTGTAGGGGCTGTAGGAAGGGATTTATTAAGATTCCTTCAAGAGGCCCGGATTATAGGAAGGAAAATAGACGCCGGTAACTCGTTCCACATACGAACCGTCTTACGCAAAAACACCCGTTCTCACGAAGCCAACATGAACTGTGAACGGATGCTGCTTATGAACATTTACTGAATATTGTATTATGACAATATATCCGAGTTGAGTAGGTACATTCCGCAGAACATATCTCATCTAATTCAACTGTTCATATTTCCTTGTTTCCGCTTAAATCAAAATGCTTGAGCCTTATTTTCAGGAATCTGGACAAATATTGAATCCGCTTCTTGGAAAACCCATCAATTGTATTTGAGGGAGTCGTGAAATTACAAAGGGCCTTTGACAACCGTAACGTAATGCTACTTTACCGGGATAAACATTGCGGACGACATAATATTGTTGCTACGATATTTGGAATTGATTATGAAATTCATTTCTGTATTTTTGTCGTGCTTATATCGTGTTTGTTTCATTATTTTTACGGCTTCCGTGGTTGAAAGGTTACGATCCTTGACTACGAATTCGGAGGTCGTGGGTTTGAAGTGAGCAGTTAAATTGTATCGATTAGTTTGTGTTAGAACAATTATTTAAATTTATCATTTAAGATTATACTTAGTATGATTACGTCACGTTCCATAGTGGTAGATACTTTCAGTATCGCCCTGGTGTAAAACTACCATTCATTGCTTCGGCTGCGTTTGGTGACCCGATCTGAATATCCAGGTACTTCCCCACCTCTTTCCCATCTCCACTTCTTTAACATTCGCTTAACTTAGCTTAACTTAGCCTCACATCATACCCCAGTTGGGGATCCCATAGTTTCACTGGCTACAGATTTGGGACTTTTGTGCGGTTTCGCATTATTAATTTGTTAAGACCTTACTGATTTTGCATAAGACCCGCATCTTTAGGTTAAAAATTAAACTCACATTGTATGTGCTTGTATATACATACATATCTTTAGAGCGAGACACAATATAAAATAGAATAAAGGAACAGTAGGTATTACTGTTACTATGTTATATTTTAATATCATACTATCCTAGTTTTCCTTTATTCTATTTTATATTTTATCTCATTCTTTACGTATATATATAGGGTGTCCAAGGGTAAAGTGCACAAACTTTGGAAGGTGATTCTACATGATGGTAAAAGTAAAAAATTTAAAAAAAAAAATTTCGAAATTCCATTTTTTTTCCCGTACAAAAATATTTTTCCTATTTATTTTATATGCAAAGAATTCAATTATTTACCCAAAAACTATCTATAAACGTTGTAATTTTTTTTACCTGTATTATCACATAGAATCAGTACACTTTACCCCCGGACACCCTGTATAAGCGCAAACAATGTATATGTTAAGCGAAACCGGTCGATCTTAATAAAGTAAACAAATTTCCTATATTGGTAACTGAAATTTATGTCTTTCGCAGTATTTTCCCTTATACACAGATGTCATTCGTGAATAATTGAGATCGGAAAGTGCCATCTGAATCATTTAATTAACAATTCGCTGAGAATTTAAGATGAGAGGGTCGAATTGGCAGAATAACAAGGATTCCTGCCTTAGCTACAAAGAATTTATTAGTATGTCCTTAATGAAACATTCACTTGTGAAGTAACGAGTTACAATAAAGCAGACGTCATTTAAGTCACTTGTCAAGACCGATATTAGTTCCACTTCCACTAACTCCTCGCATTCTTTACCTTTAAGTTACCATTCCAATTCATGTTCTCCTATTCAATACACGAGTACTTGTTCCATAAAAGCGATCATATTACTTCATAATAGTTATGTACCGTGAACCGGGGCTACTTTGCATCTTACGGGGAAACTTTGAATAAATAAGGACTAACTATGGCTCGTAGGGTTAAAATATGTTTTTATCACATTACTTTGCATCAATATACGGCATCTTTCAAATAATAACGAAATACCGAAAAAACTGATGCAAAGTCACCCTCTTATATAAGTTACGTAAATCATAAAAAAACTTTAACTAATTTACAGAATTACTGAGTACACTTAAAACAATCAAAAGACGTTTTACCTCATTTTATTATCTTTAAATGTTAATAATGCTACCTAAATTAAAAATTGACAGAAAGTTACATCGGTTTACGGTAGTATAATAATACGTACGTGTATTAAGTTGTTGTTTTTGAATAGACCCACCAAACTAGGCTCGTAGTATGATGGCAAAATAATAAAAATAGAAATAAAATAATCGAATAGCAAAATAAGCAATAATAATTATAACGCCAAAATAATGTATTAATAATAATATCAAGAATTAGATAATATTTGTCGTCTCCGTTATATTATTTGGGCAGTTGTCCAGTTATTGGTGGCTGATTTGGATGTGAGTGTTGGTAGGTATTAGTGCTAATGATTTTCAGGATTTTTGGTTTCCTCCTTGCTACAACACGATTTTTTTCGAGACCCTGGTTAGCTCCTTTTCCCTCTTACAAAGTCCCTCCGCAGAGCATTGCATTCCCAAAGAAAATTCCCGAGAAATGAATGAAATTTACTAGCCAGGTTCCTTCAAAATTCCTCAGTGGTATACATAATATATCCTTCTACGTCCAGTTAGTTAAAACTATTGTCATCACTTATTCTTTGGCTTTATTTGTCCTCCTTTGGGATAGATAAAGTTTTTGATGATTTTCTTCTATTTTTTTCAGTTTTGGAACTCTACACAGCTAATCCTTGACGGAACCTTACTAGGTACCCTGTAGTGTCTTCCTCCGGATTTATTGTATGTAGCTTTTAGATTGTATCTTTCATCCTCCCTTCATTATACTTTTCCCGAACCATCGAAGACGTGGTTTTCGTTATCAAATTTAAATAAAATTATTTTTAATATTTGGTGAATCAACCACATATATAATAGAATAAACATTTAGTGTTTTATTTTTGAACTCTCCGGCATTTCTGGGAAAGTTCGAGTGCCGGCCAGCTAATCTTTACCGAGTACTGATAGTACTTGTGTGCAGGTTTACTCAGCCGCAGGCCACCATGCAGCACTCGGCGATCAATTGTGCTTAGGGGGTTATATATTTTGAACCGTTGTCGTTGATTGTAATCAAATTGTCGGCTATGTTTTCATTTATTAACCATGATAATTAATACTTTTATCGAAAAATTAAAGTAGTTCTTATAAGTTTCAAAAACTAACCGATTCACCTGTCGAAAGAAATATCTTTTGAACCTCCTCTAGAAAATGTATTATACAAAAAAATCAACCCTCAAGCTTATGAATCTTATTTAAATGAAAGCATCATAAGAGTCTGCAGTTCCCTAATTTTGTGATGGCTTATCATGTGAAAAGAATTATTAATCACAAAAAAACATGGCCAAGCAAGTGCCCCAATGGAAGTGACGCAATGGCAGATTGATGAAGAGGTGGACTGACGGCGTGGAATAAGATTGGAATGAAATTGACAGGGCTGAAGGTTTCTACACCGTATCCATACATGACTTTAGTTATCTTAAAAACCAATAATTTTGAACACATAAATGTAGAATTTCGCTGTCGAAGCTAATAGGTACCAAGTTTGTAGAAAATTCGGCTTCCTAGTTAATAAATTTTGAAGCCGGTACATCATTGTTCTCCCTTCGTTGTTCCGTGTACATTACATTACATTGTTCTCACTTCCCAGCGGATATGACGTAGGGATGATGTGAGTTCCGATCGATTGCTAACGATGTTACTAATTCAATGGAACCTAGTTTTTAACTGCGTGTTAAATTCTATTATTTAATTCACCGTAAAAAATATTATTTTTATTTACGCGAACCCAGGAGTATGCCTAAAACTAATTATATGAAAAGGATTTAAACATTTTTCCATTAAGCATTTCGAGAAGGAATTGCGAAGTGATTTGCAAAATTCCAAGAAAGTATGTTTTTATGTTACGCTAAATCTTAGATGCTATTGATTTTTCAAGCTTTCTTTTCAAGAATTAAACAATAAAAATCAAACTACAATTATTTTTTATAGCTTTTTTATTACGCACTTAAAATTAATTGTATTACTTGCCAGAAGAGTGGGTTAAAAAACTGGCACCAAAAATAGTAGTCGGTTTAAAAGTTTCATGTGCGCCACGGGAACAGGAAGTTTGGCGGCCATCGTCTTTACTATACCGGAACTACAACAACATGGCTTCGTATTATTTTACAGACAGGTGAGTGAGGAAGGCGTACGATGTACCGAGATTACTACAATGTAGAATTACCTGTAAATTTGAATTAAACTACTTTAAATTGTTGGCATCAAATTCTGTAACATAATTCATAGTGTACTTATCTAGTAGCCTGATACAATATTATTCTTGCCGACCTTCAAGAAATTAGTTAATTGAAACTTTTTTGTATCGTGCTTGGTACGTTATTTGAAAAGACACGTATCCAAATCAACAACCGTATAGACTTATTCACTACTCGTGTGTACTAATAGGACGTATGATTCAATACATGATGAAGTATTATTTTATAATCTAATTTGCAAAATATATTTTTGTTCTACTTTACAATTAATACTGGAAAGTTTTGCTTACGGAATGTGTTATTCGATATAAACGTACTTAATATAAACAAATCTCGGACGCAATATTTTTGTTTATAATTTAACTCGGAAAATATAATGAATTTTGTTGGAGTAAAAAATGAAATGTGGGCAGATTTATTTAGGATGTATAAAACATATTTTCCCATTAAAAAACAATCTGGAGATGATTATTCACAACCCTTTTTGGGTTTTAATTCCGCGAATGGACCCCCTCCGACTCCCAGCCTCCAAAGTCCGAAATCTGGAGGCTCACCCTGGTTGCCAACTGTCATAAATAAAAAGCGCGCGTATTCAGAGCGGGCAAACGTTTTTCGCGCAATTTTTCACGTCGGTAACGCCGAGAATGTCTCATTTGGAGTTTTTTCGGATGACATTTTGTTCACAATAGAGTCGAGGGTATCGGCAGGCACGAGGCAGGCCCGGAGGAAATACTCTCCGCTTTGTGTCCGTCCGTGAATAGTCATTGTAGGGAACTTCTCTACCTACCACAGTAATAATCTTAATGTAAATATTATCAGTTTTAATATATTATTTAAATCTTAATTCATGTTTTAGAAAGTTTCTTGGTGAAAAAAATCGATGAAATAACACTTTCCGTATTCGAATTGTGTTTTTGATGAACATCTTTAAATATTATCTTTTAAATTGCTCATCTTGACTTAAGCAAAACTTAAATAAAACTTCCGCTGTAGTCGTCACCACGACTTAGTCAAGATACTACACAACAGAACAAATGTTCTAGCACAACACACGATTCTTCTTGTCATGCTATACAAGAAGAATTGTACTAATGAATAAATTTTCTAAAACAGTAGATATATTCTGTTACTCTTTAAATAACCTTTTAACTAACTGTCTTCCCAAAAGTTAAAACTAAAAATCTTGTTTTGTAAATGGATGATTAATCTGTCGTACAATAATTTAATAAAATATATGTATTTAAAAAGATGATGATATCATAATACAACATTACGAAACACCCCAAGAAATGTTGATAGTACGAAAACAAAGTAAACCCGGTGTACAACAATCCGCCCCTGTAACCGGAACCGGCCAATATTAATGGCGGTCGTCAGAGTATTTCATTTAGCTTGATGGAGACTGTTCGCTTTGGCCGCAAGATAAATTAATAAAACGCTTTAAACTGCGGACAAAACGAAGTCATCTATCGCTGGGGATGGATCCATCTGTACGATCCACTGTACGTATTCACTGTACCACACTCACTTGAGAGATGAACCATTAGAATTGTGTTTATAGCGTGTGCCTGAAGTAAGCTCAAATTTTCCTTACATACTTCTGACGGAATTGATCAAAAAAATTGAATTAACGTTTTTTTTCTTGAACAAGTAAACAAATTCTGCCCTGCGCGAATTAGATGTAATTTAAAAACATATCATTTCAGTTAGTTTTTATGCCCGTGTATTCACAATCTCATGACCATTTAATTTACGTCAGTAGTCGGAGCTATGAGGTTATTTGAAATGTTTTAGACATTTGAAACGGATTAACGGTGAGAAAGAGAAAAATCGGTTGTAAGTAAAATGATCGGATACAAAATGTTCGTAAACGAAATGTTCGTAAACATAATGATCGTAATCAAATAATCGTATTGAAATGATCGTGAAACTTCTCAAAAATATTGGAAAAATATATCAAAAATAGAATAATGAATTACCTCAGAACCAAACTTAGCACTGAAGATGCAATATTCGATCTGACCAAAAAATTAACACATCTGTTGATCAAAATAAAAAGAGTTTAGCTATATTTCTAGACTTAAGAAAAGCTTTTGATGCGGTAAATCACAATCTACTAAAAAAATTAATCAAATAGGTTTCATAAATGATTTTTATTTATTTATTGTTTGAAACATTTACAGAGTGTTAACAATTATTACATTTATATTATTTGGGTGGGAATGTGCACAGATATTAAAACCCCAATTAAAAATGTTCACAGCATGCGTAAACAAGGTTTGGTTGATATTAGGAGGAGATGCTAGTAGTGAAAGAAAAGAAAAAATACAATATAAAATACAGTAAATTTACAGAGAAAGGATAATAAAGAAAAGTAAAGAAAATAATAAAGCAATTATATCTCTTAACTGTTCTCCATAACATAGCACGGTAGAAGATTGTTAATTTGTTTTTTAAAATATGCGAGACTGTTTGCGAATAGGTCGCATTCAACTGTATTGTACAGACGACACATTCTAGATAGTGCATTGAAATATGCAATATTGTTATTAAATATTTCAATATGGAATATATTTTGGCTCCTTAAATTATGTCTATTAGGGACTTTAATATGAATATTGCTCAGACAATTAGTGGTAAGAAGTTTATCATGAATAATTTTATATAAACATATTAAGTCCCCAAATTGTCTTCTTTTTTCCAATGTTGTAAATTTGAAGTTTAGTAGTCGTTCTTCATAAGATTTGAGTGAGGCATTTAATCCAAGTTTAAATGATAACAGTCTAAGGAATTTTTTTTGCACAGATTCAATGATGCACTCATAATTCTTACTAGCTATCTCAAAGACAGAAAACAAAAAACAAAAATAGGGAATTCTTATAGTACTGAAACAGGAATAAAAAATGGAGTACCACAGGGAACTGTGCTTGGCCCAATTCTCTTTGTAATATACATAAACGATTATGTGATGTTATGATCCCTGGTAAAATCTTACGCTGATGATACAGCAATAATAGTGAATGGAAAATTATGGCCTGAAACTTTGTTGAAGGCAATAAAATGTATTACATATGTCTCATCATGGCTAAAAAGTAATAGACTCTTCTTAAACTATAATAAAACATTTTACCTAACCTTTTATAAAAATAGTAAAAATAAACCCCCCAATAACCTTAAAATTAGAATACATTATGTTAACTGTAATCAAGAAATATGCTCATCTTGCTTTGAACTCGGAAAAGTTGAAAAGATCAAATATTTAGGTATTTTTTTTTTATTTTTTTTTATATTTGGTACATTATTTTGTTACAATTAATGTAGGCCTCACTGGGTGGCTTGCCCGTGCTGAGGCCTTCATTGATACAAAATTATTATTGATACAAAATTAAATTGGCAGTCACAAATTAATAATACCGTCTGTAAATTAAGATATCTTACATACACATTTTACAGACTAAAATAAGTGCTCAATGTTGAAAATCTGAAAAAAAAAATTTTTCTTTGGTGCAATCTTCACTCATATACCCATATACGGAATAATAGGATGTGGCGGTGCGCTTCATGCACATATAAAACCTTTACTAATAACTCAAAATTATATCATCAAAGTTATGTATATTCGAAAATAACATTTTCAACAGATGAGTTATACAAAGAATCTAAAATATTCTGTCTCCGTAAACTATTTATTTTGCAAACTATGAAATACATGAAAACAGAATCAACATTGGAAATAATAATGTATTTTATACTCCCCAAACGGACACAGAACAAATGCAAACACACTGCAGTTTCATTGGACCTTGTACTTTCAATCTTTTACCGAAAAATATTCAAGTGATTACTAAACTTCCTCAATATTTAAAAGAGTTAAAATTATGGCTTTTCGATACAGCAGTTGAAACTTTTTTTATTGAAACTGTATCAATTTATGATATTAATATTCACCATATATTACACTAAACACTTTTAACTTCACTATAAATAAACTATTGTAAACACTTTTTATACAAACCGCTTAGACAAAATGTAATCTTGTTTTTGTTTTATATGCCCACAGTTTGTTTATTTCTAGGTACAATAATATAATAACTTAAATATATTACCCACGCACAGTCTGCGCCTTAGTGGGTTCCCATTATTCGTATTGATTTATATAATATTGTATGTAATTAATGTAAAAATTGGGAAAAATAAAGGAATTTAAAAAAAACTCTCAAATGATTGCAAGCAAAGTTATTGTAAGCAATATGATCGCAAGCAAAATGATCGTAATCAAAAAATAATAAGCAAATAATTGTAAGCAAATAATACGGTCAAAAGGTAATTTACATTCATATGATAATTACGATGTTTTTACATAGATCTTTTTGCTTGCAATAATTTGATTACGATCAAAACGTCGGTTACCGACAAATCAAGGGACGCCCTGATTGGATCATGCTATTGAGTGAATCAAATGCTTAGTCGGGTCATTTCAAGCATCAGAATAATATAAGAATACGTTTTAAAGATGAATGAATGTGAATGAAGCAAGATGTGTGTGCCAAAACAGAATTGTGTGGCGGTCCGTTCAGCATTAAAGATCATTTAAAAGCTTTATTGCAAGTACTACTGCTGTGTTATACATTATATAATTAAAGATTGTACATTAAAGATTGGTATATGTGGAAATCTTCTGAGATGGTTCTCTTCATATGTTAAAAATAGAAGTCAAGCTGTTGCCTTAAAAGGTTACATGTCACAAATTATAATTATTCCCTCAGGGGTACCGCAAGGCTCCCATCTAGGGCCTCTCTTGTTTATTTTATACATAAACGACATGAATCGTGTTATCAGTAATTCTTGTTTCCTATTTTACGCTGATGACATGAAATTATATAAATGTATTAGCTCCATAGATGATTGCGACCAATTACAAGAAGACCTTGGTAAAATTGAGGAATATTGCAAAAATAATCAACTATATCTAAACATAGATAAATGTAATGTTATTACTTTTACACGAAAAAAACATTCAATTTATTATACTTACAAACTAAATCATGTACCCCTACAACGAGTAGAAACAATAAGAGATCTTGGAGTAATACTAGATTCTAAAATGTTACTTAGGGATCATATTGAAAATATTCTAAAAAAAGCTTATAAGCAATTGGGTTTCATTATTCGAATAACAAAGCCTTTTACGGTAGCACACACCCTAATTCTGTTATATATGTCATATGTACGGTCACAACTAGAATTCGCCTCAGTAATTTGGAATCCTCAATATCAAACATATATTGATCGCATTGAAAATATTCAGAACAAATTTATGAAACACCTATCGTATCGTTTTAGTGACCATCGATTTGTCCCTGTCACTTTATATAAACGCAGAAAAATCTCTGATTCATTATTCTTACACAAAATCGTGAACTGCCTTGTTGATTCATCATATCTGTTAGAAAGGATTGCATTTCGTTGCCCCAAGCAAAACACCAGATCGAACGATTTATTTAGAATACCACATTGTAAATCCAAATACGCGCAAAACTCTGTAATAGTACGTATCTGTGAAACTCACAATGCCTTACGAGATGTAGACATTTTCAACCATAACTTAATATCATATAAAATTCAGCTTAATAAATTAATAAATTAAAATACTTTTATTTTATTCGATTTTTTTGTTGTGAAAATTACATTATTATCACCTGTAGTGAATAGTATAGCTATGCGAAAAGTTGTATTTTTTCTTTTTGTTTTTAATTTTATGTATTTCTTTATTATGTTTATTTTTTTGCCATTTAATATGTTGTGTAGGTAAAAAATACTAAATCTACATTTAATTCAATGGAACTTAATTGGTCTAGAACATATGAATGTTTATTGTTATAATTTTTTTTACTGTACGACTGTTTGCTTCCTAAATACAAAGAAATAAAATATATATAATGTATGTTTCATCGACTTGGGAAGTATAACTATATAAAATTAAATCAATTATACAATCAAGGTCTAACGATAAGCCAATAATATCGGTACTTAAGGGCCCACTATTCGAATTTCATCCAATTTCCGACATACTTTCCTTAAAATTTTGAAGTTTTTAAGCTCTTAAAAAAATATATGTTATTCTTTAAGATAGTATCTATTTGTTCCAAAAGCCGAAACGGTAATTATTTGAAATTCCCTCGATAGAAATAAATCGCAAAGTATGCTCCGAAAAATATTATTAACACGTTTATTTCTGTTATTTTACAAGTTATATGTATGAAAAAAATCACAATGCTTCTTTTAATGCTACTCAATAGACCCCATAAGTAATTTTTGCTATTTTTGAAATACGCCGTGATTTATTAAACATTTTCACAACTGTCGCTTACGCCTATTGCTTTTAAATCATATTTATTATAGCGCGCTCGCTCCGACTTGCAGATTAAACTATCTTTCTTTGAGAAGTTCATTCGCCAACTCGAGGGCTTTGGGGGCAGACGTGTCGTTCATCGTTCTATGATCTACAGACGTGCGATTACGTGCAAATATTTGAATTTATAAAGATAATTTTTACGCGTGTAAAGTTTATGAGTTAATAAATATTGTTTTTTCAAAGATGGGAAATACACGAAAGATATCCCGTATTTCAAAGAAAAAATGTTATCTCATAAAATTATATCCTATCTAATAGGTGAGAAGAAAAAAATACAATTTTTGATTTATAAGCTTATATTTATTATAAACGATAATTTACTATAAAAATTAATAATTCATATTTTTATTTATGTATTGTGTAGTAAAAAGTTATTATTTTTTTTTCAGAATAGGTACTTTGGGAAATAAAACTAATTCCAATGCATTAGAAATTACGGGGTAAATTTTTATTAATTTAATTTTCTTGTTGTCTTGTCTCTTTTCTTGTTCCTATACGATCGTGATTTATTTGCGAATTAACTTTCTACGTACACAAATACACACGTCACTTTACATCTGCTCCTTAGAGTAATATTACTCTAAGATCTGCTCTAATGATTCACAATGCAACGATGTCCGAAATATAATATAATATGTAATAATAATATGGGCCACCTGTTTCAAATAACAATACTCGAACTTGGAATCCAGAAAAATAATGAACGGGCCAGCGAAAAAAGCTATCGAAAGTTCTGAAACTGTGGGGAATATAATTAAATAAAATAAAATACTTTTTTGTTTTAAAACCACGATATTTATTAATTTAAGAACCGACCGGTTTCGCTTTACTTAAGCATCATCAGGGTACAAATTAATACTAAACAAAAAGTACATAATGTGTGCATATATATAACAAAATATAGAGGGAGACAACATGATACAAATATAAGCAACACAAAGACGGTCATAAAATACATTAACATAAGTGCACAAGTAATGGAAAAACCGCTAGATAATTATGTAGACTAATGGGTTATACGAATAAATCGGGAGAAACAAAACATCAACTGGCAAGGTGGTAAGGAGGTAAGGAGAACTGGGAATTTTTTATGGGTTTATTGGAAACAGACTTAATATTGGACTACTTGATATGTCTAATTGATTATTAAGTATCTGACTTTTGGTTTTTACAGCTTTTTTAATTTCTAGTGCCTCTAAATTGTTTAGTCTGTTACCATGCCCGTTTTTATGTAAGATGTTAGCACCGGTTCTATGACAGAATGTATGATCTTTATCGATCAAATGATTTGCAAATTCGGAAAAACCGTTATTATTGAGGTTTTATTGATGTTTTGTTTTTCCCGATTTATTCGTATAACCCATTAGTCTACATAATTATCTAGCGGTTTTCCATTACTTGTACACTTATGTTAATGTATTTTATGACCGTCTTTGTGTTGCTTATATTTGTATCATGTTGTCTCCCTCTATAATATATTTGTATCATGTTGTCTCCCTCTATATTTTGTTATATATATGCACACATTATGTACTTCTTGTTTAGTATTAATTTGTACCCTGATGATGCTTAAGTAAAGCGAAACCGGTCGGTTCTTAAATTAATAAATATCGTGGTTTTAAAACAAAAAAGTATTTTATTTTATTAAATATGTCAAACCACAAAGTGATTGCTTTCTACAATAATATAATTTAGTTCAGTGATGTTATTTTTTATGTCGGAAGGAGGCCCTGAAGAAAATAATTTCTCTCAGAGCCTGTGTCATCTTTGAGAATGCTGTATAGAGGGTCTTTTTTGAGGAGGAGGGAGTGAACCTGTCCTGAATGTCAACTGTACAATTTCTTCCCAGAATTAACTTTATTGTACGTTTTTTGACTAACCGTACCTTGGTGTTCTATTTTCAATAAACTCTTTAATTATGTTTCAGATGTGAAATCTATACTCTGCTACAGAATGTTTTGCCCAAGTCTTGTAAAGATGCAAAGGCACGGACGTAACAATAAAATCATTTGAGCCCTTTACTGTTATTTAAAAGGTCACTTGAAGTGCAGTTATAATCAATGATTTTATTTTTTTTCTAGCTTCCACGAATAATTTGAAAAGGCATTATCTAAGGATTATACTCTTAAGGAGAATATAGAAAATGTAGAAAGGTGAAACGGATTTAAGATTTTCGATGAAATTATTGTGTTGTGAAATATTTATTTTGTTATTTATTACTTTATTTTTTTTTACAGTTTTACCGTACGCGGCCTTGTTGTAGAGTGGTATATCTAACTGTCATGGAAAGTTTTTTTCTGAGCTTTAAGAGAAAGGTTTCTTAAAGATACTGGAGTTATTCTAGGGCTATGTTAGATTTTTAACATCGATCACCGTAATGCTTGCCTTCCTGAATAAATCTAATTTTATTTAATCATTTACGGCCAAGATGTTTTTGACAATGGTGTGTTTTTATCTTTCTGTATTCCAATCATTTAGCTTGGCTTCTAGGGTTGTGCCCCAGTATTGCTTTTTGGAGACTGTAAACGGATCTCTCGGCATTTAATGAAACTGCAGCAGAACAAAGGCTGTTGCTATATTGACGTTCATGGTATGTTTTGCTCAGATTGACGATAAGGTTTCCAGATCCGCATTTCGCTCGAAGCATGTTTAGGGCAATAAGTTCATAGTTTAGGGTTCTTTCACCGTATTTATGGGAACATTTCAGAACCACCAATCTTTCATTTTGAGTGAATCTTGTGTTTGTGATTAAATTATATTTGACAATTTAAACAAATAATATTTAGAGAAGTTGAAAATAAAATTGAAAGTTCACTGAAAGCTTAAACTATTAAAAGTAGTAATTTCATAAAAATGTAAATAAATAGAGCCCCTTTCACATTTTAGAATGTAATTTTATGTTGCTTACATGTTTTATTACTCTTTATAATTATTGAATTGTTTAAATGAATAAATAAATAATTACAAAAAAGTCTTCTGATTTGTAAGTCCTCAGGAAGCACTAAGGATCTTTCTATCTATCTTTATAATATAATAAATTTGATGAGCATAAAAATGTAAACGTGTATATAATTTATATAAATGTACAAAAGTAGATATTACACTTGTATAAATATTATATTGCGCATATTATACAAGATGTCGGGGGTAAAGTGCACAAACTTCGGGAGGTGATTCTAATTGATAGTACAAGTAAAAAAGAAAAAAAAACTTTTTTTGGAATTCCAACGTTTTAAGATAGTTTTCGAGTAAAAAAGTTTAAAACCTTATTGATGTAAAAATATATTTATTGATTTTATAAAAGTTATAAATTACTTTTATAAAAGTGAGAATAGTATTTTAGTAAAGTAAAGTAATTTTTATACCTATACAAATAACTTTCGTAAATGTTTTTTGTAAAATTAAAAAAAAAAATTTAATTAAATCCGTAATAAAACCCATATTTTGAGAACCATCTTCATATCGACTTCGTTCTCATTTGGTCGGTGCATTATTACTCTAAGGTCGGTGCTAACTAAAAATGGTTCTGTTTTTCTAAAATTGCAATAGATGTCGGTAATTTAATTTCATAATCCCCAAAATTATTCCTAATACGAATTCAGACACCTCTGTCGGATTCTTTTAACACTAAATTTTGTAGGTGTTGCCCAAATCTAAATTCTTTACGCGGAAAGCGGGCCCATCGCTTTGTGTCGGTGAAGTCGAGACGTGTCAACTCTAAGATTGATGGCATTCTATCCGTTTGAGTAATGTATTGACATTGGGGACAATTCAAAGTGAGCTTAATGGATTACGACAAGACCCTACCTAACCTTGAATAAGGTGCAGGACGCTTTGCTTTGTTACTGCCTATTAGGAAATGGGGTGTAAGATAATTCATCTACCCAGCTTCTAAAATCTTCAACCTTTTTCCTTAAAACTTAAAAACCGGAACCCATCTTTCAAAGTTCGAATAACGCTCTGGATTCTTACATCTGCAATATTCGAATAACGCTGTGGATTCTTACATCTGCAATATTCGAATAACGATGTGGATTCTTACATCTGCAATATTCGAATAACGCTGTGGATTCTTACATCTGCAATATTCGAATAACGCTGTGGATTCTTAAGTCTGCAATATTCGAATAAGACTGTGGATTCTTACATCTACAATATTCGAATAACTATGTGGATTCTTACATCTGCAATATTCGAATAACGTTGTGGATTCTTACATCTGCAATACATTTCAATCTTAATACCTATACATTCTACACGCTAAGGTTGGGTTGTTTCACAGATTTTGAATAAATGATAAAGTTTCATAGTTAATCAAGTTATGTGTAACTTCTATTCAAGTTCTGTTATTATCATTTAATGTGTATCTCATCTACCTTAACTCATACTTAGGTATAGACAAGGTAATATTTTTTTTGTTATATGTAAGTTAAAACATTTTTTTTTCTTTCCAATACTCTATTACTTAAAATAGGATCTCAATTTGCTTTGTTATTTACTCGTGTTTCTTATACTATAAGTATCATATGTACAAGCCGTCATGCGTTAATTATATATAAATAAATAAATTATTTGAATTATATACCTATAAATAAATAAATTATTCAAATTATGTAAAACAACCCGTCATAACTACTTTAGAGCGCCCTTGAGGTGATTTTTTTACTAAAACGGTGCTATATAAATTATCCAAATATTATTAGACAGTAGACACCCTTCTACACATACAGAGAAAAATGAGTATTGCTAATTTATTAAAAATCTCATCAAACTATTGGTAATCCGGTTAAAACAGGATTGCAGGCCATTTACTGATAAACGTTTAGTTAATTCCTAATACATCAGAACACATGTTCGTGCTCCTGCGTTTGCCTTGATAATATATAATTATTAATTATAAAGTGAGAAAAATATTTAATATTTTATCAATACATATTCCGATATCGTGCTGTATATTCGTATATTACAAAAATTTTATCAGGAAACCCATTAATTCATTCGTAAAGGGCCTGTAATCCCGTTTTTAACTGGAATACCAATAATTTTAAATGATTGTTAATAAATAAGCGATACTCATTTTTATCCGATTATTAAATATAATTATTAATTGAATATAAATAAATATATTTTTTTAAAGCATGGAAACCTATAGAAAAGTATCTTTACGTTGGAGAGGGTAGCAGAATTGAATTTCCGATTTTCTCCTTTATGAAGAGCTATTAAGACTCACATTTTCATTTATAGTTTTTGGTTATTATGTTTAACTCTTCCTTAGGATTTACGAATTCTAAATAAAATAATTTATGCGCAGAAAGTAAACACATCTTCCTTATATCAAATATGTTCTACTGCGTGCTGCCCTTGGTAATTCTACATTTTTCCGAGAATAATGGATGAAATTTTTCTACTGTGCCTCCAGGAACAAGGCGTGATTTGCTCAATCTGTTTTAATAAAAGGAGATTCATTTCTTATATAGAAAGATCGCAAGTACATTATTTTTCCTGCGTACAATAAGTTCCAACACGCATGATTCAAATTTAAGTCGTTTTTTGTTGCGCATTTCATATTCCCCGCGGTTTATGTTCCAGGGAAGATTTACATTATGCAAAATAAAAAAATCTCGCTGAATCCCCAACGTTCGGCCGTAAAGTTAAAACTATCGTAAACCTCCGCCATCTGCATAATACCCCACATCCACCCGGCCTCGGAAACGGAGACGTTTCTAAAAGGATTTGGATGAACTTGTACTGACAGCAGGGCCTATTCAATTACATAACTTGAAGTCCTTGAGGTGATTTTTCACGAAAACGGCGCTTTATAAATTAGCCAAATATTATAACTGAATTACCAAATTGTGCGAAAAATACATTTTTGGAATGGATTAGTATAAAGGAAAACTGTTTGAGTTTTCAAAAGTGTTGAAAATGGTTGAATCATTGAGAATTGAAAAAATATATTTTATCTGCCGCACAAAATCAGCAGAGCATTACCACACAAGAGCCCCGACTGCTCCCAACCGTTGGGAGCCAGTGAGACTATGGCATCCCCAATGGGGTATGTTGTGAGGCTAAAACTAGTGGGAGGGGAAGGAGATGGGGAAGATAAAGGTGGGGGAGTACCTGGCTATTCAGATCTGGTCACCAAACATGGTGAAAGCCATTTCAATTCTGAATGGTGGTCTTACACCAGGGCGATACTGAGAGTATCTTTCACGGAACTATATATTATTCTTCATACTATATATTATTTTAAATTAATAAATTGTGAAATAACACCAAGTCTATTATATAATATAATAGTCTAATATCTATCTATTCTTATTAGGGACAGGCACGGAGCTACATTAAAATTATATTGGAATGGCGGAATAATAGTCGACGGACTGTAAATAACACAATTTCTGATGTCGGGTGATAATGAAGAGAGACCGGACAATCATGGATAATTCATTCAGTCGCAACTTCATTACAAAGATAACCTTGATGGCGCTCAACCTTCGATAGGAAAAAGTTGCGAAATCGACTCCCGCCAACTTATGTATATATATTTTTTTGAATATTTTTATTTATTTTATAAAATACAGTATAATTATTAAAATTTACATAGTAAGAACATATTTCAAATAAAAATTAACATGTTTATCTTTACAAGAGTCTAAAACTCGTGTGTAAAGGGAAAAAAATAAAAATAAAAACTTAACACACATATATAAATAGAAGAAAAAAATTCATAAAAACATATAAAGTGAAGAGATTTTAGTTTTTTTATACAATAATATATAAAATAATGTAGTGAGATGTCATTGTCATTCTAATTCGCTAAATTATTTAAGGTAGTGAAGTTTATTTTATTTTCAAATTTATTTTAGTCCGGTTCTAATCTCATCTCTATCGTTAGTTGATTAAACCACACCACTCCAGTGTACGTGTGATAGTGTTGTGCAAAACTGGTGTGCATGGAGTGCATAAGCGACCCATTGTATTTTGCCTATTGCTCTCAACACGAACCATGGCATGGTGTAACTTCTTATACAGATCTTTGTAGATTTGAAGCAGCGTATTTTTTGTATATGTATTTTTTAGTGGTGGGACTTGAAAGTCTTGGAAAAGTTGTGAGGTTGGGTAGTCTGATGGTTTTTTAATTAAAATTTGTATTAACAGCCTTTGAGTGATTTACAGCGGTAAACGTGATGATTTGTAAGCTCCCCCCATGCAACGATACCATACTGTATTATTGAATGGGCTAGAGCGTAGTAAATATTTTTAAGAATTTTTAAGTTAAGTATATTTCTTAGACTAATAAATATGCAAATGAGTTTTCTTAATCTATTTATGATATTGTTTTTGTGAGTTTTCCACTTAAGGTTACTGTAATATGATATGTTACTATAATATTATCTTATAATATGAACTTTGTCGGTGTGGGTATTGGTTTGTTTAGTGTAAATAATATTGACACTATAATATTATAAGTGTGATGAGATTTGGGAAAAATACCCAAAAACTCCCGCAAAGAACATTGATTAAATAAGTAAGCTTTCCATTATGAAAACCCTTGCCACTTCATAAATAATAGAAAATGGTCGCGTGTTCGACACTGATGTGGTTTGTCGTAGTTTATTTGCCTAGAATGTCTAGTTATTAGGTATTCTTTTGCAGACATGACGTGACAAAATGGCACGTTAATATTATATTTCAGGGCAAACGGAGAATAGGTATGCAAATATCCTCCGTAAATACGTCTTCCAAAATATTATTCTAGAGCTAGAATATATTACACTGCAAATTTTAATACTAGAATTAGGCACATGCTAGTAGAGATGTCTATAAGAGTCTAGCATCTAGGGCCATTTCTGCTCTCCGGGTATTAATTCAGTCATGAAGCCCTTATCGCCAGGGAGCCATTCGCAGAGGGCCAAAGGCTCCTTCATCTCTTTCCCCTCCCCATTCCCCGGCAGTATTTTTATATTCACAGATACCTCTGACTTGGTGAAATTACTAAGAGGAATTTACTGGGCGTCCTTGCCGGGAAAAATTATGTGGCAATTTCCCATTCTGTACAAATAGATGAAATATCAGAGAGGGTTAATTTTTTTTCCTTGCCTTTTACCACTATGAAACCTGAAGGTAAGTAGAGTCTAGGGTACAAGTCATTTTAGTAGCTCTCGAACGGTGTATTCTGACTTTGAGATTTGAACAACTTTTTGCGTTTAATTCTATGTCATCGCAATTACTTTCAGGTCGCAACGTCATTTCTATTATAACAAAGCCAACTAAACTGCAGGTCTGACCGCGCGACGGATTTTTTTGTGTCAATGATCAAGTCAGTGCTATCGAGCAATGACAGTTCGCAAATGGCGGCGTTTGTTGTTTTACCGCAATCGTAGTAAATAAATAAAGTGATTGGACTACTTTAAACTGTGAACTTTACTTAGCGGCAGCACTGACTGAAATGAGATCCGTAAAGCGCATGTGTGCTAAAACCATGTACGATCGTGTGAGAAACTTTACTTTGTGGCAGCACTGACTGAAATGAGATCCCTAAAGCGCATGTGTGCTAAAACCATGTTAGATCGTGTGAGAAACTTTACTTTGTGGCAACACTGACTGAAATGAGATCCCTAAAGCGCATGTGTGCTAAAACCATGTTAGATCGTGTGAGAAACATTACTTTGTGGAAGCACTGACTGAAATGAGATCCCTAAAGCGCATGTGTGCTAAAACCATGTACGATCGTGTGAGAAACTTTACTTTGTGGCAACACTGACTGAAATGAGATCCCTAAAGCGCATGTGTGCTAAAACCATGTACGATCGTGTGAGAAACTTTACTTTGTGGCAGCACTGACTGAAATGAGATCCCTAAAGCGCATGTGTACTAAAACCATGTTAGATCGTGTGAGAAACTTTACTTTGTGGCAACACTGACTGAAATGAGATCCCTAAAGCGCATGTGTGCTAAAACCATGTTAGATCGTGTGAGAAACATTACTTTGTGGCAGCACTGACTGAAATGAGATCCCTAAAGCGCATGTGTGCTAAAACCATGTACGATCGTGTGAGAAACTTTACTTTGTGGCAGCACTGACTGAAATGAGATCCGTAAAGCGCATGTGTGCTAAAACCATGTACGATCGTGTGAGAAACTTTACTTTGTGGCAGCACTGACTGAAATGAGATCCCTAAAGCGCATGTGTGCTAAAACCATGTTAGATCGTGTGAGAAACTTTACTTTGTGGCAGCACTGACTGAAATGAGATCCCTAAAGCGCATGTGTACTAAAACCATGTTAGATCGTGTGAGAAACTTTACTTTGTGGCAGCACTGACTGAAATGAGATCCCTAAAGCGCATGTGTGCTAAAACCATGTACGATCGTGTGAGAAACTTTACTTTGTGGCAGCACTGACTGAAATGAGATCCCTAAAGCGCATGTGTACTAAAACCATGTTAGATCGTGTGAGAAACTTTACTTTGTGGCAGCACTGACTGAAATGAGATCCCTAAAGCGCATGTGTTCTTAAACCATGTACGATCGTGTGAGAAACTTTACTTTGTGGCAGCACTGACTGAAATGAGATCCCTAAAGCGCTTGTGTGCTAAAACCATGTTAGATCGTGTGAGAAACTTTACTTTGTGGCAGCACTGACTGAAATGAGATCCCTAAAGCGCATGTGTGCTAAAACCATGTACGATCGTGTGAGAAACTTTACTTTGTGGCAGCACTGACTGAAATGAGATCCCTAAAGCGCATGTGTACTAAAACCATGTTAGATCGTGTGAGAAACTTTACTTTGTGGCGGCACTGACTGAAATGAGATCCCTAAAGCGCATGTGTTCTAAAACCATGTACGATCGTGTGAGAAACTTTACTTTGTGGCAGCACTGACTGAAATGAGATCCCTAAAGCGCATGTGTTCTAAAACCATGTACGATCGTGTGAGAAACTTTACTTTGTGGCAGCACTGACTGAAATGAGATCCCTAAAGCGCATGTGTGCTAAAACCATGTTAGATCGTGTGAGAAACTTTACTTTGTGGCAGCACTGACTGAAATGAGATCCCTAAAGCGCATGTGTGCTAAAACCATGTACGATCGTGTGAGAAACTTTACTTTGTGGCAGCACTGACTGAAATGAGATCCCTAAAGCGCATGTGTACTAAAACCATGTACGATCGTGTGAGAAACTTTACTTTGTGGCAGCACTGACTGAAATGAGATCCCTAAAGCGCATGTGTACTAAAACCATGTTAGATCGTGTGAGAAACTTTACTTTGTGGCGGCACTGACTGAAATGAGATCCCTAAAGCGCATGTGTTCTAAAACCATGTACGATCGTGTGAGAAACTTTACTTTGTGGCAGCACTGACTGAAATGAGATCCCTAAAGCGCATGTGTTCTAAAACCATGTACGATCGTGTGAGAAACTTTACTTTGTGGCAGCACTGACTGAAATGAGATCCCTAAAGCGCATGTGTGCTAAAACCATGTTAGATCGTGTGAGAAACTTTACTTTGTGGCAGCACTGACTGAAATGAGATCCCTAAAGCGCATGTGTGCTAAAACCATGTACGATCGTGTGAGAAACTTTACTTTGTGGCAGCACTGACTGAAATGAGATCCCTAAAGCGCATGTGTACTAAAACCATGTACGATCGTGTGAGAAACTTTACTTTGTGGCAGCACTGACTGACATGAGATCCCTAAAGCGCATGTGTGCTAAAACCATGTTAGATCGTGTGAGAAACTTTACTTTGTGGCAGCACTGACTGAAATGAGATCCCTAAAGCGCATGTGTGCTAAAACCATGTACGATCGTGTGAGAAACTTTACTTTGTGGCAGCACTGACTGAAATGAGATCCCTAAAGCGCATGTGTGCTAAAACCATGTTAGATCGTGTGAGAAACTTTACTTTGTGGCAGCACTGACTGAAATGAGATCCCTAAAGCGCATGTGTGCTAAAACCATGTACGATCGTGTGAGAAACTTTACTTTGTGGCAGCACTGACTGAAATGAGATCCCTAAAGCGCATGTGTGCTAAAACCATGTACGATCGTGTGAGAAACTTTACTTTGTGGCAGCACTGACTGAAATGAGATCCCTAAAGCGCATGTGTGCTAAAACCATGTTAGATCGTGTGAGAAACTTTACTTTGTGGCAGCACTGACTGAAATGAGATCCCTAAAGCGCATGTGTGCTAAAACCATGTTAGATCGTGTGAGAAACTTTACTTTGTGGCAGCACTGACTGAAATGAGATCCCTAAAGCGCATGTGTGCTAAAACCATGTACGATCGTGTGAGAAACTTTACTTTGTGGCAGCACTGACTGAAATGAGATCCCTAAAGCGCATGTGTGCTAAAACCATGTTAGATCGTGTGAGAAACTTTACTTTGTGGCAGCACTGACTGAAATGAGATCCCTAAAGCGCATGTGTACTAAAACCATGTACGATCGTGTGAGAAACTTTACTTTGTGGCAGCACTGACTGAAATGAGATCCCTAAAGCGCATGTGTGCTAAAACCATGTTAGATCGTGTGAGAAACTTTACTTTGTGGCAGCACTGACTGAAATGAGATCCCTAAAGCGCATGTGTGCTAAAACCATGTACGATCGTGTGAGAAACTTTACTTTGTGGCAGCACTGACTGAAATGAGATCCCTAAAGCGCATGTGTGCTAAAACCATGTTAGATCGTGTGAGAAACTTTACTTTGTGGCAGCACTGACTGAAATGAGATCCCTAAAGCGCATGTGTGCTAAAACCATGTACGATCGTGTGAGAAACTTTACTTTGTGGCAGCACTGACTGAAATGAGATCCCTAAAGCGCATGTGTGCTAAAACCATGTTAGATCGTGTGAGAAACTTTACTTTGTGGCAGCACTGACTGAAATGAGATCCCTAAAGCGCATGTGTGCTAAAACCATGTACGATCGTGTGAGAAACTTTACTTTGTGGCAGCACTGACTGAAATGAGATACCTGAAGCGCATGTGTTCTAAAACCATGAACGATCGTGTGAGAAATCTGTAGACTAATAAGAACAAAGAACAAACGTTTAGATAGTTTGAGCATGTAGGGCCAATGAACGAAGAAAGGAGTGTAAAGAGTAAATATAGGAGCATTTGACAGTAGGGGACGATGCGGGAGGTGGTTACTGGACTGAGGGGATGCATTAAAAAAGTCATCTACCGCTTTTAATGAAATAAAGAATACTTAACGTTGTTGGTGTATTTTTCGCCCGCCAAGCCGGGAATCTGTAATACGAGTACGTAGGTACTCTGAATATTCTTAAGAATCGCTAGTCAGGTACGTCATGTTTTACCCCGTATAAGTTAATCCTTCCTCCACAGTTGATAATGGTATCACGTGACGGTGTACAGAAGTCCATTAATTACCAGTGAGCAGTGAGCCTACAGAGTGTGATTGAAGCGGTATATCGCCATTAGCGGCTAAACAGATCGCGTGACCGGCTTTTGTTGTATCAGGACCTGCGCTTGACAAACTTTTTTGGTCGAGACTCAAAAAAACTTTGGTACTTTGGCAAAGTGGTTTAAATAGTACCTCTTTTATAACTTCTTTGTATTTTTTCTCAATAAACGAATTACTATCGTGGCTTGTTTTCACTTTTTGCTTAAAATTCGTAACTTGGTAGATAGTAGCTGTTATTTAGAAATATGTATTCGTATGTGCGTGTGTTTTTTTATGTGAAACTTCTTAAGAAGTTACCATGTGAATTGTGTAAATTATGTACTTTGATGTATGAGATATTAAAATTATACCAATCGAATTGAGCAACTGGTAAGTTAAAATGTAGCTCTTTCGTACAATTTCGGTGTCATCATTTCATTTCCTATTGGGCTGGCAATTCTGATATATGTTTGACTTTGTCTTAGTTTTGTTTTTATTGTTGGATTTGAAATCAAAATAAAACACGTATCTATTCACAATTAGTAACTACATTGTTTTTGTTGGCCATTTTTTATGTCTTGTAATTGTATGAAAGCTTCTTCCGCTAAGGTTAAAATTTAACTTTTCAAGATTTGATTAAAATTTAAAATGTCAATGCATTCGCTCAGTTTTTTTTATTCGTTAGTCTAAACGTTATTTAGTATTATCTAGTAGCTAACGAGTGTAGGTACCTACAGGAACAATATAGTTTCACAGTTGTAAAAGCTGTGGATAATTCAATGAAGGGAATCGTAAATCAGAAGCTTTTAGCTGTGGATATAAAGGTAGTGGTGTTTCCTGCATATAATTAAGAATGGCGTTGGAATATTTGCAGTACTATAACGGTTTCCTACAATCAAGTTAAGCTAATAACGTTAACTATTGATCCCACGGATTGCGTTTCAATTATGTTTAGTTTTTCAATTTCAATTGATATTCATTCAATTATAGTAATTTATTTTTGGGGTATTATGCCGTATTGCGGTACCTACTTCTTAAGCAAACTTTTTGTAAAGGATTCCAGTGTCCAAATGTTTTTACACTTCTGCCCTGATGATGACATTTTAAAAGTTATTTCTACGTACATAAATGTAATAATTAACTCTTTCACTTTATGATTATTTAATTTATTTTGTAAATACAATTTATATATAATGTTTTTTATACATAATAATAACTAATTAATTACCGTTCATTGTAATATTTTTGTCTGTGTTAATTATATACTTGTGTTTCTATTTTTAAAATTTGTCATTTTCATTATACGCTTATACTGACAAAAACCATTGATTTTTGTAACATGTCGGTTCTTTTTGATTAAATAAATAGTGTGTATTTTATTTTCATATAATTAAAATGACGCCGCAAAGTGATTTTGCAATTATTCAAAAAAATAATAATATTTAAAGTAAGAAACTGTTAAAATTTCAATTGTCACTAAAATAAACCATGTCTGATAAAAAATATATTGGTTTTTCCAGTATTTCATGTCTCAGGAAAAATTATTATTTGTTGGCTCTTTTTTGATGATCACTTTTTCCACTGCAAAATATTTTAAAATTAAATATTAGTCTTGATACCCAAAATCAAATGTTATTATATATATGTAGTCAATATTTTTATTTTATTTATTTATTTATTTTATTTTATATTATTGAAACAAACAGTACATAATTTACAGAGATGAAACAATATACAGGAATAAGATACTTCATGTTGTGTACCTATGATATGTTTCCTTGTAATGTCTGCTAAGTGGTATGTTTATTCCTTAATTACCAGGTGACTTGTGTAGTTTATAGGTGTGTGTGTGACGTGTGTAATGTGTGTGTGAGTGTTTGTGTGTGTGTGTGTCTGTATGTATGCGCATTGAATTCTTTAAATTATTGACATGATGCCACGTTTGAATTTGGGCAGTGAATCCGAAAAAATGTCAATGTTAGAGTTAATACAAATATTATTTAGAGTATGAAGAGCTCGGTTAATTGTCGAATTAGATGCTGCATTTGTTTTATAATTTAGCGTGTGGAATAGCACTGTATGTCGTGTACGTCTCAAAGGTATGTTAAAGTTAATAAGGGACAAAAGTTCAGAACAGTCAATCTCATTGTTTAAAATTCTGTGTATAAATAATGAGTCAGCTACTGCTCGTCTTCGCTGCAAAGTTTCAAATGTACACTCAAAATTATTGTTGAATCTGTGGGTAATATATTTTATAAATTTGTTTTGGATTCGTTCTATACTATCTATGTAAAGTTTATATTGCGGATTCCAAATAGGCGATGCATATTCCAGTGTACTTCTGACTAATGCGAAATATAACATTACAATTGTACGCGGATTACTGAATATTTTACTTACACGTAGCACGAAACCAAGCATTTTATATGACCTATTAACGATTGAGTCAATGTGCTTATTAAATATAAGTTTGCTATCAAGGTAAACGCCGAGATCTTTATATTCCGTTTTAGAGATGACAGGTTCATTGTTGAGTGAATATGAGTACTTAATTACGAGTTTATTTCTGGTGAATGTCATAGTGTGATATTTAGAAACGTTTATATCTAGACAGTTAACTTTACAATACTTGCAAAGCCTATCTAGGTCACTCTGTAACGCTTCGCAGTCAGAAAGAGAACGAATAACTTTGAATATTTTCATGTCATCGGCATAAAGTACATATTTGGAATTTTGAAAACATGATCCAATGTCATTTATATAAATGTTGAACATTAGCGGACCTAGGTGGGACCCTTGGGGGACACCAGATTTTACCTCGATAGATTTTGAGAAGACGCCGTTGATTAAGATTACTTGATTGCGGTTACTAATGTAAGATTTGATCCATCTAAATAGGTCACCGTGTATACCAAATAAGACAAGCTTTTTCAAAAGAATTGAGTGTATTACGCGATCGAAAGCCTTAGAAAAGTCTGTATACATAGTATCAACCTGCTCTTTGTCATCCATCTTGCTATGCAAGAAGTTAATGAAAAGGGTCAGGTTGGATGTCGTAGACCGACCTCTCATGAAATATATATATATTTTTTTTTTTTTTTTTTATTATTTAATTAAAAATCTCCGTGGGTAGAAGTCGAAGCAGATAATATCTGAAGACATAAAAAATAATATTTTTTATCATTTCTCTTTTAAAGCTTTCTTTGTAGTTATATTTGCTCGATTATAGTTTCTCGAGAATCTCGATGTTGATGAAAAGCAATTTTACTAAAAAAATTCTTTGAAGACTAATTAAAAGTTATTTTAGAAGATGAAGCATTTTGTGTTTTGCTTTAAAATTGAAATAGTTAACGGCCTCCGTGGTTGAGTGGTAAGGCTCCCGCCTGGCGGGTTCAAATCCGCGTGCGAAATTAAAATTTATTTGATTTTTTATTTAATATTAACGGTATAAATATACCATAAATAATAAATCACGTACAATGACATCAGAAAGTCAAATTAGTTAGTTTATGTTATTTCACAATTTACTAATTTGAAATAATTTATAAGTAGTACATTTGCAACACGTTCCAGAACGGAAAATACCATCAGGATCTCCCTGGTGTAAGAATCTCATTCAGAATTTGTTGAAATATTTGCTAAAAAATGAAAAACGTTGGTTGAAATGGCTTTGTCCGTGCTTGGTGACCATATCTGATAGCCAGGTACTTCCTCGTTTCCTCTCCCCCATCTCCTTCCCCTCCCAACCACCTTCAAAATCACAACATACCCCAATTGGGAAAGCTATAATCCCACTGGCTTCACATGGTTGGGAGCAGTTGGGTCTCTTGCGCGGATTCACAAAAAAATAAAAGATTTTGGCTTAGAAATTAATTTAAACACTGTAAATGTGAGATACGTGATTTTATTTCTTAACGAATTCAGCCTATTCACTATCTGAAGCTACAAGCCAAAAATGGATATACCTTATATTGTAGGTAATAGGCATTAAAATCGCTTGACAAACGGAGCCTAGAAACGTTCGATTTCAAGCACAAAACTGGTTTTTATTTATTTTGAAACTGTAACAGATAATCTTAGCTATAATACTGTAGTTTTTAAAGTTGTTTTCGTTATGCGTTCATACATTTCTATTGAAAAAAAATATTTTTTAGTAGTTTACATTTATATTTTTTATTGTGTAATTTATTTTTTAATTGTATTCTACTCAACCATTGTAAAACCTTTAATTTATCTAAAGCATATTTTTGGAATTCATAATGTTCCAATTCGTTATAAAGATGAATTAAATTAGTTATTAAAAATAGGCATTAAGCTTCGCCTTGTGTAAAATATTTCGTATCAAATTAAATCCTCAATCTGAGTTTAGTATCATTTCCGAGCACTTACTTACCAACTACAGACGTTCATATTCATCGCTTCAAATAGTTCTGCAGAAATACTCTACGTAAAATTAATCATTGATGAAATCACATCCCGACGACTTTTCCTACATTTCACGTCAGAATATACTGAGATTTGAAATCAGCATATGTACGCTATAATACTGGTGGAAGTGAGGAGTCTGAAGCTATTATAGCCAGCACCAATTAAAATCGTCTGCACCGCACCACATATTAATGGTTAGGACTTAATCAATATTTAGATTGGTCCATCAGCTATCGCCCCCTTCTCTTCATATCCTCGTCACATCTCACGTATCTCCACGTCTATCTTGTCGCGTGTGATATTTTAAACTTTTGCGCATATATTTTTAGATTTATAATCCCCCTGTTCCCGGCTTTATAATCAATGCAGTAAATTTACGTTTAATGTTTAATAGAACATGTAGGCATACTTTGTACTAATGGGTTTTCCATTAATTGAACGCTAAATATTTTCTATTAACTAGATGTTAAATATATTCTTTTAACTGGATGTTAAATATTTTCTATTAGCATGGTGTTAAATATTCGGTTTCGTATCTCGGCTTGGGCAAGTAAATATTATTTAAATAAGTAATCGTAATAAAAAATGCATTTCTAAACAATAGAAACTTTACTTATTCTTTCTCTTTTAATGCATTATTTTCAATTTGATAAGATTACACGAAAAAAATCTACAGCTGCTACAATTATAAAACATATTGTTTTTAAATGGATAATTTCTATAGAACCGTTTGCATAATAAATCTCCCCGAGGGAGCTGTTAAGTTACTTATATTTTTTTGTTTATCTTCGATAGTAAGTATACCCTCTAACAAGTTTGACGTTCGTACATGCTTTTTTTATCTGGCCTCTTGTTGAGGGGGTATGCTTATCCGTGAACTTATTTATTTGCAAATTGGCTCGCGAAATTCTTGGAAAGACTGAAACTCGGTAACGTCAACAAAGATAAAAATATTTTTTCAGATTGTGTGCCCGCTCTGTCCACATTTTACCTAAATTTGTGCAAATTTGCGCTGCATACACTCGCACACGGGTCACCACTACGAAATACAATTATTTTTAAAAGAATTCATGCGTTTTGGAAACCGAATGACGTCACGCGTACCCCGTCAGATTTCGATAGTTTTCGTAAAACAAATAATACTAATATTTAAGTTGGAATGAGATATCTTTTATAAAAAAATTCAAATGAAATAATTTATTTCTAACTCATTTGCATTGGTGTGCGTGTTTCATCCAACGTGTAGAGCTTAAAAACAGACGTGGGGATTACAAATTAAACTTCTTAACGCTATAAATTGGCTTTAGATAATCCGCACCCACATAAAACATTATTTCATTCTTTGATTGTAAATAATTCAATGCGTTTATTAATTTTCCATTACTGACTTGGTTGTTATATTTCCGAGCTGGGTCTTATTGTTTGATAATGACTGAGGTGTGTTTTGTCAACAAAGTGAGTTGCTTAAGTATTTTCATCGTCACGTAGTCTGTACATCGTTTAAAGTCACACACCCGTTGTTTAAAAATACTTCCGTCGATTCCACGAACAGATTATCGATATACAAACAAGGGAAACGATTCTATGGTTTCGTAAAAACGTGATAACCGCCGCTGATAACACTTTTACATAAGTCCATTGTTTTATTTATTGTCATTATCTTGACTTATATGTTGAAATCTTGTTACCACAATGAGTTGAACAAGAAAATAAACTTATTTCATCGCGTTTCCAGACACTCTAAACTAAGAATCAAAGCTTAACCTTTTATATGGCAATCTTGAAAAACGCGAACATGTGCACTCACATACAATAGAGGCTGTATTTCATGAGAGACACTATGAAACATGACCCTTATATTATGTTTAATACTTACCCTAGGAATGCGCAAACTGCATAAACGTGCCCAATGCGAGTGAAGTTGGAGCGGACAGCAGTGGAGTGAGTGGTGTGTACGAGAAGCATGTTCTCCTGAGATATATTAATTAATTTTACTTGAAAAAATATGTTTTAAAGTTATTATTTCTTTGCAACGTTTTACCCAATTTCTTTTTTTGCACAATTGTGACACTAGCGATAATTGCCCTGAACGGTCAGCTGGGATAGATGTACTAACCTGGAAATACGAACATTTAAAAAAAATTGTCTAATAAACGGTTAAAATTGTTTTAAAACGAAAATCAAATTTTCGATAGAACGAAGATGCGATGAAATGGATAGTTTTTTATTCTTTATATATTATAAACAACTGCATTTAATGAATAAATATAAGAAAAACTATGTTCACCAATTAGCCCCAAACAACCTAGTTTTAACATCATTGAGCATACTTATTCCGGTTTTCTTTGATGTGTGTTAGCTATTCCCGCGTGAAATATGGAATCTAGTTCAATGAGTTCAAATTCGCTTTGAATTTAAGTGTAATTTTCAAATAGAACTGATCACAAGTCCTACATTATAAAATACTGTGATTTTTCACGAGCCCACGCTACTTTAAAATAACCAAATGCAAACAACCAAATAAGTAGCAATTTTAATATAATAATCCATATATGATATACGTGTATCCAAACAAACGACTTGTAACGTATAATATAACAACTAACAACTTCCCTTGTGAGTTGTGGGAGTATTCCACTAAATGTGAACAACATATGTTCCCATAATTGGAGCCGTTTCCATTATTTTATTTATGCCGGTTACATTCCATTTTAAATAAAGTGGCAAACCAGGGCAGTATCGACATCGACTATGGCCGAACAAATTTATGATAATTGGGTGTGTTTTATTATGGTAACTAACTGATGTAACCGCCTAATAAAAACAACAGAGTAGGAATACCACAATTCATCTAATATCAGAATAATATAATATTCGACGCCGGAAAGGCAAAAGGGCGTATGCGATAATTTCTTCGAAAAATGAGTCATAATTTTTGTCTAATAAAAACTGCATGTTTGACTGTTTTTTTTTTTACTAAATTGTCGCTTACGTCCTTTTGTCTTTCCGACGTCGGATATTAACTGATAGAGTCGATTTTTTTTATTGGTCCAAATTTTTTCAATTTGTTAATATTCAAATTTGCTCAATGATCAACATTCATAATCGAAACATTGTTCGAAATGGCACGAATCACGTGTTGTGACTATACCTGAATAGGTAGATACTTGCCAACTTCCCTTTCCCCGTCTCTTTCCTTTTCCTCTCCCTTCTGCCGTACAATATTCTCCAACCGAGGACGCCATAGTCGTACTGGCTTCAGTCAGTTGAGGTTTTTGTGCGGAGGTCACATAAAAAGCAGGCATTACGCACTCAAGGTAAAATGCTGAGACACGTTGTATGAACTTATTACTCGTTTTTCTTTTTGAACAAATGAAAAGCGTTTTAAAAGGTACTACGGATAGTTCGGAGCACCATTTCTAATGTTTTAAATAACTACCCTAGTTATGGCAGTAAAGCGTGGAACTGGCAGAGGAAGGATGAAAGTAGACTTAAGGCTGTAGAAATGAGGTTTCTGGGCGCTTATGCGTAAAACCGTAATGCAAGGCTGATGTAAGCATAATGAGTAAGATTAAGAAAGGGACGCTTAGATGGTTTTGGTATGTAGAGCGAATGAACTAAAAAAAAGAGTTTAAGGAGAATACCGCGAATTTGAATAGAAGAAGTTGGGGACGCCTGAAGAAGAAACCAATACTTGATTCGGGCCATTCAAGAGTCAGAATAATAGAGATCAGAGTATATATGAGACGAAGTATAAATGTAAATAAGGCAAGGAGTGTGTTCCAAGACCTGGTTGTTTGTCGTTTCGTCCTCTCTACCCACCCCTGGTTAAAAATGGTTACGTTGTTCTATAAATTCCAAGCAGAAACCTGTGAAAGAGAGTTCAAAGTTTACTGTTCAAGAGTTTTTGCGACTACGAGCAATTAATTTCGATATTAATAGGATGTTTTTAGTACCGTAACTAAGTTCTGCACATGTTAGGTTTTAATAACGGATCGTTAAAGTCTATCTCAAAAAATAATAAAGCTATTTTTAATGAACAAACAACAAGGCGATAAAACTGTAATGAAAAAATAACCTGTGGAGTTTATAGTAGAGTGCTTTCAGTAAACTATAAATTAATATTTAATATTGCAATAAATAATATTGAAACAGCGGAACCTCTACACATGTGGTTTTTATCCTTAGAAAGCGATAAAATAATATCATATTATGCAAAAGTAGCACCATCGTTGAATTAAAGGTGTTAAGTTTCTGATAAAAAGTTATTTTGCAATAATTTCTTCCTTATCAATAGTTTTTTGTTAGTTATTGATAACGAGAGTATTTACTTTTTCCAGTTTGCTTATCCAAAACTCCCGCTATAAATAAATTTTAAATGTGTACATGGTTACTAATATGTGTTGTGAAATGTTTAAGGATTCAAAAAGGTGCCTTTCAACTGAGAAAATGCACGATAACACGGAGTCATTTATCATTATAGAACTTAAGCTGTCATACTTATTAGATTCGTTGCTGCTTAGTGGTTGGTATAGTAAAACCGTCCTTACGCTAGGTTTAAAGTGGTTTTAACCATACCTACACCGTGATAATAAGTCGATTTTTTTCACCATTCGGACATTACGTTTATTGCTGCGGATGAGTCACGTCGTGACTGGTTAATCTATCATTCATTTTTAGTCGATTTTATGATAAAACTTTTTGATTTTCGCATTTGTTTTCTTGTAAATTGAGTCCGAAATTGGATTTTTTCACCAAAATTTTTGAAAAATGTCGTTAATAGTTTTAATATCAGTTTGTGCCGCTATTTTTTGGGTTATCTTTGTGATTTAGATTCACTGGTTTCCCGCTGGTACTACAAGTTTCCGTATACCGTGTATATGTGTATTAAAAAAATTGCATATTTAAAAATACTAAGATAAGCTTCTGTAATAATTCGTGCTTTCATGAAGCATGTAACATGCAAACTAACGTTATCATAGTTCATAGAACTGGTTGCTATTTTAGGCATGTTTTTATCTCTATTCTATTCTATTATGGTATATTAGTATACTCGTTTAAACACTTGAAAGATAACTATTCTGATAAATGTAATATTTTGTTGTCAAACCCTTTCAAATGTTTGCGGGACCTGTGAGCGAACGGTCAGTTAAAGAACCGCTGTTAATATAAAACGTTAATGAATTTAAATCGATGTTGAAATAAAGCGGAGTGGTAGTTGGTTGAACTGTGTTCACTGAGGGTGATATCGTGTAACTTAAACTGGTCTTATCGCTTTAATAATTTAATAAAAAGGCGCTGTTAGTATTTTAATCGAAACTTTTATTGACCATTTTGTTTGTAAACCCTTGAAGTAGCCGTTTAAATTGTTTTTGCCCATTAAGTTGGCTAGTTCATTATGTGGGTTCCAATCTACCAATTATTCACGCTTACTCTTTGTAGGTTGATACATTTTATATGTGATACGTACTTAATTTAATAATGTACTTATTGTTCATTAGGTTTCATAATATTAATATTGTTTTCTTTTGTTTCAGGTAATAAGACTTCCTTCTTCTTGCTATCATTGCTCAATTTGATAATCTCAACGATTTTAATCTCGTAAGTTATTTTGACATTTTATATTTGTCAATCTTTCTTTATTATTATGAAAATAATTTATATTAATAATTAACCGTTTTGGCTGTATTTTTTAGATGTTTATAAACATTAATTTGTCTAGGTACACGAATATCTAAACTATCTAAGCAAACAATGTTTTATAATTTCACGCCAAATATTTAAAAAAATATATTTTACTTTAATAACATATTTTGTTTTCTGTTTTTCTCATCCACTTTTTACTAACCCAATGATTACCGTAGAAAGTTCCACAAACCGGCTAAGTAGATCTGCCATTTAATGTTTCTCCGCGATGACACATTCAAACACCGCGTTACAGAACACAGTGCATGGCCATTGGCCATTTCCAGTTCATTGGTTTCGCCATGTCCCTATGTCCCCGCGTCTCCAATGTAATCAGCTCCCGCCAGCCGCCGGCCGATGTCGCAACCCTTTTCACAAAAACACCCCTTTGTTTTTAACTAGAACGTCTGCCAGTAAATTTATTTATGTGACATTGTTCAGTGACGCTGAACGGATAGTTTTTTAAGCACCTTTTAAAAACACCACCCTTTTTATACACACGTTTTTACATTATATCCTATCTGTTTAGTTTGTCCACTGGGTAGTTTGTCAAAACCGTGGAATATATTTCACATTAAAACGTTTTCTGCTCATGAAATAGTAAATTCAATTTGTGGCAAAGCCTTTCGCTAGAGTTTCAACAATATTTTTACATATTGAACAAATGAAATTTACAATAAGGGGTATTATGCAATTTTCTTTCAAGTTTTCCTCTTTTCAAAACAACAAAACAAAAAATTCCACAAACCTTAACAGAAAGCCAGTGTTATGTATAATTTTAATGATTCTCGAAAACGAGGATGTGTATTTTTTATAATTATAATTACATTTAATGAGATTTTTAAAAACAATAGGTCCCATCTACTTACCAAGCAAGATAATGTAAAATTTAACTATATACGAGTATGTTGTACCTGCACCAGTGGCGTTATAACCGTCGGGAAAGCCCAAGGACTTGAAAGGAAACTGATTACAGATATCCTACACAAAAATTAAAGATTAAATGCCTACTGGAAAATACAATATTTATATAAGTAGTTTAATCGGTTGACGGTTTAATTGAGCTGCCAATGCGGAATTATAGTCTGTTCGCGGTTGACGGCATACATAATGGATCCGCCTCACATGAGCACGAACTGTCAGTTGTTTATGGTAATGTTGATATGCAGCCGGTTATGTCAATGCAAAAGACATGCGTGCAATTTTGTCTATGTCTGTCATTGTCTGTGGTCACGTGGTATGATTAGGCATTAGCCAGTGTCTCTCAAATGTAGGAAATACTCAATTTACTAGTTAGTTACTGAGTGGTCCAAGGCGTCGGGTTTCTATCATATATCACGATCCCAGGCTCAATTCTCCAGTAACTAAGTCCAACATCGTACAATAATAACATTTCCAGCTTTAATAACTATGCGAGTTGGAGGAATTTCAATATTATCAAATTATTCGAAACCCGATAAAAATAAGAAAAGTGATAATTTAATCATCGTAGAATTTATTATTATCAATATGATGTATAAGAAGGTAACGGTGGCAACTAAGACTTGAACCCAGATCCTCTAGTCTCACCAGGATTGGCGTCTGTTCCAATATAACTACTCCCACCTCATTTAATTCCGTCATTTCTATCAATCAATGCTTCTATTTTTTAATTAGAAAATAATTAACCCAATTTACCAAATTTCATTATTTCCTTATTTTTTTCGCTGCCATATTTAAGCGTGATTGTAAAGTTCTATCCGAATATATTTACAAAATATCTAGGCGGTAAATGTGATAATATTTCACGAAAGTTTACTTACTCATTCGTTGGCGTATAAAATTTAGTAATACTCCATGCGTCAACAAATGTGCTTCTAATTGAAATATCAATTTATCTCTTAAATCTTATCAAAAATTGTATTGAAGTTAACCAAACGCGAAGCCGCGTAGTAAATTCAATGTTAAATGAATATTCTTTAAATATACCTACAAGTTGTCTGGGGATAAATTTCACTTACTTCGGGAGGCGATTCTACGTCTTATCAAAAGAAAAAAACGATATAAAACTATTTTAGAAATTACAACCTTTTAATGTTATTTTATGTAAATTTCTGTTAAATTATATGTTTGTACGGGAAAACGCCACAATTAAGAAAAACAGTGTTTTTATCGTTTTACTTTTACTTTCATATAGATTTACCTCTTAAAGTTACGTTACTTTATCCCCGGATACTTCGTATATGAATATCAAGATACATAATATTATGTTATTGGTCGCTAGCCCGGAGTTACGAATTATTCAAAAGACAAGACCAAAAAATTGATCTGTACTAGATTTCGTTTTTATCATTGTTAAATTCATCATTATTATAGATAAACAATGTCTCACATTCGTGTGGTAGTTCTTATGCACATTTTATACGACTATAAATATGTATCTATTACACGATGTTCATCCATTCAAATTTTAATTTATTAATCTAATTTAACTGTTTACTATATAGTGCTTATGGAAAGTTTAAAACCATTGTGTCCGACTACAAGTGCAGATGACACTATGACAATACTGACAACCCACTTCAAATTGAAAATAGTTACTAATGACCGCAAAACTAGCAAAGGTTTCACGAAATACAACCCTCGTACATTATATAAAGCCTGAACCTTTTTACAGGGGAATAGAGACTCCCACACTTTTCATCGCATCCCTTTGAAATTAATATTGTTCTGGTTTAAATTTATATGAAATCAAAGGGGTAGATAAAATATATTATTCACTACCAGGATTAATTGGAATTCGTTGCGATTCGCTTTCAAACATTTAGTTAGTGAGGTTTAAACTACAAGGAATGTAGAGAGCTTATTCAACATGAATATTTATTTCACTAATGATTGTTGGTTTTGATCGATGCATTCCAAATAAAATTCCACATCAGTCAAACATGTGTTTTACATTGTTATTTCGTGGAATTGGTGTTTGAAAAGGTGGTGAAAATTTATTGAACATTGTTTTGTAAAATAATCAGAAATATAAATCAAATATGTGCAGTGCTAGTAGTAAATACTTCCAGCGTAACCGGTCCGGTCAATAATATATCACTTGAAATAAGTTATAAAGGTTTTGTAACTTATTAGTTCATCCATAAATTCATTTAAAAATATGTGCGGTGCAAGAATTAATAAATAACTTTGTTTAGTAAATAAAATATAAACCTCGCACTAGCGCACACGCAGTCAAGATATCCTAAGAAATTTAAATAAAAGGAATATTTATTTCAAATACAGAGTTAAAATAATTTTCTGGTAAAAAAAGTATTATATTGTAGGTCTGAAATCTTGAGAAGATCGATCGGTTACATTTTTCCGAGATCATTGAACCTGAGTTACAATCACTCACAAACCCACAATTGAAGTTATTATTTTTGATGATTGGATTTCACTAATCTATTTGATGTGGTGGAATATTTCTAAATATATTTGAGTAACTCGATGAAATGAATTATCTACTTATAACTAAATAACCACCATGCGGTTTCTCAGCAGGGGTAGGCAGAGAGAACGGACCGCCAAACAACTCAGTCTCGGCACACACTCCTTGCTTCATTCACATTTATACATCGTCTCATACATACTCTTCTATTATTCTGATTCTTAAATGGCACGACTCAAATATCTGGTTCACTTGATCCTGCCATGTCTTTCTCGGGCGTCCCAGACTTCTTCTGGCATTCACATTTGCGTCATATATTCTCCTTACTTTCCTTCCTTAGTTCATTTGCTCTACATGCCCAAAACATTGATCGTCGCTTTCTTAATCTTACTAAATACGCTTACATCAATCTTGAATTCTTTTTGGATCTTCACATCGATCACACGATCATACATGGTTTTACCTCACATACGCCTCCTGGATCTCATTTCTACAGCATTCATTCTACTTTCAACCGTCATCTGCCAGTTCCATGCATCACTTCCATACATCAGGGTAGGTAACAGCACTCCATTCTGGACTGCTAACTTCGCTTCTTTGGACAATTTTTTATTAGCGCCAACTGCGTTCAGTCCTCCATTAATGGAGTTACCTGCATTTACTCTTCTTTCAATATCTCTGTCAGCCTTCCCATCTCTCGTAAACATGCTTCCTAAATACACAAATTCATCCACCTGCTCCAAGTATTCCTCATTCACAGCTATATTGCACACTGTTTTCGTACTTTCTCTTTCAAACACCATTACTTTAGACTTACTTACATTCATCATTAACTCTTCTTCCGTCATTTTTGTAGGGCCACCCGCGTTCAGTCCTCCTTTAATGGAGTAACCTGCATTCACCCTTCTTTTAATATATCTACCAGCCTTCCTATCTCTCGTTAACAACTTTCCAAACAATATCTACTTATCATGTTAGCATTAAGCATATTTGACCAATGGGTAGGGTATGGAACTAGTGTTTCAATTAAATTTAGATTTTGTGTTTTTCAAGAAAAAAAGAAATGAATCTCTGAAAAGCAATCTTTAATGTTGAGTGTATTTCAGCATTATATGACGCAGAAGGCAACATCAAACAGTCGTCAGCCAAATTAGGCAATTTGTAACTGACATATAAAATAATAAAAAAGGAGATGAAGCAATATTCATTTGTCTTGTAGTTCGCGGAGGAGGTAGCTTTCTTCCCGGGAATGGGAAAGGGAACGGTACCGTACCTCGGGTCCCGGGCTCATTTCTCTATTTCCGTCTCCGGATCACGTGTTTTCTTCGGGACCCTAAGTCACATTAAACCTGTGACTGGCCCCGCCATAAATAACGGAAATGTCCGCGAAAGCCTCTTACAAAAAGCCCCGAAAGGTACAACCGGAAAGGCTTTGAAGTTTCCGGTGACCTTCCGCCATCTTAAAAAGCTTTTAGGAAGTGATATTTTTTTCAAATTTGGAATGGCCGCTGCACGGTAGTAACTTAATCCAACGAAGTTAATAAAATAAAAGGGCTTATGGCTTACTATCTTACTAAGTGAGGACTTTATTTATTTGCTTTGAACCACTTAGCTTTAATCCTGGCCAGTAGGTACTAAAAGTACTATTCATTGTTTTTTTATAACTTTTATCTTACAGGAAATATACTAGTGATTTATTTACACTATTGTAAATGAATGATTAGTTTATTTGATTAATGTATAAGATTTTATGTTTTAACATTCTTAACATTTGGAAGATAGGCGAGTATACAAAAAAAGGTTATTTAAATAATAACTACCTGATGGTAGGAGTAAAAAATACAAATGCCTTTTTTTGAATTTCCCATGTTTATTTTCCCATACAAAAATATTTTTTCATGGAAGAATATTTATTTTCCCATTCAAACAATTCAACTTTTTTTACCTAAAAACTAACTTAAAATTTAAAAAAAGTTCCTTATATTTATTACTTGTACTATCGTGTAGAATCACCCCCGAAGTTAGCGCACTTTACGATCCAACACCTTGTATATGTCTACTGTTTTAGAAATTTCATTAAATAGCACTGTTCCTCTTGATATTATGTGCTGTTCTAGAACATCTGTTCTGCCATGTGGTATATTCAACAAGTCGTGGTGACGACTACGACTGAAGTTGTTAGGCACGTAAAAGTTCGTGTATGAACACTGAACTGTGTAGCTCCGTTCACCTTCGATTGGTGCCAATCTATTATTGACTTCCTAGTTTCTTCATCGATGATCTCTCCTATCGGAGGTTGGCTTGCATCATGACATTTTTCACCCTATGGGCTACAGCCTAGAACTACAGGTGGTCGTCTTCACTAATCGTAGCTAAATTATCAATTGGATGAACTTGATTTATCAATAGTGTAAAATATGAGCCGTAGGTAATTCATAATTTGATGGCTATCAAATGTGACATTTTCAAGAGGAGATTATTTAAATGGTTCGCCAACTAAACATTTGGTTATCAAGAAAAAACACCAGTCAAATCATTTAGACATCATACTACGTTTTTGTTGGCAGTGAAAAAATATTAGGTTCAATACGTGGTTAGGCTAGGTTAGGGGTTGACATAATTTGCTGATCAATCTTGTTCTACTTGCAGACCATAAGTGGCTGCTCACTGCTCAGCTGACTATATTTGCGGTAGAAAACCTTTTATAGTTGATAAAAACCTCAATGTTTTAAAATTTAATAATGACAATTTATGATACATTTATGGCATGTTTACGTTATCTGATAGTATTATTACGCGATCGTCTGGACGATGTAGGCCCTCTGATTGGTGAAATTCAAATTGACTGTTTCGTGTAAATTCCGCTAGCTTGAAAATTAAGACCCGATTTCATACTAAAATAGGATCACCAGATTTCTTCAAAAGCATCGTTTCTGCTCATATAATTTTTGGATAATATCGAAGAAAATATGTTTTACAAAGTTCATAATCCATTGGATTAATTACATTACAATGAAAATTATCCATAGTTACGTGATTATGTTTGACGTTTATAAAAAATCACGCGTTCCTTCAATATGGCCGATACGCACGGCTATAGATGACTATATTTAATAACCAAATGACTGGCGCGAATATTTGAATATGCAGCTTACAATACTTGACTACTTGACCATTAACGAGCGTTTAATAAGAAGATTTCTTCTGGAAGCTTATCACTTTGTAATGGCATTTTTCATTATTATTTATAATTTTTTTTTGCTTATTAATTATATCTGATTTTATATTGACATGTTTTCTAATTTCTAAAATTTGTGAAGTATTTTAGGACCTGAATTTTTATTGAAAGTGTGATCATTATTCAAAAGATGATTTGCAAACTTAGATTCACTATTTCCATTTAGAGCCCTGAGATATTCTTTAGAATAAATTTAGACTTAAAAGCTTCTATTGGTTCTACCTTTGTAAAATAAATTACATCATCCCAATTGAGTTTTTAAACTCCCAATTTTTTTGTTTGATCTTTATTATTAAGAATATATTTCTTCATTGTTATTAGTGTAAAACGCCAGTTGAATAGTACCAGGATTGTTTTTATATATCATTTTAGAAGTTTCGTTATCCACAAACAGAATTCTACGCCATTGTTTATTTCTGTCTTTAGAAATACCGTTTGAAAAGAATATATTTTTTATTTAGTATTTCAACTATCAATTTATTAGAATAACCGTTATTAAATGCTATTTGTCTTATGAATATATAGTTTTATGGTTATATGCTATTGGTTTTTTCCAGGTCTTAAAATACTTCACACACGATATAAAGCATCGCAAATAAATAATTTTGAAATTTTAGAAATTAGGAAACATGTTAATATAAAAGTAGATATAATTAACAAGATTTTTTTTATAAAAATTTATAAATATTTTCCCACTTAACTGGTCTTTCCCGTCTAACGATATTGTAATTCTTAATTCTTATAAACCCAGCCTACTCTTACCCCTTCCCCCTCCTTCCACTACTTCTTTCCAATTGCAATCTATATTTAATTTTTGACTTCGGTGTATACTTCGTTCATGAAACATGTATTGGTTGGATATAATAAAGTGATGTTAACAAAGTTATTTGTTTTTTTAATAAAATAAAGTTTAATCGGATAACATTATTTTATCTATTTCCGTTGTATATCAATGCATACGTACACAATAAAATGTAAACATTATATTTATTAATTGATTGGACAATTTGCATAGCACCGCTTTTGTGAGATATCACCTCAGGGGCGCAATATTGAAATAATCTACCTTTATATATAGATTTTTACTCTCCTGATGAAGGTGTATATATAATCTAACTTTAAACTTTATAAGATACAGTAACAGTTGTAGGCAAAGAATTACCACCAGTTGAAGTAAAATTAACACCTTTTTATTAAACCGACTGCTAATCTCATCGCACAATTACCTTCCTTTTATTCATAAACACGGGTACAATTAATCAATATGTAATAATCTATTATGTCAGTCAACTTTGTTATAACTATCTTTAATTGTGACAAACTATACGATATTGATTCAACTTATAGACATTGACTGTTGTAATACATATTTAAGCACTTTAAAGTCTCCTATGAGCTAATTATATTAGGTACGATAACAGTTAATATCAGTTGTAGACATGTAGTCAATAATAGTGTTTCATTTGAAATAATCCATCACAAATACGTAAAATTTCATTTATTCAAACAACTGTCATTCTTATTATGCGTAAATTTAGCATGTTATTATTCATTAACTCCTTCCTGTTTCGTGTTTTAACAATATATACTCACCCTCTCTCTGTGAATGACCTAATATCTATCTATTAAATGTAACTATTCTTAGTATCACTTAAAATGGGCGAAGCCCAACCAAGTGCCGCCCGCAGGGCCTAGCAAAAAAAAACCCGCGGAGCGGGTTTTTAATTGCTAGTTTATTATTAGTACAGTTTGTATTATAATATAATAGAAGTTCTTCATATTATCACTAGTAATCCCTACTCCGGAGCGGATTGTAGAAATTTTTTTGTTGGTGTTGTACTAACTGCTGTACATATTTTTAATAATTTCCTCATCTTCGTCTTTACTTATCCATAATTTGATGTTTTCTTGAAACTTGTTTATCTCATCGGTATTTTTATTTAATTTATTAGGTCATTGTATAATTATTTTGATGCATGTAATTTATGATATTTCTGAAAGTTGATGTTAAGTTTTTTTTAATGCAGAATCAGAAAAACATATGATAAAATAAGTTAATGGTATCATTTGGTTGTAGAATTGTAGACTACCTCTTATGTAATTTAATTGAATCATTACAACCTTTCCGGTAGAGAGGAGGGCGTCGGAACATTTGTGTAGGAAATAGTTTCCACGGCATGTGTTTCCCTCCCAGCATCCAATATCAGGGTCCGATGAGCAGCCGCAATGTAAATGAGTGTTTCTTTAGTCCCACCCGCTCGCCCTGGCTCCACGAGGGCATGCAGAGCGGGGGAGGGGACGGAGGTCGAGCTGCAACAGTTGTGCAAACGCTCGTGAGTAATTGCTCGAGTTATGGCCTGGAAGTTGGGAGAAGACAACTTTCTGCTAACAACAACAGCACTTAAGAGCTAGAAATTGCTGTATGAATTGACAGGTTTTAGATATTAAATTATGCATTGGAGAGATAAACCCATAGATTTGTGTTGTGGGCGTGTCTGTGTGTCAGTAGTAAGCCAATAAAATCATTACTTCTGGTGACATTGATCAGAATATATTACGTATATTTCCAATGCCTAAATTTCTCAAATCTGTTGTTGTCACTTAACTTCACTTCTAATACAAACTTTACTATTTCTTGTTTTTGTAGTTGTTGTTTTATTATTACATATTGTTTATACCCGTTATTGGACGGTTGTTATGTGCTCTTTGTTATTTCCTCGTAATTTTTTCGCTAACCCTCTGTTTGTCATCAAATATACTAATTTCTCGGTTTTGGGTCTGTCTGTGACTTTAATTCTGTTGTAAGGTAAATCTAAGCATAATTTACGAATTTCAGTTATAAAAAAAAACTTTTCAGATCTGAAAATTTGTTTCCCCGGGTTATGAGCAAGGATTCAGAGCCAGGGAGGTGGGTACCCCGGTTTCCTGTTGATTGTTCGGACTTTCCTTCTGAAGGTTGAAGGACACTTGAAGGTTTCTTCGTCAGGTTGCGTAGATTTAGTAGGGGGATTGTTACCTAAATTTCTTGGCCTCTTTTGACGATACCGCTTTTTTATTGATTATTTGGCGGTCAGCGCAAAAAGTGCTGTAGCATATAGCAACGAGTATTAACAATAATCATTGCAATTTGTAAATGGTCATTGCTAGATGGCACTGACTTGATTACGTGACACTTCAAAATCTGTAGGTGTAGCCGAAACACACCGACACTGAGCGTATCTTGTGCAGGTCATTTTACCTCACCATGCGCATTGTACCCCACGTAACGCCGACCGTAATAGGGTCTACAAGTCTCACGCCGATCTTACTACAAATATTTCTATGACTTCTAGCGGATAATAATATTTTAATATTTGGATGATTTGTATAGCGCCGTTTTTGTGCTAAATCAGATTCATATTCACTTCACACAATCTCGCAGAGGCAGCTCAGAATGCTGACTGGCTGGCTTTTTGGAAGCGTCTTAATATGGTGCTCGGCGTATTTTCAGCGGCTACCACCATACTTAAGCGTATTTTGCGACCCGTATCTTACGAAGTATGCGGTTCAAGATACGTTTAGATAATAATATATAAAAGATATTTAACCTAAGTACTCTAGTCGGCCTTATTAACGCAGATGTGACGTAAACCTATATAAAAATTAGCGTTTACACAAGTGCTTTCGACTAAGCCACAGAAAGAATTTTTGAATGTTAGGAAAACTAAAACAAATCATTTTTTTAAGAATGTACTAAGCTATCGAAAATGATACAAAACGTACTAGACCTTCCTTCGGACACAAAAACACGCCAGCAGAACACTTGTATTTGTTATTTCCAATACAGTTAAAAAAATCATATTCATATTGTAATAATAATTGGATGGTGTACATATCGCCGTTTTTGTGAAAATCGCCGAAAGTGTTATCGAAATGCTGTTTTTGTATCCCTTTTCAATGCATCATAAGTAGCAATCTATATTCTTCATTTCAATATCATTAATCATTCATTAATTTCATGTTGAATTCTTCTCAAAATAAAATCTCATTTCGCATTTCGATCCCAAACACAAGGCAGCAGTTTGTAATTCAAATCTGCCGTTAATGTTTTCGAATCCTTTTGCTATCAGTCGATTCGTCGCTCCTTGTTCCCGAATTCGCATAATCCGCTCGAGGCGCAACAGTGGCGAGTACCTACCCGGGCTGTTACAATTAATTCGGTAACTGAGGAACATTCCGAATAAATAATTAAGTATCTATCCACGGAATGTTCGAACATCTTGGAAGAAGATCGAAACGTCTTGAGGAAGGTAACTTGTATTGATGGTAGTAGGATATCTACCAGGTACTAACTCTTGCAGAGTTATTTTAACACCTTGCTTTCCCTCAATCTTTTCCATCACATGTTTTTAAACGTAAAGTTTATTACCTTTGTGTATTTTTTATATAAAAAACGATAAATAAATCAATTATGTTTTCTAACAATATATTTTACTGTAACAAAAATTTAAATACTAATTTCCCCTATAACCGGTGTACTTTATCGACTCCAAGGTATGCTCCCCACATCTTTACTGCGTGCAACTTATTATGCTATGATTCACTCCCACCTGAGTTATCTAGTTAGTATCTGGGGCACCATTACCAAAAAAAAAAGTTCGGAAATACAAGTAATTCAAAATAGAGCCGTACGTAATATATATAATCTGCCATGGGATACACATGTCAAAGATATATACTCACAGACACAAATACTTCCCTTTACAGTCCTTCCAAAGTATAACATCACAACTGCCATTCTACAAATAATTCAACACTCCTCACACACCAACACTAAACCAGTTTTTAATTCTGACATACACCAGCACAAAACACGATCACAAAATCAAATACATTTATCGTCATCTACTTACACGACCAAATTTGGAATTAACTCCTTACAATACATTGCACATAAACAATATAACGCATTACCTAGTAATTTAAAACTTCCGGCAACAAACAAAAAAACACTGGCAAAAGCTCTTAAAAGCTATTTCCTTAACAGTTTCATTAATGACTAACACAATCTTTCTCTAGAACTCCATAATAACATCTGCGTTTATTTATTTTAATGTATTTATTTTAATGTATTTATTTTAATGTATTTTATTTATTTGCCTTGTCCTTTCTAATGTTGTCTTTCCCGAAATGAGTTTTATAAACTCATTGGGAATAATACATTATTACTTTGTTATCATTTTGTAATGTATTATCTTGTAATAAAAAAAAAAAAAAAAAAAAAAAAAAATTCGGGTATGATTTGAGATTTTCACGGCCAAAAGTATTATAGTGATTTGTTTTTGTGGTATTATGCCGTGTCGCGCTACCTCCTTCTTTAGCCGGACAGCATTGCTGATGATGGACCTGACAATGACAATGATGGACGCGACACGGCATAATACCCCAAAAACAAATCACTATAATACTTTATAGTGATTTGTTTTTGGGGTATTATGCCGTGTCGCGCTACCTCCTTCTTTAGCCGGACAGCATTGCTGATGATGGACCTGACAATGACAATGATGGACGCGACACGGCATAATACCCCAAAAACAAATCACTATAATACTTTATAGTGATTTGTTTTTGTGGTATTATGCCGTGTCGCGCTACCTCCTTCTTTAGCCGGACAGCATTGCTGATGATGGACCTGACAATGACAATGATGGACGCGACACGGCATAATACCCCAAAAACAAATCACTATAATACTTTATAGTGATTTGTTTTTGGGGTATTATGCCGTGTCGCGCTACCTCCTTCTTTAGCCGGACAGCATTGCTGATGATGGACCTGACAATGACAATGATGGACGCGACACGGCATAATACCCCAAAAACAAATCACTATAATACTTTATAGTGATTTGTTTTTGTGGTATTATGCCGTGTCGCGCTACCTCCTTCTTTAGCAGGACAGCATTGCTGATGATGGACCTGACAATGACAATGATGGACGCGACACGGCATAATACCCCAAAAACAAATCACTATAATACTTTATAGTGATTTGTTTTTGTGGTATTATGCCGTGTCGCGCTACCTCCTTCTTTAGCAGGACAGCATTGCTGATGATGGACCTGACAATGACAATGATGGACGCGACACGGCATAATACCCCAAAAACAAATCACTATAATACTTTATAGTGATTTGTTTTTGTGGTATTATGCCGTGTCGCGCTACCTCCTTCTTTAGCAGGACAGCATTGCTGATGATGGACCTGACAATGACAATGATGGACGCGACACGGCATAATACCCCAAAAACAAATCACTATAATACTTTATAGTGATTTGTTTTTGTGGTATTATGCCGTGTCGCGCTACCTCCTTCTTTAGCAGGACAGCATTGCTGATGATGGACCTGACAATGACAATGATGGACGCGACACGGCATAATACCCCAAAAACAAATCACTATAATACTTTATAGTGATTTGTTTTTGTGGTATTATGCCGTGTCGCGCTACCTCCTTCTTTAGCAGGACAGCATTGCTGATGATGGACCTGACAATGACAATGATGGACGCGACACGGCATAATACCCCAAAAACAAATCACTATAATACTTTATAGTGATTTGTTTTTGTGGTATTATGCCGTGTCGCGCTACCTCCTTCTTTAGCAGGACAGCATTGCTGATGATGGACCTGACAATGACAATGATGGACGCGACACGGCATAATACCCCAAAAACAAATCACTATAATACTTTATAGTGATTTGTTTTTGTGGTATTATGCCGTGTCGCGCTACCTCCTTCTTTAGCAGGACAGCATTGCTGATGATGGACCTGACAATGACAATGATGGACGCGACACGGCATAATACCCCAAAAACAAATCACTATAATACTTTATAGTGATTTGTTTTTGTGGTATTATGCCGTGTCGCGCTACCTCCTTCTTTAGCAGGACAGCATTGCTGATGATGGACCTGACAATGACAATGATGGACGCGACACGGCATAATACCCCAAAAACAAATCACTATAATACTTTATAGTGATTTGTTTTTGTGGTATTATGCCGTGTCGCGCTACCTCCTTCTTTAGCAGGACAGCATTGCTGATGATGGACCTGACAATGACAATGATGGACGCGACACGGCATAATACCCCAAAAACAAATCACTATAATACTTTATAGTGATTTGTTTTTGTGGTATTATGCCGTGTCGCGCTACCTCCTTCTTTAGCAGGACAGCATTGCTGATGATGGACCTGACAATGACAATGATGGACGCGACACGGCATAATACCCCAAAAACAAATCACTATAATACTTTATAGTGATTTGTTTTTGTGGTATTATGCCGTGTCGCGCTACCTCCTTCTTTAGCAGGACAGCATTGCTGATGATGGACCTGACAATGACAATGATGGACGCGACACGGCATAATACCCCAAAAACAAATCACTATAATACTTTATAGTGATTTGTTTTTGGGGTATTATGCCGTGTCGCGCTACCTCCTTCTTTAGCCGGACAGCATTGCTGATGATGGACCTGACAATGACAATGATGGACGCGACACGGCATAATACCCCAAAAACAAATCACTATAATACTTTATAGTGATTTGTTTTTGTGGTATTATGCCGTGTCGCGCTACCTCCTTCTTTAGCAGGACAGCATTGCTGATGATGGACCTGACAATGACAATGATGGACGCGACACGGCATAATACCCCAAAAACAAATCACTATAATACTTTATAGTGATTTGTTTTTGTGGTATTATGCCGTGTCGCGCTACCTCCTTCTTTAGCAGGACAGCATTGCTGATGATGGACCTGACAATGACAATGATGGACGCGACACGGCATAATACCCCAAAAACAAATCACTATAATACTTTATAGTGATTTGTTTTTGTGGTATTATGCCGTGTCGCGCTACCTCCTTCTTTAGCAGGACAGCATTGCTGATGATGGACCTGACAATGACAATGATGGACGCGACACGGCATAATACCCCAAAAACAAATCACTATAATACTTTATAGTGATTTGTTTTTGTGGTATTATGCCGTGTCGCGCTACCTCCTTCTTTAGCAGGACAGCATTGCTGATGATGGACCTGACAATGACAATGATGGACGCGACACGGCATAATACCCCAAAAACAAATCACTATAATACTTTATAGTGATTTGTTTTTGTGGTATTATGCCGTGTCGCGCTACCTCCTTCTTTAGCAGGACAGCATTGCTGATGATGGACCTGACAATGACAATGATGGACGCGACACGGCATAATACCCCAAAAACAAATCACTATAATACTTTATAGTGATTTGTTTTTGGGGTATTATGCCGTGTCGCGCTACCTCCTTCTTTAGCCGGACAGCATTGCTGATGATGGACCTGACAATGACAATGATGGACGCGACACGGCATAATACCCCAAAAACAAATCACTATAATACTTTATAGTGATTTGTTTTTGTGGTATTATGCCGTGTCGCGCTACCTCCTTCTTTAGCAGGACAGCATTGCTGATGATGGACCTGACAATGATGGACGCGACACGGCATAATACCCCAAAAACAAATCACTATAATACTTTATAGTGATTTGTTTTTGTGGTATTATGCCGTGTCGCGCTACCTCCTTCTTTAGCAGGACAGCATTGCTGATGATGGACCTGACAATGACAATGATGGACGCGACACGGCATAATACCCCAAAAACAAATCACTATAATACTTTATAGTGATTTGTTTTTGTGGTATTATGCCGTGTCGCGCTACCTCCTTCTTTAGCAGGACAGCATTGCTGATGATGGACCTGACAATGACAATGATGGACGCGACACGGCATAATACCCCAAAAACAAATCACTATAATACTTTATAGTGATTTGTTTTTGGGGTATTATGCCGTGTCGCGCTACCTCCTTCTTTAGCCGGACAGCATTGCTGATGATGGACCTGACAATGACAATGATGGACGCGACACGGCATAATACCCCAAAAACAAATCACTATAATACTTTTGGCCGTGAAAATCTCAAATCATACCCTGTTTAATAATACTAATTCGTTTATAAACTCTCTTATACCACCGAACACTCCTTAGGTAACCAATATATGCAGAAGTAATACTTTTTTTAAAGCACCAAAAAACATCGCATACATATGAAGATATAGAAGGCCCTAAGAAAAAATCCCTTAGAGCCTATACCATCTTTAGGGATGCTGTGTGGAGGCTTTTTATGGAAGGAAAGGAGAGGAAGTTCTGGGGGAAATGTTTGAGGGGTGGGTAGGAATCTGGGGGTCAATGTGTACAGGAATGACCGTCGTATGAATTCATCCCTCCCACTGCGGTGCAAGGCGATGGGTCGAGAGAGTCCGGCTGGTGAGGTGAAAGCAAACGTATCCGTCGCCACGATCTAGATAAACCTCACCCCACGAACACGGGCACCCCTGCTAATTCTTCAAACGTAGCAAACCACTTGGGGTGACCTATGGCAGGGGTGTTGGTAGTAAGTACTTAATCAAAAGAATAATTAACGTTCTAAAGCCAAGGTTACCGATCCCTTTTCGCTTTATCCGGATGATTTTGGTTCTCCGATAAACCCTTTTTAGTGAACTCCCTTCGCAACTAATTAGACACATTGTTGAGGCAATAAATTGGATCGACTTACCCCTGCCCAATGGCGGTATTCATTGGCTTTCCATGTTCCAACTTACAAAAATGAATTCTAACGAAAGCAGCCTTTTGAAACTCTTTTCTTTAATTATGCGAATGACTTCATGCAGCTTAGAATGGCGGAGAGAAGATCCAATCGATTCAATAAATCTAATTTTAACTAAGTATCTTACTACTTATTTACAACTAATAGTTCCGTGAACAGTTGACGTCGCGTACAAAAAATTACGTTTTTAATTTTCCCTTATTTTAAATCAAAACCAAAATTTCCTCAGAAGATTAGTAAATGGGTAATTAAATACGAATACCTACCACTTTATTTTAAACAGCATATTTTATGTAACTTTTTATTTCAAATAAGAAATTATAAGATTTTTCTATAAAAAACGTCACTATCTCAATGACAATCCTTTTTCAAACTCTCTTTACTCATGAAGGAACCATATTACAGAAAACAAAATGTGAATATGAAAATCTAAATAAACAGGTCGATTTCCCATTTGAAAAGATTATATTTAGTGAACGATTAAAACGGCCACCGTTTTGAAACGGAAACGGAACGCACAAACAAATTTACTTTCAGACGAAATTCTAAAGAGTATAGTTTATTATTATAGTTATTTGCTGTGCTTACTTTAAAGTAGTACCTATCGAGGATTTGTTTGTCCCCTTTTTGACGGTGTATTAAGGGAATTATCCTTAATACAGCCTTACAGAAATGTTGTTTACATATCATTCGTTTAGAACTCACTTTTCCTTATTTTGACGGATACAATCAAACAGATTAATTAAGTTAATAATTACATATTCTTCTTACTGTGGTAAATTAAAAAAAAAATTTTTTTCATATAATTGGTGAAAGAATTGTATGCAGCGCTCCATTTTGTTACCTACATCCCATTTAAATATCTGAATTGTACAATAAATACGTATTTATTATTCACGTTCAATAAATCTTCTAACCGAAAATTATTGGCTTTATCCATATCCTAATTGATATCTCTTGAATTTTTATCCATCGTAAAGGACCATTTATTTAAAGTAGTACCTATCGAGGATTTGTTTGTCCCCTTTTTGACGGTGTATTAAGGGAATTATCCTCCTCTCCACTACTAAAGGGAACAGGGGATGTTTTATTTTTCAATCCTCCCCCGCGGTCGATAAATTTCCCCGGCACGACACAAAGCCGCCGAGAAGTTTGGTTCATCCGATCAATTCGGGAAAAAAAATTACATGACGAAGCAGATTTTAGAGATTTTTAAGAAAACTTAGATTTAAACCCTTTTCTTAATTACTTGTGTAATGTATACATTATGTACAATTATTAGCATCATCGTTAAAAAAAATTATGTAAATGCACGGAGAAAAATAAGTACTGCGAATATCTTCAAATTATTGTTAATCCGGTTAAAAATGGGATTGCAGGCCGTTTCCTGATAAACTAGTAAAATCCTAATAATTTTCCTTAATAATATATAATGACTATATGCGAGAATATTAGGATTTTCATGAATCCGACGTCATGATAATATATTCGTCATTTACTAAAGGTTTATCAGGAAACCTATTCATTTTATTCACATTTAGGAAGATAAATTCGAATTAAATCCTTGTACTGTTGTACCGCCCAACATAAAATTTGATTCACCTAAGAATATAAATACATATATTATTCGAATAAATAATGGCATTTCCAATTACATGTGTTCCGATTATATCCTCCGCGTGCGAACTCTATCTTAATTTATCTAATAAACAATAAACCGTGTTAATCTCAAGTGACCTCGCAGGTAAGCATGGTCCTGTATATTGTCTGCCTGTACAAAATATAAATAAATAATAATATATTTACATTCAAAAGCAGCCTTAAGTTTATTGATCAAATGCATTGTGCATATAGTTTTGTATTAGTGATCGACGAACCAGTGGATCAATCTGTTAGCCATCATTTTGTAATAGTTTGACTAGAGTTTAGTTAGTGATTAGATCATTGTAGAAATCTATTATAGTATATATTTATACAGCGCCCTTAAGGTGATTTTACACAAAAAAATGGCGGCGTACAAAGCATCTAAATATTATTATGACTTATCAATTGTCATCAAAAAAAGTATGTATCACAATTACGCAATGATTCAATTTTATGGGTAGTAGGTAAGCCACCATTCTGCTGCACGTAAACGTTCTTGGTTTCGCCTAAGTTTTTATTTATCTTATTTTTTCTGCTTAGTTAGTTTTTAGTAATTTTTTTAAAAAACTCTTGGATATAGTGTAGGGTGAGTTTTTATATCAACTTGTTAAAAATAAAGCTTATTTTTTAATTGATCGGGCAATAATCACGCTCGTTACGATGTTAAATTATTTATGTCCCGCGTCGCGTGCGGCATTTGTAGTACATATTTAATGATACAATTTATGAGGAGTTACGTTGAAATCTATCGCGGTTAGCGTGAATTATTAATTGACAATATCATTATTGTGTAGCCGAACTAACTTCGTGTAAGAAGTTCCTAATTAAGAAAGTTATATAGGTCAGGTAAAACAGCCTATTTCTGACATGTTTAGTCATTACTATTTTACGTGAATTTCAATTTTTTTAATTAAAAAATTTACTACTTGTTAATTACACGAAATATTATTTAATTTCTAATAATAAAATCTCATTTAGTTATAAATCAACAATCAACATTTTCCGCTTTCTGTGGTGGTAGTAGAAGTTTTTCGAATATGGTCAGGTTATTCGTAACCTGGTAATGTTTTCATGTTTTTGCATCTTGCTTAACGGAAATCGTCTCAGGCGTACCCCAGGGGTCGCATCTTGGACCACTCTTATTTAATATTTATATAAATGACATTTACGTATACTTTAATAATAGTTACTTTGTTTTATACGCGGATGACATGAAAATTTATAAAGCTATACAGTGTTTACCCGATTTTATGGAATTGCAAAGCGATCTTGATAATGTGTGCGTAAATTGTGAATCAAATTTATTGTCCTTAAACATATCTAGGTGTCACTCGATTACATTTACTAGAAATAAAAACAAAATCTTTTTTTACAAGTAATAATTATTCGCCTGAAACACTCATCCACATTGAAAAATCTCCTGATAAAAGATACATGACGCCAACGGGACGCGAACCCGTGTCCCTTCGATTTCCGGTCGACAGCTCTGATCACTGAGCTATGGCGGCTTATCTCTTATCCGCGAAATAATTCAATATATACTAGTGTTTCATTCAACAATTACTGCTTGTTACATTTTTTCACCTGAAAACAACCAACTTTATTTATATGAGAAAGGCATTGTAAGTGCTAACTCTCTCACTAGATGGCGTCGAGACAAATTGTCTACATTTTTAGGTGAAATACTAGAACTTGTCAAATATTATTTTTTTTTTTTTTTTGGTAAACTAATGTTTAAGACAAGATTTTTTATGCATAGCACAAAGGGTAACAATTATTGCTTGTAAAATAATTGTTACCCTTTGTGCTATGCATAAAAAATCTTGTCTTAAAAATTAGTTTACCAAAAAAAAAAAAAACTAAATCATCTATCCATACAACTTCAATAACAAACCTTTACAACCTATGTCTACGTGTAAAGATCTAGGTGTTTACTTAGATAGCAAATTAATTTTTGACAAGCACATTGAACACATTATTGCAAAATCCTACAGAATGCTAGGTTTCTTATTAAGAATATGCAAAGTTTTCAAAAGTGCTAAGACTCTGAAAATTTTGTTTTGTTCATTGGTCAGAAGTCCACCGGAGTATGCTTTCACAATATGGAAACCTCAATGTAAGGTATACATAGATTTAGTAGAAAGTATACAGAATAAATTTTCGAAACATTTACTCAAGAAATACAAAAAAACTACAAATAATATGTTAACTTTACAAAAAAGACGCACATTGTCAGACCTGTTGTTTCTACATAATCTGCTAAATAATAAAATTGATAGTCCCGAATTGCTATCCGTCATTGGTTTAAATGTTCCAACGAGGCGTACCAGGCACACTACACTATTTCATATTGAAGCCAACAATACCAATGCAGCAAACAACTCAGTAATTACTCGCGCAATCACAACATACACCCATTACGAAAAATTACTACATTTAGACATCTTTCATGATTCCTTTCTAACATACAAAACTAACTTATTAAATTTCTTAGCATGACGTATTTTAAAAATATTTTCACATCATTTTTCAAAACATCTATGTATTAACAGTCAATTACAATTCGTGAGCTTATTATAATTCTTGTTTTCAATTCATTTATTATTATCTATCCACACACTTCCTTCCTTTCATAACAATCTCAGGCGAAATTACGTAATGATATTTTATGGACATACGTAATAGGTACTACAACTACGTAATAACTAAAAATATCTAACTGTATCTTATTGTACTGTATATGTCTTAACAAATAAATAAAATAAAAAAATAAATGTAAACATAATTACTTGATATGTCTAAATACAATATTCAGGTATTAATAACTAAAAACATTTGTTTGTATAAATTCGTGCTTATTCAAAATCACTTATTTACGTAATTTTTATTTGTATTTTCTTATATTTTCCTAATTTACTCTGGTAATTCGCCATATTCCTTCATTTCTCCCTGCATCAACGATTTAGGGTAATCTTATTTTTTTTTCCTCGCCTCATGTTTGTGTTGCAGGTTTTAAGTTTTAATTTAAATGATTAATTGATTGAACGACAGCTTAATACGACAGCATCGTAGCTTGGAAACTCTTGCGACTGGTGGTGTGCAGGTGAAGATTCCCTAATGATATCCAACCTTCGATAAGAGAAAATAAAACAAGATTAATCAAATTCATTGATAAGTAATATTTTGCCATATAAAACACACAAGAAAACTTAGATACCTAAGTTTACCCTATCAATAAGAATTCAGAGGGTAGATTCAGGAAATACGTAGTAAAGGACATCGACATATCTCATAGCTATAAAACTTACATAAGTAGGGTTAAGATTGCTGTGATAATAGCCAACCTCCGATAAGAGAGCGCACAAAAATAAGAAGAATCAAACGCGAAATCTGATATCGTAACAAGAAAACTGAATGTAGAGGAAACCAACACACTCCTCAGCTGCGAAACTTACGTGACTGTTAGGATGCGTGCTGAAGATTTTCCTGACGATAGTCAACCTCCGATAAGGACATATAAAAAATGTATTAGAATATCAAATACAAACCATTTGGCGGCATGTTCACGCATGTCCCCGATCATATCTGTCCATCCCCAATTAAAGCAAGCTCTACATTGATTTTATTTGTCGCGTCTTTCGCAAGTACGAGCTAATATGTATATGTATAGTTACGGCAGTATAACGCGAGAGCAATCGCAAGATAAGATCCCAGCATCCAAGTTCTGGTCCAGCGAGCTTGTACTAGGTAGCTTTATCTGCCGGCTGCGGATCTTGCTCGCCATCCTTCTTTTCTGATCTTATTTCTGTGGGCAAGTGCAGAGATTTTTCGCGTGAAAAGTTAGCAGGGGTGGCTTTTAACATTAGTAACTTTTTCTTACTCTTTAGTTGAGTTCGCATCGCATTGCGATCTGTGGGATGAACTTAAGGCTCCATAGTAAGCGTTCAAAAATCGTCCAATTCCTACTGATTTTAATATTTTTGGTGAAAAAAATTATTTTGAAAACATTAAGGATTAGGCCAAAATTACGTTTACATGTTTTACTTCCAATAATGCTATGAATCACTGGTTAAAGTAATTCAAGTACGGTCCTTAAAATCCTGTGAATTTTTTCATACCCATAACATATTAAAAAAACAGAACCAGATATGTTTTTATAATTTTCGGAGAATGCTTTGCGATCTTTTTCAATCAAGGGAATTTCATAAATTACTTTTTCAACTCTATATTTTTTTAAGCGCGTAAAAACTTAACTTGTTCAAAGGAAGTATATTATATTATTGCCGTAAAAATACTACCTTCCCGACTTGTTCATCACAATTTAACGCTTTACAAGTTTTCCTCTTATTTTTCTTCCACGAAAAATGTTAATGTAAATGGTATTTTACTAAATTGTAGATAGGAAAACAGATATACAGGCATTCGAAAATATGTAATATATTATAACCGATTTAAAACGGAAATTTTTAAAAACTCTGCGAATGATACAACTTATCTCAAAAAAAGAATTATTAGAAAAACGGATACAAAAAAATTGATATAAAATTAATGAATTCGAACAACATAACCCCAGTCTACTGCGAAAGGCTATCGTTTTGCTGGACGTTGAATTTTATGTTAACGATTCGTTGGACTTTGTATTCGTGAGCCTAGATTATGTTTTTCGATAGTATTTTAAAACTGGATTAAAATAAAGTTAATTACTTAGCCAAGTTACTCGGTTTTCCTTAATGCGTCTTCCTTATCAATTCAACTTTGTTCTTTGATTATCTTTAATGCTTTAAGTTGAATTCAAACATTTCCAATGTATTTCAGGATGAAATAAGTAATACGTTTCTTAAGAAACGTGATCTTAAACACAGATCTTGCTGTAATAATAGTATAAATTTCTTTAGTTCCCTCAAACTGTTTGTTCTGCTTAAAGGGATCATGTTTAGGCTGCAACCCCTCTCATCTTTCTCACAAGTGTTCATCTATTATTTCTTTTCACTTTACTCTTTACACTTTACACCTGTCAGATAGCGAGATCCTGGAATCTCATTTCAAATTACTGATTTTATACTGTACATTTAAAGAAACTGAGAATTTTATGTATGAAAATCGAACTATTCAATGATCCAGAATTTGGCCAACTTATTCGTTAAGGAAAGATAAATAAAATATTGCAAAAATGTAATTTTCTGAAGTACCTCTCTTTATTTGTTTTTACGAGTAGGTAAACCTCAATTATTTTAAATGTGAGTATTTGGACCGAAGTAAAGTAAATGCAAACAGCGTAACGATATTCTTTGTTTATTTTTATAAAATGAATATAAATCTTGTAAGTGCGATTACGTCTCTGTGTGAGTGAAGCGTAGTATGAATTAGGGTGAACGGTGGTTTTACGGGGTGGTTAGACATCGCAAAAGGTGTTAATCAAGGCTGCGTAATGTCACCATGGCTATTCAATCTACACATCGATAATTGTATGCAAGAATTGAAAGAGGTGGGATTGGGCGCTACATTGTGTGATATGAAAGTATGTTGCCTGCTGTATGCTGATGATGCGGTGCTGATTTCTAACATTTATTAATAATTATATCCTACGATTTTTGACGGGTGTGCGCTAGTATTAGTACCTGCTAATTAATTAAGTCGTCCGGTAAAATTGTTCTAAATTTAGTTTAATTTGCCTCAATAAATGTATAAATTTGATTTCAAATCTATTCAGGGACATTACAATAATACTTAATTTTATGACTAATTTTGATCAAATATACTTCAAATAACGCGCTATACGACGGAAGAAATTAGCTAAAAGTTATAATCCAATTACTTCGAAATACTACTATACTGTTATTCTCGGATATCTTGGGCTGTGAAAGTGTTATTCGTAGAATCAAATGTAAGGATTTCGACAGGATTTTCAAATTTAAATAAAAGTTTTTGTGCTGGGTAGGTCCCACTCTCTCTCGAACAAGTGTTTCAACTTTAGTACCTAATTACTTTTTAGATTATTTGATTCCACGAAGATGTGTTGTTTAAAAATAAATATTTTGGAAAGGTTTTATAAGAGCATTGTTGTTCACATAATCTCTTTATTATTTTGTATTTTTCATTTTTTATCTTATCTTTGCTTAGTTTCCAAGAGTTGCTGTTGTCGGGTCCATCAATCATCCCCTTCGCGTTTTTCGCTTCTTGTCGCCGCGGAGGGATGTGACGTCAAAATACCCCGCCATTTTTATTGCAATAAGATGGCGGCACTTCCGGCAAAGCGAACGCTTCCCCGTAATGGCGTCATATGTGCTTCCGCTGGGCATAAATCGAGGCAACAATAACAAATGTTGCCATAATTCGAAACTTGTGGGCATTTGATCAAAGGTTCGTGGGAATGCGGACATCTTTATTGGAGAAATGAGCAAGAAAAGCAGATAAATGAGCACGAAAAGCAGAGAAATGAACCGGGAACCCTGTTATGTTCCGTGGATACAATATAATGATGACAAATGTTACGGTGGCGATTCTTCATTTGTCTTACGATCGAAGCTAGTCACATTTTTAAAACGATCAAATCAATAGGTACAGCTCCCAGATAATCATAGGGTGAGATTCATCCATCAAATTTTTAATCTATTAGTTTTTTTTCTTACCAAAATACATTTCTGGTCTTTGATATATTGTTATTAATAACGTAAGTTACGTTAATACATACGTTACATAAAAATAAATAATATTAATATTTGGCTGATTCATGACAAATCACCTCAAGGGTGCGGCGTTAAATGCAAGAGTTTTTTTTTTGAGACATACAATTTCAATTATTTTTTTGTTTATCAATCATTTTGGACTACGTACCTACTTACATAATTGTATCAATCAGACTGCGGTGTTTATCGAAGTATTTCCCTTACAAAACTGAGGGGGAGAAACAATCAACTTAATTCACCCTCAGTTGTATTACGTTGCATCTTTTGTGTACTTTGCTTTTCCCCAATTGCTTCAAATGTTGAGCATTCGTTCACAACATTGTTTATTTGTTGTAATTCTAACTTTACTATTTAAAGTCTCATTTAGTTAGTTATAAGTGAGACATTGTTTTATAGTTTCTTTTTTTGGAAAAGTGGTGGTTAATAGTTGTGACCACTGAATAGAAAATCGTTGTAAGGGTGATCTACCCGATTGCAGAATTTAAAAAATTTGTTCAAGAAAGAATTTGTGTATTTAAATATTTGATCAATTTCACCTGATGTGATCTTAGGATTGATAGATAGATCTTTTTTATAAATTATAAATTAAATATCCTACTAGAAGACTTACAATATCATTTCTTATTAAATACTCTAAAAATACACACATTGGAAGACAGGCGTAAAATAAACGACTTAACTTTTTATTCAAGATTCTAAACTCTAAATTCGACTGTTGCGAACTTCTGCAAATCATAAACTTACGAATACCTACAATAACAACACGACAAAATACATTGTTTCACTGCAACACACATAAGCGGAATTATATTGCGAACTCCCCAATACAACGGTTTCACACTGTGAGAAAACCAATACTTAGTTGATGTCGATATAATTAATATTAACTTTGCGAATTTTGTGGTTCACGTAAAAGACTTATTTCAACACTATTCGTAAATGGAAGTTATATTTTTGTAAACCAGTCAAATCGCTTTTTTTAATTCATGTTCTTTTTACTTTTAATTTTGTTTCTTGCATACATTATTTTTTAATGTAATTTTATTTTTATTATTTCTTTCTCATGTTCCAAAACTGTCTATCATTAAAATTATACCACCTACATGTAAAAGCCCTCTGGGCGTTAAATAAATAAAAATAAAAATAAAATATTACCTTAGTAAAAGCAACTACAAAAACATATGTTATCGGCATATCACTTCAGTAGCCATTGTTAAATAATGTTAGTTCCGATGTGGGTAGATACGTAATTCTAAAATTCAAAAGTAGTGAATTTATGCCGCCGTCCTTACAATAGTTTGTGGTGTAATAATCAGCGTAGTGAGCATAGTTGCCTTGAAAGCAGTTGATTGGGGTTCAATTCTTTCTGTGGTTTAAAAAAAAACAATATATTATGTAATTAATTTTTAATTTATTTTTTAAATTTTGTTTTTACATTTTGTATGCCGTGATTTTACACAGATCATAGCAACAGTAATATTTGAATGGTTTTATGTGACACTCGATGTATTGTGTGAATTTCAACCCCATACAATTAAAATTTCGTAAATAAATAAAATTAATATATTATTTTTAAAGGTTTTCCAATGCCTATAAAAATTCGCTTTGAAAGACAAATTTAAGAAAAACTTTTGCAATTAGATTTCCATTATCTGAAACAAATGATCTGCTATAAACAGGAATACTTCTGAAAGTATAGCTATTAGGTTTGTTATATTTTTTCAAAACGTTAGATTTTTATATCGGGACATTTTTAGGATCATCTCCTCCCAGCTTGTCTGTCAAACACAAGCGTTATATTCCACCCATCTTTGTTGGGACAAGCAGGAATTCTGGAAAAGGTTTTTTTTTGTTCCGCCTATCCTGACAGAAATGATGGCTATCTACGCCATTATCGTTCTCCCCTGTCCAAATTGTCCATCCCTTATTTAATCCCGCTACATGCACAGATTGTACATTACTGCACAGGGTGGCCAAGTAACTGATTGTTACGCGGAGCAGTTAGCCATAATAGCGTGCGGATTCACTTATTGGATTTCCTTTGATGCTTAATCATAATGAAAGATATTTATCGTCTCAATCAATTATTTTGATAATGATAAATGGATAATTCAGAATGCATTGTTTTGTGAATTACTCCTTAAGGGCATTATACATAAAATAAACATAAAACCAAGAATTCGAATCCTGGTTTATACTGTCTTACAAGCGACCATTTATAACATTAAACTTTAAACATTAATTTACTACTTAAATATAATTTTAATTTACTAGATATATAGATAGAGCCAGCTTTGGCGTTCTAAGAATGGGCCGCGCATATCGGTTCATTGTCCACTTTAATATATAACGGGCATCATTCGGTTACAAGCGCTCGCCGGGCGCAGCTCTCCGACGATAATTTCAAAATGCCTACATGCAAACTGAAATATTGTACAATATAACCTTTCGTCGGTAAGTAGGGTTTTACCATAATTAGCAGTCGTGTAAATGGACTTATTAATGTTAAAAACTCAAGGAGCATTTGCGCGGTGGCGCGCGGTCGCCGGTCACCTTCAACTCCGTTCGTTGAGTTTGTTCGTGGTCGGAAGGATTCGGGCAACATACAAATCAACAAATTTCGATAAAAAAAATCTATGTGACATTATATTGTATAAATTAACATAATCTGTGTTCCCACCACTCTCCGTCCATTCTAACAATTTAAGTGCTTCCAATTCGCCAATATTAATATAATCCAGCTGCCATTGGCTGTTAATTCGCCACTTGGCTACCGGCAGTACTAACCGCAGCGGGCGACATTTCCACGAATGCTGGCGTCACTGAATATAAAAAGATTCATAAATTATTGTGCTTCTCGTTACCCAGTCAATAATATACAGGGCTGTGAAGTGGGTCAAATAAATTAACTAGTTGACGCTCTGCGAAAATTGGTCTTTCGAGTCGGATCCGTGTTTTTTCTATACGGTAGTTTAGATTTAGTTTGACCGTCAACGTTATTCTTGGATAAGTTCGTTTGCAGCAAATATTTGAATGTATATTAACAGCTATTTTTTTATCTCTTTAATCCCGAACACAATTTTTATGATTAGTCGAAATAATATGCCGAATATTGTCATTTTTTATAGAATAATTTTTTTTTTGTACGTACACTTTTCTATCAATTTTCCCGTTTCCTGCACACTTTTTTTTGTCTTTCTATATTTATTTACGACTACCATGATACTGGCGTTAGCCAAGCATGGTGGCCGACAGAACTCAAATAAAAAGTACAATAAAAATAGATTGAAATAATATTTTACGATATGTCTCAAAATGATCATCACATCATAAACCTTTCCTGTTGATTGATTGTATGTTTCCAAGAAAAATCATCGTGGTGGTTCCCAAACAGTCGGCCAGTTGCAGCAAACTATCCAAAGCAATCCACGTATTCGCTTCATTAAAACACACTATAATGCTGATGATAGCTTCGTCGCAACCTCTCCCTCATACTTGCGAACCTCGCATTAAACAAAAAGAGGGAATACAATGGAGCTCTGAGCGGCAGGACCATAATCCCAGGAATGGAACACCCGCCATTTTTATTGCACCCAATAAACTTGCCCAGATTGCGGTAGGCTCCAGCGCTTATAGGCTCACGGTGACAGCCAAACCACGTATTTACGACAAGTTAAACGACAAACCGGAGTAAAAGGGAATTATCAATTATATAAGAACATAAATTCGATCCGTATTTTGAAATTATTTTTTGCCTCGTTGGTCTCACGCTTTTTTCGGTTGCTTGCCGCCGAGACTGTCTTATACGAGCGCCATAATTGTTTTACTCTCCCAACGAGATTCCGCTCGCCACTCGTTCTGAATTTAAAATATCGCGGTTCCAAATTTAAAATGGGCGTGTCGCGGCTTTATGTGTGGTCTTTAAAGATTTGCCGCCCTCGCGCATAGAGAATGTCGCCAGAGTATTAATAACACACTACATATTAATGTTTACAACCGGAGATCTGCGTGTAAAATTCTATGGAAGACTAATAATTGGAAGCTTTGCTTTTGTCTGGCTTATATTTTGCGGTCCATTACTGAAAACGCGGCGTGGTAATTTTAGCACGTGGAAAGAATTACAAAGGATGCGATGCCAAAGCAGGTGTGAAATGAAACCACACTAAACTTGTTTGTCGCAGTTTTCCGAGAACCCTACTGGGACCGGAAAGGAGAAATAGCGCCAAACCATGTTCTTTATTCATCATCATGTGTGATTACTTTATAATGAGGATATTCATTATTTATTAATTTAAATAACCTGATGGGCTTTTACATGATTAATGATTATGTTACATATTCAAAAATAAATGTATTAAATTACAATAACAATATTTTTTCACAATCAATCAATTACTTATATTAGTGAAAATATATTTGTTAATCGTTTTCACATTGTGTAAGTGTGTTGAACTGTCATTTTGATGAGATCACCCTTAGAACTAACTATAGACTAGACAAACTATCATCAACAGATTGCATCCACCGGTTCGTCGTTCCCTAATACAAAACCATATTTACAATGCAATTGATCAAAGATTGTGATGCTGCGTTAAGATGTACACAAATGGTTATTTATGAATATTTTGTATAAGCAGATAATATACAGGACCATACTTACCTGGGAGGTCACTTGAGATTAACACTGTTAATTGTTTATTGTCAAAGGACATAATTGGGAACACTAATGTAATTGGGAATGCCGTTATTAATTGTGGTATTTATCTCAATAATATATGTATGTTCTTTAATGAGCAATTTTTGAAGGAGAAAAGCTAATCTTATGTTGGGCGGTACAACGGCATAAGGATATAATTCTGACAATACAATGATCCGCAGTGAAATATATTATTTTTCGATTTGCAGGGACAATATTGAACGCTTGAAACTGTTATCCTGAGAAAGTCTTTTTTGCAAATCATATTTCGACCTAAGACAACAAAATATAATGTAAGTGAAAACTAAAATATAAAACTTAAATTTGATAATACAAGTAATAAATTAAGGTGTTGGTGGAGGGAGAAGAGGGAGATGGTGGTTGGAATGAAGCATGATGCTGCTGGGAATAGGAATGGTCGGTTTTACTTTAATTTTGATAGTACCTAGCATTTGAAAGAGTACCCGTAGGCACACGTGGTTTTACTGTTCTTGCATTAACATATGGCAATCTTTGAAATGCGTAGAACAGGGAAAATTTGTCAACTGCTCTGCTGCGAAATGATTTGCAAGTTTTTGTGTTTGTCCCATTCTACAATATTGGTGTCTTCAAGATCAAAGTTATCCTTGTTTTTCTTGAGAATACTTTACACATAGCATTCCTTAAGATGAATTTAACACTTAAGGAAACCTGATGGCCTCTTTAAGGAGCAATAATAGGATGTTTTCACTGTTTTTTTTTTGATTTTACTGTCTAAAATAAATTTTGAAATAGTATGATAATTTTATTTTATATTATATTATAGAAACAAACAGTACATGATTTACAGAGATGAAACAATATATAGGAATAAGATATTTCATTTTGGGTACCTATGATATGTTTCCTTGTAATGTCTGCTAAGTGGTATGTTTATTCTTTAATTACCAGATAACGTGTGTAGTTTATAGGTGTGTGTGTGACGTGTGTAATGTATGTGTGAGTATTTGTGTGTGTGTGTGTGTGTGTGTATGTATGCGCATTGAATAGTTTAAATTATTGACATGATGCCACGTTTGAATTTGGGCAGTGAATCCAAATATTATTTAGAGTTAGAAGAGCTCGGTTAATTGGCGAATTAGATGTTTCATTTGTTTTATAATTAAGCGTGTGGAATAGCACTGTATGTCGTGTACGTCTCAAAGGTATGTTAAAGTTAATAAGGGACAAAAGTTCAGTACATTCAATGTCATTGTTTAAAATTCTGTGTATAAATATTGAGTCAGCTACTGCTCGTCTCCGCTGCAAAGTTTCAAATGTACACTCAAAGTTAATGTTGAATTTGTAGGTAATATATTTTATAAATTTGTTTTAGATACGTTCTATACTATCTATGTAAAGTTTATATTTTGGATTCAATGATGACGTTTTCATTTTAATATTTTATGACATTGAATAAATTTTCCATATGAAGGATTTAAAATATGCCATTTTGATTTGCCGCCAAAACGACACGTTCATTTTGGTTCGTGAATATGACGTTGTTGACGTCACGCCGACCAACGCCGGTGACAGCCGTCTTATCAGCCAGTTGCGTTTTCTACGTCATGACGTTGTTGTCAGTTTGAACCGTTTAGGAATGTGCGATTTTTTTTAATTTTAATTTTTAAGATCGATAATAATTGTGAATGAAAATATCAAAATTACAATTTTTAGAACGATGAATAGTTATAACAGGATTAGTAAAATTGTAAATCTTTCCAAAAGTTTTAAACTGTATCTGTGGTGTGTGAAAATACCCCATTTGGCCTAGCTAGATCTTTGAACAGATAAGCTCAAAAAGTGTGATCCATACCAAATTGAAAGAAAACTGATGTTGCGAGTTTACTTGTCACTTTCCGACCTCTAAGGCCCGAAAAGACAAATGAATTTTATAATCTACTAGCTGACGTGTACCCGGCGTTGCTCGGGCCCTTATAAATGGTTTGGGTTAAAGTTTTGAGGTTGTGAAGTACCTACCTGACAACTGGGTGCAATTTTAGAGTGGAAATAATATTATTGTATTGTAATATGTATTTGTTTCACTTAATCGTGCCATGTCTTCTTAGTTAGTCCTCTATATCTTCAACACATCCAAGTCATACATTTTCCTTACACCTCTTTCTTCGTTAATCACTCATTTTATGTCTCTCTGTTTTCCGCGGACGTCCGATAATTTTTATACATTTCATGTAATATCATGAAATCGACATTGTTACTGTTACAAAAACTACAGTATGTCGACTTAAACGCGACTCCATATCTAATTCCAATGCAGATATAATGCGTCTTCAATAAAGTCTTCCTCGGACGTCCCGACTTGTTCTACCATTCAACCCACATTTTAAACACTCCTGACACTAATAAAAACAAACTTTGAAATTTTCACTGCAATCAGGTGAACGGTATAGAAACGCGTACGGGACTGAAAAAATAGTTTTATATAGATTTCTATTCAAGAAAGAATCTCGATATTTTATAATCATTTGATCAATCTCTTCAATGGTTAGTAGTCTATGTTACCATGAATTGCATATATTATAACAATGTTTGGATGGAAATGTAGGCCTAGTGAAAGGCGCGCGGCCTTCTCTCATCACTGCCAACACTTTAGTATCTGGATACATCGTGGTCTGAAGTCTGAAGGTACCCATCACAATCACACGCACGTTTGACAGATTGACGGCGGTTCCAGGAAGACGTCGCGACGTGCTCGCCGCCACACGACATCTCGTTAAGCCTTAATGATAATTGATGGCCTCCGATCATGTTGGGGTAGTTACCAGTCACTGAGTCAGTAGCTAGCAGTGACTAGTGATGTCTCCCAGGGCCGTCACGAGGGATATCACCGCCCATATTCGTTAAAAAAAACCTCCGTAAAAACCTTTTGATCCATGTAAGTTTCTGGAATCATATTATACATCCTAGAATATCAGGCGTCAAAAGTTTTCAAGATTTTGAAACTGCATAATCTGTGCTTACACGTCATGCAGGATGTCTAAATTTGTTTATATTAATTATTGATTTTTTGTCGATTAACTTTTGGAACTAATAAAATAACTGTTTTTCCAAGCCTTTATTAAAATTGGACAACTTTTAAACGTAAATTCTGTGTTTTTTGCATAGTTTAATTTCTATAAAAATTCTAAATTAATAATTTTAGAATTTAATAGACAACTAAATTATCTGCCATTGAGTATGAGAATTTTGTTCATAAAACTTATACCTAAGACGCAGAGAAATGAAAAAGTTAAATTAGTGCAAATACCCGGTCTACCTTAACCACTTCTTCTCAGAGTTCCCAGCTTGACAATTTTGGTGTATGATTTTGCATTCACTTTCTTATATATTAACCTATAAATGAACATTAACAAATGAATCACTAAGACGACCATCGAATTGCCGACGTACAACCTCATATTGAAGAAGCAGCCCCTGTATTCGCCGGCCCCTGACGCCATTGATCAAGAACGCCCCGACACTAATTCCGCGATCCCACGTCGCATTTGATCGCTCGACAAAGGATGTTGCCAGCCAATAATTGGAAGCGCCACGCGACTAAACAAAGGAGCGCCGATGTAATTTTTTCATTCCAATTTCGAATTTGTGATCAATGAAACATATTGCACGCAATCCCAACATATTGGGAAATTCAGCGGCGGCGCCGTTATTTTTGTTTATGTATCTTTCAATTATTTTTTTGCCAACCGATGATGAAAAAATATATTTGATTGTTTAGCAAAAATGCTGGTTCAGTTTCGGGCGACGACAAATAAACACGTATTCAATTTGTTTCGGTTTTTTCGTGGGAATTAAAAAAATTACATTTGCTCCACGTGCCAGAGTGGAGAAAACTACTCTCAGTATAGTCCTGTTTAGAGAATAATTTAGAATCGAAATGTTGCTTAAAACGACTGTATTATAGCACTATTTTGTTGACAATAACGAGTTACAGCCGCGGTTTCGGTTTAGACTAAAAAATTTATGTGATGTCAAATCACCATCGGCTTTACTCAGACATGTGCCTGTATGCCTCTTGAGGCATTAAAAAAAATAAAAGCTGATAGATAGTAATTGTCTTAAATTTGAAACTTATAAGAGTTTTTAATTTCAAGTATTATATAATGAAGTAAATTTATCGTTAAAATAATAATTAGTTATTGATATAACACTATTAAAGATTATGGAAGTTTAAGCTGATTACTTACTAAGTATTAAGTACTTCGAAGATCCATTGTATTGTTATTATTTTGTGATTCCTGTAAAATATATTACCTGTAATCTACATTCAGGAACTGTTATATAAGGCTGGCCGCATACATACGTTTTCCGTATTCGATTTCTGAATTCGTTTTCCGTATTCGGACATCCGAATGCACGGAATCAGTAGAAAATACATTATCTGCCGCACACGTTCGTTCTAGTTCCGAACGGAACAAATTCCTTACGCACGTTCCGAATGCAAGCCGGAGTGTTCGGAGAAACCGAATGGAAAAAACCTAATGACGTCATGTGGAACGCAGCTCTTGCATACATTTTGTTTGTGTCGACGCAAACGTTCGGAAATTTCCTGTCAGTAATTCAGTGTTGCCAACGGGTCTTGACCTAATATCGCCGTTTCTCATACATAAGGTAGCGTAAAGTAGCCGAATTTGCTGTTAGGTGGGACATGTTTAAAATTGATTTTTTTACGTGAAAATAAAAATTTCGTGGGGGGGGGGCTAGAGAATTTCAAGAAAATATAAAATTTGTCCTCTGATTCTCGCTCTGAGTAGCCTAAATGGCGATATATCGCCCTTGTTGGCAACACTGGTTCTGACGTTTATACATTCCGAATGAAGAAAAACGAACGTTTGCGCTAGTCTCACGGAATTCCGAATACGGAAAACGAATTCGGAAATCGAATACGGAAAACGTATGTATGCGGCCAGCCTAAAAACGACCCAAAAAGCGCTGAAAGTAAACCAATTTCTCATTAATCTGGTGTATTTATCAATTTGGTGCATTTTATTTCACTTACTAACAAATTCTTCGAAAATTAACAATGCAACTCGTGATTTCGGATTTAAATATGTTTCGTTTCGGATTAGAACGGAAGCCGAAGTTCGAGTTCGGGGCCGTCAAATCTAGTTTCTGTCCGTCCAATAAATTACTGTTTTCCCTGCCTCTCTCCTTCAGGGATGCCACAATCAACGTTTCTGTCATTGTGTATGCGGACCATCAACTTATTTGTGCAAGTTTTTATATAAATATAGATAAAGTTACGAAATAAAGTTAATGTACCACGAAATATGAACATTTTTACAGTAAATATTTTAAAATGTATGTTATAAACACACCAGTTAATTTTTGTTGTTGTTTGTTTTTGGGGTGTTATGCCGTGTTGCGCTAACTCCTTCTTTAGCCCACGTTTCGGACAGCGTTGCAGTGTCCATCATCAGGGCAGATCCGGTAGATCCGAAGATGTCACATCTTCGGATCTACCGGATCTGCCCTGACGTGTTTTTGGGGTGTTATGTCGGCTAAAGAAGGAGTTAGCGCAACACGGCATAACACCCCAAAAACAAACAACAAAAATGCTTTTGGCCGTGAGAATCTAAAAACTTACCACACCAGTTAATGTTCCTTCATATCGAAGTCCAGTAGGTGATACATTGTTACTAGTTAAAAATGGTTATTATTTGTGTAGCTACTATATAATAAATACGTATTTATTCCGGTTTATTTCGATTCCTTACCGGCCCTTATGGGAGCGGGGTAAGGCTATAAAATAAAACACGGACATTTTTTTCTCGATATTGCGTATATAAATATATAAAGTGTTTGTTCAAAATACGTAACATTTGTGGGAACCCTGAGAAACTACCATGTTTATTAAAAATATTGTTATTTTGTATATTGCGCAAAACAAAAATCTGGTGACACGTTCCTTTTTTGAGATGTGTGCGAAAGATGAAAACATGTGTGCGGACAATTCTTAAGGCGATTTAAGAATTTAATAACCGGGGTTTGCTCAACGCTTACATTTTAATTATTTGTTTTTAATTATTCCCCATAGAAACATTTGAGATTTTAGTCATACGTTCATCAGAAAAAAAAATTAACCCCACAGAAAGATCGATTTTCTAGGCTTACCAGGGCAAAGTCGACCGGAGGTACGTCCATTACGCCGGGCCGCGCGCCTAATATTGTTTTTACACGACTTCATCACTCATGTCATTAAGATTCCCATTTATTTTAGAGATTTGATAGGGAAAATTCAACCTTGGGTCTGTCCAATACCCCAGGGCCGTGCGGCCGCGCATTCGCACACCTTCTAGTGAATATTGGCCACAATAACCCAACGTCAAGCAGATAGGTCTTATTATTTTACCACGTATTGTTTATTGTTCCCGTAAAGCAGAAAATCTGTGTATTAATATCTAAACTTTCTGTTCTTACTCAGTAACGTCATTTTCATCATAAGCTATTGAGCTTTGAATCGTAACTAACTGTAGCCGTATTGTTTCATCTATACTTTTCAATCGTCCAATGAGAGAAAGGCTTTCTATTCTAAAACATGGTGTTAATTTCAATGTCTCTTATTGAAAATGAATCATTTTTAATTAATTTATCTTGATGACAATTTAATCTTCTCACTTGAAAGCCACCCCTATCATAAACTTTAATCAAGAATGAATAAGATGTTTTAAAATAGTTCTTCATTTGTATCCCTTTTGTGTGTGTCCCAATTGACCACATGTGCCGCGGTGTAATATTTCTCTATCAATCTTTTTCTAGTGGTATAATTCCGCGCGAAGTTTGTTTCTATTCACTATTCAGTCTTTCGGTCCCTTTTATTACGACACGTGTCCGTGTCAGTAATGAATGGATGTAATTCTTTGGCGGTTTATTTTTTAGCCATTCAAAGGGGGTATGAAAATTGCATCGGTAGGGTAGATACCTTCAAGTATTTCGCATAGTGATGGTGTGTAGTTCGTCGGCGGGGTAGATACCTTCAAGTATTTAACTTGGTGGTGGTGTGAAGTTCATCGGTAGGGTACATACCTTCAAGTATTTCGCGTAGTGATGGTGTGTAGTTCGTCGGCGGGGTAGATACCTTCAAGTATTTAACTTGGTGGTGGTGTGAAGTTCATCGGTAGGGTAGATACCTTCAAGTATTTCGCGTAGTGATGGTGTGTAGTTCGTCGGCGGGGTAGATACCTTCAAGTATTTAACTTGTTGGTGGTGTGAAGTTCATCGGTAGGGTAGATACCTTCAGGTATTTCGCGTAGCGATGGTGTGTAGTTCGTCGGCGGGGTAGATACCTTCAAGTATTTAACTTGGTGGTGGTGTGAAGTTCATCGGTAGGGTAGATACCTTCAAGTATTTCGCGTAGTGATGGTGTGTAGTTCGTCGGCGGGGTAGATACCTTCAAGTATTTAACTTGGTGGTGGTGTGAAGTTCATCGGTAGGGTAGATACCTTCAAGTATTTCGCGTAGTGATGGTGTGTAGTTCGTCGGCGGGGTAGATACCTTCAAGTATTTAACTTGTTGGTGGTGTGAAGTTCATCGGTAGGGTAGATACCTTCAGGTATTTCGCGTAGCGATGGTGTGTAGTTCGTCGGCGGGGTAGATACCTTCAAGTATTTAACTTGGTGGTGGTGTGAAGTTCATCGGTAGGGTAGATACCTTCAAGTATTTCGCGTAGTGATGGTGTGTAGTTCGTCGGCGGGGTAGATACCTTCAAGTATTTAACTTGGTGGTGGTGTGAAGTTCATCGGTAGGGTAGATACCTTCAAGTATTTCGCGTAGTGATGGTGTGTAGTTCGTCGGCGGGGTAGATACCTTCAAGTATTTAACTTGGTGGTGGTGTGAAGTTCATCGGTAGGGTAGATACCTTCAAGTATTTTGCGTAGTGATGGTGTGTAGTTCGTCGGCGGGGTAGATACCTTCAAGTATTTAACTTGGTGGTGGTGTGAAGTTCATCGATGATTCGACTCATTTCGACATTCAACGAAAATTGTTCTACCCGCATTGTGTAAATCGTTATTATAAGCACTGTACAAAAGTCGATATTTGATTCGAATTCATTGATTCCTTGAACCTAAAATAGACTTTTTTTGACATATAATACAATAAATCCATTTGCACTGTGAAAATTAATTAATTTTTCTCTCTGAACTTGGAGCTTGAACTCTCTGAAAGTGAGATAGTTTCATTATTTATAATGATTTCCCTAAATAACAAATAATTGAATTAAGTTAATGTTTGAAATATTTACCACGGCATAAACATATACGTGACAAATTGTCAAATATTTCAGAAATACTTAGCCTGCCACTAAATGCTTACGTAATTTGTGTACGGCGGTACGTGTGTACCTACCTGCTGTTGTCATTAGATATTTTTAGGTAGCGACGCCGCGCCGTTTAGTAATAACTTCATATTAAGAACACTACTTATGACCTTTGTAAACATATTATTAAATAACATTCAATAACTCCACAAAGAAAACTTTCCCGACGCCGCGCCGTTTAGTAATAACTTGATATTAAGAACACTACCTATGACCTTTGTAAACATATTATTAAATAACATTCAATAACTCCACAAAGAAAACTTTCCCGACGCCGCGCCGTTTAGTAATAACTTGATATTAAGAACACTACCTATGACCTTTGTAAACATATTATTAAATAACATTCAATAACTCCACAAAGAAAACTTTCCCGACGCCGCGCCGTTTAGTAATAACTTGATATTAAGAACACTACCTATGACCTTTGTAAACATATTATTAAATAACATTCAATAACTCCACAAAGAAAACTTTCCCGACGCCGCGCCGTTTAGTAATAACTTGATATTAAGAACACTACCTATGACCTTTGTAAACATATTATTAAATAACATTCAATAACTCCACAAAGAAAACTTTCCCGACGCCGCGCCGTTTAGTAATAACTTGATATTAAGAACACTACCTATGACCTTTGTAAACATATTATTAAATAACATTCAATAACTCCACAAAGAAAACTTTCCCGACGCCGCGCCGTTTAGTAATAACTTGATATTAAGAACACTACCTATGACCTTTGTAAACATATTATTAAATAACATTCAATAACTCCACAAAGAAAACTTTCCCGACGCCGCGCCGTTTAGTAATAACTTGATATTAAGAACACTACCTATGACCTTTGTAAACATATTATTAAATAACATTCAATAACTCCACAAAGAAAACTTTCCCGACGCCGCGCCGTTTAGTAATAACTTGATATTAAGAACACTACCTATGACCTTTGTAAACATATTATTAAATAACATTCAATAACTCCACAAAGAAAACTTTCCCGACGCCGCGCCGTTTAGTAATAACTTGATATTAAGAACACTACCTATGACCTTTGTAAACATATTATTAAATAACATTCAATAACTCCACAAAGAAAACTTTCCCGACGCCGCGCCGTTTAGTAATAACTTGATATTAAGAACACTACCTATGACCTTTGTAAACATATTATTAAATAACATTCAATAACTCCACAAAGAAAACTTTCCCGACGCCGCGCCGTTTAGTAATAACTTGATATTAAGAACACTACCTATGACCTTTGTAAACATATTATTAAATAACATTCAATAACTCCACAAAGAAAACTTTCCCGACGCCGCGCCGTTTAGTAATAACTTGATATTAAGAACACTACCTATGACCTTTGTAAACATATTATTAAATAACATTCAATAACTCCACAAAGAAAACTTTCCCGACGCCGCGCCGTTTAGTAATAACTTGATATTAAGAACACTACCTATGACCTTTGTAAACATATTATTAAATAACATTCAATAACTCCACAAAGAAAACTTTCCCGACGCCGCGCCGTTTAGTAATAACTTGATATTAAGAACACTACCTATGACCTTTGTAAACATATTATTAAATAACATTCAATAACTCCACAAAGAAAACTTTCCCGACGCCGCGCCGTTTAGTAATAACTTGATATTAAGAACACTACCTATGACCTTTGTAAACATATTATTAAATAACATTCAATAACTCCACAAACAAAACTTTCCCGACAGTTTTGTTCTATTTCACTTTTGTTATTAATTTTAAATCATTTCCATTCTCAAACACGCCTTCGAAAACCTTCCAGTTTGTTATAAAGAACGATAATAATAATTAATTAGTTAACTGAATGGTTCGTTACGATGACGATATGTCAGTAACATTCCCGTTAGGCTTTAGTGACAGACGTTAATTGATTTTCTTCTTGGATTATATAAGGAGTCCCAGGAATAGACGACTTTTCGTAGATAAACTACAGTACAAAGGGTAAAAGCTCGCGCTGCAAAAGCATTTCATTTACGATCGTAGTCAAAGCGTTATTTGTTTTCTCGAATATCTTAATTGGGTTGCCTTGAAAATTATTGTTTGTAACTCTTTTCAATGTTAATAATAATGCGCAAATCGTGTCTCTCCGAAATCATTGGTATTCAATTTGTATGGCCACCTGTCTGTAAAACGCTTATGTTTTGCTTTACAAGGACATCATAAATAGATACTTGTGTTTGAGGACTATACAGAAGCGTGATTGATTTATTTGAAACTCGTCTGAACCCATCACGTGTTGCTGAGGCTCAGTCTGTCTGTGCAGATAGAAAAACAATAGCGCCTGATACTTTTACGTCCAACAGATGGCGCTGTTAAAAAAGCATGTTTGTTCAACATATTATCCTGTTATTAAAAAGCATGCAAATACCTTTCACAGATGACATCTATATAATATAGGTATATAAAAACGCACGCGTATTGGTATGCAACGTTATGTTAAAAATTTCAAAATATTCATTGATGGGGATAATCTTCAAAATAAGTTAAAAAAAAAACATTTTCTTGAACAAACATAAAGTAATCACTACATACATAAACAAAAAAAAATATAAGAAAAAAAAGTGTTACATGAGTGGCCTGACGGGTACTTTGAGAGTGAATTGTAACAATATTGGAACCATAAACAAATCATAAATCATTAGTTCTAGGAGAAAACAAAATAAATGTACAATACAAAATAAAGTAGAGTGACACTCTGTTTTTAGCAAATAGAAATGTTATAAAATCTTATCATTTAAGGAATAACAAGGACGAAACAATTTTATGGCAATCCTCTGTCAACAATCTTTTAAAACTTGATCAAGGAATTGGAAGACTTTATATAATCTGGAAGATATTAAACATAAGTGGAGTCTGATATAAATAGTTACTTTGACAAAGGGATGTTTTAATATGTACCTCCACAAAGTTCAATGTAGAGCCGATTCTAGTGGGACGGATTTGTTGTGTTCTTTCTGCAAATTTGATGTTCATCACACATTATGTTCGTGTATAGAAATAGACGTGAAATTGAATAAATTATATGACATCTGTTTAGTAATATGCAAAGCTTGCTTCTTCTGCCTGAGGGCCGAGCGAGGAAGAGAGCATTCAGGCGGTGTGCAGTGGTAGTGTGGGATGTTTGCAGTATGGGTGGGGGAGGTACGGGAGTATGGGTTGGCGACATAAAAGCTGAGTTTGCACTTCCCAGTGCAAAGCTCCAGGAGAAGTTTTAATATGCAAGAGAAATTCGAGTGTAGAATTTACAACAAACTTGCGGATACCTAATGTGCGGGCTGCACTGCACTTAAACACTTTTGCGCCACGCCAAATCTAAATATAATTTAATTATGTCAAGAATAAATAATTATTTAATCAATTTTCCAAGAAAATGTTAGGATATTATAAATTTTATTTGTTAGTAGGCAGAAAAAGTTCTTATGGCAACAATTTGTGTTGTTTAAATAATAACTGTCAATTACTTCCATATATGTATGTATGTAAATGATCAATATATAAATAATGCGTCGTGTTATGAAAGACGGTATTTTATAAATTTGGGATTTTGGGTGAAGCTGATTTGCCTCAGTATCGCATTTTCTTTTTCTAATAGATACCATACTTATCATATTTGTACGCATTATTTGATAATTTTATCCCCACTGGTTTGCTTTACCCGTGCTAAGACCCCCATTTTACAATTTAGTAAATGGATAAATTGAAATGAACTAAAATAAAACTGAGCGCAATACAATGATAAAGGCGTAAATGCAAAAAACTGTATTTCTGATACCTTTTCTACGATGTGTGTAATGCAATGGTATTGTGCATTACCTATATATGTTTTATAATTTTAAGTATTAATTTTTTTGTAATATTGCCTTTTTTGTTCTTTAATCCATATTTTAATGGTGCCTATAAAAAAATATTGCCATTTTTCTTTATATGTTTTTTTTTCCAAATGAGGAAATATATTTTTGTTCACAAATTAGAAAGACGTTCGATATTACGAATGAACTCAGTTATTAAACTTGAAAAATCATCTGACAAAAATTTATGGAAAAGAAATTCACTTTTAAAAAACACAACTAATATAATTAAATTAATTTTCTGACTAATCATACTTTATCGCTTGTCTGAATTCACAATCATTTTCAATTTAAAAAAAAAAACTAAAGTTAATTTTAGTTCATTACGCGGGAATATTTCACATCACAGACAGATAAACTGAAATAAGTATGTTTAATTAATAATGCTTGTTTTTATTTTACAGGTAAATGATTGCTGCATTTTGACTTGCAAGTTTGGATCGGTAAGCCCTAAAGTTTATTTTACCTGCATCTATTTGAATTGGGGTTTTGTTTTCTTGATTGAATTAATAAATCAATGAATTAATGAAATGGAATCTTGGAAGTTGAAATTAACCCACTCGTTATGGATGACGGTGCATGGTATCATTGGTAGCAGTAATGCAAACACACGAAATAAATATCGGTACCATCCAATTAGGATTTGGCTTAGGTGTAAATGGTGTAGACTCCTGTCCCTGGGGTGGACGGTTGGATCCTCAGTCAAACCAAATATTCATATTTTTTTATTTGAAAACTTTCTCAGCAGCCACTGGGGAGGAAGGTTCAATTACCAGACAACAAAATTGATGTTTTATATTTTTATTACTTTGTTTTATAGTTTGATGTTGTTTAAATTAAAAGAGCTTTATCGGCATGTCATTGTAAGTTTGTGTCGATTTTTCTCTCTGTATGTATATATAGAGAGAGTATATATATATATATATATATATATATATACACGATTTTAATATATATTATACACTCTATATATATATATTGTTGTGAACACCGCATTACTTTTCAACTTTTCAACAGATCTATTAATTCTAATCTTCTTGACTTTTGTGATTACGTTTGCAATGCTGAAGAATGCAAGAACTGAAGTAGATACCATTTACACAGATTTTAAAAAGGCATTTGATAAAGTAAACCATTCTTTTCTACTACAGAAGCTTGATCGTATAGGTATCCACGGTGATCTATTAAGATGGCTTAAATCTTATTTGGAAAACAGAACACAGTTAGTACTTATAAATGGGTATGAGTCACCTCCCATAATTGTAACCTCAGGTGTATCTCAGGGGTCCAATCTTGGCCCTCTGCTTTTTTTAATCTTTATTAATGACCTTGGCCCCATGTTACGCTGCTATTTTGTTTTATTTGCTGATGACCTCAAGATTTACCGTAAAATTTCCACTGATTCTGATCAAGTTATGCTTCAAGAAGATCTTTACACACTACATAGCTGGTGTACTCAAAATGATATGTTTCTAAATATTGATAAATGTTACATTATAACTTATAACCTTCACTCGTAACAGAAGACGAAAGAATCGTGCATATTTCATTAATAATGTTCAATTAAATGCAGTCACCACTATTAGAGATCTAGGAATCACACTTGATTCAAAATTTAAGTTTGATGTACATATCAGTGATATCACGAGAAAATCCTTGAAAATGATTGGTTTTATACATAGAATATCGAAACCATTTTTTTTTTTTTTTTTTTTTAAATACCCAATCCATTATAACCTTGTACCACTCGTTGGTCAGAAGCAAATTGTTATCTGGAACCCACACTACTTGAAATATTCAAAAACTATTGAATCTGTACACAAAAAAATTCTAAGATTGTTATCGTTTAAACTTGGACTAAGTTCCGTTCTGCAGTCTTATGAGGAACGACTCCAATACTTTAACTTTACGACCCTGGATAAAAGAAGACAATTTGCTGACTTAATATGTCTACACAAAATTATTCATGACAAGCTTGAAGCAACTCATTGTGTGAGCAATATTCTTATTAAAATTCCTAATAGACGTAATCTAAGGAATCATAATATATTCCATCTAGAATTATTTAAGAACAATATTGCATACTTCAATCCATTATCTAGAATGTGTCGTCTGTACAATTCTATTGAGTGTAACTACATAGATATATATGCAAATAGTCTCACTTATTTTAAAAAGCAAATTAGCAATAGATTGTGAATGTTTGTTTGTTTTTTTTTATTTACTCTATTTGTTTTCTGTTTTTATTTTTGTTTCTTTTGTTTTTTGGATCATATATTTATCTGTATGTTTTGTTTTTGATATCTCTTTTTTTGGCTTTGCTCACGTTTTGCTGTTTATATATTTTTTGTTAATACATATTGTATAATGACACTTAAACTGTGCATGATGTGAACATTTTTAAGTGGACTGTTGACATTTCCTTTTTTTTTGTAGCGCTTATCTAATGATTTTTTTTTCATGTTAATAGTCTGTAAATGTTCCTAAATAATAAATAAATAAAAACTGACTTTCCTTGAGCGATAATTATTTTTAATTATCTTCTCATTTTTAGACTCTTCCCGTCTTGAAGGGGTTTTAGCAAATAATCCTAAAAAAGTCAAGTGAAAAGAAAATGTTATTTACATTGCATAGAGTATGTTTACAGCTCAAATTTCCACTGAAAGCGTGCAATTCCTTTCATCTCCATAATACTGAAGGTCTTAGTCTTTTTCTCCCTGCCTCTTGAAAATTCAACGAGAGCAATTTTCTGAAAATTGGGCACTGTGTTTATTTTTAAAACTTCTCGTGTAGCAAAAATCTTTAATATCGACCCCATTTGCTTTATACTTGGCGACTATTTAGAACTTACGTTTTAAACCTACCAGGTAAATATGGCACTGTATATTATCTCCATGTATAGTTAGTAATAATATATTTCATTTTTTGTCTTGCTTTACGGGAAGCCTGTGATAGTATTTGTCGCGCTACGAAAAAGTGTTTTTGGTCTACTTTATACGAAAACCACATTTATGAAATTGATTATTATACTGAAATACTGGCCCTTAGATAATTAACCAGCGCAACAGGATATTAAACTTGTAAATATATAACAAAACGGGGTATTATAAAAATCTAAGTATAAAAAGATATCATCAATCACTTCTAAATATATAAAACTAGACAATCTACACATCTGCTTGATGATAGTCGCTGTAACGTTGTCATAAACGTTGGCTTTTAAGAAGGAAGAAGCGCATTTGGCCGTGAGAATCTAAAAACTTACCAAGGACCTTCCTCGTCATAAATACAATTATTTGCACGAAGCCTTAATTGCGAAGCAAGACAAACTTTATTCAAGCGCATCTTTAATTACATTTTTTATGTTAGTTTGTAGTGGGTCATGTGATAAAGTTTCTTTGAGGAATGAGGGGTAATGCCGTCATTGACTGAGCGTAGCAAAGCCCTGTTTTAACTCGACCGTTTGGCATTGCGTCTGTCTGTAATTTTTTTTGTACATTCTGTTTCCGGTTTCGAAAATTTACAGCATCCACTTTGTTATTCAAGAAAGCCTTACTTTGACTAGATGGCTAACCATGACTGGGTGGCTAACTTTGACAGCGTTTTTACAAGAGCGAATCGTAATAAATTTGAATAATTATTAATGCTTTAAAAAAAATACTTCCATATTTTAAATTTAAAAACTGTTAAGTCGGTAGGTATTTAAGTACTTACAAATCCTTTGATTTCGGAAGAAATTTTTGTTTTGATTTATTAAACAAGAAAAAAATAGAAAAATATTTTTTGGACGCGATCTCTACTGTTCACGGAACTAATAGTCTAATTTTTCATAATTGTTAATTGTCAGGTCTGATCATTTTAAGTTACGTAATACTTAAATTTTAACAATAAAAAATTACATAAAGGACTAAATAAAGAAATAATATAATAAGTACGGATATAAATTCACTTGGTAAATTCCACCCACAGATTTTACTTCAGCCTCTTGAATATTTGTGCTCATAATTGTGAAGGATTTATTGTTAAAATTAATTAAGCAAAGTTGAAAACACGCGGTTGCCACAACCCACAACCACGCGTGGGCAAATCAAACGTTTTAAGTGTGTATCCGAAATCTGTTATTTGCCTAGCACATACCCTATTTATAATAAACATGATTTTGTTCACCTTCAAATAATGCTTCACAACGCCAATGTCCTTCAAAAAAACTAAACTGCTTTGTGAAGGCCATTATTATCAAACTGTTTTAGGTATTACTTTCTTATTAATACCAGAAAATCTGAAAAAATATAAAAATTCCATAAAAATTGTTAAAATTGCCTGAGAGTTAAAGAATTTTGCGTTATCCGCACGTACCCGAAGGATTTTAACCAGCAATTTCCTGAGCATATTTGGAGTAAAAAGAAAGAGATGTGATTTTAATGTTCGATGATATTTTTTTTCAATTAAAAAAAAATCTCACACGTCGCCACTGTGTACAGTCAGCAGGTCACGTGATACCCATTCCGTCTTGGCCCAGCAGCACTGTATATACGAAATCAAGCTCGTACTACGTGTGGCAATAATAATGATTGAAACAAAAAATCATCGGACAGCAAAATGACATCTACGCTTTAAACTTCAAATATGGTTAAAATCCTTCGGGTACTTGCTGATACTTCCTGTATAATTATATTCGTATGTGATTGTTTTGAAATAATTTTAAATTTATCCAAAAAACGCCCGATGAATTTTATTGATATCTTCACCAAACATACTGTTACCGACTCGAAATCATTCGATTAATACAAGTGTTAACGGTTCACAGGGCGTACATATATTCCCATTTACCAAAATAACAACCCTCATAATTATGTACCGCATCTCCAGTGAGATGTGACTTCATTACCCAGACCTATTCAATAGGCCATTGAATTGGTGAACTGAAATCAATGTTCCTAAGCCCATAAATCTCAATTCGCTCCCGAAATGGTCATTGAAGATTAAAGTTCGTCGACTTCCGACATTCGATGTATTTTGTAATTTGTATGGAACCCGATATACGGCTAATTAATAATCTATGGATCAGGCTTTAAGTAATTCAATAAAATAGGTACTATTTAGAACGTTCGAAAGCTTTTGTAGATTGACTGTCAATTTAATTACAATAGTACATCGAACATTCTCGCAAACTGTACTTAATGTGATAATTAATGAGTATATGATTTTCTCACTGACTGCTGTATGCTGTGGGTTAGAATATTTTAATCCTTATCTCAATTTCTGATCTAAATATATTAAAATCTTAGTAATATTCGGAATCGTCTGAAATCACGCATTGTTTAAACGGTTTGAAATTCCCACTGAAAATCAGACGCCTGTTTTGATTTGTGCAAAAAACATCTCCCAGATGCATGTTTTATTTTATTTTATGTAGTTCAGCCACACATATTAAAATATTTCCTATTTAATCTAAATTACTTGATTTGTCACATTGTAAAATAAAATCAGATCTAAAAAGGTATTCGTAAGTAGAAGGTTTTGCGCTTCAAAACATTTTTAAACATATCTATTTGTAAACTCCGCAGGTAGACTCATTGTCGATGACAAAAATTACGATAGTTAATATACAAAATAAATCTCGGTGCCATCCAAATTGGATTTTCTTAAGTTTTTAGTGCGAATCACTCGTTTTAGTCAGTCCATGGGGAAGAAAGTTCAATCTTCAGTCAAATCAAAACACAAAATATTAATAAAAACATATCGCACCCGCTAACTGTAAAGCACTTTTTCAGCAGGTAAATTTCACAATATAAATTATAACACTAAAGCACACATATAACGAGAAGCCACAATATAAAAAATATATATAAAGAAGAATAACATTTCAAGTGACTACAATACAAAGGAATGTTATGTTTGCACAAAGCTTGCTAGAGCTAACTGCAAAGTTATGTATGTCCACACGATTGCAGGAAACGAACCACGCACTGATGGCGTGTTAGATCACCAATACATACAAGTACATCCGCGATATCTCTGCTTGTCACGATCACGCGGGTTAACAGCCAATCATGTACTTCGTGTCCTTATAAGGACATGGGGCACGCGCCAAAGAGTGGGACAAGCCCCCCCCCAGCGAGGACCAACGCAGGTCAAGTACTTGCGGCTAGCTGCCCACGCGCCAGTTGACCGCCGACCCCGCTGATCTCAACACAATGTGTTAGTTCCGAGTTACCATCGCCGCCGAAATTGGTGTCGCCATAGATATGGACCGGCCTGATTTGTTTCACCATGTGTGCCGCCAGTCCCTCAGAACCACAGCCTCCTTACGTTATATAGTTGGGTCCTGTCTCCGTCTGCCGATGTCTCCCACCAGCACCTTACGTTGTATAGTTGGGTCATGCCTCTGACCACGCCGCCAACCTCGTACCCCTGTGATGCTAGCTGCCCCACCTACCGTCGACCCCAGGCTGAGATCGTGAACTTGTAGACCCCGGCCTCAGCCCTGGGCGTCTGCCGCCCTAGCCTGTTTGTGTGGACCCCCTTGGCCATCCAATCAGTGCCCCCGTTCGGCTCCATCGTCTCTGCGACTCCGGCCGCCGCCCTGGCGTCCCTTTGCCGTCCAGCGTGGTGTGCCCTAGTGGCCGCCTTTCTGCATCAGCCCCGCATCATTCTGGCGTACCTTTTGCTGACCAGCGTGGTGTGCCCTCGTGGCCGCCCTTCTGCACCCGTCCTGCACCCTGCCTGGCACCTGCCATGGCCCCTGCCGACCGTCTCACCGCATCCGCCGTAAATTACACGTTAGCGCATAATATACCTTGTCAATCAGAGCCCTTAGAGTCAATAGATTGCCTAAGTAACTAGTTAGGCCTTAAAAAGCTATGTAACCTTTGTAGATCTGTTGATAACCTGTATTACCTGTATAATAAACCTTCATCACAAGAGACTTGTTTTAATTGGGAAATTGACTATAATCCACACCCTGAATGATTGGAGTATCAAGCTTTGCCGCCGGCTTGTGCGGCGATGACTATTTGTGAAACACACCTATAGTATATTACATGGCCTAAACGCTAACGTAACACTGGCGCCACAACATGGATAGTCAATTAGCCCGATAAAATACGTCTTTTGTTGCTATGTTTTACTATAATATTAATGTTTTTTTTCCCACAGCTGTGTGTTATAATTCAATTTCTGATCCGGGAGTGTTTGTAATACGAATGTGCCGTCGGAAGCGTGAAGCAAATACATTCTGTTACTAAATACGTAATAAACCAAATACGAGAAATTACGACGTAATAAATGTTAAATGTGGATGTTTCCGAGAGATAGATGTGTTATTTCAATTTTGGAATGCAATTTAATTGTTTCGTTATAGAAATAATTTTTTTTGTCAGGTTAAGCTTTGCTTATCTGTTTCATTGTAATAAGTTGAAATAATTCAAATACTCAAAAGAACTTCCAAGTATTAATTCTCCGTCGGATTAAATTCAGTTATCGTTTTTTAATTCACATTATTAAATAAATAACGTATTGGTTGTTTTAAATTAAGATCCATAGACTTTACCGGTCGTTCCCATTATTAAACCATGGATCCTCACAATATTAGTAGAATTTTAAATTTTGTAAAGGCAACGGCGGTCATTACAATTAAAATCACTTTGCTCATCCGGTCTGAGAATAAATATCGTTAACAATTTCACTGTTAATAATATAACGACAAGGAATTATTATTATTAACTTGCCGCAAAAGTAATATTACAGAAAATAAAATCATTGAACAGAATAAAAACTCGCAACAAAAATATTACACAGAAAATAAATTGTTGGTAGAAAATATAAAACACGCTACGAGCAGTAACTTGAGATATCTTAATAAGTCACGTCTATTAAAAATACCGACAAAGGATCCATTCCCGCGTCGCAACAGACAATATTTACGCATAATAATAATAAATATGAATTCGTCAAAGGTCGCCGCGTTCATGTTGATACGTATATTGTTTATTCTCGCACCCAGTTTAAGGCGATATAATATGTAAACTATAATACATATTTCGTGCATTTCTAATAATATTATTTGAATAAACAGGAGCTGTGGTGTCATTCAATTTTTATAACTCAAAGACGTCATGAATCTTTGAGTGTATCTGTTTTGGCTGACATTATAACCTCTCTGTTTTGGTTTATCATGTTTTCTGGGAGTTTCTGTCTAGCTAGCAGAATTCTTGTAGAAATACATGATATGTCTTTTTCTCTCTCTTTTCATCTCTCTCTTCCATAACTATAACTCGTTTTAAAATAATAATAACAATAAATCAAAACTCAGACACTTTTATCACAATAAATGAGTATTGTGATATAGAAGATATAAGTTGTAGTTATGAAGTAACTACATAAGTTATATAAAATTATATTTAAAAATATACATTTTTGTATATATTTCGTTACGAAACACGACACGTTACATTGATTGAGGGTTAAATTCAAGAACCTTAAGTTTTAGTGGAATTTTTTTTATTATAGTAAGGAAAAAACCGCCTTAAGCATTCAATATCCTGCCCGGGACCGAAAAATAAACTTAATTTATATTTCGTGGAATTATTGTACTAAGAATATATACCAATTTTTAGTACAAATTAAGGTTATATTTGTATATATAATCTTCTTTTCGTTGACAGGAAACGGCGTAAGAAATGTCCTGTACTTTTGAAGTGATGATTTCGTTCTTCATCACTTAAAGTTATCAGTGGTAGATTAGGAACCCATTTTGTAAATATAACTCAAATATCTTGTGTTATAAATAGTATAGCTCAAATGAGAAACCCCGTATGTGGTTTTTGTTCAGACATTCTCTTATATAGAAAATTATGTCAAATGTTTTTGTATTTAATTGGTTACATACCAATTATTTGTTTTTTTCTGGAATTTTTTTTTTTCTTTTCTCCTTCTTGCGTAGTGAATACGTGTCGTTATTTTTAAGGAAGTCAATCTCTGGAAATCGGATTATGTAGTTCTCGATTTGTAAATTAAAAAGACTCGAATAAGTCTTATATAACAGAGATTGAATTATCACACACAGTAGTTGTTGAGTGGTATGTAATATGTTTGTAAATTATAATTGTGTAAATTGTTCCCTAACTAATTATTAATTGGTTATGGGTTGTGTATTGTAATTTCTTGTAAACACGTAATTGATTGCCTCGGTATCAATAAAAAGAAATAACGTGTAAAGTCCTTCATAAAGTTGAGACGAAATAAAATTGTGTAATTATATTATATGTTATGCCATGTCAATTATGGTGTAAATTTTTTTTAGTTGTAAACACGTATTTGATTGCCTCGGTATCAATAAAAAGAAATAACGTGTAAAGTCCTTCATAAAGTCGTGACGAAATAAAATTGTGTAATTGTAATATGTGTTACGCCATGTCAAGTGTGGTGTGTATGTTCTCATAGAAAGATGAATTATAATATATACCCGGTAAGAAGAAATAGTTTTTGTAAAGATAACGTAATTATGTCTTAGATTTGGAAATCTAAAATTGTTGGTCATTAAGGACAAATGGTGGTTGCATATTTATGTCATTTTGGGACATTATTGAATCTTAACCAAAGAATTGGGTTGATAATTGCACTTAAGGTCATTTTGGGTTTTGTCTGGTCATTTGGTGAGAACACTTTATGAGTGTTCTGAAAATTTAGTCGAACGTTTTCGTTACGACGTGCTGGTGTTTCTTGTTAACACCTGGTACAGCGCTGTACGGTTTATAGGAAATAAATCGTTAAATGTCATAGGATAATATTAGCCTTATAATTAATTACATGGTAGGTCTTGGTAGCGTTGACCTGTATAATCAATATGCGATACGAGAGGATTGGTCTATATGCCTAAGAATTATTAGCAACCAGACAAACCATGACTAAATGAGAATATATTGTTAAAATCTTGAGTAGAATTTTTGTTGTTTTCCGTTTTTCAAAATTATCAATGGATAATAAGAAATAACATAACATGTGTATTGATACTTGTGTTGTATAGTGTCAAGATTTTCATTGTTAAAGACGCAAATATGGGTTGATTTCGATCAATCGCATGATATAATCAGCGTACACATTCCATAATAGGAATTTTGTGTATAAAAAAAAAAACATGTATAGTTTAAGAATTTCATTGTAAAAAACGCGAAATATGGGTTGATTTTGGTCAATCGCATAAGCGTATAATATTCTCTAACCAGAATATCATTTTGTATAACATTGTACAATTGTGAACATTGTTAATTGTTCTTCTTTTGTGGTTTGATGGAAAGTGTAGGCCTGGTGGTAAATTGTGTACATCCATTCGGTAATACCACATTGTATGCTACATTTGTTGTTTTGGTATTGTCTTTTTTTTGAGAAAAAAAAAGCAAGTCAGGTATATTCTTTTTGTTTGGAAAGAAGGTGATGAGTATTCTTTTCTGTTGGGAAGAAGGCCATGTGTATTTTTTTTGTTGTTTGGAAAAAAGTTGTGTATGTAAATCATAGCGTGTTTTGTATCGCGCCTTGGAGATCATTTCTGCAATTATTTTTGAAAGAGGTTTGGCAACCCTTGTTCAGTGTATTTGTTAGGGATTGTTCAACTTGGCTCTCAGGTAGTTAAATTTTTGTTTTGGCTCGTTAGGGAGTGTTTAAATCTTTGTGAAATGAGGTAGCTCTGTACCTCTCGTACGGCAAACAAGAGGACGTTGCCCTGCTTCAGCCACGTTGCCTGGGATCTTCTTTCATCGACAAGGAGGGTAGTGTTATGTTTGCACAAAGCTTGCTAGAGCTAACTGCAAAGTTATGTATGTCCACACGATTGCAGGAAACGAACCACGCACTGATGGCGTGTTAGATCACCAATACATACAAGTACATCCGCGATATCTCTGCTTGTCACGATCACGCGGGTTAACAGCCAATCATGTACTTCGTGTCCTTATAAGGGCATGGGGCACGCGCCAAAGAGTGGGACAAGCCCCCCCCCAGCGAGGACCAACGCAGGTCAAGTACTTGCGGCTAGCTGCCCACGCGCCAGTTGACCGCCGACCCCGCTGATCTCAACACAATGTGTTAGTTCCGAGTTACCATCGCCGCCGAAATTGGTGTCGCCATAGATATGGACCGGCCTGATTTGTTTCACCATGTGTGCCGCCAGTCCCTCAGAACCACAGCCTCCTTACGTTATATAGTTGGGTCCTGTCTCCGTCTGCCGATGTCTCCCACCAGCACCTTACGTTGTATAGTTGGGTCATGCCTCTGACCACGCCGCCAACCTCGTACCCCTGTGATGCTAGCTGCCCCACCTACCGTCGACCCCAGGCTGAGATCGTGAACTTGTAGACCCCGGCCTCAGCCCTGGGCGTCTGCCGCCCTAGCCTGTTTGTGTGGACCCCCTTGGCCATCCAATCAGTGCCCCCGTTCGGCTCCATCGTCTCTGCGACTCCGGCCGCCGCCCTGGCGTCCCTTTGCCGTCCAGCGTGGTGTGCCCTAGTGGCCGCCTTTCTGCATCAGCCCCGCATCATTCTGGCGCACCTTTTGCTGACCAGCGTGGTGTGCCCTCGTGGCCGCCCTTCTGCACCCGTCCTGCACCCTGCCTGGCACCTGCCATGGCCCCTGCCGACCGTCTCACCGCATCCGCCGTAAATTACACGTGAGCGCATAATATACCTTGTCAATCAGAGCCCTTAGAGTCAATAGATTGCCTAAGTAACTAGTTAGGCCTTAAAAAGCTATGTAACCTTTGTAGATCTGTTGATAACCTGTATTACCTGTATAATAAACCTTCATCACAAGAGACTTGTTTTAATTGGGAAATTGACTATAATCCACACCCTGAATGATTGGAGTATCAAGCTTTGCCGCCGGCTTGTGCGGCGATGACTATTTGTGAAACACACCTATAGTATATTACATGGCCTAAACGCTAACGTAACAGGCATTAAATACTTAGGCAGATAGATAGATATAATACAGTCAACTTACTCATAGACATACACACACTCAAACGCACAAAACATACTTAAACACACGCATAGGCATATTTATTCAATTACATGCAATCAATGGATACTACTGTATATATATAAACAATATCAATATAAAAAATCTTGATCTATTAACCTTTTTTTTGTTTTTTTGTCTAGTTCAGTGTTGCAACTTCGCTTTATACATCCACTGGCATCTTATTACATATAAAAGGTACAAGACAAGCGAATGTTTGTTGGCATACATACATATATCAAATACATATATTAATAAAAAAAATAGGCTTCTAAGAAGGCTTAGCAAAAAAATGCACGGTTTTAGCAAAGGCTAAGTTGTTTTCTACACGCAGTATTTAATTAATGCATATATAATATTTCTAGGAGATAATATTTTCAAATAAAAAAAAATGATTCTGTATGATTTCGCCTTAATGTTAATATGTCAAAGGAAAACACTATTTAGTCAAGCACACTTTAAAAGAAAGCTGATCACTTTTTCTATATATTTTTTTAGGGCGATACAAGTTTAAAATCCCTTCCAAATGCTCCACGTCTTTTGCGCTGATAAATAAGGTCAAGTACCTAGGTGTAACACTCGATCGATCGTCCTCATTTCTGGCTCATGTTAAAGATGTTTCAAGCAAGGCTCAGGCGCTGTTCCTAAAGTTGAGGAGACTCTCCACCGCTGAATGGGGACTACGCAGTCCGGCACTACGTGCTCTGTACAGGGGCGTATACGTTGCGCAAGTTTCGTATGCTGCCTCTGTTTGGGAGCACCGCCTGGATAACTGCCTTATACTCCTCGCTCTTACTAGGGGCCAGCGAACTTCTTTGCTGGCACTATCTGGCGCATACCGTACTGTTGCTTCGGACGCTTTGCCAGTTTTGGCCGGCATTTTGCCAATCGATCTGGAGATTAGGGAAGTCTTAACCAAGCAGAGACTTTCCAGAGGATCCCCGGCAACCCATCTTGGTGTCGTTCTGACACCAGGTGGACCGGGAACTCTCCCTGGACTGCTTCGGACGATGAGGGACCTTTCGCTTAAAGAGTGGCAGGTCCGTTGGGATAGGTCGAGCATGGGAAGATGGACCTTTTCCTTCTTCCCATCAGTTAAACTCAGAATGGAAGGGGCCTTCCTCAAACTGGACCATCACATGACGCAGCTCCTCTCAGGACATGGGGAATTCAGGGGGAGGCTTCACAGCCTTGCCCTGTCTTCCCATCCCAATTGCGCTTGTGGCAATACTTACCAGTCGGCCGAGCACATTCTGTGGCACTGTGAGATCTTGAAGGATGCCAGAGACGAAATGATAGACGGTCTGAATGTCCCCATTAGACCGGTGTGGAACACCGATCTTGTTTCTAACAGAGTCAATTTCGAATGTCTGAGGAAGTTTACTAGGATCTGGGTTGAGAGATGGTCTGAGCTTAGAGTCGCTGACTAGCGTGATAACTGAGAACCCCTGGTGTATTGCTCCTGCTCCATGACTAATTCTTTTACAATTCTCCGATTATTGTTTAAGCTATTCTGTTCTTCTTATTTTTATTATTTTTCTTTCCTTTCTGTACCAGCTGCTGCAGATGATTTTCTTTCGTTTACTTTTCTTTTAAATAACTTGTCTCTTATTTTTCTTCTTATTTTCAGTTTTCTTTTGTTATGTTTTACTTTTTTGTTATATTATACTTCACATGCTGTCCTCTTTACAGACTATGCAGATTTTATTTTTACACTTTCTACTTTGTTTTACTTAATCTACCGATGTCCTTAAGTGGCACTTTTGGATTGTTTATTGTTTTCCTTTTCTCTTTTCTTTTCTCTTTTTTTATATGTATTTTTTTTCGGTTTTTTTTTTTTCTTTTTTCAGTAACGGCAACGAGTTTACAGGCTAGAACTGAACTCCGTTGTTTGTCTTGTATTGTTTACTTCTCCCCAATAGGGGTTGGACAACGGGCCTCGTCCCCGCATACCTTGCTGGAGCTTCTTTTATTTCCTTTTTTTTTTTTTTTTTTTTACCGGGGGACTCCGCCAATCACCTGCGCCACCCCTGAGGAGCGTTGGTGGTCAGAGGGGTGACTGTGCAGGTTGAGGTAACCTCCACCCTGCCTCCGACCTCCTGACGCTTCTTTCCCCTAGGTTCTTTAGGGTTTATCCCTCTTTTTCCCATACTTATCTTCAGGGCTCCACCGGGTGGTCGGCTAAGGGGTGTGGAAGTCCTGACCTGCGCCAGTCGCCCCAACCACCACCAATCTCTCAACAGGACTGCCAGTCGTGGTTCGGCGAAACTCCCCCGTCACTCTATTATGTCACTTATTTCTTCTTTGTGTTTACAGGTACTGGAGTGTGGGTTCCCTCCACCAACTATTTGCCTGACACTTGTTACCTGATTGTTTGATGCTTATTGTTCTGTGTTGTTCTTAGACTAGTACCTGTAAGCGCTCGCATTACCGCTTCCTAACACCGTATGCGGGACATTGAAGGTCTAGCTTCACTTTAAATTGTAGAGCCGTTTATTCAAAAAAATTAGATTCTTGCGAGAACTCCGAAGGGGTGACCATAAGTCACCTATACCGGGGTGGGAAAGCGGTGGGTAACTTCAATATACAGGTAATACAGGTTATCAACAGATCTACAAAGGTTACATAGCTTTTTAAGGCCTAACTAGTTACTTAGGCAATCTATTGACTCTAAGGGCTCTGATTGACAAGGTATATTATGCGCTCACGTGTAATTTACGGCGGATGCGGTGAGACGGTCGGCAGGGGCCATGGCAGGTGCCAGGCAGGGTGCAGGACGGGTGCAGAAGGGCGGCCACGAGGGCACACCACGCTGGTCAGTTATATATTCAGTTATACGGATTTTGAGACTATTTATTTCTTTTGGAGCGCAGTAAAAATAAACGTGCTGATCGTCAGCGTAGCAGTGAGACAATAGATCAAATGACTCGATTATTTTGGCGACATCATTTGTAAAAAGGATGAAGAGAAGTGGACCCAAAACGGATCCCTGGGGTACCCCTGAAGAAAGTGTTGCGAAGTTGGACAATTTATTTCCATATCTCTATATCTCTAACTCGTTTTTATCTATTTTATTTACTATAACAATGTAGAGAAGATCAAGCGGCCTTGTGTATTGTGGATTCCCATCAGAGCAAAGAAAGCACCACAAAAATTTCTAACGCAATCTATTCTATAAATTTTATCTTGTAAAAGGAAACTATTGTTTTTGTATTCCATAGAAAAAGCGATTATTTTTTCCGATAAATGAATTATTCTCTATACACTATCGTGACTGAACTAACATAACCCCCTGGAAGAAATTGAATTAGAGGCGCAGAACCGTGAAGAGGATGTGTTCCTGGAGGGGTCGGGAAAGCAGGGTTGCAAACATCATATATATTTTTTTAAATATACTATGAAATTTAATCGCAAGAGAATGAATGAGACGGTGTATTAATTTTATTAAAGCGATGTGCGTACGCCATGACAATTATGTGGCGGTCCATCCACTGCAGGGAAACGACGTGATGATTAGTTTAGAATTGAGAAATCGACCGCTATAAAAAATCAGCAATATACATTTTTATTTTGAATGTCTGACGTAAACTTCCTTTAATTGAATAAGTATCCCTCGGTGGTGGAGGGGTAAGCCCTCAACTACCGAGGCCGTCATTTAAAATAATATATATAGCATATCTTCGGCACATTCCAGAATGGAAGATATCTCAGTATTGCCCTGGTTGAAGACCACAATTTAGAATTTCAGAAAATTAAAAAAATTAAAAGTAAAATTTTTGACCTGTTTTTCACAAAATGTACGTTCACATTGTATTGTCACATAGATTTTTTTTATTGTGTTGTATCATCAAAAATACTAATGTTCGTGGCCTGTCTGTGATTTTAACTCTGGTTAATAGAAATCGTATTTGTTTTGAGTTTATGTATTTTTTTCAAAATTGGAACTGATGTCTCAAGAATTCTGATTATTTCGTGATTTTTCATGGGTCTGAGCTAGTTATATAATATTGTTTGGCTATGCTCTTGCTAACAAGCTATTTGGAGTTAGATATTCTACTTAGGGAAAAAAAATTAAACAGTAATACATTTTTTGATTTATATGTGTTAGTAAAAAAAAAAAAAATCCATTTTTCATCAAAAACTTTCAAAAAAATTTATAAAATATATTTCAGAAGCGATAAATTTATCTACTACGCTTTCTTTATTGTGTTTCAGATTTATATAAAGCCTCATATGGAATGTTCATATTAATTTTCATAATTTTATGTAGTACCTATCGTTAAAACACACGGTTTCAGTAAAGATAACTAATTACAGTAAATTAATGTCTCGTATGCATAATATGTAGATCCACACTATGTGGCAGCCCTACCTCAAGAAAGTAGTATGAGAGGGAGCCAGAAGATGATTGATGTCGTAGGGGGCAGCCCTTGTTATCATACTGTAAGTGGGAACTGGGTGCAGCCCTAGCAGACGATAAGGCCGCTAAATTTCTGCTACTTTACTATTTTACTCTTTTGCTATTCTACTCTTCTGCGCTTTCTTCTAGTATGACTTATCTGCGCTCTGAATTTCAACTATTCAACTATTGTAATTTTGTATGAATCTTGCAGTTTTTATGCTTTTTTGACACTTATGTTGTGAACTAATGCAATAAGTTTTTATGTTTTACGTTTGGTCTGGGATACTTTTCTTTGTCAGTGTTTAAACCCACCCCTTCACATCGATTGTGATTTCTTATGCCCTCGCATGGTTTGGAAGCTGCACCGCAGGCCAATTTTGTCGAAATTTCTTTTTAAAATTATATATTATTATATTCACCTTGAAAGGGAATAATCTAAAAGTTAATTACGTATTTGAAGACAACATTTACTTTATAGCTTGTCATAATTACAATATAAACGTACAATGTTAATTCATTTGGGTAGACACACAGACAAGTATTCACACAGACAAGTAAAAAATATGTACCGAAGATTTTAGTCATATTAAAAGCAAATTTCTTTTTACAAGAAAGATATTAATACAATGAATCCCATCCCATCTGCTTAATTTCCCCATTAATTCAGCTTCACAACAGACCCGGCTCCAGACGGTTGGGAGCAGTTGGGACTCGTGTGCGGTTTCACATAAAATAGGTTAAGAAGACAATAAAAGGAGAAAGGGGACGACTTACGTATCATTCTCCTAAGCCGACTATATACAGTTGCTTTTGTCCACGCAGGAACTCGAAAACGCTTTTTAAAACGTAACAGTGAAACAGTTTCTACATTCTTTCAATACCTTTTTTTAGTTAACGTCGTCGTGACTCGTGTTTTACTGCGGATGTACGTTCCAAAGCGGTGCCTACAAATTACAAAGATTCCACTAGGCAACCAAGGTACCCACCTACTAGTAATGGTGTTGTTATTTAATATTTATTCACTTTACATTAAGTATGATGAATTGAAGTGCCGAAAAAAATTGGCACGTTGGTAAATTTATTACAAAAATTATCTTTAAAAATGAATCATGATATTTCGAAGCTTTAATTTAATTCAAATTATGGTCATTTTTATCACTTGGCTGAGTTGCCAGATTGTTATTATAATGCCGAACAGCCAATAAAAGAAGTTCGTATCGGAATATCGTTTGGTATAATGTGTAGTCGGACTGTGCCTGATCTTGACTGAGCCTGACCGTGCCTGATCGTGCCTGGTGTGAATCGGCCCGCCTGGCGCTGCAGGGCCCGATGTTAAATGGTGCCTGAATTATCAAAACATGAGCCGGCCGTTATAATAAATATAATATATGGGATATTTATTATAATTGATGGCTCCATATCCGCGAGGTGTATTCACCTGTTTGCGGCAGAAGTTATGCACCTTTGGATTATCTAATGTTGGTAACTAACTATTTCTTCGAACTATGTTTAAATAAGGTTATATTTCAACCACTTTTCCATTGCGGATACTTAGATAGGAACATTTTTTAATTTATTTTCTATTGCGAATACTCAGATAAAAAACATTATATATTTATTTTACGCTTATTAAGGCTTTTACATACAATATTTAAGAAATTATACTTAATATATTATATAATATGTAATTTCTTTCACGCTGAACTTGGTGAAAAAATTGGTTCTCTTGGTTCGATAATAACACATCGCTTATCAAAAAATTAGTATCGTAAAATCACTACATCGCATGAAGAAAATCCATTATGATATGCAAGTCACGATAATTATTAATAAACTAGCACAGACCCGTGAAAAATCTCAGATAGTCTGAATTCTCGACTAATCAGTTCCAATTTTGAAAATGGCTGTTAAAATTATTTTCTGTTTAAAATATGATATCACAGGTAGACTTAATCGATACGGATAATCTTACGGAGTTACAGACAAATAACCAAAATTAATATTTCGAGTTTTCGAAAAATTAAGATTCCATTATCAGTTGAGCTCTTGGGTTGTCCAAATTATGTAATAACTTTTATTTTTGACACTACTGTTCATATTCCATTCTTATTTATAATTTTTAGAATAATCATTTTTTTTTTTTAATTGATACAATAATACTATATTTTAAACATTATTTGATAATGTTGGTCTCACCGTGCTGAGGCTTTGCTCAACCATCAACTTACAGGACTTTATAATTGCTAAATTTCGGTATTATATATAAAGACTCATGTCCATAACTTTTCTTGCATTATAAAGCGCATTTATGTTAGTATTTCCCGAAAATTGTACAATTACCTAGTTACTTTTGCTATCGTTTTCTCAAAGTAATAAGAAGTGAATATGTAACAGCTGTAGTACAACGTGCACAGTAGTACACATGGCTCCTACATCTATGCAACTACAATTATTAAAATAGATTAAAAATAAAATAAAAACATGCCTGCTAGATTTCCTATACCTGGCGAAGGCGACTCGGTAAGCCGTCAGTTCTCCAATCTTACAAAAATTGTATTCACCTGCCATTATTTATACGTTAATAATCAATAAAATGGCGAGAACTCGGCCTTAAATATCTAAAGGTGTGGTGTGCTATTTTAAAAACGTATGCATTGCCATTAAATATTTGTTTGCGTGTGTATGACCTAATGTGATTTATCAGTGAGCTTACGTGAAAATCACGAACTAATAAAACAATACATATCACGCGAACTAGTCATGACAATAAACTTTTACTGAATGATTCGTTCTCTTTCATTTTGTTTCAAAATACTTTTCAAGGTATATCTCTCAAGACTGTATATATATATATATATATATATATATAGGTATTTAAATTAATTTACTCATTTAATTACGCAGGTAAAGAAATATTCTCGGGTCTATCTGGGGAGCTAGTCTATATACTAATACTTAAAAATAAAAAGGGTACAATTTGGTAAGTTTTTAGATTCTCACGGCCAAAAGCATTTTTGTTGTTTGTTTTTGGGGTGTTATGCCGTGTTGCGCTAACTCCTTCTTTAGCCTACGTTTCGGACAGCGTTGCAGGGCAGATCCGGTAGATCTGATCTACCGGATCTGCCTGATGATGGACACTGCAACGCTGTCCGAAACGTCGGCTAAAGAAGGAGTTAGCGCAACACGGCATAACACCCCAAAAACAAACAACAAAAAAGGGTACAATTTAATTACTTAAGGAGAGTAGGTATAGTTAAAAAATCCAGTATATAAAATATTATACAATAAATGAATAAGTGAAAAAACACGGAAAAGTAACATTAGTTTTTTTGTGTTCATTTATGTTTTACGTTTTTTTATATAAAATTTATGAAGAGTATTTTTTATATCAGCATTATTATGTATTCCTCTGCAAACGATTGGTTTCATTTCAAAGACTGTATTGAAAGAAACGAAATAGAATATTTTTTATCACAGAATAGGGAAGAACATAAAAATTGCGACGTGGGTGTGTTTCGTGATCCAAAAGTTTGGCCAATCGGACCTTAAATTTAAAAAGGTATGAAGTCAGCGGCGACATTTGTTTCAATTTAAATCTACATGGAAGGCATTTCAAGTGTGTATTATTTGTTCAGTGGTTTTTACAGAAATAACATGACACGCGACATACCGTTAAAAGTAACAATTTTTATTACTAAATATATTTTAAATTTCGCCATCAACAAAAGTGGCCAATTCACCATGATTCATTACCAAATTATTTTTGGTTTATTGATATCATAAATTGAAACGTGTCAAAATGTGGTATCGTGTAATTTGCGGTCAGTGTATTAAGCAGGATACAACTAGCTAAATTAAAAAGGTATATCATTAATTATAACCCTCGTTTTTTTCTCGATTCAATCATTACCATTGTTCTCAGAAATCAATTATCTCTTGGAATATACCAGTGTATAGTATGTACGAAAATTTTAAAGGATCCTTATCCATTTTGCATAGTGACCAATAATGAAAACCGAAACTAAAATAATCATAGATATGTTTGTTAACGCTTCTAGCCTCTGGTATTTTGACCGTTATATTTCTATAACATGCTGTCAGAAAATCTGAGAATTTGTGTGTATTAAGTAAGCGGAATTCTCAATAAAATTAAAATCATTGGCATATTACTGAACATATCCGAAAAATAAAAACTGTTTTTGAAAGGTAATGAAATACGCTTTCAAATTTTATTATTAAAATTGATAAGTTTTTAAAAAAATCACCAAGTTTCACAACATTTTCTCAAATCGCGGTCAGAATCTTTTGTTGCATAGAGGTGACATCTTAATCAGTATGTGCTTAACATCTGTATTTGAATACAAAGCTTGGTGTGTTTTTTCGTTCTAACGCACTTTAGTTCATATTTCTAACTACTATGGTAAGGGAGACACAACACGGGAGATTTCTATGATACCATATGAGCTGTTCAGAAAAACTAACAAATCGACTCTACGGGTAATAGCTGTATGTTCCAAAAATCGAACAAATTAGCCTGAGGAATTAAACTGAACGCGGCGGCAGATTAAAGTGGTTATCGCATTCGATAAGGCATTAAACATTTTTGGCAACTCTGAAAATTCGCTTTGAATAAATCGCCGAGGTTTTTTACGTTACTCATTTCAATGACTGCCTTTTTACGGCCTCCGACTGCGGAGACCGGCGGGGAATAACGGCCTAAATGAAAATTATTAGTTTTATTATGATGATATTTTTTTACGATTGCACACATACATACCTTAAATTAATTTATTATTTTTATGGATTTTCTTAATTGCGATGCAAATTGTGCTCGTTGACTTTACGGTTAGTACAGAGATAAAACATTTCATTAAAAATAAGTGTTGCTAAAACGTGATAATCACCGTCAAAAATTAAACCAAAGCGTTTGTTCAACATCACCTGGTTCGTAAAGTGTTATTCGGTCGCAAAATCTTTGTAGCACTTCATATTATAATTATTTATCGTGCTTCAAGGAAAAAAAATCCTGGTGTAATAGTAACAGCGTATAAGAGTCACTACTACCTGCAGCCAGTAAGACTATGAAATCCTCCGATTAGGGTAAGTTGTGAGGCTAAATATTCCCCCATTCGATAGGGGGAAGAGATGAGGTAGTGGAATGTTGGAAACAGAGCTCTTCAGATTTCGTCTTTTGACATGACTGAGCCACGTTTTAATTTGGTATTATATCTAACTGTACAAACTAATCTGTTCTTACACAAAAATTAATTGAGATTTTTTGATACAATGGAAATTTTGCATAATGTAATCACCTTATCCTCTTTAGCTTTGAGTGCAAAGATGTTGGTATATTACCTAAGTGTCTTGTTCTGGGGTTTACTTGGAAACTCATGTTCGGTAATCCGTTCAATTTCAATCAACTCGTGATTTGAAAGCCGGCTGCTAAACATCGGAATATATTTAGTAAGTTCCTTATGTAAATATGCAAATGGTTCTAGCGAGGTCACTTTTCATCAAATATGCGCGCCTAAGTAGAAGTAAAAAATAACATCAAGTTGATTGAAATTTGGGTGCTAGGTACAAATTCCATTAATTGATTAGCGTTCACTATTTCTATATATTGTTTAGTTTCGCGATTTGAGAATTGATTGTTAATTTTCATTTGAAGTATATTCTAAAGTTATTCTCAAGTCTCCTATAGAACAGACTTATGTTCTACAAGATATTCATTGTAATTATCTCTTGATAATAAAGTAAATCGTATGTATTTATTGAAAACTCCCAATCTTAAAGTGAATCGACAACATTCCAGTATATTATGGTAACTTTTTTTTTTTTTTTTTTTTTTTTTATTGTTGATACATTTTTTTTTACAATATTTCATATTTCAATTCAGTAATGTTGGCCTCACTGGGTTGTTTACCCGTGCTGAGGCCCCCATTTTATAATTTAAGAATTTATACATTTAAAAAAAAAAGAAAAACAACATTAAAATAAAGATAAATTTAAAATAAAAATAAAGATTAAAATTTAAAATATAATTATAACACTAAAAGAAAAATATCAAAAGAGAATGTAAATCGGCATTTATAATGATATATGTGTTTGTGCGTGTTGCGTGTTTTATATATTTTTTGTGTTGCGTGTATATGTTTTATTCTTTTATGTTATAGAATTTTGGTAATATTGTCTTTTTGTTCTTTAATCCATTTTTTTATTTTGTGTTTGAATTTATTTTTATTTTCCTCAATTTTTGTTTCAAGTGGAAGACTGTTGAATGCTTTAATAGCGTGGTATTTATGGTGTCTTTGTCCAAAGGTAGTGTTTACCGTCGGAGTTTTTATGTTTTCTTTGTATGCTTGTCTGACCGGTCTATTAGTGATATTTTGTGTTTGTTGGGGTTTGTTTTTTTGGTCGAAAATGTAGTTTAGTAGTGTTTTAACATATAATTGGCGTATATCAAGTACGTCACAGCTTTTAAATATTTGGTCTGTGTCGGTTAGTTTATGTTTTTTGAGTATTACCTTTAATATCGTTTTCTGTGCGATTTCTATTTGAGCGATAGCTGCGTTTGTTGCTCCTCCCCAAGCAATTATTCCATATTCTATTATTGATTGGCATAGTGCATAATATATTGTTTTCAATTGTTTTATTTTATATATGTTTCTTATGTTTAGGAAAATGTGTATTGTTCTGAGGAGTCTATTTGTGATTTGTTTGATGTGATGTGCCCATCTAAGATTATGGTCAATTACGATTCCTAGATACTTTATTTGTTCTGTTTTTTCTATAGGGGGGCAATCGCAGATGTTGGTGTTTATGCATTCGTGTATTTTTATGGTGTTTGTATTGTTTTTTGGCTGTCCTGTGTTAGTTATGCTGTACGTTGTGAATTTTGTTTTCGATATGTTTAGTGTGAGTGTATTTGAGTCCAACCATTTTTTCACTTGCGTGATTCCTAGATTCGCTATGTTATAAGCCTTATTCCAATCCTTAGATTTAAATAGTAAAACTGTGTCGTCTGCGTAACTAATTATTTCTCCATCTATTTTCATGCTGCAAAGTTCATTTATGTAAATTATGAAAAGAACGGGCCCTAGTATGCTTCCTTGTGGAACTCCGTGTGTAATCGGCAGTGGTTTGCTAGTATAGTTATTAATTTTGACTTGTTGTGTTCTGTCGCTCATGTAACTTTTTAATAGTTGTAGTTCTTTGTCTTTGATACCCATATTTTCTAATTTTTTAAAAAGTGTTTTGTGGCATATTGAATCAAAAGCTTTAGCCAAATCTAAATATATCGCTATGCATTTAAACCCTTGATCTAAGTTGCTATGTATATAATCTATTGTACTTGCTAAAGCTTCTTTTGTGCTTCTTTTTTCTCTAAAACCATATTGTTTGTCCGAGATTAATTTGTTTTCTTCCAGGTATTTTATTATTTGGTTTTTTAATAGTCTTTCGAAAATCTTTGATAGAGAGTTTAACAAAGTGATTGGTCTATAGTTAGTTATTTCCATTTTATTTCCGGATTTATATATAGGGATTACCAGTCCTTTTTTAAGAGTATTAGGAAAGCAGGCATGTGTTATGCTAAGGTTGATTAGGTGTGTTATAGGTTTTAATATTTCATTTTTTATTATTTTAATGCAATCCGTTGTTATCTCATCTAATCCAGGAGCAATCTGGTTTTTTAATGTATTTATTATTTTGTTAATTTCCATTTCTGAACTTGTTTTTAATATAAATCTGTGTTGTGTTGGTTGGTTATCGATGTTTGATCTGTTTGTTTGTGTTAGTGTGTTTGTGCTGTGTTTTTTACGATTCGCTAAAACTTTCCCTATAGTTGCAAAAAAGTTATTTGCGTGGTTTGCCATCATTTCTATGTTTGTTTTGGCATCTATTTTTTTCGAGTTAATATTTAGATGATCGATAGTATTTTTTTGTTTGTATTTTTGTGTGTATGTAACTTCCTTTAATATTTTCCATATTTCCTTTGGGTAATTGTTTGCTTTTTTAAGTTTTTCTTTATAGTACATCTCCTTAGCTACTCTAATAATTTTAGTGCATATGTTTCTGTATCTTTTATAGTAATTAAGTTGTTCCATGTTATACGGTGTTTGTTTAATTTGTTTGTGAATTTTGTCTCGTTTACGAATACAGTTTAATATTCCTTGTGTTATCCATAGTTTAATTTTTTTTGCTTTGTGTGTAGGTTTTATATGTTTTATTGTATTGTAATTATTTATTTCTTGCGTTAGCGTGTTTGTAAATGTATTCCAGGCTTCCTCGACATTATCTATTTGGTATAATGTATTCCAGTTTATTTTTTGGAGTTTTTCTTTTAAGTTTGAGTAGTCAATTATTTTTTTTGTAAATATTTTATGTTGTTTCGAAGTAGTGTTTTCGGTGTCTATTGCTATCATATTCATGTAGTGATCAGTGATTGTGCTTTCAAGTACTACTGTTTTGGTTTTTAGTTTTGTCTTGATCATAATATGGTCTATGCAGCTTTTAGTGTTTTGTGTGACCCGTGTTGGGACATTTATTACTGGCTCCAGTCCGTGTTGTGCTAGTATTGCTAGGTATTCTAAGTTTTGTGGGTGTCCGTTTTGTAGAATGTTTATATTAAGATCTCCTATGATGATGATATTTTTGTATTTGTTGAGATCATTTAATGTATTGTTAAGATCAGTTAAGAAATTTGTGATGTTGTTTTTGGATGGAGATCTGTACATAGCTAGGATACATGTTTCTTTTCCATATGTAATTTGTATGCAGTTGGAGTCGATTATGTTTATTTCTTGAATGGTTGTGTTATTTTTATCACTGACGTATATAACTATACCATCATTTTGGTTTTTGTGTATTTTTGTATGGTGTGTATTATAGTTTTTGATTGTTTTTGGTATGTAGTTGTCATTCAACCAGCATTCTGTCAGCACAATGACATCAAAATTATTTTCAAGCTGTTGGAGGTATATAAAAAATTCATCAAAATTTTTATTGATCGATCTAATGTTTTGGTGTAATATATTGATTCTATGTTTTTCTTTTGTGAATTTGGTCCAGAGGTTAATATCATTTGTACTTTCACAGTAGTGTTGATTGTCCGAATCTATATATTCCATGTAATCTGCCATGTTGGTGTGTATTTGTGTAAGTATGTGATGTGAGGTTGTGTTAGATGTACAGTCGTGTTTATGTTAGTTTATTAGATATATCGTTTAGGTGTTTTATTTCCATAACCTTTGAGTCTTTGGATTTTCTGACGAGAATTTTTCCTGATTTTACCCAAACATATTTGTAGTCTTTTTCTTGGGCTCTTTTTCTGGTGTTCCAGTGCAGATTTTTGTAATATTGGGTTAATGCCGCATTAAGATAAACATATTTGGCTCCTTCTCCGTTGAATTTTTTTATCGGGTCACTGTGTTTGGATGCTAACATGGTTTGTGCTTTTGTGGTATCCTTAAAATTAATTGTTATTTTTGTTTGATTATTTGTTTTGTTTGTTGTGACTTTGTATGTATCCTCTGGGGACATCGTAACGCCTGCGAGTTCAGCGATCCGTGTAACAGCGTGGACTGGGGATATGTTGTCCTGTAATTTTAGGCCGTTTATCTCTATGGAGTTCAGCAGGGCTGCTTGTTCTATATCCGCCAGGTGGATTTCTACCGTAGATAATCTGATTTCTTTATCCGCTAGTTCCTCCTTGATTTTGTTGACGGTGTTTGGAATGTCCATGATTTGTTGAAGTTTTTGCAAAATGTCATCATATTTGTCATTGATGAAGTTCGTGAAGTTTTTTATTTCTTGCAGCTCTGTTTCAATTTTATTGAGCATAACTGTCTTCATTTCCTCGAATTTCGTATTGATGAATTCAAATATTGATTCACTGTCTATATTAATCATAGATTGATGAGTCGCCGACGGTGAGTCCATAGTGCTAGTTTGTGGTGAAGATGTGGTTTTCTTTGCGCTGGAGAATTTACTGCGAGATTTAGACATGTTGTGTTGTCCTTTTTTTTTTTTTTTATTTATTTTTTTTTTTTATTTTTTTTTTTTTTAGGGTTGCTCCTGTTGGTGGGCAAAAACAATGGCAATCTCTAGCGCCTAAAGGCAGGTAACTATTACGAAACTTTAGTATTGATTAAGAAAAAATCATTATTTGGGTAAGATAACTTTTCAATTATGAAATAACGTTAAAATTACATGAAAAAATATTGCACCAGATAAAAAATTTATTACATCCAAATATTGTACGAAGAGTTTATTTAAACTGTCGTAATGAATATGCGTAGATATTGTATTATGAAACATTTTTAATGAATGCATTGTATTGTATACAATAACATACCTACCCATTCATCCAGTGTGACGTATTTTTATGTCTACATAATTTTATTAATAATCACCAAACAAACCATTAGTGAACTGAGTTTAAAGTGCCCAATTCTTCTAAATTGTAGACCGCGCGTCAAACCAGTGAATTTTTATCGCGTGAAGTGGCTTGTTTTAGTGCTTTTTTACCTACATTTCTAAACTACCTCGAAGTGTCAAACTGCCCTGAAGTGTTATCTCTACCGATTGGAAAAAATCATCGGTTGTGACGCTATAGTGATTAACGATTACTATCTTAAAATATTATTAGCCATTAAAAATCACTTTTTACGTAAAGGCTGTGTCAAACAATATTATAATGAATACAAAGTGCATTATTTGTGAAAAAGACATTGACACTCCATCGGACTTCATAAGCTGTAGTGTCTGTGAAAAAAGCTACCACCTTGGCTGTGCTGACATTACTGAAACGACACGCCGTAGTGCAAGGAGTTTGCAGTGGAAATGCAAAAAATGTATTAAAAATAATAAAAATATCAAATCAAAGCAGGCGAATAATGAAATATCATTGAACAACGAAAAAGAACCGCCATCTATCGCCATACAAGCAAAACAGTTTTCTCAAGCGCCAAAACCTGAACTCGCAATTCAAACAAACACAGAAAGCTTACCAACCTCAAATATAGATGGAGCTAATGGTCCATTAACCTCGCAACTATTTTTAAATGAACTCACTGAATTCAAATCAACCATAATGAAATTCGTGGAAGACAAATTTGATTCATATGTAAATAAATATGAAGCTCTCATGTCACAAAATATCGAATTAATAAAAACTATCCAATTTATGGCAGATCAACAAGAAGACTTAAAAAAACGGATAAATACTATCGAAAAAGCACAAGAAATAGTAAATGATGAATTAACTGCACAAAAAAATCATAATAATATACTACTCAATACTATTTCTAAGCAAGAGGAAAAAATTGATAAATTGGAGTATTTAAGCCAAATCTGTAACATCGAGATAAGAGGTGTCCCGGAGTCAAACATTGAAAATAATGCAGAAGTTCTCAAAAAAATCTGTAATATCATCAACTACGAAAATAGCGACGTGCATTCTGTAATTACAAAAATAAACAGGATTGGACCGAAGTTCTCCGACAAAAATCCAAGATCTATCGTGGCGACATTCAATACCATAACATCGCGGGACGAGTTCCTATCCAAATTCAAATCTTACAAGAAATCCACTACTAATGTGACAAACCAAATAAATACAAGGGACCTAGGATTATCGCAAACCGCCAATCACATTTATATATCCGACCAATTAACTCAAAAAGGAAAATTTTTGCTATCACAAACAAAAAAATTTGCTAGAGACCATAATTATAAACATGCTTGGTCCAGAGGAGGGCGCATTCTTTTGAGGAAATCTGATACATCCAAGACAATTCCAATAAATAATATTGCTGATTTGGACCGTGAAAAACGTCAATTACTGTGACTAATGATACAAATTACTGTGCTGCTATACCACTCCACTATATTAGACATTATTGTTTGTTTTATAATATGTTTTTATCCGTTATTCAATAATAGTCAATATGTATTCTCACTTTCCCTATTGGCTACTTTCGACAAGAAAAAACATACTCAATATAATGTACTCGCTCTCTACCTAATATTACTTTTATCTAGATCGAAAGTTTTTTATTTTCGTTTTACGAGTCATAACACCGCCATGATATTGTACACGAGATTTAAATTATTCTTATATTATCTATTAAGTATATACATTAATGTTTGCTTTATAATATGCTTTTATCCAATATTTTATAACACTACATATGTTTTCATACTTTCCCTGTTAGCTACTTTCAAAAAGAAAACACATATTCAATATAATGTACTCGCTCTCTACCTAATATTATTATTAACTAGATCGACTGTTTTTTATTTTTGTTTTATAAGTCATAACACCACCACGATATTGTACACGAGATTTAAATTATTCTTCTATAATCTATCAAGTATATACATTGATGTTTGTTTTATAATATGCTTTTATTCACTATTTTATAACACTATATATGTATTCTTACTTTCACTATTAGCTACATTCGACAAGAAAATATATACTCAAAATAATGTACTCTCTCTCTACTTATCATTATTATTATTATCTAGATCGACTGTTTTTTACTTTTGTTTTATGAGTCATAACACCACCATGATATTGTACACGAGATATAAATTATTCTCCTCTCATCTATCAACTATTTACAGTAATGTTTACTTTATAATATGCTTTTATCCGTTATTTTATAACACTCAATATGTATTCTTACTTTCCCTATTGGCTACTTTCGACTTATTAACTTTCGACAAGATAACACAAACTCAAAATAATGTACTCTCTCTCTACTTATCATTATTATTATTATTTAGATCGACTGTTTCTTCTTTTTGTTCTATGAGTCTTACCACCACCATGATATTGTACACTAGATATAATATATTCTTCTCTCATCTCTCAAGTATTTACACTAATGTTCGTTTTATAATATGCTCAAACTCCCGCCATGCAAGTATAAATACAGGCCTAATACTCAGTGATCTTATGACAGCACCTCCTAATAAATCTAAATTAAAATGATCTTAAACGCTTACTCGGAGTTAGATAATATTGGGGACCCAAATACTGAAATTATCCTAGAAGGTACTGATGAACTCAAAGAATTTAACTGGAGAAATAATAAATTTAATATTGTACATCAGAATATCCGCACAATGGAAAATCTTGACGATTTTCTTCTATTCTTAGATAATACTAAGATGACTGTGAGATTTCATATAATAATACTGTCGGAATGCAGATTGAATGATTCATATCTCGCAAAACAAATTACAGGTTATCATGAATACCACACAACACAACATTTGAATCAAAACAGTGGAGTGGTAGCCTACATTAGCGATGATATTCACTCTCATGTTCAAGAAATTCATATCAGTCAATCAAACTGTCTAAAAATAGTAATTAATGGACATCTATGTATTTTAGCCATTTACAGATCACCATCATTCACTGACATTCAGGAATTTCTGGATAATCTCGTATCTGAACTTATAAAATGTAGTGATTTCAAACAACAAATAGTAATGGGGGATATAAACATCAACACCTACGGAAATATACACAGACAATGTCACGATTACCTATGCGCCATGGCAGAAAACAACTTCGCATTAAATATTAAAGCTCCTACCAGGATTCAAGGTAATAGCAGGTCATGTTTAGACCACATAAATACCAGAAATATTACGGACTCCACCGCATTTATTATCCACAATACAATAACCGATCACTACACAACCGCAATAAGCATTCCGGACACATCCCATAAAAACCAAGTAAAAACTAACCACTGTATATCAACTATCTGTTATGAGGGACTAATTAAAGATCTGAATGGTGAAACATGGCAAGATTTGTGTGAAGTGACTGAAGTTAACAGTGCATTCAATTTATTTATTAGCAAAATCGACAAGTACATAACTAAAAATTCAACAAATAATCTCACTGCACATAAAAAAAAACAACTTACTCCTTGGATCAGCAGGGGTATTGTAAAAGCCATACACAAAAGAAATCACTTACACAGACTGGCGACAAAAGACCCACAGGATACTCTCAAACAACAGATTTACCGTAGGTACCGTAACATTTGTAAAAATGTTATGCGTAATAATAATAATAATAATAATACTTGGATGACTTGTATAGCGCCGTTTTTGTGCAAAAACACCTCAAGGGCGCTGTACAAACTTATAATACATTTGTACAGTGGTCTATGTTATTACTTAACTATTTATGGAGAAAATATACAGTTCAATACTTACCTGATAGGTCACTTGAGATTAACACTTAATTAACATTATCTAATTGTTTATTGGCGAAATTTAGATACAGGATTTAGGACTTAATTGAAAAATTGAATATAACTGGACTTTCTCTTATGATTGGTATATTTAATTTAAGGATACGACAGCTTAAAAAGGTAAGTTTTTAATTTAGACCTGAATTCTGTTGGACTTGTTATGGATCTTAGTTCCGGAGGGAGTTTATTCCAAGCCTTCGGCCCAGATACTCCGAAAGCGCGATCACCAAACTTAGTATTTGGCTTGCGCATAGGTTCTATCAGTCTGCCTACAGCTGCTGATGTTGCTGATCTAAGCGTTGACTGCCTCAGACCAGTGTTTTCCGGGAAGCATAGTTCAGAGATGTAGGGTGGGGCCATTTCATTGATGGATTTAAACACCATCCAGCACAGTTTGTACTGGATTCTTTCAGGGCACTTGAGCCAGTGAAGGTTACGAAGGTGTTCTGAAATGTGCGAATATTTTGAAACCCCGGTTATGAGCCGTGCTGCTGCATTAAACACTGATTGAAGTTTGTCAATTTGATATTTTGGAAGGCTGGCATAAATGCCGTTGCAGTAATCGAGACGTGAGACTACGTAAGAGTTGATAAGTAGTTTTGTTGCTTCTGAAGGAAGGTTTCTTCGGACAGACTTGAGTTGTCTTAGGTGAAAAAAACCGGTGCTCACAGTCCTATTTATTTGACTTTTAAACGAAAAGTCTGAATCTAAATTGACACCGAGAAGTTTGACTGTTGTTTTTGGGATTATATCGCTGCCGGAAATAGTAATAGGTGAATTGTCTATGAAATGTTGACGTTTGTTTGTGGCTACCCAGAGAAACTCAGTCTTAGATGGATTGAGCTTCAGCTTGTTTGAAGACATCCAACGAGTTATTGCTTCTAGACATTCAGTTATACGGATTTTGAGACTATTGATATCATTTGGAGCGCAGTAAAAATAAACTTGCTGATCGTCAGCGTAGCAGTGAGACAAGAGATCAAATGACTCGATTATTTTGGCGACATCATTTGTAAAAAGGATGAAGAGAAGTGGACCCAAAACTGATCCCTGGGGTACCCCTGAAGATAGTGTTGCGAAGTTGGACAATTTATTTCCAACCCTCACGGCTTGTAAGCGATTGGATAAATAGGATACCAGCCAATTTTTTATGTCGGAATTCAAACCAAATGTTTCCTCTAATCTCCTAATGAGGAATTCATGATCAATCGTGTCAAACGCTGCACTCATGTCTAGGAGTGAGATAAGTGATAACTTACCTGACTCTACGGCCAGAGTGATGTCTGATAGCATACGAAGTAGTCCGGTTTCAGTTGAGTGGAACTTTCTGTACGCAGATTGACGTTTTGAGCGTAACGCTAAAGAACGGTACTATAAGCAACAACTCGACCGAGATACATCTAGCAAAAATATGTGGAAAATCGTTATCAGGTGTATTCCCGGACCTTTGGAAGTTTAGTCTTTTAACGCCCATTTTCAAAAAAGGTAATAAGAGCGAAGTAACAAATTATAGGCCAATTTGTATAATGTCTACTTTACCCAAACTTTTTGAAAGCCTAGTACTAGATAAGTTGATATCCCGAATCAATCGAACCATCTCTCCCCTTCAACATGGATTCATTAAAGGTAGATCTACTCTTACCAATTTGATATTGTACACGAATGATATTGTTAATGCCCTTAATGCATCACATCAAACTGATTCCATATATACTGACTTCAGTAAGGCATTTGATAAAGTAAACCACAAAATATTATTACGTAAACTAAAATTGTTGGGAATAAGAGGGAGTATGTTGGAATGGTTTAAGAGTTATCTATTAGGAAGGTACTTAGCAGTCAAGATAGATTCGTTTACTTCTTATACATTTGCTGCCTCGAGCGGAGTACCACAGGGATCTCACTTGGGCCCAATATTATTTTGTTTGTTTATCAATGATATTGTTAATATTTTTACTAATGTTAAAGTCCTGTTATTTGCCGACGATCTGAAGATATACAGAATAATCAAAGACGATGACGATCGCGCAATTTTGCAGTTGAACCTTAATAAACTATGTGCGTGGTGTTCTGTCAATGATTTGCAACTAAATTTAGGTAAATGCCAGATTATCAGTTTTTACAAAGGCAAAAATCCACTTAATTTTTCCTATTTTATGAATGGTGCTAATCTTCTTCGTGTATCACAGATTCGTGATCTTGGTGTTATATTCCACGAGAGTCTACAGTTTAACGAACACATCGATGAAATAACAAGCGATGCGATGAGAATACTAGGTTTTATTTTGAGAATGGGAGCAAATTTTAAAAGTATGTCAACATTAAAACATCTGTATTGCTCGTTAGTACGAAGCAAATTAGAATACAATTCCACCGTATGGTCACCGTACTACAAGGTCCATTCTCAATCATTAGAAAAGGTACAAAATAAATTCCTTCGGTACATTAATTTTAAAATGAAAATTCCAATCGAATTTATAAATTACAATAACTTGCTTGCTGAAACTAAACTTCTTAAATTATCTGATAGAAGAGTGTTAATTGATTTGCTATTTTTATTCAAAATTATTAAATCTTTAATTGACAGCCCTAATTTGTTGGAACTTATTTGCATTAATGTTCCTGCTAGGCAAACTCGCAGTAAAGATACTTTTAAATTTAACAAGAACCTCAACACTAATTATTCTATTTTTTCACCAATTCCTAGAATTCACAACCTTGCGAATAAATACTGTGAACTTATAGATATATTTGGTTTTGACAATTTTGTGAGCTTTAAAAGGCAACTTATTTCGATTCTATCGGCTAATAATTAACTTTTATAGCTTTAATAATTTTATTACATCTTCTCCCATTCGAAACCTTTCAAGTAAATTATATCCATATTTGTTTGTTTTTTATTTGCTCTACTATACACTTATAATTGTATGCTTATACCTACTAACTACTTTTTATACATAACACTATGTTCCATCTCAGATCTTATTATTTCTTATTCATGTCGATATTGCTAAATTCTATTAGTTTTTGCTTTTTACAGGTGCAACTCTTATTTTGTTATTTTTTTTTTTTAAATCTCTGTTATAATGTTCTTTACCTCACGAGTAAGTTACACTCTAATTTATATTGGTTTATCGATTTGTTAAACACACAATTAATACTGGGTTTAAACACACCCACTTACTTACTTTTTATGTTGAACTTTCTTTTACTTACTATTTCATGCTTGGGTATATTTTATATTGAATCCATCTTATTAGTGTTTTGCCAATTTGCACAAAATTTTATTATATGTGTTGCTTTCTTACAATTAACTCCATTTATCTTCTTATGTTCAATTATTGTAATCAATGTAAATGTATATTTTCATGTAAAAGCCCATTAGGGCGTAAATAAAATAATAAATAAATAAATAAATAATTGCGTGCCACACAAACCAATACTTTACGATGGTTGGGTCTAAGCTTGCAGAAAACATCTTAAGTGTCACCAAGGAAACCGAAGACTCACTGGCATTGTCAATAGAATCAAAACAAAATCCTTTTTCATTTAAACTCACACCTACGACAAACGAAGAGGTTTTAAAAATCATTGACAGTCTTAACACTACACACTCTAAAGGTCCTGACAATCTAAACACATTTATACTTAAAATCATTAAACACAATGTAGCAACGCCTCTATCAAACATTATCAATAAAAGCTTTTCCTCTGGGATTTTCCCCGATCATCTTAAAAAATCTATAGTAGTACCAATCCACAAAAGTGGACCCAAAAACCAAGTTAACAATTATAGACCAATATCTCTGCTGAGCGCTATCTCAAAAATTATTGAAAAAATCTTTAAAAATAGATTAAGTAATTACATAGAGAACAGAAAACTTTTAAGCAAAAATCAGTTCGGCTTTCGATCAGGGAGAGGTACGGACGACGCCATAGCACAACTCACAGAACATATTTCTAATAATATAGATCGTGGAAAGAAAAACATCGCAATATTCTTAGACCTAGCCAAAGCTTTTGACACAATTTCTCACAAAATACTCCTCAAAAGACTACAAAATATTGGAATTGTAGGTATGCCATACGAATGGCTAAAGAGTTACCTAGCAGGTAGAAGCCAGCAACTCAAAACTGGTAAAACTTTGAGTAACTCACTAGGCACTAACTTTGGTGTACCACAAGGAAGCACATTGGGACCCCTTCTATTTATAATCTATATCAATGAGTTGTGCGAGCTACCAATCGATGGTAAAATTATTACATTCGCAGACGATACGGTAGCTATCTTTGAAGGAGATGACTGGACTGACACACACAAACTTGCTGAAAGTGGAATTAATATGATAAAACAATGGCTCAACAAAAATCTACTAACACTGAACACTTCTAAAACCAAATACATGAGATTCAGCTCAACCATAAAGGGACAACCTAGTACAACACACACAATAAAAACACATAATCATGACTGTAACTCCTATAATACTGAACCTCACTGCAATTGTGAAGATCTTGAATGTGTGAAAAACATCAAGTACCTAGGTGTTATAATAGACAATCATCTTAAGTGGAATTATCACATTGACAATCTTACAACTAGGGTAAGAAAACTTACTCACATTTTCTTTGCAGTGCGAAACATAATTAGACAAGTAGATCTTAGAAAAATATATTTTGGACTGTGCAACCCCCTCTTAATGTATGGTTGCATTGGCTGGGGAGCATCAGGAAGATCAATTCTAGATCCGCTTATGAAGGCCCAGAAATCAATAATTAAAGTCATAATGCGCAAACCATATAGGTTCTCTAGCGATGAGCTCTTTAAACAATTTAATGTACTTGATGTCCGTCAAAACTATATAAAAAAGGTTATTATCCATGTACATAAAAATCTAGACAATATTAATAAAATTGACCATAAACACATCACAAGAAGCCACACCAGAAATGACCTTATGATCCCAACGAGCAATACGGCAAAGTACCAAAAGACACACACATACTTGGGACCTAAATTGTACAACAAAATCCCCCCTGAATTAAACATTAAAACTTGTAATATTTCATACATAGGCCCAATAATAACTAAATGGTTGATTGGACTGGGCAGAGGAGAATCTGAAAAAATGTTAAAAAACGTCACGTAATAAATAGACATAGACTAATCACACACTATATATATCTTCCATTATTCTAATTATTGTTCATACACAATGGAAACATACACAACAGCTCAAGTTCGACTCTATCATAAGATTGTAACGATTAAACATCACAAATTGAAACATTAATGAGATATATTATAGACATAGACAAATCACACACTTACTTTCATATATTTTTTGGTTTCTTGGAACGGGCAATTTGCCTAGTTAGGAATCAATAATTTCGACCTGATAAAAAAAAAAAAAAAAAAAAAAAAAAAAAAAAAAAAAAAAAAAAAAAAAAAAAAAATTGTACTATGAAATTGACTGAATTATGTTTTGTATTACTATTGCTAACCAAAAAATTCATTGAAAGTATACACATTCAAAAAGTCACAATATTATTCATGTGGGTCATATTCGAGTAAAAAATACTCATTGTCAGAGAGAGGTGAGAGATCAGAGGAGATTCAGAATTTGAACTTGCTTGGATATAGCGTCGGAAGCGTACAAGTCTTTAGTGTCACCCTGCGAGAGATTCGAGAAGATTCAGAACCTGAGATTGGATGGAAATAGAGTCGGAAGCGTACAGTCTCTATTTGATTAACTCAGAGGAGATTCAGAATTTGAACTTGCTTGGATATAGCGTCGGAAGCGTACAAGTCTTTAGTGTCACCCTGCGAGAGATTCGAGAAGATTCAGATTGGATGGAAATAGAGTCGGAAGCGTACAGTGTCTATTTGATTAACTACCTTAATTGTACTTTGACTCTTTGTTTATTGCATCCTATCTTTTTTTTCCGTAAATTAATATATCAAATCATTGTTAGTTATGCTAGTTTTGAAAAGTTGCAAATATAAAAATTATAGTATAAAGGAAAGTAAAAGTAAATTTCTTGACGCCAGAATTTACCGTTCGAAATATTTTTTTGGAACAATCCCGACCTGAGAAGTTTTCTGTCTTATGTAAAGGAGATATTTTACTAAGAATTAATGAAGATAATGTAACTAATGTATGCTTATAAGTTGATTGAGCACGCAAATAAATAGGAAAGCCTAGTAATGAAATTAGTTAATTCCGCGCAGTTTATTACTTCCGCTCAGAGACCTTCAGGCACTCGACTTCCTCCTTGCAAAGTGCGTAAAGCCTTTGAGATTTAGGCAAAAGCAATATTTATAAAAGAAAGGCCCCTTTTTACAAATACAAAAGCACGCGATTGTAACTCATATCTTTGGTTGGCCGAGCTTTTCTGAAAGCAGACATGCGATTCGATACTGAGCAATCAAAAACTCTTTTTATCAAGTAGGCTCTATTATTCTATGCATGCACGCCACATATTGTATTCGCCATTAATTATTATGAACTAGTGAATACGAAAAAGGAAACCGTTTGTTACCACGCAGCCTCAGACAGATTTAAAAAATGAATCTAGTATTTACAAAATGCCTCGTTATAAGCTTTTATAATGTATACCTCACCTCCTTTAATCGAAACCTCAAACAAAAACGTATTATCTGTTTATGTACTCGTATCTCACAAAATCTATCAAATAGCGAGTCTTCGTTGCATGTAATTGGCTAAGATTTTTAGATCTGGAATTTCGAGGTCAATGCAACATATTTTATCTCGAATAGTCATTTATACCATAAGTTTATAAATGTCCATGTACATAACTGTCGAAAATAAGGTTTGCGACCGCACCTGCCATAGGATGAATTTAGTCGTGGTAAGTTTTTTAATAATTTCGGACCGCCAAACAACTCAGTCTTGACGCACACTTCTTGCCTCATTCACATTAATACATCGTCTCACACATACTCTACTATTATTTATAAATATTTACCGGTATTTATTGAATAGTACATTGACCCTCAATAGCATTCGTATAAAAAAGTATCATAATTGATACGTTTGAAATGGCTTTAGCTGTGTTTGGTGACCACATCTGAATATTCAGGTACTTCCCCTCCCCATTACCCCAGCGTCACACAGAACGCCATAGACCCACTGCCCCCAGACGGTTGTGAGCAGCAGAGGACTCTTGTACACTGCCGAAACACTGAATATAACTTTTCTGTCGCTTATTGGTTCTTTTTTTTTTTTTTTTTTTATGTTGGCTTTCTTTTCTTAAATGATACATTATTAAGTTACACTTTTTTAAACGTAAAGTAACTACTGTGAGATTCTTAAATATACCAATAAATGCTGTCTATTATAAAAGCTGTTGTGAACATTGCTTTATTTCTCCTAAATATGAATGAATATAATATGCTCAGAGTTTTTCAACTTTGCACATCCATGCAAATCATCGTCTCATTGAAAATTTCACTTGTAAATTAATACGTTTAAACATAGTTAAAATAAGTGGGAGTTTAATATTGAGATAAAACACAAGTAGATAAGTACTTCTCACAATTAAACTCACATAAAGCTTAACCGAGGAAATTTACCTACAGTTATGCTTTATGATCGACACCTAACATGTAATAAGAATATATATCTCACGTACGAATGCAATCATTAAACATGGGTCTTACTCGCATATTGCCAAGCAAGTCATTACTGTCATTAGTTCTAACGACCTATCAAAATGTTATTTAATTTCCTTCATTTAACTCAACAGTACAATTTAAATTATAATAAAAATAACCAAGTATTTTCAAACTGTTGTGTGTTTGACAAGTTATCTATTTATACATAATCATGCAACCCAAACTAGCTACATATCATTTTTCTTTTTTATATTATAGTAATGTATAGATTATATGTCCGCAAACTGTAAAATTCACCCGCCATAACACAGGGTCATCCCTAACATGGAGGGTGAAATATCACAAATATCCACATGTAGGTACTCTATAAATCATGTATCAATAAAATAAATTAAATAGAAAATAAATAAATTAAAGCCTTGATTTTAAAGTGTATAAAACACACAAGACAAATTAGCAAAAAGTAGTGTAACCGCATTAGCTCAGCGATTGTTTATTTGTCTTAAGGGTAAAGCTTTCAGTTACTTGAATATTCGAAGCTTTTCCTAACTTCCTTATTGCGTGTGATTGATACTTAAAGAGGCAGAGTTTTGATATTAATTGAATTTTCCGGTAAGGTGGCCATTAATGCTTTATGTAATCGATAATACCCTTCGGAACGTTTGAATTCTGTTCGTCTGCAGCCGTTGTTACATAATCTAAAGGTTTTCAACAGGAAAGGAGGAAGTCACGGATAACAAGGTTTTGAAAGATAATAAATCAAATTCAGTTCAAAAGTAAATTGAAGATATTTCAGAGCCGGTACGCAATTCTTAATATAGGTGGCCAGTAGCCACACCTGTAGTATAAAACGTCGTTTCATCAAATATGAATATTGCTCGAGTTTAGCACAAGTAAATTTGTCATTTTAACTCGATTCGCTTCATGAATAGTTGCCAAAATGTAAAAAGCACCATTTATTCTTGTATTATGAGTCAATCAATCACGAATGACGGCCATAAAAATAATATCTTATAAAAAAATACAAAAAAAAACTACAAGAAGTCAGTAAGTCGCTGAGTGCTATTCCTTTCATGAATCCCTTTACGCAGCTTTAAAGGTCTCTTTGTGTAGGCGACTTTTTAATAAGATTTTGTTGTCTAATATCGCCCGACTCCTCTGCGTTATTTCTGATTAAGCCCCTTTGTTGCTCCGTAATGCCTTTCAATATGTCCACCATGTCACTGAAATGAAAAAAAGGCGATTTGCATATGAATGACGGGTAGAGTCGCTGTTCGCTGTTCGCTATTCGCTATTCGCAGTACAAGCGCGGCGCTTTCCAACTAAGAGGCGACACTCGTTAGGCAGAGCGAGGAGCTTTCTTACCCAAACTAACTTTATGAATACATTTAAAATAGTTGTTTAGCTGCCAAGAGAATTTAAAGAACATATAGATTTGAATCGAAGATAATTCATAAATTGAGTGTTTTTAAAATACCACTTTGATGTAACATAAAAAAATACCTCAATCTCGTTATTTACAGAGTGTCAAAGATTTCCATCGTAAGTTATTCACATTGTTCTGTAGAATTTAAGCACGAGTTGAATTTTATGTTCTTTCTTATGTAAGTTTATCATTCAAAAAAACTATGCTTTAATGCAAATTGATTTAAGCAACACATTAGTTTCAAGGAAACATGACTACAAGACTAGATATATACCTATGCATTTCTGTCAACCACTCGCGAGAAAACTGTAATTTGACAACCGTTAAATAGTGTGGAAGTTTTTCTTCCAAAAGAAACCACTTTTTCAAGCCTGCTTTAAAGCATGTCCGTAATTCATCACATATGGAAATAGGCTAAATATTATTTTTCTTATTCAAATTCTATAAATTCCATCAGCCTTTTGTATATTAGAAGATGGTATTGGATTCTCCTCAGATGGCTTATAACTTTGTTCGTTCTAGGAAGGAGCAGGTCTTTATTGACATATTTATATAAATAGATAGGACGAATTTAAATTCAGTCCTGTTCAACAGGTTTGAAAATATTTTAATGTCATTATGATTTTATTATATAATTGAATTCGAAAAAGCCCCCTAGAAATACTGAAACATTTTTTTTAATAAATCATTTGGATTCGACAGGTAACTTTAATTAAATTCTTTATTACTTGGCTTTCCTATCCTTTCCTTTGATCAATCGATTTAATAAATACAACGCACAAATTCTCTTTAGCCTTTCCTCGATATCGCAATGATGAAATTTTTTATTAATAATTTCCAATAATTTATTCGGAAACCAATGAGGGCGTTGTAAATAAAGATAGAATCAATTTGATTTACATTGTAAGTAATACAAACATACCATCTACAAGTGGCTTCATCACAGTTTAATTATGCCTTCAGAAAAACAACAGAACTTTCTAATAAAAATTAAATAATAATATTATTGAGTATATAAAAGAAATAAAAGTAAATAAAGTTAAATTTGATAACAAAAAATGTAAAATAGTCCTTCGTGAAATCTTTTTATTTATATGGTTTAACTTTTTCCACTATTATCAATTTCACAAAATACGTCTTCCTTCATGATTTTGAGCACAATAGACTTATTTTTGATTAATTTGGGTACCTCCGTCAAAAATCTATATTGTCCCATTATCCATCTCGGGTCCTCGATTTATCCTGGTTTGAAAAACTTCCGAGATTTATTTATTTATTGGATGATTTGTATAGCGCCGCTTGTGAGATATCACCTCAGGGGCGCTTTACAGTTAATGCAGGTATTGGAGGTGGACATTTTGTTTTCGTGGATCGGTCAGACTTAGACGTACCGGTAGGGAAGCGCTGGTACTTGGGTCCTACAGACCTATAGGCCATTAGAAACTATCGGATGGAAATCTCGTGGCGTGGCCCGTGGTCACGAGGACCATTTGTTTGCTGTCACCGGGCGACCCACCCTAACAGAGCCGCCTCAGGGGTTAAAGGGAAGTACCAAATCAAATTGCACCCTGATGTTGTAAGGCTTGTGTATGTGTATTTCTTAAAATACTATCTTCATATTCCTGGGCTTGGGTGCGCTACGTATTTTGAGTCACGTGATGAAGTCAGTGCCATCGAGTAACGGTTGATTGTCTTTGGTACTGCTGATGTGTGTATTGTTCTACCGTGTGCATTTTGAATAAACACACTGATAGACTACTTTTAACTGTGTAGCCATTTATATAGCCATTTACAAGCCATTTATAGCCATTTTTATTTGCTGAAATTTGAAAAAACGTCCACTCACAGCCCGTTTCAGCTATTGATCAAATTATAATCAGCTGAAAAACATAACGATCACGCTGATGTGTTTCCAGGTGGTCACAATTTGATAAAAAGCTGAAACTTGGGCGTTAACGGGAACAATTCGTATGTCAAATATTCAAATTTCTTAGATTTCACGGTCATCAAATAATGTGTAGGCGCTTAAAGCACCCCAAGCTGAACATGGATAAATTCAAACTTAATGGCACTATTACATTTATTCATTGATAAAAATATTTTTTTCACTGCACAAAAATAAATAGTTTCATTCCAAAAAAATAAATTATTTCATTGCAGAAAAATGAATTACCTGCCGACCAAAATTATTTGATGTATTTAAAAATAAACCTTGCGCCTCTGTACAAATGAACGTTGAATATGTGGTTACATAATAATTGCTTAAGTGATTAGTATAAAAAGTTTTAAACCCGAAAGAGAAGCCTTTTTGCAATTTATCACTAAGCTCTCGAGTTAAACCAACGCAAACGACATACTCGACCACGCGAATGCGAACGGGCTTTGTCATTACAACAAGTAAACAGTTCAATAATTTAGTAGCATTGGCGTTTATCTTCGATAGAGTTATTACAATCTAAGGTATATAAATAGGTGTATTGACCCCATACTATTAACTGCTAGTTAATAATAATAATAATAATACTTGGATGACTTGTATAGCGCCGTTTTTGTGCAAAAACACCTCAAGGGCGCTGTATATAATTATATAATTATAAGTTATATAATTTTCTCGACAGGAGTCGTTATTTGCACAAAAAGATGTTCAATTTTATTGTGTTTCGTGGTTAATTTTCTTGCTGACAACTTCTGTTTTATTGCAATTAAAACTCCTCCACCTCTTGACTTGGAACTTGATCTGATGTTTCTGTCGCAACGAAATACTTTGTAGTTAATAAGACCGAGTTCAATCGATTTGATTTCCGAGTTTAGCCAGGTTTCCGTAAGTATAATGATGTCATGATGATGATAAGGTAGAGCTGCTTGTAGGTCATCGAGTTTAGATCGCAGTCCGCGGATGTTTTGATAATAGATTTTTATAGTTCTGGTTCGGTTTGGTGGGATTGCTTAAATATTTTTGTAACTTCCTAGTTTTTTGGTCGATTCAGCACGATTCGGGGGGTGGAGTGAATGTATTTTAAGGTGACATCTTCACCATTTTCTTTCCTTTTCTCCAGCTAAACCCTCAGATCGCTTAGAAATTTTTGTTGCGCCGGTGTTGAGTCGGGGTAAATTCTGACATTGTTCTTGAGAAGACTTCGTTTGCTTAGAATATTTCTCGATTGGGTTGAATTTTGTAGTTCAATTTTTATTGGTCTAGGCTTGTCATTTAATAATTTTCCAACCCTATAAAATTTAGAAATGTTTTCATTTTTTAAATTGTCGATTACACCGATTATACTGGTGACAGCTGCCTGGTCATCCAAGATCCTGCCAGCTTCTGTCGTCTTAATGCTTTCGGGCACATTGCAAATAATAATATTTTTAGATCGCACTTGTTGTTCATTCATTTCCGAAATTGCCTCGTTATGTTGATTACTCCGACTTATAAGCTCACAACAGTAGCAACGCCCACACTTTCTGGTGGAATAAAAATGAACTACCAATCACGGCTACCATATTGACAGGATTGACATTACGGTACGCATGAACAAATTAACACGTGGACGAAATCCGTACTGGTTGAGGACTCAAGACTTCGCTACGCTCATGCAACATTTTTTCATGTGTATTAATGTATTTTGCCGATGGTTATTCCAGGCCACATGCAACCCTTTAGATATATATTTTCAATTAATTTGATTAGTAGCTCATTTTAACTGGAATCTTGAATAGTATAGCTTATAGTCAAAAACTACAGTCGTTCTTGATGTCATTACTACCCCAGTGATTTTATTTACCCTTCTCATGTTTTTATTTGTATGACGTTTAACGTGATTAAAGTACCTGTTAATATTTTCGATAAAAACCAATTTACTTGAACATCATTTGTGTACTTAATTGTAATGACTTTCGTGTTCCTCTTCTTTCGTATGGGGGGGGTGGTCAGAGGGGTTTGTCAGAGTTTTTTTACTGTTTTTCTTAATTGTTATAAAATGACATTACTACTATTTTAGTCAAAAGCCATTTTCAATTTGCCGGTAATGAAAAGAATTAAAATTAATTAAAAAATGATGTTATTTTTTCCTTCTATTTATTTCGATGTCCTTTCCTTTCGGAATTTTACTCTCATCGGAGAAAACTCAACCCTGTAATCAACACGGAATTACACACATGCAGGTTACATGAGTTTGGAAATGAAGTTAAGTTTGGCGAGAAAAAATATTTGTAATTAAAAATAAGAATATTTTTTAATTTTAATTATCGAATAACATGTTTTATGCATACATATATATGCAAATAAATAATTGGATACTATAAATTCTGAAAGGTGTTTTATAAGGGGTAAAAGAAATATTATGAAAACGCTCAAATCAGCCTTTGATGTTACTATAAAATGTATAGATTTATTCCTTGAAAAGGTGTCGAGATAAATGTAGGGAATTTTAGCAGAACCTACTCGCATGAAAGAAAGCTCTTTTCAGGCGAAGGTTGATTTATCATTTCAATACAATTTCGCATTTCTACATATTGAGTTATCAATCACCCGATATGAAATACGGAATATCTAAGAGCGATTCAAATGGTACGTATCGAATATATTGAAACAATAAATATACAGCAGGCGGTATTGGAAAAAGTGTCCCTCGTTTTATTTCGTAGAAACGGGCCTAAAGGAATCTGGGTTTTAAATACGTTTCTGGTATGTATACATATCAGTATGTTGATAATATGTTATAATATATATATATCAGTGCTGCCACTATTGTAACGTATAGGTACTTGATTTACCGATAATTCAATGGGGCTTCAATCTAGCCCAATTAGCCATACAATCAATCAGTGTATATATTCTCCTGTAAGTATACATGCACCTGATAAGATTAGAACAAGCATTAGATTATATACGCGTAGTGTCTATTCTAATTTATACTGATATAAAATAAGTTTTAGCAGATTAGAGGGACGCTAAAATGTAAATATTTAAAGTAAGTCGAGGCTGACTCTGCTTTTTATCAATTTGCTTTTAAAATGTGGTACAAATAAGAGACGACCCCGTGACTGAACAGTAAACTCCTTGACTCTGGATCTGGAGATCGCGAGCTCAAAACAGGTGAGGATAAATAAATTAATGCTAAAAAAGGGTAGTAGACATACTAACATCTCGTTCTAAAGATCAGATTCACTCAGCACTATAAATAATTATAAAATGTGTAATGAATTTGTTTTGATGAAAATGTATTTATTTGAAGAATTAATAATGTCAGTAACAATAGTTTTTAGATATCTCCAAAAATGACGTACTTTTAGCTTTCAAAGTGATCTTTAGAACAACGTATGCAACTTATCTCATGTCGTCACACGAGACGTGATTTACTACAATTCATAATTCGTAGTGCTTCAATACTGCCGCGCTTGCGTATAATGTTATAAGCTTTTTGGCAGGCCGCTAATATTAAATTCAAAATAAAATTGAAAGAAAAAGAAACATGAAATTTCGTTGCAGAAGATGACCACATTCTTACTTAGAAGATTTAAGAGGGTATTTTTTGAAGAATATTAAACAATTTAAAAATAGCAAAAATTTCTACATTACGTGGTTCAAAAGTTTCTATAATACAAATGAACAACAACAACAAAAATCTGTCTCTACCATCCCTATTATTTGTCTTTTGTTACTTGAACATAAGTAAAGAACCTTCAAACCATCAGAAGTAAATCGGAATTTATTTAATAAAAACCCTTACTTCGTGGATTTTCAATAACTCCTCCCAGCATCGCAGTAAAGTGCATTCCATATTTAATGCAGGCAAACTGCATAATACATGGCCGCTTGATATTACGCCGCTACCCACCCCAACCGAACCACTACCCACTACCCTCCGATATTGGTGCCGGGATGGCGGTTATAAAATGACACGACCCCTTTCCTAGATCGGCTGTGCTACGTGTGTAAATAGGGAAATCACCGGGATTGTAGAACTTACTTACTCTGGGAAGGCAGCTAGGCTTTCACTTTTGCAGTTTTCCTCTTCTTTTGCACTTTTGGTCCGCGCCAATGATGGGGAAAAGAGATAGTCCTGGGAAGGAAAAAGATATGAGGGGTGGTTAAGAATCTGGGGGTCAGTGCATCCATAATTGACGGATGTATGAATCGATTCCTCCCACCGAGATGCAAGGCGATGGGTTAAGATGGTCCGGTTTTAGTTGGTGGGTAGATGCACCCGCCGCCAATACCTCTTGATAAACCTCACCCAGAAACCCTGACACGCAACCACTCGGGGTGACCTATGGCAGAGGTGTTAACCATTGAATGGTTGCCGGGCGGCGGTGCGCATATACCCGCTTCACAAATTGTAAAACACGATGCACTGTCTTCAAACAATGTAAAATAAGATGTGCCACCAATAGCACTACCTTCAGAACAATGTAATATTTGTACAGCACCCTTTGAGGTGATTGTTCACAAAAACGGCTTTATACAAATTATCCATCTGTCATTATTATTGAGGACCAGTTTTTTAACCGACCACATTTGAGGGATTTCCGTTAACCTTTTTATTTTTTATTTTAACCAATTTTTGACCATCAACGTTTGGCTAATTTTTGGTGACTTTTACGCTTGACGTCTAAATTGATGGCTGATCAAACAATCCAAGTCAGAGAGTCAATCGTTAACGGGATCGTTGCAATTTTAATTTGTGTAAATACCGGGGTTACACGTCCCGTATTATTCTTTTTTCGTTTCAAAATCACAAAACTTTCCCGACCAAGAAAATCTCGGACGGAAGTTCCAGTTCTGGTAATATCCGGATATGAGTACCGGAAGGAAGGATGAATACCAAGGTGGAATATTAAGCCATCCTCGAAATGTTTCTTTTTAAATCTCTAAAACCAGGTTTAAGGTATGCGCTGTGAATAGCAAATAGGGTCTAGTCTAGTAAAACAATCATTATTCTTAAAGTGAAACATGCCTTACAACTATGTATGGTAAAGTTCTCTTAAGCTCACTTAAAACGTTCTTTTTCTTATAGTGAAATAGTCAAAACATTCTAATTCGTTTCCTAGATTTGTAAGTATTAGTAACTATTTAATTCCTACAATGAAATATATATAAAGCGTTGTTATGATTGCTTAGTTGAAGTTCCGGGTATTTTGTATTATATTAAGTGTATTTTAACTCTTCAGGCCTCTGCCATATTTTGACACGAGGTCGGAATATTTCCGCTTTCCAATTAAATCCATATAAATGGAATATTTCTGAACGTATCCGAAAACTAAATCCTATTTTTGAAAGGCGATAAAATAGGCTTAGAAATTTTATTATTATAAATAAAAATATAATTTTAGAGATATTAAAATTTTAAATAATAATTATTATTATTTTATTCCAGAATGTGGGGAGGTTAGTGTAATCCCACACGTCCCATGTAGATACACTTTTTTGTATAATAGATATAATAAATTAACAAATACGGACAACTATGCAGGGTGTGGTCTTGAGTGCGCTTGGGCCCAGCGCTCACTCAGGAGTGGCGCTTGGTGCTGGTAGGCTGCGGTCACCAACGTGTTGGCGGAGGCCATTAGCCGCATCCTGGCTCCAATACGGCCGGCATAGTCCAGTGGTAACGCATTGGACTGCCATTCCGAAGGTCGCGGGTTCGAACCCGGCGTGCGCAAATAAATTTTATTTGATTAATTTGTGTTATTTCACAATTAATTAATTAAAATAATATATAGTATATTTGCGGAACGTTCCAGAGTGGAAGATACTACCAGTATCGCCCTGGTGTAAGACCACCATTCAGAATTGAAACGTTGCTCCAAATGGCTTTAGCCGTGTTTAGTGACTAGATCTGAATAGCCAGGTACTTCCCCACCTTCCTCTTTCCCTTCCCCACTTACCTTCAGCCTCACAACATCCCCCAATTGGGGATGCCATAGTCTCACTGGCTCCAGACGGGAGCAGTTGGGACTCTTGTGAGGTATTCACTATAAAAAAAAAAATAAAAAAAAATGACCCGGTGTCTCATCAGGCCAGCAAATCCATTCAGTCCTAGTTCCGTGAACATTGTCGATGCGCTGCTGTATCTTCGGTATCCAAATATGATTCTACAGGCGTCATTATATTGAATTCGGAGTCGTTCCATCGAACAAGTTCGGTAGTGACACCATGTCTCACACGTATACAGGCCAGTACAGAATGTGTTGAACAGTATTTTTTAACAGTATTGCTGCATTTGCAAAATCGGCGGGGAATCATATAAGACACTATGCTTAGGCTTCTCCTTTGTCGTTTGATATCGCCATCATCCGATAGGTCTTGATTAATAATGTGCCCCAAGTATTTCACGTTCGAACATGTATTTATTTTTGCCTCGTTAAGGTATACGGGGAGCATTTTACTTGTATCTTGACTTTTTCGGTGGTGGAACGCAATCAATTTCGTCTTCTTCGGGTTGTACATCATATTATGCTGTTTTCCATATTCTTTACAAGTGTTTAGCAGTAATCTTAATCCCTTGATCGATGGAGCTAGGAGAATCATGTCGTCCGCGTAGCTTATATGATTCACACATATACTGTTAACACGACAGCTCGCTCTGATGTCCAGGCGACTTGACAACTCGTCCATGTATACATTAAATAGAATGGGGGATATACACCCTCCTTGCCTTACTCCTGACCGCAAATGTAATTGCCAGCATGAAAAAAATATTAAAATGGCTCACCTTACGTTTATTGTAACTAAAATTACTGATAACGAAAAAATATATAAAAATCCACGCAATTTATTTTTTTATTTTTTATTTATTAATTTTATTTTAGTAATTTGTACATTTAATTTTACAAATGACTAATTAATTTGTTACATATAAACATACCATGTTTTTTCTTGCTTGATGTGGCTCCTACACAACATTATTATTTTTTTGGTAAACTAACGTTTAAGACAAGATTTTTTATGCATAGCACAAAGGGTAACAATTATTTTACAAGCAATAATTATTCGCCTGAAACACTCATCCACATGTCCCGTTGGCGTCATGTATCTTTTATCAGGAGATTTTTCAATGTGGATGAGTGTTTCAGGCGAATAATTATTGCTTGTAAAATAATTCCTACACAACATCTTGAACATTCCGATTGGGGCAGACTTTAGGTTTTCCAGCAGCGCGTTATAGTATTTCATCCCTTTATATAGTATACTATTCTGAGTATTCGCCTTGTCCTTTTTTGGTAGCCTGATTTAATTGTACGTCCTATTTTTATGTTTGTGTATGTCCTTGTTGCATACAATTTTATTTGAAAAATATTTGGGTAGCAGGTTGTTTACTATTTTGTGTACAAATATCATCGTGTTCAAGGTCAACATCTGTTTCGCCGTTAGCCAATTTAGTTCGTTTAACATTTTATTTACTTTTGAATATCTATTTCGTCTGAGTATTGTTCTCATTGCCCTATTTTGGAGAATTTGAAATTTATTTTGTTCTCGGTCGTTACACAGGAAAAGGATAGTTGAGCAGTAATTAAAATATGGGGCAATAATGGAGTTATAAATGGTGATTGCAGTTTTTTCGGACAGTTTTTGGCGAATTCTTCCCAAAAAAGATATATTTTTTCCAATTTTCTTTTGGGTATATTCAGCATGTTTGTTAAAGTTGAGTTTGGAATCTATTATAACTCCTAAGTATTTTATATCGGTAACATTTTCAATAATTTCACCATCAATTTTGATTTCACTGGATGTCTTCTTATAACCAATTACCATACATTTTGTTTTTTTTTATATTTAATTTAAGCTTATTTATTTTTAGCCATCTTGATACATTATCTAGTTCATTATTTAAAATATGTATTAGTTCTTCATAGTTTTCTCCAATTATATATATTAGTGTATCATCGGCAAATAGTCGTACTTTGCATTTTGAAAATATTTTCACCATGTCATTAATATAGAGTATGAACAATAGAGGTCCAAGGACTGATCCCTGTGGTACTCCTAATTTATTTTCCATTGGTTTTGAAAATTGATTATTAATTTTTGTTACCTGTATTCGGTCTTTCAAATACTCTTTATTAATTTAGTGGCTACAGTTGAGAAACCAATTTCTTTAAGCTTTCTTATCAATATTTTTCGATCTATAGTTTCGAATGCCCTTTGAAAATACAAGAATATTGCTAAGATAAATTTATTACTATTCATTCCTTCTTTCTATTCTTCAACGATTACATTTAACGCTGTTTCACAAAAATTATTAAATCTGAATCCCGATTGTTCTTGGTATAAAATATTGTGTTCATCTAGGTATTGCAATATTTGTTCTTTTATTATCACTTCAAGTATCTATTCATATTTCGGTAAGGTGTTTATTGGTCGAAATTCTTCACATTTTCTGGTATTTTTAACCTTTGGGACCGGTATAATGGTAGATAGTTTCTATGACTGTGGAAATTATCCCTCTTCAATTGTCTGATTAAAAATATTTAATAGAGTAGAGCCAATTACTGGAAAAGCATCTTTTATTAAACTAATAGTTAATCCATCTGAACGATTTTTTGATTTAATTTTGTTTAAAATGTTAAATAAATATTCTGTAGCTATTTTTCTGAAGACCAATAATTCTTTGTTTGAGTTGTTATTATCATTTGTGGGGTTGACAACAATGTTAGGTATTAATTTGTTAATTTGAGTGATGCTTTCTATAAAATATTTATTAAAGCTATTAGCCATGTTTTCTTCGTTTATATCTTTTGGGAAGTTTACTATTTTTATGTCGTCTTTGTTATCGCCATGTACTAATTCTTTTATGCTTTTCCAAATTTTTTTGGGATCCCCTACTTCCGAGTTTATTTTATTTTTTATGTACTCATTATGCGTTCTTTTTATGTCTTTAGAGTATTTTTTTCTCAATTTTTTGTAGTTATTCCAATCCATAGTACTATTAGTAAGGCGTGCTCTCTTGTAAAATGTATCTCTATCGTGCTGCATTGTGCGTAGTTCTTTTGTGAACCATTTATTATTGTTTCCTTTACGTATCTTCTGTTCTGGAACTACTTCATCAATGGATTTTTTAATGTTTAATATCATCTGGTCAGCTTTTTTGCTAAATTTCATTTGATTTATTTCGTTTATTTATCAGACGAATGTATTACAAAAGTTTTTGTCGCCTATTTTTTTGGCGTTTCATATAAAAAATAATTACCAAAAAATTAATTAAGTTTTTTTTTTCAAATTGCGTTCGGGAACTTTGGTTTCATAAAGGTACATATTTTAACACTTCCGTGATTAATTTCTAATTTTTTTATTAAAAAGCATGGTGCTTTTTCTTTCTAACAACGTTTAGATAATATTTTTCGTTTTGTTGTTAACAAATTAACCTGAAGGGTTAACTATCTTGACTCTAGCTCTCGGAATATTCACGAAGTGATGCAAATCGTTGTCGCATTCTGTTTTCGATGTATTCTGCATATCTACTTCGATTAGAAAACAATCATATGCTTTGCTTTCGAATCTACTGCTCAGCTAATGACGTCCCCCATTTTATTAAATTTATTTAAATTTTTAGTTAGATTTCTTTTTGGTATCCGACCCACATTCGAATGATTTTGCTTATTCCGTAGAATGGTATAAATTAAAGTGAGTCTCCAGTATAGATTGTCGTTTCTCCTTAGATTGGAATAGCACAGTGAATGGAAAACAAACAGAATAAAGGACAGAACTAGTTTACTAAAAAGTAAACCCTGTGGTTCCTCACTGCTCAGTGCATTAACCAAATAAACAAATACTTGAACATTTCAATTTGCCGCGTTTGAAATGTATTCCGTTCTTTCAGTGGTCTTTTGAAACTATTTTCTTACCCGACCTTAAACGTATTTGTAGTGGCAAGAGTGGATTTGTTTTAAACATGGATTCTCAAAGGAAAAAAACGGGAGACGTGCCAACTTGTTACAATGATTTCTTTGTAAATGAATAAGTTTATTCAATAATGTCAGTGAAACTGTACAATGCACGTGCCAAATGTGTAGAATTTATAATTTTAATCTTTACTATAATGCAGAAGTCTGTTCTGTTTGTTTGTATTAAAACATCAAAAGCTCTCGGTCAGTAAGCTATGGTGTCAAATTTGCACTGCTTTTTAAACCATTAATTTTCATTTTAGTCAATATTCAAATTAATTCAACTTTACTATTCTCAGACCGGTGTAGAGGCGGATATTTAACCATTATTATTAACGACATGATTAGACCATTATTTTTAAAAAATGATGTTTTCGTAGCGTTATCATTGACTCCGTAATTTGGTGGTCGTGCTTCCAGGCCTATATAAGTTTGTCACGCTATTTCCACCATGATCTTATGGAACTTCACTAACCATTAAGCTCTCAAATAATGAAATAAGCCCTTATCTTTTATTTCACATCGTAGGTTAGGGTATGATTTTTTTTGCTGATTAAATATAAAATTTAGATTTCCAAATTGAAACAAATAAAGATCAAATAAAATAAATATTATTTTCAACAATAATGACGTTTTTGTTTTATTCGTTTAATTACGCGTGGTGTCGTCTGTACATTATTGAAGTAATGCGAGTAGGTACTTACGTAATCAAAGAAATCCTTTATTATTGAGTTTCATCTTCGTAATAATATAGTTTCCTCTGAAGTGGATGTTTAAAATTCCTGGCTGTGTTCGCTACGGGTGGAAGTAACTCAAGACATTTCCCCGAAAACATCACAATATTGGAAAACTTTGTTTGAAGTTTTTCTTGTCACTGTAACGCAAATTCCATTCCTTCCTTATTCTCTCGTGTTGACATTTTGTAAAAAAAGTACTTTCAAACTTCATCACACGTAGATTGATTGCTTTTTAGCTTTAAGGCAGCGTTTTCATTTGTCACTCATAACCGCAGTAACCTTTTTAAACCAATTTAAAGTTCTTTAGGTGCTTTTCTATGCAATATTATGAGATCTTAAGTAAATATACGTTTATCGAAATGCGTTATATAATATTACAGGTACAATAAGTATCGGTAAATAATTTAAAATCTCTTCAAATTATTAGTAATCCGGTTAAAAATGGGATTGGACGTCATTTCCTGATAAACTATAATTAGTGAATTCCTAGCATATCGAAACACGTATTCATGCACCTGCATTTGCCTTACAATATACACTGACGAAATGCAATTGCGTTTTTAACCGGATTGCGATTAATTTGAAGAGATTTAAAATAAATTCACAATGTTCAATGCGAAGTCTTTTATTATGAAATAACCGCAATTTTATGTCGTTATTTTCTTTGCCATAGTTAAGATCGTGGCGGTTTGTGACTTTTGGGTGTACTAATATTACTAACAATGGCGTTAATGATGTTGTATCCAAAAATGTTATTTTTTTTTTAAATTCTGTTTTTAGTATGAAGAATTTCAGGAAATTTCAGTTCGAACGTGGGCCGCACGGATTTCCTGAAAGTCTTCATACAAAAAACCGAATTTAAAAAAATAAAAAGTGTTTTCGGATACAACAACACCGATAATATCGAATTTGTCAATCTTAGCACCCTATTACACCCAAAATTAACGAGCCGCCACTGGTAAAGATAAATTATATTTACACGAATATTATGTTTTAGCTGTGTATAAATGTATCCAAACCACGGCTGTAACTGTCCTACGAAGGTCGCAAATCTTAAACCTCAGTGTCCTCGAAGATCGCAATACTGAGTCCGGAACCACGGAAAGAAGTAAAGTAAAGTAAAGAGTAACTAAATGCGTTCAAATTCGAATGCAGTTTATCTGAGAGAAAAATAGTAGAGGATCTGGGAGAAGGCCGAGTGCTGGGAGACTTGTTGACTGGGGGCCGGGAGGCTTTTCACCGTACCTCTCCGCGGCCGGGGCCCCTCAGGGCGGACGAGGAATTTCCAATTTGGTTAAGTGCAGGCTGCTGGGTACTGCTGGGTGCTGGCAGGAAGGGATGAAGGGATGTAGGAGGGTAGCGATTATCCTTCCGGCCAGCGGATAACGACCACTGGTCGTTTGAATCTTCACAAGTAGGTGCGTGCTACGTAATACTAATAGTATGTACGAATATAACTCCATAATATATATAAACAAGAAGATGGTAGTAATAACAAATAATAGAAGTAAGTACGTAACATGCGAATATTATGGATTTTAAACAACAATATTACATATGTTGGTACAACTAGAAAAGGTCGATAGGAAATATAGCACAAAGTATCAAAGCAGAATAGTAAATGCTCATTTTTAGCTTTTAAACAGAAATTCTTATTAAAGTGATTTATTTTTATCCAACGTTTCGGACAGCATAACAGTGTCCATTCTCAGGGCAGATGTGTGATGGACACTGTAATGCTGTCCAAAATTTTGCCAAAGAAGGAGGTAGCTCAACACGGCATAATAATCCAAAAATAATACACCATAATTCTTTTGGCCGTGAAAGTCTCAAATCATATCAGAAATTCTTATTGTTTGCCGAATAAAAGTTCACCAATAGTGAGATCTAGAGTCATTAATATGACATGGCCTTTTCTATCTTGAAATTCTAGGTATATTATTTCCTACATCGGCAATGAAGCTTTAAACTGTGGAGCTTTTGAAAAAATAATGTTGAAACTCGGACTAAGCCGGGTAGTTCCAGCTACCAATTAACAAAATAATTCATCCGTTCGTGCAGGATTCGCTCGAGGCGAATTAAATGCTTGAAATGCGCACCACAAATTTCTTTTCGTAGAGAATTCATTTTTACTCACCATCCTACTCCTACGATGATTATGCATATGCATAAATGTTTTTTCAATGAGATATAATTTTTACTGCTCCAAGTGCACAAGCTTACATATTTCTTACGTACATAATGTATACCTACTTGTTATACGGTTATTAATGATTTTTACAACTTTGTCGCAAATTCTAATAATTTAACGATTCTCCAACTTAAATCAGCTCTCCCTAATGATCAATCTGCATAAACTCCTACAGTCCTACTCCTACTCCGCCATACAGTCTGCGTGCTCCGTGACCAAGTCTATCGTGGAATAACTATACTAATAATAATAGTAATGGTAATGGCCGCCGGAACTGCAAGCAAATGGCGGCAAACCTGTTCCTATTCCTGCTCGGATTGCGCGGGAAATTATTTCAATTGGTTTATCGCGCTTGCTGTATTCCAGACTTTTGTGATTTATCTATTTCCTTCCACACAACGGAATTTACAGACGGAAACTTTATACACAACAACTTTATATGTGTTTAGGATATTAGGCAAGTTCTGCCATAGACCTAATTGCATACCTCTTCACACTCAACACAGAACTCTATTTGACAATGTCCAAACTGCTCGTGACTCTAGATCCAAAAGGCTTAATCTCTTACTTATCGATAAAACAGTTGGACAAAGATATTTTAGATACTTTGCAACAAAGCTAAACAATGCACCTCCATTGGCCATTAGATAGAACACAAATTACAGTAAATATTAATTCGCACCTAACGTGTTACTTGAAAAGTATAGGCTTCTAATACAAATACTAATTTCATTTATTTTGTTACAGGTAATTGATTTTCTGCATTCACGAAACGGATAAATACAACACCCAATCCTTTGGCGACGATGATATTTCATTCTAAAGGGATATTTCATTCTAAAGGTAAGCGAAAAAAATTGCAAATTGTGTTTCGAAATACTGCTAATGTAATAACTGTAACCAATATTCGCTCAACTCATATTCAACATCAAAATGCATTTGTAAAATTGGTTTGTTTTTTGTAAAATTAGCAATATTTTCATTGTTGTGTCGACGACGGACTGCGGTGCGATTCGATCCGCTACATTGAGCTTTAAAATACTGCTAATCCAAAACTTTCAAAAAATAACTGCAATTTTAAAACCCAAACAAATTTGCATGCGGATTTTGTGCTCTCACCCAAATAATTTCCACCAAAACTCGCTGAAAATAACAATGATTTCAAAATCCGCACGAATCTCATTTGAAAAATCAGTTGGCACGTTCCGGCGCGGAGTTAAGCTTAAACCAGCACTGCTAGTTTAGCGAACTATTTGCCTAGTGTTTGAACTTGAACACATTGCAGTCCGGCGTCCATTGCGCTCAGATGGCTAAATCACTAGTTAGATGGCTAGTTTGATGCGACTAAAAGTAAACTGTAAAAGTTCATTCACGTTATTTGAGCACTGCGCGGATAGGCGGCGCACTACTCGTATATGCCACAAAAGCTTTATTTAAAAATATGATAAGATTTGTTATAGGTACCGTAGCTATGAACCCCAGTTATTCTATACAATTTACCAACAAAGAACATCATTTTTACTAATTCGTCGATGATTTACGATCTCCGTGGCACAGCATGCTACTAGGAACCCAAGGGAACGAGTTTAAAACTCGGCGAATGCAATTTACATACAATTTTGTTTACATATTTACCTTATTTGTGACGCTATAGATCCACTTGCTTCGAAAATTTGAGACTCTGGTAAAACACAACTGTTAAATCCACTCGATTTAGTATCGTGTTAAACGAAATCTAGTGACGACTTCGTCGAGTAGTTTTAAAAAGTAGAAAAGAGACTTATAATGATGAAAATATTAGAATTTATGAAAACCACAACATATAGAACTTGATGGCTTATTATAGTGACACTTTTAAATATCGAACTTTTGCCAAAATCTTTTTTTAAAAATGCATTTGCAATTTTTTCAACGCTCTAGGTCCGCATTCTTGGTCTGGGTCAGAAATTGGCTATGATACCTTTACACGGAGAAAATTTACTGATATAAAATATTATTATGCTAATTTATTGAAAATCTCTTCAGATTATTCGTATTCTTGTTGAAAACGAGATTCCAGTCCTTTAACGAATGAATTGACAGATTTCCTAATAAACTTTTTGTAAAACACGAATGTGTTATGGCAATGTTGGAACATGTGTTAATAACAGGATAAACGCAGCTGCATGAACACGTGTTCCGATATATTATGAAATTACTTATATTTTTTTAGGAAATGGCCTGCTATCACCTTTGTAATAGGATTTTAATAAATCAGTCAATTTAAAATAGTATTTTATAGAAATGGATACCTACCTATAATAATCACTGTAAAGTGCCCGTAATGTGACCTTCTTTCAATGTTACGCTGGGTACATCCATTGCATGAAACTTATTACTAGTCATTTGTCTATACAACCGCCCGGAACGCGTTTATTAAGCATTTTCCGTTTTTGACAAAATGGAAATGCAGTTTTTCCGTATTTCCCGTCTCTGCGACAAGTGCAGTAGCGGTGCTGTGCTGTGCTGTGCAGTGTAGGCCAGTCATGGAGGCTGTCACATCCCGTATGATGTTTGCTGTTTGACACGAGTTCAGCGGGCAAATCGCATTTGCACTCTTGTAGCCGGCTCGAACATTGGCACGGAAATGATTGGAAATTTGCGATCAGTTTTTCGAAAGACGTCTTTTTTTATATACAGTAGGACGTATTTCTCGTTTTCTTTTTCCCAGAATCAACAATTTTTCTATGCATGTTTGGAGTGCTACAGTAGATTACAACAAACTCCCTTTCGGTTATGGGTTTATGGAATTATATTGAAAATTAAGTTGTTTAAAATATGATTGATTTTCGAAAATACAACTAATCACACTTTTAGCAATGTTTTTCTTGAATAAATCATAAATCTTGTAAAATAGCAAATATAAAATCATGTAGTATCTGAGCAGCGTCCTCGTGTTGACTGTAGAATTGAATGATATCTCGATCACAACAAGCTATTTATAAACAAACATAGATTTGACGTGACCACAGACACAAGATTTTAGAGATGCGAAATTAATAACAATATTACACTATGACGTGCAATAGACAAAAATATTTAACATAAAAGGTGACACAGACAGAAAAAGATAATGTAAAAGGCTCTACACATCGAGATTATAAAATGAAAAGGTGAAAGAGTTTAGACTTGACTGAAGTTAAATAAAACAGGACAATCACAAGATACGACACGCAACAGTATCCAGTGTTTTTTTTTTAATATGGTTCCCTCTGCGTTAAATGTCGTATCTCTCCAATTATTTTTTAATGATAAACTAATGTTTATAAGACAAGGTTATTTATACATAGCACAAAGGATAACAAATTATTATAAGCAAAAGTTAAAAAAATATATATATAATAAGCAGTTATTGTTGATTGAAGTACTAGTACATATTGAATTATTTGGCGTGTTGGAAATAAACCGACGTAGCTCAGTGGTCTCAGAGCACCTGACCGGCATCAGTAGGCGTGGGTTCAATTTCCGTCGACGGCATTTATTTTTACTCGGGAGATATTTTCGATTTGTATGGATATTTCAACCGACTAATTATTGATAATTATTTATTACTAATTATTGGTTTCTCTCCAAACTTAAATTTTTCTAATAAAAGTGTGTTTATGCGAAGTGATCTGCTGTAAGTATGTTTTCTATATCTGTTTTGTATTTTTTTTTTTTTTTATAGTGAATACCTCACAAGAGTCCCAACTGCTCCCGTCTGGAGCCAGTGAGACTATGGCATCCCCAATTGGGGGATGTTGTGAGGCTGAAGGTAAGTGGGGAAGGGAAAGAGGAAGGTGGGGAAGTACCTGGCTATTCAGATCTAGTCACTAAACACGGCTAAAGCCATTTGGAGCAACGTTTCAATTCTGAATGGTGGTCTTACACCAGGGCGATACTGGTAGTATCTTCCACTCTAACATTATAAAATCTAATGTTATTATTAATAATAACATTAGATTTAAGTTCCTAGGTTATAGCCTAGGAACTTAAATTTTATTTGTCAGCGGCCTTGAGGTGGTTTTTCACAAAAAGGCGCCATACAAATTATCCTATTAATATTATTATAATAAAATTATGACGTCCATACTGCTAGCTAAATTATATCGAAATACCTGCTACGAATGAGAAAACGACGCTAATAAAACACTAGCAGATTCCAGCCACGTTACAACATGTTGGTCGTTCGTCGCAATAATCCTAATAATGATTGATTTCAATCCGTCACCTCCGTGACGGGGCCTGGCGGATAATTGTGTCCGATCCATCTTCTTCTCCTGTCCTATCAAAACATTGATTTCTCGACTGTTCAGTCTATGCGTATGTATCTGACATCTGATAATAATTACTCACGTATATTCTTTATCTGACACAACTTTGTATTGAATTCTTCAATCGTCTAGAATGAAATGGTGTATTCAAAATTTTATCAATGATAGTTATCAGGTATCGTCTTCGTGCTGAAGTTAGGTAATAGTAATTCGAAGTTGCTCCCCACTTTCATTTTAACACACCATTGTCATACTAACTTCTGCACACGGGTGCTTAGAATTGGTACGACCGTGGTCACGTATGCGAAATTTGATCCCGATCGCATCATTTTCTTTGTGGCTAATACAGTGTAAGTATTATCTTCGATACCTTTCTCGTGGTACACCTTTTCTTACAGCGATCTTCCTTTCTAAAATCAGTTTTAGTAACTCATTTTGGTGACCACTTTACGAAACTGTTATGTTCTACAATTTCATCAGCTTCCCCTTTGCAGGTAACCTGATTCAAAATTAAGGTATTAGTTCTGATTGAATTCCGTTTTATCTCTCATCTAGTTGTCTTGCTATACTTAGAATTTACTTACCTCATTTAATTATTTTGCAAAGTATAGGATTTATTACAAATATATTGTGAAACACCGGTTTGTTCGTCATTCTGCAAAATGTTCTAAAATGGACAAAATATACCTACATATATTTAAAGGAAAACTGCAGTTCACTCCAATTTAATGTACATCAGTTGCCTTATTCGAATGTGCCTTTACACATCACACGTCTCAAGTATCAAGAAACAAAGTCTTCTCCCTTTTCTTTAATAATAAAGTAATAAATCTTGTCAAATTTCCTTTTTTGCCTAGTCAAAAACATCCACCCATCCTGCAATTGATCGGCCTCGAATTGACGATTGATCATTTCGCGTACCTTTGCGAAGAAGTTTTTACCCTTTTGTTCTTGAGGTGGAAAGTCCATGTGCCCGCCACCTACCACCTCCGTCCCAACATCCACCGTACTACCTTCTACACTATACACATGCGCCACGGATTGTTATTTATTACAGACATTATTTTCCTTCCTTTCCTCCTTGGGCCGCGTGAGCTACCCAGGATTATACAAGAGGGGACGTGGCAGTATTATGAAAGTAAATACGTAGGTACGATGATTTCACCAAGTTGGCGGCACCGCAATTTATTCAGCCCCTGTCAGGTTATACATTGAATACATCTAATTGTGTTCGTTGAATTACCAAGTTACAACTGACTAATGCGTTGGACCGGGATGTGAAGTAAAAAAATGTTTCACCTAAATGTTTCCCTTGTCATGTTCAATGTTACCTTATGTTCAAATCTAATTTCACGAAACTAGCCGTCTGATCTATTGAATCTAACTTTCATTCTATTTCAATATAGATGTTCTTCCAGTTAAAGTACACGATTTCGTATTTTGACATTCTTAACATTTGGGAAGACACTTGTGTAATTTTTTTTTACATATATCTATTTTTTTTAATTCATTTAAAGCACCATTCTCTTGGAATGATGTGCTAGAACATTTGTTTTACCATGTGGTATATTGAATAAGTTGTGGCGACGACTACGGCTGAAGTTTTTTGGCGGGTTTTTGGCTATCGATAAAGTTGTGCATTAAATTAAAACTAGTATTGCAACATCTGGTTTCTAGGCTAAATCTATTCGCTGCATCACTGTGTAAGTGTGCAAGTCCGCACTCTCTGTAATGATTATTAAAACATCAATTTATTTTTTTGTTTCCTATATTCTTATTCACCATTAAGTGGGTAAACTTTTAAACTTACTGAATTTAACTCGACATGTTCTCTATGTAAATAGAACGGCGTTCTTTGCGCCTATCAATGTTATCTCACGTGGGTAATACAGATATTAGCTGACTTAAAGGTATTCTTTTTTAAGGTAGGGAAAATTTTGTTTCTTTAGATAAAACCCTACAAAATTGCAAGTTTTCCTTCTATACAGCAATTCGCAAGCAAGTTGCTCTTTTCGTGCAACCACATGATTTATATGTTATTTTACCTCAGTTTTTTTAGAAGTATATGTTTGATATATTTTTGCTGACAATATACTTATTATCAGTTCTTTCAACGTATTCTGCCAATCTTTTTGTTGCATAAACTCGGCTTGCGGGTGATTTCTAAATAAAACAACCCGACCAAAAGAACAGAGTCTCTTTGATTCTTGCCTCCGATTTAACCCCTCAACCGTCTGAAGTTAAAAGTACAAACAAGGAACATGCAACAATACCGACGATTTATAACGTGGAAGTTGTTGTGTACTTGTGCGAGTGCAGTTGATGTCTGAGAAATGGATCAAATCTGCGCTTGCGATGCGAATTGGCGGCGAATGCGTTTCTTATTTAAACTACCAGCGATCATTCTAGCGAAGAAACAAACCATTTACATAACTCTGTTACCCACAATACACTGTTTCCTTTTACGCTTAAATATAGACAATAGTTTTCATTCTTTTATCTATAGGCACTTATAATACATAATATATATTGGCGTAGGTTGTACGTATTAAATGGTTGTATCTATTTGTTGCTCCTGTTAAAAACGGGACTGCATGCCTTCAATGTATGAATTGACAGAGTTCCTTACAAATTATCAGTCGAAATCGAATGTTTTATTATGATAGTGGAATACGTGTTATTGATTTTGAAATACGGATATTGACGCATTCCGTCATGATATTTATTAGGAAAAGAACACGTGTTCTCGATATTTTCTGACTGATTAATATTTTATTAGGAGAGTAGCGTGCTATTTCTTTTATAACAGAATCATTTTTCTCCGTGTGGCTCGTAAAAATCACTCGGCAAACGCAATCTTGTAATGATCGATTTTAGCGCTAAAGTCTTTCATATTTATTGTGTGAAGTTAATTAAGGAAAACTGTCACAGATAATCTAAGCCATAAAATTTTAACAATTACATTTAAGCAGGTTACGCTGATATTTTTTGTAAAATAATTTACTATTTCATTTTAATTCTACTTGAAAGAAACGACAGGAAAAGCTTCAATTTATCCAAAGCATATTTTTGGTTTTCATAATGTAATCCGATTATTAGTATAAATTAATCGATAGTAGTGATTTCACTTTATGTTTCGGCTTTTGTGAAATTTTCAGCTTAAAATATTTGCTCTGATCTCAAGTTCGCAGCGGAATAATCTGCAAAAAAACAACTATCTACCCTTTCGTGAATTTATAATGAGCTCTATAATAGTGTGTGTTGAAAAAAACCTTTATGGTGTCAAAAAATAGCAAATCATTTATCTAGTTCATACTAAAATCAAATAATTCTGCTAACACAAAGTCGAGTTCAAATAATTTCTCAGCATTTTGTGTTTTTTTTTACATTTTGTGCTCTCACGTCCGCTTTTTACGCCAAATGGACATTTAACTGAATTTGAAATTGAAATGATTGGATTAATGTTTTCATTTTATATGGAGAATACTGTTTGGTATTTCAAATTATATTCATGTTTCAGTTCTTATACGATTTTTATTAATACATATAATAAGGTAATAATACTTGGAAATAAAAAAAAAAACTTAATAGTTAAACAAAATAGAAATGAAAAATAATAGATATAAACAACGCAAGTCATCAAAAAAAAATTTTTTGAAGTGATGTAGGTACTAATAATTATCGTGGTTTCAGAAGAATATAAAAAATCAATTGGCACATAGGAGCGTAAACAAATCGCTTGTCAATCAAATAACCTTGATTATCCGTCTACTATCCAATAGATCTGTCTGTCCACCGACCCGAGAGCTAAAGTAATTGCTTAACCTTAACGCATTGGCGCACAAAATAAATCCACTTTTTGCACTCCTTCGACTTTTTTGAATTTTCAATGTTATTTTTATTATCTTTTCTTCCTTACAAACAAAATATCGGAAAGTACCTTTCCTTTCTGCGTGTATGTCAGCCATTTTGTGGGTAAACTATCTTTTTCCTCAAATACAAAGAAAATCTATTAATTTGGTTTTAATTAATCAAATGTTAATAAAAAATGTATCAAAAAATGCGCAATATCTGAGTTGGGAGGAGGTTGGTTATTCTTAATTATTAAAATTTGATGCCCAAAAAGCACTCGAACCTACAATTTTGTGCAAGAGCAGACCTTTTAAAAATTACGAAATTTGATTCTGCAGGTTTTCCAATAAGAGGTGATATTTTGATATTCAATCGTAAAAGATCAATGGTTTCGTTGCTTGTGTGGCACGTAGCGCCGTCTTGTTGAAAGTAAACGTTGTCCAGATTATACCATCCAATTCCGGCCATAAAAAATCATTAATCATCTCTCGATAGCGCAATCCATACACCGTAACTGTTGCTCCAGCCTCATTTTCGAAAAAGTAAGGTCCAATGACTCTGCCGGACCATAAACCGCACCAAACAGTCAAACGTTGAAGATAGAGTGGCTTTTCAACAATCACTCTTGGGTTTTCCGAGCCCCAGATGCGACAATTTTGCTTGTTGACGAAGCCACCGAGGTGGAAATGGGCCTCATCACTCAAGATGATTTCCATTTGATTCACTCAAGTGAATTTTAATAATTTTAATGCGTTGTTGAAGCGTGTATCGTACAATTTGTATTAATGGCGTAGTTTCTACTTGTCAAATGTAAAAAAATGACAGCTTTAAACGTAACATCTACCGAAATAGCGGGCTATTAAAAATAACACCTTTTATTGGAAAACCCTGTACTTATCAAAGATTAACCCTAAGAAATTTCAACAAAATTATTTTCAAATTATAATTTTAAGTTTCAAATTTCAAATAGTAATTTAAAAAAAAATATTTTCTTTTAAAAAATATTATATTATAGATACCTAGGTACTTAATCGCCTGTCTGAATTCGTCACACAATCGCTCCCAATTTAAATTCAAAACAAATCCGAGTTTATTGAACCGGAGTTACAATCGCAGGCACATAACTGAAATTATTATTTTTGATGATGATTCCTACTTGCTACTTTCACATAAAAAAGTGTATTTATAACTGCAGCGTTCTTATTTCACAAAACTCTGTCCATCTTACTCATAATAGATAATGCAGGTAGATAAGAACCGCCCGATCCTCGGTATAGAAACGTATAACTATCGTATTAAGATGGAGATCGCGGACTATCGAATTTCGAAAAGCAGTAATACCCATTTGCAATATCCAATTGCTATCAGAGGAATATTTTAAATCGATATATCGATTTACCAGAGCAAATACGGAACGCATAATCAAATTGGCCGAATTTATTCGATCTTGCATGAATATTTATATGAGTAAAGATTTCAACATGCAAAGTATACGGCCCTCTTCACCGAATAGCTATACCAACGCAGCAGCGACGTATTAGGGTATCTTTATAAGTAAGACTGGGTGTCAATAGAGCAATACTCGTATAAGCAATTCCTTTAACCAAGCTCCGTATTAACAGTATTATCGTTTAGCTACTACTGCCAGTACTGGCTGCAGTGGCTACATTGTGATATCTTGCTCGATCCGTGTTCGGGTAAAACTTTTGACATGCAAGTCCGTCTCCACCTGGATGCAATGCCTCGTATGGCGGGCGGGCTCACGGGCTGTGTATTTTTAGCAGCACCGCTGGAATAGCGAAGTTTAATTAGTTTCCAGGGGCGCGGGGGTGTTTGCGCTCCCCCGCAGTTCGACGGTTCGTGTTTTAGTTTTAACGTTTGCTTTTACAATACAACGTACCGCTTCTGTTATTTTTGATAGATGGCTTGCATCGGGGAATTTTTGCTTCCTTTAACATGGTCCTGCAATAAATATTTGAAAAAGAAAAAGTACATTTTTTCTGAGTATTTGAGAATGAAGTGCTTTTCGTTGGGAATGAACATACTTGGAGCATGAATAATTTAAATAAATTAAAATACTACCCGCGGAAAATGTTTGTAATGCAACTCAGATTTTATAGAAATTAAAATAAAATTATTTGTTACTCTTGTGTATTACTTTATATTTTTTTTATTATTTTTCTACTCATTTGGAGCAAATGTTTCTTGTCTAAGCTAAGCAATAGTATGGAAAAAAGTTTTTTAATATGTTTTATCTTAAATTGTCTTATCTTATAAAAGATACTCGTGAATCATCAATAAACTATATTGTACTATATTGAAAATAATAAAATAATTAGTCCTAGCCAATTTGGATTTAGAGAGAAACTAGGCACTCATGATGCCATTGCAGAACTAACCTCAACTATTTACCGTGCATTAGATAAAAAAAAATAAATGCCTTGGCATTTTCATTGATTTACGTAAGGCTTTTGATAGTATCTCCCATACAAAACTAATTAATAAATTAAATGATATCGGTATTATTGGTAAGGTAAGGTATTGGCTGCAAAGCTATCTAACTCAAAGAAACCAAAAAGTAAAATTAAATAACTCACTAAGCGTGGATGAAACTTTAGAATTTGGAATTCCCCAAGGGACTGTTATTGGACCAATTTTATTTATAATTTACGTTAACCATATGTTTAGATTATCACTTAATGGTAAACTTATATCCTTTGCTGACGACACTGCAATAATTATCGAAAAAAAGACATGGAACGAAATTACCAATGCAGCCAATCAAGATATGAAGGTTATAAAAAATTGGTTCGATGGCAATTTATTATCACTCAACACAGAAAAAACATATTGTATTCCTTTCACTCTACAATAAGATGTGCCAAATAACCTAATTAACATAACAATTCATTCTAAAATTGTGTAAATGACGGTACATGTAATATGGACTGCGCGAAACTAAATCATAAATCTAATATAAAATATCTTGGTATCTCAATAGATAAAAATGTTAAATGGAAAGACCATATTAATCTCACTGTTGAAAGAATAAGAAAATTTATCTATATTTTTTATAATATACGAAATATTTTAAATAAGAAAACTATCAAAACTGTCTATTATGCATTAATTCAGTCTATAGTGCAGTACGGGATTATTGGGTGGGGAGTGGCTTTTAAGGCTTCTTTACAGCCCATAATTACAATTCAAAGAATAATTATAAAAATCATCCTTAGGAAACCATATGACTCCCCTACTTTAGAGATATTTCGGAAATTTAATGTACCATCTATCACAGAATTGTATAAGAGAATCGCCTTATATTAAATTTATAAAGAATATTTTAATTATAAAATTCACCCCTCAGATAGCATAAGCAATAGATTCAAAACTAATGGCTTAATAGCCATTCCTATGCTTAGGACGACCACGGCTCAGCACCACTATTCGTATTTAGGTGTGAGATGGTACAATATATTATTGTCCAAAAATAAAATTAGTCTAACCGAAACTGTGAATTATGAACAATTCAAAAAGTTAATTAAGTCCCTAAAATTGGATAATGATATATTGTACCCCTAATTTTCTTACACTTACTCAATCTGTAAAAAAAATATATATATATTTTAATTTAATTGTCTTTAAAAAACTATTTTTCTAATTTGTTTACCTGATGTATTGTACCCTTAATTTCCTCACGCTTACTTAATCTGTAAAAAGATATTTTATTTTAATTATCTTCAAAAACACACTTTTCTAATTTGTGTACCTATGTTAATATTATGTTTATATTTATATCAAAAGTTTTTGATTATTCTTCAATAAATCATTAGAACTAAAGGTAAATACTCCTCCCATAAACACGAGCTCATGGAGCTCAACTTATGGAGTAGTAGAATAATAACGAAAAAATTATATATATATAAGTCTGCATATACAAGTAATAAATAAAATTAAAAAAAAAAAAAAAAAAATTAACAACACTGTTAAAAATTAGTTATTTTATAAATTCGACAATAATAATTAGTCGATCCGCAAAATACGGACGTGATATTTTAAAATATATGGAATAAGCTAGTATAAAAATATAAATAATACATATTCAAGGGAATAGCCTAGGCATTACTGAAATATGGATTTATTTAAACTACTATCTACTACTTATCTATCAAAATTCTCTGTATTTCGGTTCGGTTTTTAATCATCAACAACATGGTATTGAGTTCAGAGTGACTTCCAATTTGACGACTTACGTATTTATTCAAATTGAACATAGTATCGCTGCTGAGGGACGTCATATTTCTAATGTCAGGTGTTTCTTCAGTTATAAAACGGCATGATGTATCGAATAAATTAAAAGAAACCCCATTTCTGTGAGTTGCGCCGTTTTTGTAATAGCTCTATAAAACTGCATTGTCTATATCGCCGCACACTGTATGTCTTAAAGTATTTTAATATAGGCTTTTAGTGACCCAAAATCACACTGGGTGTAAGGTTGGGCTATTAAACGGGATGAATATGTAAATCTAGCCTAAGTGGATTTTGACCTTAGCTTATATAAGATAACCCAACTATAACCTTTCAGCAAACAATTAATCAGGGCAAAATTCCTGGAAGGTAATTATGATATCATTTTTACTGGGATGATGGGATTTGTGAATTTCTTTGTTCACTTCAATAATTGTTAATACTCTTTATAAAAAGAGTTTTTCAAACATCTAGAGGCTTAACTTATAATAAACTAAGCGTTATTTCAATCTAACCCTGGCATAAGACCAGGATAGAACTTAGGCTGTTCTTGTGTAATAACTTAACTTAATGGAATTCTAGAAAACATACGTTGATTGAATACTCTCTTACTCTGTAGTAGTAGACTTAGATGGTGAATACTAGTGTATTTCACCTTGACATAGATCTGGATGGTGAATACTAATGTACTTCACCTTGACATTGATCTGGAAGGTGAATACTTGTGTATTTCACCTTGACAAGATCTGGATGGTGAATACTAATGTACTTCACCTTGACATAGATCTGGATGGTGAATACTAATGTACTTCACCTTGACATAGATCTGGATGGTGAATACTAATGTACTTCACCTTGACATAGATCTGGATGGTGAATACTAATGTACTTCACCTTGACATAGATCTGGATGGTGAATACTAATGTACTTCACCTTGACATAGATCTGGATGGTGAATACTAATGTACTTCACCTTGACATTGATCTGGAAGGTGAATACTAGTGTACTTCACCTTGACATAGATCTGGATGGTGAATACTAATGTACTTCACCTTGACATAGATCTGGATGGTGAATACTAATGTACTTCACCTTGACATTGATCTGGAAGGTGAATACTAGTGTACTTCACCTTGACATAGATCTGGATGGTGAATACTAATGTACTTCACCTTGACATTGATCTGGAAGGTGAATACTTGTGTATTTCACCTTGACAAGATCTGGATTGGTTTCATTGGTGAATACTAGTGTACTAGTGTAGCGCCCTTGAGGTGTTTTTGCACAAAAACGGCGATATACAAGTCATCCAAGTATTATTATTTATTATTATTACTTCACCTTGACATAGATCTGGATGGTGAATACTGGTGTACTTCACCTTGACATTGTGAATATTGGTGTACTTCACCTTGACATTATGAATACTGGTGTACTTCACTTTGACATAGATCTGCATAATAAAGTCAGATCATCAAATGGTTTTCGATAAGCGAAATCGTAAACCATTGTCGTGTTTTTTTCGTAATTTTTCTCATTAAAAGTATGAACTTTTAGAACTTAGAAGATCACAAGTCAAAAATACTTTAGAAGAGACGTTACATTGCTATTGAACCATCTTAATCAAATAGTAGAGAAGAGAGGATTGTACTTTGATGATGGGAAAGTTATTTCCTCATGTAAAATATTGTACTTTTAGAGAAAGAAATTTAAATCCCTTTAAGAGCTTGTTAAAATATCTCTATGAAACCGATTTCGTAAAACGAAAATAAAAAAAGCGGATGTTTTACTGGGCATAAGGAAATAATTTCAGAACGAATCTTCTGAACACCAAAACCAACAAATTAATTTTTTCTCATTTTGTTATTGATATTGGTATTCTGGAAATCCAATTTCTCTGGGCTTAACGACCAAAGGGTTGGGAGTTTAGGAACTCCTTGTTCAGACAATTTCAGAATGATATTTAACAAAAAATTGGAAATTGGCAGGCAATAATTTTTGTTCTTTTAATAAAACTTCTAGACTATTCATTTTATATATGCTCAAAGACAGGGATTCTATTTGAAATTGAATGTTAATGGGAATATTTGATGACATGATATGACATTTTGCATAGACTTGAGGGATTAAAATATTCGCAGTTACAAATACAACACGTACAAGTTTAGAGTAAAAGAATTTGTTTTGTAATGGTTAAAATAACTCCGGTTAGTATGATACAATATAATTATTTTTATTGTATACAAAACCACTGAAGTATATTTGAAAATTGTCTGATACTAAAATACTAATGCCAAAGGGTCTTGAAGGGTTTTTACTTCCCTTAGTTATTCCCAGTTGTTCAGTTCTGCTTACAATCCCACGCAATTGCGCAACATCCCATAAAACCAAAAATTTAAAGATAATCTTATTTGTACAACATAATGCATCATCCAATTTTTAAGCGTAAAAAAAGGCACAACATTTTGTGCTAAATTCGTTGGCGGGTTAAAAATAGTACCTACTTGATTTGAAAAACATTACGTTTTATCCTCTCCCCTTACATTATTTTTAAACCCGAAACAAACGCCAATGACATGAGGACAAATTGAAATAGAAAAAAAGTCGAAATAAAAAGGTTTTTATTTAATAAGCACGGAGAAAACGCACAGTGGACAAACAATACGGAATATGGTAAACGGCGGAATGGAGTGCATCATTAGTTTGCGGAATCCTTGGAATAAAGCGCGCTGGGATTAGCACAATGCGGCGTCGCTGAGCGAGCGGGCTAAACAAAAGCTGCTTTATTCAAATGAAATAATGAAGTGTGATTAGACTGCCAGAGGGTGAATGGAAGAAACTGGATGGAGATGACATTTTTTTTCTATACGAGATGTGTGCTGTGCTAGAGGGACTGCGCTATTGTAATACCTACTCACTGTACGATTAACCGTAGTGTAGTGTTTTAAGCGTGCCGAAATTCCGACTGCCCGGGGTGTACATTGTAGGTACATTTTGCAAAAAAGCACAGCGGTCCAAATGCATATTTTTGACTGCATGTTCTTGTAGGAAAAACTTATTAAATATAAAATAACATATATTTTATTTGTTCAGTGGATTCACTTTATGAATTATTTGTGCTTTCTGTGGGCGTCCCCGGATTCTTTTTCTATTTGAAGAATTTGAAATACTAAACTAAATTCTCATTTTGTAAACATTTTAAATAATTATAAGCAATAGTTAGTCATCCGAAATACTAATACAAATTGAAAATATCTCCCGAGTAAAAATAAATGCCGCCAACGGGAATTGAACCCGTGCCTTCTGATGTACGGTCAGGTGCTCTGTATCCACTGAGCTATGTCGGCTTATTTCCAACCCGCCAAATGATTCAATATGTACTACTACGTCAATCAACAATTACTGCTTATTATATTTTGTCACCTGTACACAACCAACTATATTTTTGTAGGAAAGGCTTTGTTAGTGGTAAATTTCTCACTAGATGGCGTCGAGACATATGATATCTTCATTTATTGGTGAAATATTTTTGACTTGTCAAATATTATTATTTTTTAATGATAAACAAACGTTTATAAGACAAGGTTTTATATATTTTTTTGGTTGTTTACAGGTGAAAAAATATAATAAGCAGTAATTGTTGATTAAGGTACTAGTACATATTGAATCATTTGGCGGGTTGGAAATAAGCCGACATAGCTCAGTGGATACAGAGCACCTGACCGGACATCAGAATGCGCGGGTTCAATTCCCGTTGGCGGCATTTATTTTTACTCGGGAGATATTTCAATTTGTATTAGTATTTCGGATGACTAATTAATGCCTATAATTATTTGTTATCCTTTATTCAATGCATAAAACCTTATAAACGTTAGTTGATCATTAAAAAATAGTAAACATTTTACTTGAAATAGTTTTCTCATCCTTAGTAATTCCAACGTTCGTTGTGTTTTGCGATAGAATTTTATCACCAAAATAATTAAGTTCTCACTTGTGCTATTTATTTCGTTTTCTTAAATAAATCGTACTTTAATAAAACGTATTTAAATAATAATTTAAGCCTCCGATAATAAGGATTTTATTCTTATTTCCAGGAATATATGATTTCCCCTACCCAGAATATATTCATTCGTTTTTAAGACTCCAAAGCCATTATTAAAATATTCCCCATATAACAAGATATTTATTTAAAAATCCCAGTTGTTCTATAAGCTTTCTTTACAAAAATATATATAGCTTCAGTAATCTTTCACTGAAAATGCACGCCTTGCATTAACCTAACAATGCTGGAAATACATTAAAAGTATTTGAGATTACTTCGGCGGAAAATTCTGTAATATAACCTACTTAAAAAATATATTTGATTAAAGGGCTCGAAGAAAGAAATATTATTTACTTGCTCGTGTTCTGAAAAAATACATACATATTTGTATTATTAAATGTAGCGGCATGAAAGAAAAATGTTTGAAGTGGATCAAATCAAAATATTTTACATAAATATTATTACCTAAGTATGCCCAGACTCTTAATACCCGGCTACACCCGAGTATCACGCTGATTTTGATTTTCAATAATTTTCTTTTGATAAATAACTGGATATTTCAAAGCTCCATCAAAATTGACGCAGAAAAGTGGTCGTCGCGAGGTGTTAGTGAAATTCAAACATGCTTAAGAACAAAGTATTTATCTTTTTTGTTATTTGTTTTTGGGGTGTTATGCCGTGTTGCGCTAACTCCTTCTTTAGCCAACGTTTCGGACAGCATTGCAGTGTCCATCATCAGGGCAGATGTGTTATTTGAGGTTGTGTTAAAATATGAGCTTAAAAGTATTTATCTGTTTCTTTATTTTTTTACGAAATGAACTCATGTTCAATTTAGGAACTGGATTTAATAATTCAATATTTTAAGGCAGGTACTTTATGCAAACTTTATATGGATATTACTTGTTAGTTTAAAAACATTTAATATCATTGACTTGTTTCCATTAAATATCGACGATAATGTGTTGTTTACTTAACTTCCACACCGCGAGGGACGTAATTGGTCAGTTCCAAAAGTGTCACCTGGAATTTTTACTCTATTATTAATTGATCCATAAATTTCATAGTGGATGGTTATTACATATAACTTTTTATAACCAGTCGAAGGCTACGGCGCCATTTCGTTTACTTATGCGTATGTACATAAGTCTGATGTAGGCCGTGTTTTGTATACAGGACAATTACAATAAGTTCTCATGAGATTTATAGGCGAAAAGAAATTAATAACCGCAAAGGTGATTATTTAATGCTCAAACTTCTTGGTACCCGGCTATAAAAGGTTATTCTAAGAAGCGTCATTATGTAAGTATTGCCTGTAGCTTAATTTCACTGTTACAACATTCAAGTAAAATTTCTTTAAATTATACAATACAATGGTTTGAAGACTGTCCAAAGCGTCGACTTAAGAAGGAACATGATTCATAACTTCATACGTCTCTACACCCAAAAGTCATCATAATTCTATTGTACTTAAGAAACTAGCACAAAATAATATAAGTTATGGCAGATGCTATCGATATAATAGATAAACATAGAGGTAAAATCCTCCCTCTGGGCCGAATAAAATAAAATCAACATCATTCACCGCCCGAAACTTTTCATGTTCCTTATTTTTGTTTCCATGTTTCCAGATGTAGCTTAGCAAATAAATTTACCAATGAAATCGCCTTTTTTAATATAACAAATTCGATGTTTTAAACACACTTAAACATTTTTTAATTTCAAGATAGTATTTTAGTTTATTATTTTATCCAACTATAAACAACTTTACTGTAGATTAAGAAATTATTTTTTGGCAACCATTATTTATAACCCGTATACAAAAAATTGTAGACATTTCACTTAATTATGACAAAGCTTATAGAAGGCCCGACGGGATTTTATCAACGCCACAAAATTTTCAACGTGAGACTCGAGTAGGCCCCACCGGTTTTGAAGGCTTCGCAAATATTTAATTAGGCAACTCGTGGTAAACATTATCGCATCCTGGTGGTCTGGCCTGTTATGTAGGTATATAATACACTGGGTAGGAATTAACAGCCGCCCGTATTAACTGCCACAGTTCTGCTCCCCTTGTAGTTCTGCGTGTGAGTTGTTGCCGGCTTTATGGGGCTATCAACTTTCAGCATACATTGTGACCACTTGCCCGGCTCCTTCACTTCTCCATTCAACACTGCCAACATTAGCGACTGACGCCAAATACCTATACTGGCGCAGACTCGTGAAAGTTAATAATAATTGGATAATTTGTATAGTGCTGAATTTGTGAAAAACCACTTGTAGGGCGCTGAACAAATATAATGTAAATGACGCTTTCTTGAAAATGGAAAAAAGCACAGATTTTCCGCCTCAGTCAATTCTATGTACATTTACGTATTACCTTTCATCGGGAGATATAAGTTAGTGACATAATGTAATAGACTTACATCATAATTTTCCAATCTTTATCTTATCTTTAATTTCAGTCTGGATATAATGCGAGAAATTAAATTATACAATATACATGTCTGATTGATAACGATACAGTATTTTATTGTTGAAAGGGCTACCAATGTAAACTGCATATATCTTCAAATTCTTATTGCACATTACTAAGAATTTCATTAAATGCGTATTTCAAAAGAAAACATTTTGAAACGAGAGAGCGCTAAAGCAACAGCGCAAATCTCTTAACAAGGGCATAAATAATTTAATTCAGCATTTCTCCAAAACAAAAGACCGCGCCGTCTGCTCCTGAACTCCGAAACAAAATCCTTACCCGGTGCAAAGCAAAAAACAACGGGAAAAGAACACGAAAAAAACCTTCGAACCAAAACGAGAACGTTGCACCGAACTGAATGCATCCTCTGCCAACGTGTTAAGCAATTTTGAAACACAAATAGAATAAAGGATTTCTTTTCAAAGTGCCATTTCTTTTAATCCTTTTAGGGATTGTGAATTCGGAATTAATTGCAAAGCGTCCATTTGAAAGGAGATATGAAATTGAATACCGCTGAAATGAGATGATTACACGAATTGAGTAATTGCCTTTAAATGAATAAATAACACCAATCAATGCCGCTATAGTTTTAAATACCAATCGACGGGATGTAAATTGGTTTACATGTTGTTGTTTCACGTAGGCTTGTGTTTTATACATCTGGGAATAAATCACTGACAGTTTCCACACAAATTATATACAATTATTTTAATGAAACTTATTTTAAAACTTCAAACGGACTCCCACATTTTGTATAATCAATTATGGGTGCCGCAGCCATCAAAAGTGGCCGACATTGAACAAACTTTTACAACGTATTAATTACAAAGCAGCCTGTTTATTATCAATAAAATCGCAAATTTTATAACCACGCTAATTACGCATTTAACAAACTAATTAACTGTTTAATCGGATAAGCTCTCAAAATTCTGAAAAACACGAGTAAAACTATGTTTTATTAATTTCTCTGCTGTCGGATATTAATTTATAGTTAATAACCTATGTGGAACCCAATCATATTTATTGGGTCAGATATATTTTACGATACGAAGTCTTGGGGCAGCTTTCTTTTTTCGGTTCGTTTTATCCACCCACGGATATATTGCTCGTTCGTTGCTGTCATAAAGAATCTTCATAAATATTATTTCTAGTAAGTTTTAAGGCCCCCTTCTTTGATTATAATAATAATTTAATATTTGACGACCGTAGCAGAACGGTGAACTTCTTAACTCGGGACGCAGAGGTCGCGAGTTTGAAACAAGGTGTAGGCTCAATTTCTCTAATATTTTCAATATCTTCTAATACGTGGCCAATGTGTACAAAATAACGCCACTTTTGTAAAATGTTATCCCATCCGTGCTTTACAATTGTGTATAAATGTTGTGCAAAATGGAATAATTGTTTTGTTTAGTTTAGGTACTTAGTAATAGTTAACTACAAAAAACCTTGTAAATTACTATCGAATAAAGATTTAGAACTTGTTTTTGGATATCACCATTTGAAGAGATGATTTAGTAATTCTGTCTTTCTTCGGTTATAAATCATGTTCTTTCCACAAAACAACATCTGGAAATGTTGGTCGTGTTGACAATCTATACAGAGCCTCTATCTATAGTAGAGTTCAGCTTCTAAACACGACAAATACAACGTTACGGTGTTCTCCTTGGATGCAGTATCTTGTTCTCCGTAGGTTGTTTGCACGCGCTGAACTATCCCGCTGTATTCGTACTGTTGCAGTTCCCCGCTGCAAAGCGATGGGCGTCAACCGTATTAAGAATCTGGCGATAAATCTACTTTGCTAATTTGGTTCGCGCAAAATTCGAGCTTTGATCGTGCACAATTACAAGGCGAGCTTTCTTTCTTTTATTTACAGTCGGAAAGTTCGCCCGCTTATTCTTCGATACGGCTCGTATTTCATCCAGATGCCGGTGGTTGTTGGATGGGAGATGGGACGCCCCGGATTGTGTGATTAACAAGGCCGCTAAATAATGCTAAATTGGACCTGCGAGACCCATCTGGCAGTGAATTTGCTGCTTTACGAGGCTTTCCAAATGTGCCTTCATAATTTTGCAGGGAGGGCATAAAAATACTGGAAATCGGCGGTTCAATGAGACATTATTTTCGATGGTTTTGTGCGGTTAAGAACAATCTAATTAGTCGAATGGACACTTCAAAAATAAATATTGTTCTCTCCATTTACAGCACCCCCAAGGAGCTATATTGTTTTATGGCAGGATGCAAATATTTTGAAGCAATTTTTTTTCTTCTAATTACTGTTTTTTGTATAAAATTATACTGTACTAATCTGATACTTTTCTGATTTCAATATAAAAAATATATGTCAACAACTTCGGAGAATATTTGTTTTGCCTTTGGCCCTGCCTACCTTATCTCAATTATGCTTCTATCTGTTTTGTACTCATAATATTACGCGTGGTATGCACGGAGAAAATCAGTATTTATTAAGAATCTCTTCAAATTATTGGTAATCTGCATAAACGAGATTGTAGCCCTTTAACGCAGAATTTAACGAGAGAATTAACAGGCTTCCCGATAAACTTTTTATGAATTTCTAATATAATATCACGTGTTTGAACACATTTTTTTTTTTTTTTTTTTTTTTTTATAGTGAATACCTCACAAGAGTCCCAACTGCTCCCGTCTGGAGCCAGTGAGACTATGGCATCCCCAATTGGGGGATGTTGTGAGGCTGAAGGTAAGTGGGGAAGGGAAAGAGGAAGGTGGGGAAGTACCTGGCTATTCAGATCTAGTCACTAAACACGGCTAAAGCCATTTGGAGCAACGTTTCAATTCTGAATGGTGGTCTTACACCAGGGCGATACTGGTAGTATCTTCCACTCTGGAACGTGCCGCAAATATACTATATATTATTTTAATTAATTAATTGTGAAATATGAAATAACACAAATTAATCAAATAAAATTTATTTGCGCACGCCGGGTTCGAACCCGCGACCTTCGGAATGGCAGTCCAATGCGTTACCACTGGACTATGCCGGCCGTTACCACTGGACATGTTCCGATATCGTGATAATATATTCGTTGTTTACTAAAAGTTTATCAGGAAACCTGTTAATTCATTCGTTGAAGACTTGCAATCCCGTTTTTAACCGGATTATCAATATTTTGAAGAAAGTACTTATTTTTCTCCGTGTATATGAAGTTTACATCTGTCTATCGAAGGATCAGTTGTGCCGAAAACGTTAAAATATAAAGAAAAAAGATAGTTTTTTTATATCTAGTTTCGAAACCTTTAATTCATACTGGAATTCCATTTTAATGTGTCGTTTTTATGGATTAAAATGCCTTTTAACTATCTTCCACCTTTTTATGTATGACTGGACCAGTTTCACCTTATGACGGGCATCTTCAGAATGGTAGACTGTTCAGACCGGTCAGACCGGTTCAGACATATATACAAAGTTATATACCTATGTTTAGTGTTTTAATTTAAGGAGATCTTTAATTTAGCTCGGATCAACTGGCTTCTTTCGGATTTTCCTTCATCCTAGTCTGAATGAAGTTGAACGCTCCACATCCATCATATATGCTTTCTGTCTTATCTCCTCAGCTGTAGCTATTCGACTCTCATCCATCATATATGCTTTCTGTCTTATCTCCTCAGCTGTAGCTATTCGACTCTCATCCATCATATATGCTTTCTGTCTTATCTCCTCAGCTGTAGCTATTCGACTCTCATCCATCATATATGCTTTCTGTCTTATCTCCTCAGCTGTAGCTATTCGACTCTCATCCTTTAAAATAACCCCAAGATAGCACCTCCTGTAGCTCAAAGCGCGACACAACTACCGCTAACGTCTGGCCCAGTCGTTGCGAATGGTGACTGCACACTGCTCAGCGCATGTAGGTATAAGATGCGCTCGCATAACCAGAATCGCAGCACTAAAAATGCAACGTAAATATTTAGAATGCGCAGCAGTAGGTATATAGTTACCCGACACGAGACACGAGGACTGGGAGACTGGAGTGCATTAACTCAGCGTGCGGGTAACTAATGTCTCCCGGTCCACTTAACAAGAGATAGGTATGCTATTCGGAAATATCAAGAATCGCATTGCACCTGCAGGGTGTTCCATATACGAGTTTCCCTGCTGTGAAAGTTAGTGGATGCCATCACATTTCCTTTATATATATGTTTTAAATTTCTGTGATAAACTTCTAATAAATTCCTAATATTTCGGAACGCGTGATCAAGCCCCTGCATTTACCTTAATGATATATAATGAGGCAATGCGACAATATTAGGATGTTCATGAACACGTATTCTGACATCATGATAATACATTCGTATTTTACTTGAACTTTTTCAGTAAACCTATCAATTCATTCGTTCTGCAATCCTGTTTTTAACCGGATTAAGAATAATTTGGGGAGATTCTTATTAAAATTAGCAATACTCATTCTTCTCCGTGTACGGTTATTTATAATGTATTGTAATGGTATTGTGTATTACATACATATATTATGTTTATTTTTTTAGGTTATGAATTTGTTCTTACAAGCAAAATGTTCCGAATTTTAGGCAAGTCTCAAAATAGGTTAATTAGAAAGCGCTGTATCCAATAACATACTGAATCTATCTTGAAATCAATAGTTTCTTCAGTTCACACTTTACACAGGGCAGTGGACAGCGGACAACGGACGATCGCGGTGGACAGTCTTTAAAATAGCACAAAGCGTTTTGTTGACACCTCCCTGACAGTTGTCACTTCACAGCGATTCGTAGGAAGTTAATCCGCTGGAATGCCGCGTGTTCGAGTTCAAATGATACACTTTCCTTTTGGCACTAAATTGTGCTACATAATATATATACAGAAGAAATTTACAATGTTTTAATGTTGTTTTTGAGCCAATGCCTCATTAAATATGCAGAATATATTAAGAACTTATTAGACGAATTAATCCTTCGTACTTTTGACTTATTGTCACCCAGATGCGAAGAAGCATTTGTATGTATTATTTTCTACCTACTCGAATTGGTTTGATAAAAATAAAAACAGAAATGAGCATTTTAAAATACCCATCCCACTTTTACCGGTTAACTCTTCGATTTCAACGAAAATGATTTTATTTAAATCACCTGTCAGGTTGATCACGCGTGTTGACGGAGACCCGATGCCAACGATCTCGCGTCCCTTTATAGCACGTAGTTAAAATTTGACGTGAATACGGTTCGGGGAATGTACAAAAAACAAATACAAATAAACAAAACGTATCGCGGAGGATAAAATCTGTACCTTGGGGCCGGCCGGGCGGGTTAAATTTGATTGTTCTGCCTATAGTATAAATGTGTCAATTGAAAATAAGGAATTCCAGGCCTTTTTTAATTTTAGCAATAATGACCTTCTTAGTTAAATACCAGTATGTTTTTTATAGGTAGTTTTAATACTTAAAATAATTTACAAAGTTTTAATTTTTCGAGTCTCCCAAAATCACAGTAAATCTATCGACGTGACCAGTCACAAAAATACGACGTTTTTCTTTCAACCGGCGGCGCTGTATTTTGAATGAAAGTCGAGACGTTTTTTATTCTTAAGATTACCCGCTTTCCACATTAAAGAACACTAAATAAAATGTTATCATCTCGTCACTAATGTTATTTTATTAGATGATTATTGGTCAAAATACATCCATGACCGCACCTGATAAACAATTTACCGATGTTTAATACCTGCATTACTACGAAAGAAATATTGTGACGCCATCAAACAAGCCATTAGAAAAATGCTTATTTATCAAGTAGGTTAATTGAATTAAGTTCCTGGGATCCTAGGGATCCTAAGACACGAAGATCCTAAGTTCGTTTCGCAGTTGAGTTCTCTCCTTTTTTATTTTTCCGTGTCTTGTTCTGTTTCATGTTTAGCTCAGATTTATCAGTATTTTCTTCTTCTTCAATGATATGTATTGAATTAATTGATTTAATTATAGAATAATAGTCCTAAAGCTAAGAAGGAAATTACTCGATCGTAAAGGTCATGAAAACGAGTAGCTAGGTACATTACTACAAATGGCTAAATTAAAAAAATATTTATTTCTTGGAAATCGCTGCTACGAGTAAGCTTTTAGTCTTATTAAATAATATAGCATTCTAAGAGAAGGGGAAAGACAAAATGAAATTGTGTTGCTTTTATAAGCAAGCATGTATTTTGCGATTAGGTATATTATTTTATTTTGCTTATTCTGAATCAACAAGACTTAGTTATACTTGACAATTCAAATGCTTAATCGTTGTCCAAATAACTCTATAATAACTCAACAAGTATATCACAATGTGGTGAGGTCAATAAATAACTTTTAGATTTATGGTTTATCTGTTATCCCTTCAGATGAAGATATAAAGGGGATACATGGTTTTGTTTTGATCGCTTTTTCTAGGAACTGTATTCTTTATAATGAAATTCATCTCGCATCCTTTTCAAACCTGGAGGACCCATTAAACGTTTTTTGACACCTTTAAATTTAGGGGCTGTTCTTTGTTAATTTTAGATAGGTACTTTGTAATACCGAAAATGTATATTGTCCAAGAAGATCAATATTTTTATGTTTGTTGGTTTTAAGTACTTACCCTAGATGTGATTTTTTTTTCAGAAACGGCGCTATATAAATCATACAACAATATTATTATTGAAAAATTGAATTATCTAAAAAAAACCAAAAACCTACAACCTACCTAAATAAAACTTAACCACCTCCGTGGGAAGGTGGTTAGTTCCTCGACTACAATCCCGAAGTTGTGCGTTCAAAACCCGGCAGATAGTATAAATATAAATCTTCGACGTGGGTTATTCCTTAGTTATTTCTATAGTGGAAAATAATCTCTGTATCGTATGGCGAAATGGCTTTAGCTATGTTAAGTGATCAGATCTGAATAGCCAAGGCTTCCTTTTCCAATTCTACCACTCCCCCATTTTCCGGGGCTTCAAGACATTCCTCAAATGGGATTTCCATAGTTCCAATATCTCCGAGAAATATATCCAATTGTAAATAATAATAATACTTGGATGACTTGTATAGCGCCGTTTTTGTGCAAAACACCTCAAGGGCGCTGTACAAACTTATAATACATTTCTACAGTGATCTATGTTATTACTGTTGTAAACATAATAATCATTCGAATAAGCGTAAATATACGTTTTAAAGCCCTAAATATCAAAAACTCTAAGATAGAGTGATATTCCGCCATTTTTGTGTGAGAACATAAAAGCATGAATCATTTATCCAGTATAAGTTCAGAGTTTTGTCGTCTCGCAATGTCCATCTTCAGGGCTCATATACTTCTAACACTATCATGGTCGCTACCTATAATGTGTCGACAAGTTGAGTGAACTAATTAGTTACAAAGACAAGTAGTTGACATTTGTAATTAAAAATGTTTTGTAATCGATAGCCCCCAATTGACAGGTTTAACATTTCAAAAATAACATCTAACCCCTGTGAAAGCTTAAAGCGCACTGACGGTGTATGTTTCATTTATGTTATATTAGACTTCAATGTTACAGTATACGACAATGTAAAAGTAGTTCCGAAGCTTACCAGTTGGATATATTATTGAAGTCACTTATAGGGATGCATTGGTAATCATAAAAGCCCCAGTTTTCTGCATGCTCAGCCAATTGCATGAAAGTGTGGGTAAATGTATATTTATGATAACAACGTTCAGATATTCGATAGCAGCGCCCGTCATAACGCCTACAATATTTTGTCACATTTGAAACCATACAAAGCGGTTGATCCGATAAACAAATTAATTCATCAATTCCATTATTTAGGGGTCGGTTAAAACAAACGTAAATTCCACGAACACCTTATTGTTCATTTTACTATATTTGAAGCTTTATCAGATCAGCAACATCATCAGCTGTAGGCAGACTGATAGAACCTAAGCGCAAGCCAAATACTAAGTTTGGTGATCGCGCTTTCGGAGTATCTGGGCCAAAGGCTTGGAATAAACTCCCTCCGGAACTAAGATCCATAACAAGTCAAACAGAATTCAGGTCTAAACTAAAAACTTACCTTTTTAAGCTGTCGTACCCTTAAATTAAATATACCATTCCCAAGAGAAAGTCCAGTTATATTCAATTTTTCAATTAAGTCCTAAATCCTGTATCTAAATTTCACCAATAAACAATTAGTTTATGTTAATTAAGTGTTAATCTCAAGTGACCTACCATGTAAGTATTGTACTGTATATTATCTCCATAAATAGTTAATTAATAACATAGATCACTGTAGAAATGTATTATAAGTTTGTACAGCGCCCTTGAGGTGATTTTGCACAAAAACGGCGCCATACAAGTCATCCAATTATATTTATTTATGCTTCCGATTTTGTTGTCCGGGTTAAATCTTCCCCATAGGAAAAACTAAACCCTTCCACTCACTTTTCCACAAATGATCAGCTAGTCAATCAACACTATGCAAGTGCATTATATAAGTAAAATAAATACAAAACAATACAACAACACGTCAACTCACCAGAGATCAAATGGGAAAAAAATTCACCGACTCCAGATATTTTCATATCAGAGGGTTCGGCTCGGTAGAACTTCTAACAGGGCCTATAAATCCTACTGATCCCTCAACATAAATATTTAAAAAATCTTTCGTTATCCTACATGTATTCAAAATGACCGACTTTTGCATCTTTATATATAAATTTTTTGACAGATCTAATACGCCTAAATTTTTAATGAGAGAGCTAGGTATAATGCCAGTAGCCGAAATAACGAATGGTAATATTTTTATAGTCTGAGAATGCCAAATTCTTTTTATTTCGTTTCCTAAATCTGTGTATTTTCTTATTTTTTCATTAACAGATTTTTGAATGTTACAGGAATTTGGAATAGCGACATCAATGATATAAGTTATTTTTTTTTTAATTTTGTCATGTAAAACTATATCGGGTCTATTATGACTAATCGTTCGGTCTGTTAGTATAGTTTTATCATAATATATTTTATAAAATTCGTTTTCTAAAAGTGAATTTGGTTCGTATTCATAATATGGTACTATATTACAGCAGTCAATCAAGTTATGTTTAATTACCAAATTTTGGTGAATTATTTTTAAAACTTGATTGTGCCTAAATGTATACTCGGACGGTGCTAATATAGTACAACCCGATATAATATGTTCTATAGTTTCCGGAAAAGCCAAACATTTTCGACACAAATCATCAATTTGATTTGTATCTTTGATTATATGCTTTCTATAATTTTTAGTATTAATGACTCTATCCTGAATGGCAAGCATAAATCCTTCTATTTCTGCGCTCAACTCTCCAATACTCAACCATTTGTTTGACGAAAATTTGTCAACATACGTTTGGTTGAGATAATTGAAGTGTTTTGCGTGTAAAATTTTATTTGACCAGGAATCTAATAATTCCTGGTTGGGATTTATAAAAATGTTGGCATTCTCATCGTATAAATTTAAAGGTGTAATATTTCTATCTGCCTTGCAAATTATTTTGTGCATTTCTGAGCTATGAGCTTTCCTATGGAAAAAAGTTCATAGCATTTCTACCTGATTATGTTTTAAAGAAGTTATTTTGACTATACCTCTACCTCCTAAATTTCTAGGTAAATTAACTCGTTCTATAGCTGAATTTGGATGATGGCAATTAAACTTTGTTAGCGTAGTTCTAATTAATCTTTCTAAGTTATCTAAATCTGTATTAGACCATTTAATTATGCCAAATGAGTACGTTAATAAGGTATTGCCCAAGTATTTATTGCTTTTACTAAATTTTGAGCAGATAGATTGCATTTTAAAATTTTCCTGATCCTAGTTTGAAATTTAATCCTAATATCATTTTTGATACTAGTATGGTCTAATCTATTTGATTGTGGGTATCCTAAATACTTATAAACCTCATCCCTTTTCATACTAGTAATTTGGAAATTTCTAAATATACTCTCGTCCCCATCTACAATTTTGCCTTTCTCTATATCGCCCTTGAGGTGATTTTTCACAAAAACGGCGCTCTACAAATTATCCAATTATTATTATTATTATATGGATCGTTCTACATTTATCTAAACCAAAAGTCATTTTGATATCATCTGAAAAGTTTTTAACTACCTCGATCATTTTCTCTAAATTTTGTTCAGAATTCAAAAATAATTTTATATCATCCATAAATAATAAATGCGAAATTGTACTACTCTCCCTTGTATTACCCTTAACTTTTATTCCAAACTTGCTTTTAATTAACATTTTAGATAGAGGATTCAATGCTAAGCAAAACCAAAGAGGACTCAATGAGTCTCCTTGAAAAATCCCTCTTTTAATTGAAATGCCCGGTATTACTATTTTCTTACCTTTTAAATTGATAAGTAAATTGGTATTCCAAAAGGACATAATATTTTCCAAAAAGCTAATAATAATGGGGTTAATTTTATATATATTTAATACTTTGATCAGCCACGAGTGCGGGACACTATCGAAAGCCTTTTGGTAGTCTATATAGCAAGTATGTAAATTACGTTTTCGAGTTTGAATCTGTTTTAGAATTACAGAATCGATAACTAATTGTTTTTTACATCCCATATGTTTTCTGCGACAACCTTTTTGTTGTTCAGATAAAATATGTTTTTCATCTAAATGAGTATATATATATCTGTTAAACAAGAGGTTAAAATTTTGTATATTGTCGGTAAACATGTAATGGGTCTGTACTGAGAAGGATTATTAATATTTTCGCTTTTGGGTAACATATAAGTAATGCCCTTAGTTAGAAAATTTGGAAAATTTTGAGGTGGAGACTGACAAATTTTGAAAGATTTTTTGCCAAAAGAGGATTTAAAGTAGTCAGACGTTTGTACCAAAAATTATGTATCCAATCGCAACCCGTGGCTTTCCAATTATGAGTATTTTTAATAATTTTGGTTAACAATTCAACCGATATATTAGAAAAACTCATTTGTTCAATACTATTATTATTAATTAAAATTATATTTGGTTTTTGACTGACTGTTATTTACGATTATATTACTCACATGAGTCACGAGAGGGGCAGAGACAAACGATTGGGCAAGGATGTGCACGTCCTGCAATTCCATTAAGCCAAAGAGGTGTATAAGTGAATCCATAACAATAAAATTGAATTCTTCTGTCCGGCATTTCGGTGATCGAAAACATCGCCGTCTTTATTGCCTCCTTCACAAATACCCGGGAAGAGAGGGGTAATTTTATGTCCGTCCCTGCTTGCGGAGCTCGTAAATTTAGAAAATCCCGAAACGTGACTTTGGGTAGCGATTTAAGAGGTAGTGATCCCTGGTTGAGATGTCTGTCCCAGCATCCAGTTCCAGTACCCAACTACCCAATACATACCCATTCGGTACCACTCGGGGCAGTGCGTTTATTGCGCCGGAGTGTCGGATTGAAATATGACTTTGTTTTAAGTGTCGGGGCATGTTGTCTTAAACATTTACACTTTTCACACAAGCGGTAAATGTACGCAACACGTGTGGAGGTGCATACTTAAATATAATAATATTCATATGTTTTATTATGATTTGAGATTTTCATATTATTTATTATAAGTTTATAAAGAAAAATACGCAAATCCGTATTATAAACTACACAACAGAACATAAAGAAAATAGTTGATTAAAAGTTTAGTAAATTTAAAACCGCCAGGTGGCTGTGAACGGGGAACCATTAAATGTTTATTAAATAATTAAATCTTATCTAATCTTCAAATATCAAAAATCAAACTAAATTTTGATTTTTGATAAAATCGGACCAACTTATCAAACAATATTTCGGTAAATATCTATTTTTCCCCGTTTTCAAGTACTCACCTCTCTAATCCATCTATATGTTTAAAATAAAAATTATGTAACTCCTATTAAATTTAATAATTTGGTAGATTTTGCCTAAATAGCAATCACCCAACTGTTTTTAAAAATGTATTTATAACGACTTCAAACAGTAACACCGCTGTATTAAAAAATAATCATTTAGCAGTCCGATCCGGGGGACGACTTGCCAAGGCGCTGATAATACCTGACACCTAATACAGCGTCCTTTAAGTTTTTACTAGCGCCAGGCGCCGGCCCTGTTCCTAGTCAAATGTCAACGATGTAACCAAAACAATCCCATAAATCACTGACCCCATATTTCGAGAACGTTCCGTCAATGCATTAAAAAGAAGTTATTGCTGGTTGACACAACGTGAACTGGAACTTGAGCAATAACACTGATAACGAGGGTTTATTGGGTCAACGAACTCATAACTCTATCAAATTATCAATGAATGCATAAATAAGGTTTGTTAAGATTATAGTCGCATAATTGGGTAACTTCTTTATGATTGACAACAAAACATTGTACCGATATATCATTTCGTAGAACATAGTATTTTTTTTAAATTATGAAGACACCTGCATCATTTATGAATACTTTATACGAGGGCTTAATTTGTATAGGGTTTTCGATTTTTTTCGAATTTAGTTATTGTATAAATAGTATAAAATAATATGTTTGAAGCCATTTTGGAGTAGACGTAAAATAATCTCTCGATCTGTCTACCATTATTGGTGGACGCGGTGCACTCTCTCGCTGCAGCAGCTGGTCCAGTTTCCTCACCACCTAGGATTCTTGCAGCAGATTCTCCATCTTTGTGTCACCTGTTTCTGTACTTCATTTTATTTAACTTAATTTCAATTTCAATTTGTAATATATATATATTTTTTTTTGTAATATCTGCATTAAGCGCCCCTGAGGTGATATCTCACAAAAGCGGCGCTATACAAATCATCCAATAAATAAATAAATAAATTATTAAGGTCAAAAGGGTGGAACCAAAATCTAACCTGCAATAGTATTCAATGATACGTGGTCTGTTTCTTCTTAAATTTCCTCTCCTCATTTTCCTCTCCTGTTGCATTCTTCCTCACAACTCCCTGTCCCCTATTTTCAATACACCTACCACACGATGACCACATGCAGGATTTCCCACGACAAGTCTACAGTAAATTTTTCACTCCGCAATTCCATGAAGCGTAAAACAGTTTCAATAAAATGTAAAACTTTCAAACTACGATAAAATTAGTTGGCTGTTGACATTTTCAAAGTGCGTAATTCTCAGTGACACCTCAACTGCTAGATGTTTTATAAAAAAAAACTGTTATACCAAACATATGACGCATTTTTAATGGATCGTAAATTTTACCGCTGCAGGACTCGCAGAGTTATTAAAATATGAGAGAAAAAAGCTAAACGAAATGCGATTCACGCTTCATTAATCCGTGTGATATTTTCCAAACTTGTTGCACGTTTTAGTCGTTTACAGATTGTGTCTCGGTATTGATTTTTCCTTTGTTTGAATTTTATGTTTACGACCAGTGAGGTTAATGGTGCATATCGGGACTTGAGAGAAGAAACGCTTTTTATCACCGTGTCACATATTAAACTGGTAACGCAAATGATTTTTTCACGCTTTGTTTATAATGACAATAAGTAGAGACAGTTCTTTAACAACATGATTTTCTTATGAATCTTATTATGTAGTTAAGTACATTTCCATGATAATGTTTAGTGATGATCTTATTATATACATGGTATTCTTATGGTATCGCTGTTGCGTGACAGCCACTTCGGCCTTCGAGCCATCATCAAACTGTCAAATGAAAGTTGATCGACATTTGAAAAAATTGTTTTATAATTGCTGTGGATTTATTAAATCTGTTTTTCGTTCTGTATACACCTGATACTTGATAGATGTAGGCCAAACCTTAAAAACATGTAAATGTATCGTTGTTTATGGACGATAGCAATAATAATTGGACAACAATTGTGTTTATAATGAGAAACAGAATTCCTTTGTCCGTATCTGAAAAGATAATATGAAGATCATACATAATTCAAAACAAATTAGCTACCTACATACAAGTCCTAGTTTGCGTTTCGTCTGTCAATAATTTCAACTAACAATTCACAATAAATCAGCAGAGCGAAGCTTTGTAATCTGAAGTTCCTTTAATAATTTACCTTGGACACACTTAAAGTTTCAAACAAATCCCCCTAAACGCCGAATGTTTCACGTCCTGTGACAGCTTCCATATGTCTCCTGATTAAATAATATATCTGCCATCGCGTTTTGTATATTTTGTTTACCCTCTCGGTTTCTTCTATAAAGATCGCCGTGGGAATACCAGGAGGACAGAAGCGATGCGAGGTGTTGACATCTCATTTGACACGAAAAATCCTGCCAACATTTGTATTCCGGCCGCTTTCAACTCTATTCGAGACATTCACGTGCGTCATCTCGACTTTACTTTGCAGAGTATCTTCGTTCGCGCTTCATCAACTGTGATTTTTTTAATGATATTATACATTACGTTGTATTTATTATACATCTGAAATTGAATTTGAACTTTGCGAAATGAAACAATATTTTTTAATTATTTAGTGATAATACACTACAAAATAATAACAATAATATTTATTCCCAGTGGGTTTAAAACTCATTTCGGGAAAGACAACATTAATAAAATTAAAAAAAAAATTACGTAAGAAAACAAATTTAAAGGGGAGTTGAATAAAACAGACCAGACAGACTTAACACAGTTAAAGAAAGTGAAAGTTCATATTTGAATTCTACAGACTATACCAGGAATTTTTTGCATAGAATGAATGTTCTGGTACCGATACCTTACCGACCGATTTTTTTTCAATTGAAAGAAGAATTCAATCACTTCAAAGTAGAATAATTACAACCGCTGCTTGTCGGCGGTACTATGGAACTCCATTTAGAGAAGCTTGTGAGGCTAAATAGTCATTGCATGCGACGTTTCTCATCATGTCGATAGTGACAGCTCCATCAAGTGCTTTCTAAGAAATAAAACGCTGACTCTGAAATTTTATCAATTCCGTGGATATCGTAAGTTTCGATATTTCTTACCAGGTTCATGCAAAATATAAGCCATTTTCTTCACATAAATTTAATTCAACAGATGGACTGTATTACTGGAAGCGTTTCACAACTTGGGCTAGTTGTAATCTCGCACACTACTCGTGTATTTCTTGAATATAGTATACTTGCTGATGTCTTCTTTCTCCAAGCAACGAAATCGATACATGTGCCCGGAGCCAAGAAGCAAGAGTGTGGGTGAAGAATGTTTAGTTTGGCTCATCGGCCGATATCACCACTCACCACCGGTTGATCTTAATTGAGACGCACGTTCCGATATTTCCCAACGTAAACACCACTTTGTGAGAAGATTACTAGAATAATAAACACCCTACAACTTTTGAAAGTTTATTTTTTTAAACGTTCACAGCTTGCATTCAACTTTTAAATTGATCACACGGTATTTTTTATGTGATACCGCAAGAGTTCAACTAACTGCATTTTCTAATTGTAAATGTTTTGAGGCTAAAAGAAGAGAAGAGAGGGTTAATGGGAAGATTATGATATACCTACACCGACCTGGCTGCTCTACCTGCGGGGATTTTGGAAAACAGCCGATTTAGCTTAAGAATCACAATATTAGCTAGATTTATGGAATATTTTATGAAAACCATCAAATCAAACTAGATCAAAAAAATAGAATGGTTACTTTAAAAAAAAGTTTCGATCGTCAGCCACTGTATCCGGTGATGAGTACCTATGTTGCGAGCGTCCTACATCGCCCTTGGGGTGGTTTTGCACAAAAACGGCTCTATACAAATCATCCAAATATTATTATTGATGTAAGCGTTTTGAAGACCAATTAAAAGTAGCTGAAATCTATAATAGGCTATTATTTATCTACTACCTACCTACCACAGCGTCCTCGGGGTGACTTTTCACGAAAACGGCGCTATATAAATTAGCCAAATATTATTATTACCTACGTCCAAGTACCCGATCAAAGATCGAGTGACATGTAGGTATTGTAGGTACTCGGGTCTCGGGCTTTCCAAAAAAAAACGATTATGCTCTAGAAATGCTGATTGTTACTACTTAGAGTTTCTAGTTACCTTTCCAAAAACAAGCAGGCCCTTTACGAAATTGAGAATAATTTTATTCTCCGCCAAATAGCAGGTAAGTTGGGTTGCTCATTCTGAATGGCTCTTATGACATCGCTATGGGTCTGATCGAACTAATGCCGAAATCTGCTCGACAAGCGAACGGCATGAATAATAATGAAATTAATAATGTAATTAATTATATTGTTGTTCGCGGTCTTGTGAGTGAGTGGAGCAAATTGTTTGCAGCAAAGTTGTTGTTATTATTGAATTTATTGGCATGCCTCGCTGTATAGATAATGATCGTTCTACCTTAGATATTAGCTACACCTACATCGATGTTTTCAAATCTCCATTCTTTCACCGTTTGATTCAAATTTCAAGTCATCAAGCATACCAAGTTATGGGTACTATTTCAGTTATGGATCTGTCTGTTAGTAATTATAACTCTGGTTGAATGAACTCGGATTTGTTGTAAATTTATGCATCATTTTCAAAATTGGAGTAAAGAATTTAGACAAGCGATAAAGTACCTGCTTCTAATTTATATAATATTTTAACAGAAAAATTGGAAATGATGTGTCAAGAATTCTGACAAGCGATAAAGTACCCACCTACCTATAATATAATATTTTTTATCCATAAAATTCTTATAATTCTATATTTGAAATGTGTATTTGTAAACTTGAAAAGTAAAGTCAGGTTTCCAGATTTTCTAAGGATCTGCGCTTTTATTGTTTTGTTGTTCAGTTTTGCCATGTGTCATGTGTGCATTCTATTTATTGTTCAATTCACAATCCTCTTCCAGCATTTATTTAGGTAGTTCTGATGATTTACTCCTACATTCGAGATTCAACTAAGCACAGTTCATTCAATAGTCAGTAATAGTCCGCTTCGTATCGGAGCATCAGCCTACCACAGGCAGAATTACAAATAAGGGTGTTACCAATGTTACCAACCAAGCATTTGCCACATAATTTCGCGAAAAGCTAATGCAATGCATCCCAGTCAACAATCATTCATTTTTTGTTTGCCTTGTCTCGTTTTTCAATATTCCATTTTTGCCTGTAACGGCGGGATGGTGTATGTTTAGTAAGGAACCGGGCTAATTCCCTTCTGTTTGTTATTGTCAACATATCCTTTGTCTATTGTCCGTTCATGCTGAATTCCTGCTAAACGGTAGTTGGGTTCAATTATTACATCATAATACTTCATCTTTCGGTAAATAACTCTTATTCTTTAATCATTTGATATTTTGATAAGCTGATATTTTCGATTTAAATTTTGACACATTCAAAGCCAAATTACTTCAGCACATTTTAGTTAATCTAAATAACGAGTAATACTAATGTACACATATGTGTAAGTATACTATAATTATTGCGAAATTCGTGAAGCTGAAAGTATCTACGTAAAAAACAAAAAAAATACAAATTTCGGAATTAACATAACTAATTATAGTAAAGGTAGGTATTTTATCGCTTTCTGAATTATTGACAAATCAGTTCCAATTTTGAAAACGACAATTAAAATATTATATTAATATACTAGGAAGGTATCGCCTGTCTGTTTTCTTGACACAATCATTTCGTAATGAATGACTCAATTGAAAACAAATCCAAGTTCCTTGAGCCGGATTTATCACTCACACACAAACCCACTACCAAAATTGACATGTTTGCGTTTTTATTTATTTTTTTAAAAATTAATTTAAAAAAAATATACACATTTCACTTTCTTAACTTAAAAGTACACATTGAAAATAAATATCTAAATATTATTGTTTATTACATAATTTACAGAAGCACATTTTAATCTTGCTCGCTGATCTTATGAGCAAACCGTTTTTTTTCTTTAATATATTCACTCTATTTACTGATTACTAACATGTAATTACACCTTACTTAGTTTAAGGCGATGCACCACGTCGTATAACATTTGAAATCGGACCGCTAACAACAACACTCCTTATGTAGATAGCGATAAGAGGAAGATACAAGCCAAATATGTGTATATTCTTGGTATACCTTATATAGTAGGTGATAGGCATTACAATCGCTTGACAAACGGCGTCTAGAAACGTTCGATTTCAAGCACAAAACTGTTTTTATTTATTTTGTTAATAATTTTTTATGAAAGTAAAAAAGTTGATCAAGTGAAACTGTCACAGATAATCTTAGCTATAATACTGTATTTTTTAAAAGTTGTTTCCTTTATGCGTTCATACATTTCTATTGAAAAAAAAAATTGTAGTAGTTTACATTTATATTTTTTATCGAGTATTTTTTTTTATTACTTGTATTCTACTCAATCGAAACGATAGGAAAACCTTCAATTAGTCTAAAGCATTTTTTTTATTCATAATGTACACACATTCGTTATAAAGATTAATCAAAATAGTGATTTGGCATTAAGCTTCGCCATAAGGTTTAAATTCCCGCTAACCAAATGCCTGTTTTTTATTTAGGCAAGAAAAAAACATCAAATTTATCTTGCGAAGTTTAGTCACAAAGGACTTAATTTGCCACATTATACAATAAAGCCATACCCGAAAATGGGTTCGTAAATAGAATATTTTGAACTAATGCAGTTTTCATAGACCTGATACATTATTTTTTCTGGAGTTTTCAGAAAGTTTCCAGTAATACCAATTTAAAAAGTTAAGCAAAGTGTTCTCCTTCTTTTTAAAAGCGTATTAATTCGGTTCGTTAATCACCGTGGATTCTGATTTTGTTACTCAGAAGGGTAAATACCAATCTCACGCTACCATAAATAACTACGCTCCATGTTGTAGCGATATTGCTCAACTAATTTAATCAATGTACTTGAAGATACTTGTTCGTGATAATACGGGTAGGTACTACACGTAAGCAATTGATTACTGATATTAGTATTTTAACCCCTAAAGTCAGTTCCCCACGAGGACAACCTGTAAGCAGGTTGCCGGCACGCAGGTAGCGAGCAGACACTGCTAAGCAGGTCGCATTAATTGGTACCTACACTATTCGGTAGAAGGAATGGCAGAAAGCAGCATACAGCCAGCGAGCTGTGTTATCGATCGTAACGCCTTTGGCACTCGGCTATAATTAATTTCAACTACCGTGTTGCAATCTCGCTTACTACATATATATTATTAGATACCTACATTACGGACATTTGGGAAGTATGTTTACGAGAGATGGAAATGGTGATGGCGATATTGAAAGAAGAAATGCAGTTAACTCCAATAATGGAGGACTGAACGCGGTTGGCGCTAACAAGCAATGGAGTGCTGATACCTATCCTGATGTATGGCAATGAGGCATGGAATCGGCAGAGGAAGGATTAAAGTACATTGAATGCGGTGGAAATGAGATCCCTGAGTCGTATGTGTAATGAAACCATATTTATCGCAAATAATGCAATGCACGCAAAGCGAATGAACGAAGAAAGGAGTATAAGGAGAATATTATAACGCAAATGTAAATGAAAGAAGAAGTCGGGGACACCCAAGGAAGACATGGCACGATTAAGTGAACCAAATACTCACTCGAGTCAGGCCATGTAAAGAGTCAGAATAACAGAAGAGTGTGTATGAGACGATGAAAGAATGTGAATGAGGTAAGAAGTGTGTACCAAGACCGAGTTGTTTGGCGGTCCGTCCTCTCTGCCTACCCTTGCCGGCAAAATGCGTGATGGTTAGTTAGTTAGTTGCATACCTACATAGTTCTACTGTGTCGTGAATAACATGCTGGCTTGGAAAAAGTTCAGACACTCAAAATTTTATGTTTTATACTTTTGGTCTTTCTTTCTTTTTTTTAAATTTCCAGGAACAAATGACCTCAGATTATTTAAATTCCTTTTACTACCGTCATAATAAGTGGAAAATGTTGCTTGAATAATAACGGAGGACTTAGTTACTCAGAGGATTAAACCCGTGAAACCAGAGTGGATATCAGACGCTTCGTACAGCTCGACTATCTAACTTTTTTTCTTCTTGCCCACTTTTAAACTACATATTTCTTCAGCGCCTCGTGGCTAGAAAACCTTTTTTATTGTCATTCATTCATGATGTACGAATATACCCAACACCTAACACTGTCTGTACTTCTGTACCACGGAAAATAAACAAATTTTAAAGCTGATACATTGCTTAAGGGTAGGTAAATAACCATTCAACTGAACATGAATTTCAGAATCCTTAGGTCGGTTGGTTAAAATCGGTGTTGGCAGTGTTCAGCCTACCTACCTGGTACTGGGTGGCTGGTGGTACCTGTGTTGGTGCAGCTCTGCACTTGCCTTACAACTCTGAGCGCTCAGTATCGGCGGATTCCGATCTCAGGACGGCGCTAATTGGCTCAGACCTGTGCCACAAATTCTCAATGCATTCATAGCGCTGCTCTGTACCCACCACCATCCTCACACCTTTCGTCATTCCCACTTCCCACCCTATCAGACCCGCCGTGTAGCAAGTATTGATAACAATTATTTTTTTTTTTTTTTTTTTTTTTTTTTTTTTTTTTTTTTTTTTTTTTTTTTTTTTTTTACAAGCAATAATTGTTCGCCTGAAACACTCATCCACATTGAAAAATCTCCTGATAAAAGATACATGACGCCAACGGGACTCGAACCCGTGTCCCTTCGATTTCCGGTCGACAGCTCTGACCACTGAGCTATGGCGGCTTATCATTGGCGTCATGTATCTTTTATCAGGAGATTTTTCAATGTGGATGAGTGTTTCAGGCGAACAATTATTGCTTGTAAAAAAAATAATTGTTACCCTTTGTGCTATGCATAAAAAATCTTGTCTTAAAAACATTAGTTTACCAAAAAATAATAAGTATTGATAATTTTATGAGAAGACCTATAAGCTAGGGGTGGGTTTCACTCTATCGCATTATTTGATAATCATAATTTCGATGAATAGCACCATTTTGAATTTTTGAAATTACATACGTGGAACGAGCTACCGGCATCAGTTTTTCCTCCTTCATTATTCGGATTATTCCGGGCATCTTCCAGACTCACTAATAAATCCATTCCTACAGCCCTAATAAAATGTATACATACGCGAATCGCCGAGCTGAACATCAACTTATGGGAAAGGAACGAAGCAAGCGCAAATTGCGCGAAAGGACGCTTGCAGGTGCTTCGGTCATTTCTCGTAATTCGTGGCTCTGCTCGCTTTTCGGTTCGCAAATGTATACATACTTCATAAACATGCCTCACAATGCTGCAATTCCCCTGCCTTCACACTGTACAGGTAGTGGCGCTCTTGTGTGTTGTCACATAAAATTAAAATAAATTAACTTCGAGCGATGGTTTGACATTTAAAAAAAAAATGGTTTTATTTTTCCTTGCATTGTTCCAACTCCACACCACGAGACCTAAACAAGCGACATCATCAGAACATCACATTTAGATGTTTAATTTCATGGTTAAATCAGGTTCTTCCAATAAAAATAAATAAATCAATATTTTCAACTGTATCACGTTTCTCTGACAAGTAGCTACTGCGCCCTGAGCTATCTACCTTATCTGGTACTTGTCAATTTACTTCCTTTGCTAGAGCTCAGCTTTGGTGCTGGCGATCCTTTGTTCATTACTTATTTTTTGTTTAAACTCCTATGCCAGGTACTTGGCACGAATTTGATTTCATCAAGAGCGGGTCTTCGTGAGTCATCCCTTTTTTATATTCCTCGCAGACGTTCATCGACTTGGCAACGGGAAGGGCCGAAGTCTTCAGTATACTACCTTGAGTTTATGTCTCGACACATTGCGATGTCCCGTTCAAAATACCAGACACGTGGCAATCATTTTAAATTCATTCATCAATCACACTTCGCTAAACAATATTTTATTCCAAAAATACCGTCTCTTCACTGAATATTCTTTAATGCCTACCTACAATAGTTACTAACAGTAACAACAGAATCTTATTTTTTTAACTTACAATAGGTCAGATGAAGTTACAATATTATTAATTTATCGTTGAATTATTGGTTTTAATGAAAAACTAATTTTATCAAAATGTTGCAATACCTCAACGAAATTTACATATCAGTAAAAAATAAAAAATATGTCAATATGCTCAGTACAATAAAATCGGAAAAGAAAATAAAATAAGTGCATATTATTAATCGAATTCATTGAGCCATAGCTTTTTAATTTTTTACCGACTTTATGACCGGGTTAAATCTTCCCCATAGGAAAAACTAAACCCTTCCACACACTTTTCCAAAAATGATCATCTAGTCAATCCACATTATGCAAGTGCATTATATAAGCATAATAAATACAAAACAATACAAGAACAACACGTCAACTCACCAGAGATCAGATGAGAAAATAATTCACCGACTTCAGATATTTTCATATCAGAGGGTTCGGCTCGGTAGAACTCCTAACAGGGCCTATAAATCCTACTGATCCCTCAACATAAATATTTAAAAAATCTTTCGTAAAATGTTATTATTTATATATTTTGATGTATTTATGAAATATTTTCCATTTAACTGTGTTAAGTCTATCTGTAATAATAATCAAACAACCACAATATTTGAAATATATTAGTACACAATAATTAATAATAATCTTATAACATAAAATAACATGACATTTATATAGCGCAGTTTAGTGCCATTTTACTTCAAGTGCGCTTATAACCACACTATATAAATAATATTAGCACACAGTAAGTAATAATCTTATGAATATTAGTACATTAAGTATAAAAAAAAATTTAAAAAATTATAAAAAACAAAGATTGTTGCACATCTGCATGTACATTTTCTTTTTAAAAGAAGCTATGATTAAAATTAATTATCTTCACAGGGCCTGTGAAAAAGAATTGTGCATAAAATTAGTGCGAGAAGCAACTACATGAAATGGAGTATGGAATCTGGTGTTGTGTTTATTGGGTACTCGATAATTACACTAGGAAAAATTAAAAAATATTGAATATTGCTAATTTATTAAGGATCTCTTCAAATTATTCGTAATTCGGGTAATACCGTGATTGTAGGCCCTTAACAAATGAACTGATGGGTTCTTAATAAACTTTTAGTAAAATACTAATTTATTATTACGATGTCGGAACACGTGTTCATAATAATCCTAATATTTCCGCATTCGTCACTGTATATTATGAAGGCAAACGTAGGTGCACGAACACGTGTTCCAATATTTAAGGAATTTACTAAAATTGTTTAAGGAAACGGCCTGCAATCCCGTTTTCAACCGGATTATTAATGATTTGAAGAATTTTTTATTAAATTAGCAGTACTCTCCGTGTAATTTGACTGATTTCTATGGTCCAGTTATTTTATAGAATTCATAAAATTTCAGTTAATTCAAGTTCTGTTCATATTTCATTATGGACAGTTTCTTCACAGAACAGAACAGAACATGAATACTTTTGAACACAGAAATTGAAAATTACCTTTGAAATTTGATTTACAAGTTCTGTGGAGGTTCTATTCAAATTCTATGATTATATCGTTATTGGACAGTGACTTCACAAAACTTAAGATAACTTGAATAGAACCTTCACAGAACTTGAAAATCACCTTTGAAATTTGATGAATTCTTCAAATTATATGAAGCAACCCGTACTAAATTTCCGATAATGAGTTTAAATAATAATAAAATATGCTGAAAGTTGTGTTATTTCGTTCTTCTCCGAACCGGGTAACTTAGAAGTTTTCATTTCCTTTCTTGTCTGTGTTCGGCAGTTTGTTGGTAGTTGGTTCTACTGCCACTCGTACATAACGGTCGCTGCGTGGCCCGAACACTGATCAGGGGCCTAATTGCATTGCCAATTTCAAGCTTCATCTCATTGCAGAGGTCGGGGCCATTCAGCGGACGTGACCTCGGCTTGATTCCAAAGATATTGTCCGAAAAAACCAATTTCGGAGGCTGAAGAGGACGAAATTGAGAATTTTATGGAGTCAGAAGGTTAGATGAGGCTTTTGATAGAAAGAACTAAAAAACACTCCCGAGGGATGAATTCCATCATGCTAAATATAAAGAGTACAAGTGAAATCTTCGACTTCTGATCACATAGATTTCTCTAGAACTCCTAGTAACAAACATTCAGTCATTTTGCCAAATATTTTCTTCGTAGTTTTCCCCTCAACATCCAGTAAAAAAATGTCCTAGAGTTTGAAAAAATTGGATAAAGTTTTATTTTTACTTGTGGTGTAACCTGGCATTGGAAAAATAGTACATAATTAATAAAAGCTTACACATTAGTTCCACACAAGAGGCTCTGAAGAAAATTATTTCCTTCATTACCTATGTCATATTTTCTTTTTAAGTATATAAAAGATATAAAGTTCTGGGAAGGAAAACAGATATGAGGAGTGGCTAAGGATCAGTGTGTCCAGGAGTGACGGAGCTTTGAATTCATCCCTCGTCTCCCACTGCGGTGGCCGAGAGAGTCCTGCTGGAGAGGTCAAATATATTAGCCAAGCTACAACTTTCAATACAATTATTGGCACAGGAACTTTATAATGTATAATAAGTCCTCTTGGTTTGAAATTGTTGAATGCATTATTAAATAAGGTCCTGTGCAATATTTCGGCGCAAGTTTCTGCCGTCGAATATATAATATTATTATGATGCATTTAGAATCTCTTCTAACTCAAAAGAACTTCATGACAAAATGATTTGTCAAAAATTCAATTTATAGTTATATTACACTATAACAATGATCTTGACACTAATAACATGTGCATAAATTATAAGAAGCTTATAGAAATGTTGTTTGGTTGACATAAAATCTGTTTTAATAAGCGCGATTCTTGCATTTGTGCACACACGAAATATTATGTCCAATGTAGGGGTAAAGATTAATTTAATTCTATTGCCAAATGCTCCGAAGCATTGAAATGCACAGCGTACCGAGTACACACTGTACACAGTACCCTGACCGGTACAGGCTTTGTGTAATTGCCCTAAAATGCAATTAACAGGTGCAGGCAGGTGCCGAGCAGACTGTAACCCGGAGGCTCGAAGCTGGAGGTGTTTCCTCAAATCGTGGACCAAATTATTACAAGGTTAAGAATAGACATAATTTTTTTTACACTAGCTCCACACAGGAAGTCCTGAGGAAAAAATTCCCCTTAGGGCTTAAGTCATCTTTGGGGATGCCGTGTGGAGGGTATTTTTAGGGAAAGGAAGGAGAGATAGCTGGGAAGGAAAGAATATGAGGGGTGGGTAGGAATCTAAGGATTAGTACGGCCAGGAGTGACGAACGTATAAATCCATCCAATCCATCCAAAGGGTCTCCCTCAACCAGTCTCTCCTGATCCGGCCCACCACTCCGTAGATAGACCTATGGCAGGGGTGTTGATTATTCAATAAATGATTCCCGGGCGGCGGTACCCGTACCCGCCTCTAAAATTTTAATACCCGCCTCGCAAATTGCTCTAGTGTAGATAGATCTTGAAGGTTGACTGATGTCGGTAATGTATAGGTTTGCTCCTCCGTGTTCAAGACCGAGGTGGTCTAGCAGTTAGGTTTCTGGCAACAGATATTATGGGAGTTTGACAACAGAGATATTATGGAGCTGGGAGTTTTCCTCCTGGCCGTTCTACACGCTTGTTCATGATTATTTATTTATTTATTTATTCATTTTTGGGAAATCAACAGTTACATTTTTACAGATTGTACATAAGTAAAATAGCCAAAATAAAACCAATTACGGATTTCCTCCTTGTGACTTTACGTAAGACAGCATTAGAAGAAATAATTATATTTATGAGAAATGTGAAGTTATAATTATATAAAATAAAAGAATTGTATAAAATAATAGAACAAAATAATACAACAAAAATAAGAATGTTTAGACTAAATAAAGACACTGCGTTTTTTTGTGAAGAAGGTATTATTATTATCAAGAACCATTCTAAACAAACTGGCGCAGCCGGTAGGATATGTTTTCATAGGTTGAAGGATCAGTATAATGTCTTTTTGTTTGTAGTTTTATGTATTGAGTTTTCATTCGCACATATTTCATACCCACACTTTTCCACTTCTATGGCGTACCTACTGCATCATTTCAACATTTTTTTCTTAAATTGCTACTTTACTGTACTCTGTTCTGATAAGCAACCACATTTCATTCAATTTCTCGTGATAAAAATCTACATTTCCTAACTAGTCTCAAGTGAAACGATTTAAGATTTACAACAATTATTTTAATTGAATGGAAAATTTTGTAAACTAATTAAAAGTTAAACTCATCATGATTTCAAAATTAATTTAGCCTTTCTTTAAATAACTACATTTACAAATTATAATTTTCACGAAGTATTATAATATATTCTGAAATTATCTCGATATTTTGAAAATAATTTTAAAATACGAAAATTATAAATTAGCTTTTATAAATTAAATTTAGCTATCAGACTTCCGTCCAGAATATTGTCGAGGAGTGTCGCTGTGAGTGTCTTTAATAAAGGATCAATGTACAGCGGCGCAGCGGTCTTCTTAGCAGACTTAGTAAGTAAAAGTTCCTATAGTACTTGAGTTCTTTTGAAAAGACTATGCGCTGATGAAGAATAATGCTTTATTTTTTTCTTACACTAAGTTTGCTAAGTTGTCTACATTCTACATCATAAGTTCGGGAAACAATATGAATATTAATGACTGAAATAATTTCATTATAATTCTTGGCAGCAGAGTTGGGATATTAGTTCATTTTCAACGTATAATTAATCCTTCCACATAAAAGTTGTTTTGTTTGTATAAATTATTCACGCTTACTTTTGTACTTCATGAATATTGTAAAATTAATTTCACGCGAGGATGGCCAATGAATTATTTTCATTGCAAATTTTATTCGACGAAAAAATGTAACTTTATCAGGTACTTATATAACGCATATACTTACATATACAGGGTATTCCAATAAGAGGTGTTATTTTGAATAGACCGCTATTTCGGTAGATGTTACTTTTGAAGCTGTCATTTTTTGACATTTGACAAGTAGAAACTACGCCATCAATAAAAATGGAATTATACACGCTTCATTGAAATTATTAAAATTCACTAGAGTGAATCAAATGAAAATCATCTTGAGTGATGCGGCCCATTTCCACCTCGGTGGCTTCCTCAACAAGCAAAGTTGTTGCATCTGGGGCTCGGAAAACCCAAAAGTTATTGTTGAAAAGCCTCTAAATTTCGCCAATAAACAATTAGATAATGTTAATTTAAGTGTTAATCTTAAGTGACCTACCAGGTAAGTATTGTACTGTATATTTTCTCCATAAATAGTTAAGTACTAACATAGATCACTGTAGAAATGTATTATAAGTTTGTACAGCGCCCTTGAGGTGTTTTTGCATAAAAACGGCGCTATACAAGTCAAGTATTATTATTATTATTATTACTGAATTTAAAGTTGATGTTCTTTACACCAATAGAACGTCGTCATTACGCCTTCATTTTTACCTCATATGGGTGTTTAAAATTATAGACTTAAATGTCTTGTATTTCGCGGTAGGGAAAATTTTGTTACCTAAAAACCTTACTTGCTTATATAATACTCTCCACAGAATGAAGAAAAAAAAATCGAAAAGGTCCGTCTCGTATTTATCGATACTGTAACGCTGTTACAGAAAAAAACTGACTTCCATCACACCATTTCGCTGCTGGTCTAGGCAGAGAGGATAGAACACCAGATATACACTGATATTGTATGATATTATGTTGATATTACAGTACTTTTTCACATTCACGCGTTGATGATCTTTCATAAATCAATCCACGTTAAGAAGACAACTGTAAATTTTATTTAAAATTGATTTAGAGCACACGCTACCGGACCCATTTGAAAAACACATTGTAATAGTGCTCAGTGCCCAATGAGAAATAGGGCTCAGTGCCACCTGCTGCGGTGAGCATAAAGTACTGTAACCCTCACTGAACAGACAGTACTGGTGCAGTTGTGGGCCTGTAGCGGGTACTGGCTACAGTGTGCAGTTGTCAGTAGTCAGTGCAGTCAGTGGAGCCTCCTTATCCGTCTGCCTATTCAGGTGTCAGTGGGCCGTCCACCCTGGTCTGCCTGCTCTTTCCTGGCCCGTCCTGAATGTCTTGTCAAGGAAGACCGGATCGTGGCAGGACTATCCGCTTCCTGATTGTTCAAAATAGTCACAAAGTACGGCGATCGTTTTATTTCGAGTTTTTCTCAACTTTTCTGTATAGTATAAAACACATAAACTTATAAACGCTTGTGTCGAATATTTTCATGAAAAAAATATTTAGTGATTCCCAATCTGAAACAGAAAAAAGATACGGTGGATGCGACCGTATCTTTTTGATTTTTATGTTTCAATTTTTTTTCAATGTTTGAGAATCGCCAATATTGTCTTCAATGATTAAATTATTTATCATTAAAGACAAAATTAGCGATTATATAAAGAAATATTTAAAAAATATAATTGTCATCACATCACAGATGTAGCATGTGTGTTATTGACTTGACCGTTCTGAAAATTTGTTTGTAAGTTCCGTTTCCGTTCCAAGATGGTGACCATTTTAATTGTTCAGTAAATTTTTTTTTTTCAAATGTGGAATCTTCGTGTTTGTTTGAACTTTCATATTCCATCTTTTTTCAATATTATACTATATGTCTAAGGCAAGTTTACAAAAAGAATTTTCATTGAGATAGTGACATTTTTTTATTCAAATTGCATAATTCTTTATTTACATAAACTATATGGTTTATAATTAAGCAGGTAAAGTGAGTCTTATTATTTGGGAGAAAATTTTGTTTTTGATTTAATAAATAAGAAAAATTACAAACATGGTATTAAATATGCACTCGAATGAAGAGGAGAAATAATATTAAGAAACCATTATAATTTTTTAGCGTTTCTCTTGAACAACTTTGGTTTGTTGGATTAATGTTATTGTTTGTTGAATTAATGTTATTTTTTTGATAAAATGTAATTCACACAGAAATATAAATTATTTTACTAATTTATACGTGCACCATAATATATTATTATTCTGTGGGACCGACATATTTAAAAAAATAACAGTACATGATTTATGAACGCAGTTGGCGCTTAAAAAAAATGTCCAAAGAAGCGAAGTTAAAAGTCCACAATGGAGTGCTGGTACCTACCCTGATGTATGGAAGTGAGGCATGGAACTGGCAGAGAAAGGATGAAAGTAGATTGAATGCTGTAGGAATGAGATGGTAATACCATGTATGATCGTGTGAGGAATGTGGAGATCTGCAATCTTAGAATATTTATTTTATGCGGGAATGTTTTTATCTTTAATGTAGTTTAAATGTAATTTCAATGAATACAGATTTCACAGACAAATCTAGGAAGGTACTAGGTAGCTACGTAACCGCCGCCCCGGTAACCATTCATTTGATAACCAACACCTCTGCCATAGGTTACCCCGACTGGTTTGCTACGTTTTGTGACTCAGCAGGGATGCCCGGGTTCGTGGGAAGTAGAAAATCTTTTTACCCCTCCAGCCTTGCACCATACAGGGAGGGGTGAATTCAAACGTCCATCACTCCTGGACACACAGATCCCCAGGTTTTTACCCTCCCCTCATACTTTTTTCCTTCCCAGATATTTAACTCCTTCCTTTCCTTAAAAAAAACTCCACACATAGCATCCCCAAAGATGACATAGGTCCTGCGGGAAATTACACAAAAAAGTAATACACAAAATGAGTGTTTATTTTTATTTATGCCAACAAAATATAACTAGGTACCTACGATACTCAAAATACTACGATACGATATAAAACTCAAGTATAATTCTTATTTGGTTACTCCATATACTCGAAATAAAATTTGAAAATGAAGGAATATTTAAATGAAAATGTGTGTTTACATCCCAAACAACAGAAGTCATGATATCTTTTGTAGACATCCTTCTCGGAGTATAATAATTTCGGCATTTTAGCCTGCAGCATTTATTACGTTCACTCCTGTTACAGTGTTCATGCAAGCGTGCTATTGCTATTACACTATTACATACCTACCCTTGTACATTTTGAATAATGCTTTAGATCTCTCGTGAGAGCACACATACACTAATACTCTAATGCGCATATGTTATGATACGTGTACTTATTACAGGATATTATGCGCAATGTGAGTACTTATTTCCTGTCCCGCGAAGGTTAGCGACTTTAATGCAACTTCTGTGGAAACATATTTCTTGGCCTGACATGTTGGATTGTTGCTGCGCTACCATTTTCTTGAGCGACAATTATGCTAATCTCTTAATCTCTTGAGGACGTTATGAGTTATTTATGACAAATGCAGCTTATTTCTAATTCTGTTTGCAATGGGATTCATTTAATTGCGTGTGGCGTGCTTTTTGCTCGTTTATTTGGCGTTTAAGTTGAGACATCGCGGTGTTGTTAATATAGAGCTTTAAAAACATACAACCACTTTTACATGCCGTTTGGGATTATCGTCTGGTACGCGTGGATGTTGATTGTAATCTCTTTTGGTACGCGATCGATAAACTAATATTTATTTATTAACTCCCTGTTGGGTATTTACAATAAGATTATGAATTAAACTAAAAAGAACAGAAATTTAAGTTAACGTAATTATTTAAAATAACAACAGTATAACATAAATAAAAACAATTAAAAATAAAGCTATGTTAACAAACACTTGTTATATTAATAACATGCTAACTGAAGAACCCATGAAATTAAAAAACTAAAAAACATAAAAATTAAAAAATATTACGAATACTTTCTTTAGCATATGCATAGATTATGATAACTCGTTATAGACATTTATTAATTCATTGCCAAGTCTATGAATCCTCTCCATGACAGAATTCAACACAAAGTTATTGTTGTGATACCGTATGTTACATCTAGTATGCTTAGGAGGTATATGTAATGACAACAAATTAATAGAATCAGGCAATTCAACCGTGAATTTTATAGAGCTTCTTTTATTGTTTACATTTTATACAATAAAAGATTTATAAAATATTTTTCGCGTTTCAGATAATTTCAATAAATTGAGAAAAACTAAACTACTTAACTAACTCACCATTATGCCGTTTCCCGGCAGTGGTAGACAGAGAGGATGGACCGCCAAACAACTCGGTCTTGACATACACTCCTTGCCTCATTCACATTCATACATACTCTTCTATTATTCTGACTCTTGACATTGCACGACTCAAGTATCTGCTTCACTTGATCGTGCCATGTCTTGCTCGGGCGTCCCCGACTTCTGCCACCATTCACATCTGCGTCATATATTCTCTCTTAAAATTATCCTGTCCTATCCCTATCTTAAAATTGAGTATTTATTTTATTTATTACATTAGATTAGATACATGTATAGGTATAGCAAAAATGACAAGATAATAATTTCAAGAACTGTATAAGTATAGGTATTAAAAATAAGTAAGTGTTATTATGAATTGTAGGTCGATATTAGTTCCTAGCTAGACAGATTGCCCGCTCTATAGTATACTTCGTATCATTGATTTCATTTGTAGGAATACCAGTTTGAATATACTCCATTTAATTTAAAATTAAACAATAACTTTGCTAACATTACTTTTATTTGTTATTCCCTTTGCCGACCAGGTTTTTTTTTTTGGTCATTTTGTATGAAGCTTCTTGCATACATCGCTAAACCGTCATACAAAATGTAGCGAAACAATTGCCGCTGGACATGCGGCATGCGACGCGAAGATGACACGAAGAGAATCGAAAATATCCGAAGATTTCCCATTAAAGGGCTGCAGCGAATTAATTATTCTAGGCCTGCTTGAACAAGATATTAATAATATTTCTCTTGTAAAATGCAATCATAAGGCAACGGGCCAGCTATGCGTCTAATTTAAGTGAAATATTATTATCTTGACGTTGACGTTATTAGTTTTGGGTTTGTTTTACAGTTAAAAATCAACCTTTTTCTGTGTCTTTTTTTCACTTATTGCAAACTTCATACCAAAGATCATTAGATATATAATTACTCTGGTATCTCTGTTGTTATGTAATTATAAAAATCTTTTCCCTCCCTAAACACGAGAATTTCTCAATTAGGGAGGTATTATTACCACTAGTATTATATATTATATAATATACTCGTATATTGGTTAATTATGTATTATATGTATATTGGTCAATAAAAATATATTATTATGCAGAAAAAAAAATATATATATTCATATTGCGCATGTACGGGCGCAAACACATAATTCATCTAAAGCATAATTTTCGAAAGGTGTTTTTTTTCCTAAAATAGTTAAATTAGCGCAATCTATGAAAGAGCAGATTATGCATTATTTCATGACAGATTATGCATCATTATGTTTCGAACTAGATCCACAGCACAGTATTTTGCAGATTTTTTTTAGACCAATGGTACACAATCTTTTTACACAGTGTTCCACCAAAACTTCCTAGATCTGTGATCAGTGACTAGGAGGTTTTGGTTCAACGTTCTTACCGACAAAGTTTTTACACAGTGTTTCACCAAAACTTCCTAGATCTGTGATCTGTGACTAGGAGGTTTTGGTTCAACGCTCTTACCGACAAACTTTTTACACAGTGTTCCACCAAAACTTCCTCGATCTGTGATCTGTGACTAGGAGGTTTTGGTTCAACGCTCTTACCGACAAACTTTTTACACTGTGTTCCACCAAAACTTCCTAGATCTGTGATCTGTGACCAGGAGGTTTTGGTTCAACGCTCTTACCGACAAACTTTTTACACAGTGTTCCACCAAAACTTCCTAGATCTGTGATCTGTGACTAGGAGGTTTTGGTTCAACGCTCTTACCGAAAAACTTTTTACACAGTGTTCCACCAAAACTTCCTAGATCTGTGATCTGTGACCAGGAGGTTTTGGTTCAACGCTTTTACCGACAAACTTTTGGAGGAGATTAATTATTCATGAAAATGTAGAGATTTTTTTTCATTAGTGACCGATTAAAAAAAAGTTTTGTGCGTTTTTGTACAAACACATTTTTATAATAATTATTTATCCGCGCTCGGTCAGCTGTTCTCTTGTTCTGTTGATAATAAATTACATTGTTTTTGAAAAAATAAAATAAATAAATAAATAAAATTGAATGAAAATCTTTTTAAACTTGACGTGATAATCAATGTAGAGTATATAATAAAAATAAAAGTGTCGAAGAATTGATCTTCTCTATAAATAAGTAAGATACCCACACTTATATAAATAATATACTTATAACGTTTTTGATGAATTGCTCGGTGAACCACTAAACATTTAAGGCACCGGCCGCGCCTGGTCACCACACTTTTTTCTGAAAAAAATCTCAAATTGAGGTCGGAACCTTTGGTTTCATAGAAGTGTACTTCTTAAGTCGTCTGTGTTTAACTTCTGGATTTGAATATAAAGCATGATATTTTCTCTTTCTAACGCCGTAAGGTAGACACAACGGTTTCAATGAGACCATACGAACTGTTCCCTAAAGCGAACAAATTATCCGGAGAAGTTAGATAGCTTTTTTAAAAATAGCGAAATCATTTTACATTACAATCATTTTGCCTAATGCTGTAATCGATTGAGTGTGTAGGGGTGTATGAACATTAGACACATGTACATGAGCGTGGAGTGACAGCTGTGATATAAATACAACTGAAATGCCACTTATCCACCTTTCCAGTGAAAAATGTACAATTGCCGCAAATAGCCATAAATATGCGCCACATTTCCGCCGTAATAGTCATTTCGCATGCAGAAAAAAATCACTCTTAACGCTGGGCAATAAATTGACCGATAGCATCAATCCCGCTGCGCAATGCATTTACCATTTACCAACTCCGCGACCAACACATATCTCAGTGCGGCTTAATGCATTGAGCTGTCAGTCAATTGCGTCGATTCTCTCTTCGGGAATTTACATGAATCCTCGTGGTTCAACAGCGGGACCAGGAACGAGGTTGCTGAATACTGGCTACTCAGGACGTAGGATGTCTGGAGGAAGCAGAGGCAAATTACATTTACAAAAATCACTGTAAATTATGTCCTATTTCAACACCGGTTTATCTTTTTTATTCACTATTTATATACCTATTTTTTATAAATTGATTTCTGTTTCTTAAATTTTACGGAATCCAATAGTCGTGGAATTTATTCCGGGGTAGGGAATGAAAAGAGGGTGCAGGAAGTGGAGGAAAGGAATTATGTGGGAAACCGAAAGGTGGGGAATTAACTGGTTTTTCAGATCTATTCATAACTTACACTAACAGTACGGTACACTATGATATTATGTTCAACATTAAGAGTGGTTTGGTATTTTTAAGTGTAACTTCTGACACGGTAACATCAGTCTCCCAACTCAATTAGGGGTGGAAAAGACCTGTGACTGAGCTGCTGAAGGCTGTTGATTGGCAAAGCTTTTAATTTTCATGTTATTGTAACAATATGTGACACGACTAGGAATAACTCTAGACATATTCTTCATAATTTTTTTAAAGGTTTAAGGGTTTCCTGCAAAACCCTCATTCACCCCTGGACACATTACATAAAGTTAAAGAGGTAAATACCTCGCTACTGGCTACTGTTCCGCATCATGTTTCGGCAGATGCGCCGACTCCTGGCAGTCTGACAGTCATCGACTTAGCTGCAGATCATTGGCAGGCAGTTGACAGGATTTCGGCGCAGTGAACAACGTGCATATGGAAATGAGCAAGCTTTTAGTTTCGCGGAAGCCTTCAATGGGAATTGAATTTCCATGTGAATTTAAATAATGCAAATAGGGTACCTTATTAAGTTTAATCCAGAATCGTTTTTAAACCTGTGTTAACTTATTATCGGCCTACATTGTCACATGTTATTTATGTAATAATTTTTCTTATATATCCTAACGTTGTCCTACCTAACCTCACTAATCTAATCCTCCCTGAAAACCCTAAACTTGGCAAGGACAGAAATATTCAAGTAAAAAATATATTTGCTATCCTTGGTTTTCTATATTTGGCATTTATTTGAAATTTATTTTAGAAAATAAGAAAAATTTCGTTGTAAGTAGATTTTCCAGATTGTATTTTGTTTTCTTTACATTGGTGAATATTGTTTCCCGATAAATAAATGCGTTAGAGAAAAAAATATCAAGGAAATAAGAAAGAAGGATTAACGAGCAGTTTTAGAAAGTGTATCTTTAAAGGTACAAAATCAAGTTAACCTAACCTAACCTAACTTCTAACCTTTTTATGGTATTTCCGGATAATACATAAAAATTTAACAAGTATCACAAAATGCTACAAGTTTACTTTAAAATTTAATAACGAAATACCTTAGAAACATTGGCTTGTCCAAATTTCATGTTTTTATGAAGGCATTCAAAATAACATTCAAACATTTATGTTTAGTATGAGCTGTCGGCGCAATCATTTAAAATGTATATAGTATATTATTGAACTTTCGTTCGTTTAAATTAATATCGTCTCGTTTCAGGTTTCAGGTATAAACGTTACTACAATATACCGTTTTAATTGTAAATACATTAACTTTATCTTGAAACATTATATATTTCGTGATTTACTTCTTTTCTCACGAACACGATTAGGTTAAAGTGGGCGTTTAGCGCAGTCACACACATCAGAATATAAAGAATATGGATAGATCAAGAAACGAATTTCGGTTATGTTTTGCGTACTTCCTGCTTTGAATTTAAGTGTAATTTTCAAAATTGAAATTGTTTTTTCTGGAAGAATTTTGACAAGCGTTAAAGGACATACCTACGGAATTTTTTAACAGAAAATTATTTTATTGACATTTTCAAAATAGGAAATGATTTGTCAAGAATTCAGACTGTCCCGTGATTTATCAAGGGTCTGCGCTAGTAGATAATAATAATTATCATGACTAATTAATTTATATAGCGCCGTTATTGTGCAAACTAACTTCAAGGGTTCCATACCAAAGTCTAAATAAAATACCCTTTCTCTATTCAACGGTATAGAGAAATTAAAGTGAATTTTGTGTTTTGTTTTACAAATTGTTCTTGAAAAAAAGTATAAATAACGTTTTTCCATTTGATTTTAGTGCTAAAATCAGTTATGTTATTCGCACAATGAGATTAAAAATAAATATCTCTCCGCAATAATTGGTCTTTATCTACTTTGTATTTGTGTCCGTTTTTCATAGGTTTTACTAGTCCGATCATTAAGCAGGCTTTCACCTTTTCCTTTAAAGCCTTCAATTGCTACTCAAAAGACAAATTACCCTGTCAGTTAAATTAATCTCACTTGATAGTTGAAAATTCACGTAAATACCATTAGACGAAATTTTTATTTAATTTTCTGTTTGACATTCAGTAAGCGAGCTACGCTAAAATCTATACATTTATTTTCTTTGTTATAAAAATATTATTTTTTGGGCATTTTTGTGTGAACAGCTTAAGAACCAGTTATTTTTATTGCTTTATAAATAATATCACTAGCGTGTCCCAACTGCTCCCAAACATCTGGAGCCAGTCAGACTATTGCATCTCCAAATAGAGTATATTGTGAGGTTGAATTTAGTGGGAGAGTAAGGAGATGGGGCAGTGTTGGGTGGAGAAATACCTGGCTATTCAGATCTGGCCTCCAAAGACGGCTACTGCCATTCAAGCAACTTTCTCTTATCATCTGAATGGTGGTCTTTCGCTGGGCGATAATGAGAGTATCTTGGATTCTGGAACTTGCCGCAAATAAGCTATATATTATTTTAAATTAAGTTACTGTAAAAAAAAATAATTAAATTTACGTTACTGTTATTTGAATACGCAACCTGCGACCGCGGAATGGAAGTCCAGAACCCTACCCTACGACCACGAAAGCACACAATATATCGCTACAGTTTGACACCTTTAACTTTGCAAACAGTGTTGCCAGTGAAATTTTTTATTACATTCCCCAGTTGAGGATTATTATGAGTTTGAAAGGGATGTGGTTGTGGTGGTGATTGAGATGTGGAAAAAAAATTAATATAAGTTTTATATCCCGTGATTTTTCGCGTCTCTGCGCTCGTTAGGTACTCGTACTATTTTTGTGGTTTGAATTATTTTTTTTATGTTTTTGTAATTTGTTAGGTAGGTACCTATTATATATGGTCTATTTTCAAATTGAGCAACAAGTTCTCATACAATTTGCCATAAAATTACTAAGCCATAGGCCGTAACTGGCCATAACTCTTCATTTAACGGAAAGATTCCGACGCTCAACACATTTGAAATGAATTCACAATCTCGACACTTTGCAGGAAGTTTTCTCAGATAAGATACTACGGCATATTCGATCTGCGTTATATTTTCTATTTACCCACAGTTACACTGCGCAACAAGTCCGCTAAATTCCCTTTTCACGGAAAGCAATATTTCCTAATTAGCGATATCGCCAAGTACAAAATTCATCAGATTCGAATTCTATTTGGAACGAAAAATGGCGATTCAGCGTGGCCTTTTCCCGCGCATTTCCACCAATCAGATAAAAGTACTAATAGTTACCTGGCGGCTGACAGCTGCCGCCGAACGTGACTTCCCGCCAAAACTGGCGGCCGCCATCTTGCGTTTGTCGGCCATTAATTAAACGCGCTATCATGACAGGCGTTGTTTATTTTACAAGCGAATAGATTTTTCAAAACTGGAACAAGCCAATAAAAATTATTCTAAATATTGTACCCCTTCTAGAAAATGAAGTAGATACTTATTTCATCTGCAGTGCACCGCAGGCCAATTTTTCCCCCTGGACCATAGTTAGCTGACTTCTGCACGTGTCCTACTATTATATTCTTGCGGTCCTGCCATAGTTAGCTGACTTCTGCACGTGTCCTACTATTATATTCTTGCTGTCCTGCCATAATTGACTGGGGATTATTAATCGAGTAGGGTATTTATTTCCCTAAATGCATTGTGGGCAATTACAGCAATGTACAGGTTCTACACTTAATTTATGTCAGTTTGGAACATTCGATAGACTCTAAAGGTTATCTTACCAAACAACAGACGTCCATAGATGATTATAACGTATCATTATGATTTTTTTAAACATCCAAGTGGACATCAATCATAAAGCACCTTGAGGTGACATTCTGCAAAAATGGCTCAATATTTTAATTTTTTTTTTTTAAAAAGAAAGACAAACATTCCCGGGTTACGAATAACCTGACAATATTTGAAAATCTCCTACTACCACAACAGTAAGCTGAAAATGTTGCTTGTGTTATGATGGAGGACTTAGCCAGCCGAGGAATTGAACACACTACGCCTGGGTGGGACCCAAACGCGATGTCAACTCGGCCACCGACCGATACTAGTAGTTACTATTTCAAAGCACTGTGAGCTGATTCCAGAAGTTTGTGTACCTAGGTGATTTGTTGTAATTAATCCTAAATAATAACAGGATAATTATTTACATAACCGCCGCACTTTTAGGCACATATAATGGAAATTACACTTCGTTTAAATAAACACTACAAGAAACAACTATTTACATGTTCAAAATTTGTTTTTATGTTTGGGTTAATTAAGTAATTTATGCATAATCAGATTAAAATGAAACTTTCTCAAACGTTAATCCATACTAAAAAAAACAAAATAGCGTCATAGGGATATATATTTTTTAAATTTAATTATAGTCAAATTTAATAATATAATTATTATGTTCTGCTAGTATTTTTTGTTTTTTTTTAGTTTTGGTTACTTTATTCGAGTTCTACGAATTAAAAACAATAAATGCATAGGGATATGCTTATAAGGGAAATTTTGAACTTTGAAAAAATAAAAATGGATTTGAATGCATCTTATCAGATCATATCTCCCGACATAAATAGTTTTCTTGTATAGTACCTAATTAAGTTGAAACGTAGTGTTATTTCCTCAATTTGTGCCGATTAAAAGTGTGGCGACAAGGTAAATATTTACCAAAAACAGAAAATTATCGAACAATGGAAACGCTCTGGCGTCATGGAAATTTCTCCTCGTTTTCCGTTTGAAATTTATAGGGAACTTTTCTAGCCCACAGTGTCATTTCCATCTGGGAAGATGGGTGAAAGCTATTTTCTGAAAGAATTGTATTTTTTAATAATATTCTAGACGTGACATTGCTTGTTCCAGATTTATCAGTATGTTTAGTAAAAATCTTTTTTTTTGTATAACTATTATATCCACACCATTTTTAAATCCAAATCACCGGCGAAACCGGATAATAAAACCTGTAAATAAATAGTATCAAGATTCGGCAACGTGTCAGGTGTCGAGTGACAGGTTTCTGGTGTTAGAGTCCGGTGTCTCGGTGTCAGTGATCACGTGGGATCCACGTGACAACGAGCGCTAATGCGATAAAGGTAAAGCGCGGACAGCTGTAACTGGTCAGTGTTCACCTCGAGCCAAGGAGTATATATTTATATTTACAGAAGCCGTACATACTGCCTAGAAGTTAATTCTATGCTTCTGTAATTATGAATTTTGGGTGTTTTGTCGCAGTGACGGATTCCGATCATGACCATCGCAACATCTTGTCCTACTGCGTAAAAATGTGTGTTAACACTGCACAAGTGCCTCAACTACCCGAAATCAGTGAAATTATATCTAATAAGTTGTTTTTCTGAAGGGAGTGTTGAAGAGAAGGAGATGAGAGAGAGAGATGAAGGTTGAGTAGTACCTGACATTTTTTAAAGATTAACTTCACGCAGGATAATCTCCATCAGGGCCTACGTTATCTTTAGGGATGCTTTGTGAGGGGTATTTTTAAGTAAAGAAAGTTCTGCGAAGGAAAAAAAATAAATAAGGGTGGGTAGGAATCTGGGGGGTCACTGTGTCCAAGAGTGACTCTTGAATTCCATCCCTCCTACTGCGGTGCAAGTCTAACCGGCCTCTAGCGATCCGGCCCGCCACGCAGATGGTAGGTTAACGCATCCACCACCAAGACCTCTACAAACCTCACCCCATAAACCCGGGCTCTGCTAAGTCAACAAACGTATCGAATTACTTGGGAACCTCTGGTGATAAAATAAATGGTTCCCGAGCCACATCCATCCCAAATAATGATGACTATTCAGATCTGATCACCAAACACGGCAGGACCACCTGGTATAACGGGGACCAACTAGGTATAATACATTTTTTTCAGACCAATACCCGCGGAATTAAATTATTTAAGATTAAAAAGTTTTACACGGTTTTACAAATTTATAAAACGTGTTCAAATAATAAAATTAGCGGTAAACACGATTTTATTTTTCTAGCCGATGAATTGTTTACTTCTCGAGGTTTTAGTTAGAAACATCTTAGAATTTAGTACGTTTATCAGAATTAGTTAAAATAAACCCCTCAAAACGATCAATTTTCTAGACCTGCTTGTATCGAACGTGAAAACAAGATTTACTGCATTTGACTCTATTGCGACTAAGGTTGAACACCTGGCAAGTTTGATGACCCCTTTTTCCAAGAAATAATGTTTACGAGTTGAAAAATGCACCACAATTATCGGTTACTAAGCGAATCGGGCCGGAGAAAAATCAAAATATTGACAAACCAGTCGCTGTGCGAAATTATTATTCTCACCTAAAAACACCTGCGTCTGAAACGAAAACAAGCTGTGGTAAAGTGATTGACGTCACAAGAGGGTTTGCTAGAAAAATTATAAATAGCTAAAAACACTACAATATTCGGCAGTCAAATTTCAAAAATTAACACGAGTGGACGGAACACCTTATACAGTTAAAACGCGATCTGTTAATTATAATTATAAATTCCTGAGTGTTAACTGAAATCTGTAGTCGCTTCTGTTCCTCCATCACGGCACAATCATTTTAAAGATTACAACTATTTCTAACGAGCTGTTTACGGCCGGCACTTTATCAGCTGAGTCGGACGAATCACTCATCATTACAAGAATGGGGCGTCTCCGTGTGCCGGCTCTTATAATCAAACGACTGAACTGCCCACTGTCGGTGATCACCTTGAGGCTGGCCAATCTCGCTGCACAGATGCTGACAACCTAAAGGCTGACGAATACCTGCTGGCTACCGACTGAACTGCCCACTGCCGGTGATCACCTAGAGGCTGGCCAATCCCTGCTACATTGATGCCGACAACCTAGATTCTGATGAATTCTTCCTGGCTACCAACTAAATTAGCCATTGATGCTGAAACCCTAGAAGCCGGCCAATTCTTCCTGGCTACCAACTGAATTAGCCATTGATGCTGAACACCTAGAGGCTGGCCAATCTTTCCTGGCTACCGACTAAATTAGCCATTGATGCTGAAACCCTAGAAGCCGGCCAATTCTTCCTGGCTACCAACTGAATTAGCCATTGATGCTGAACACCTAGAGGCTGTCCAATCCTTCCTGGCTACCGACTAAATTAGCCATTGATGCTGAAAACCTAGAAGCCGGCCAATTCTTCCTGGCTACCAACTGAATTAGCCATTGATGCTGAAAACCTAGAAGCCGGCCAATTCTTCCTGGCTACCAACTGAATTAGCCATTGATGCTGAAAACCCAGAAGCCGGCCAATTCTTCCTGGCTACCAACTGAATGAGCCATTGATGCTGAAAACCTAGAAGCCGGCCAATTCTTCCTGGCTACTGACTGAATTAGCCATTGATGCTGAAAACCTAGAAGCCGGCCAATTCTTCCTGGCTACCAACTGAATTAGCCATTGATGCTGAAAACCTAGAAGCCGGCCAATTCTTCCTGGCTACCGACTGAATTAGCCATTGATGCTGAAAACCTAGAAGCCGGCCAATTCTTCCTGGCTACCAACTGAATTAGCCATTGATGCTGAAAACCTAGAAGCCGGCCAATTCTTCCTGGCTACCGACTGAATTTGCCATTGATGCTGAAGCCTAGAGGCTGGCCGATTCCTGCTGGCTACCAATTGAACTGGCCACTGCTCCAGCAGTCGCCTACGCCATTTTCTGTATCGTATGGCGCGATGATGCACAATGTGCTCCAATCTGAAATTATCGCTGAAAGGATTCCAATTGTATCAGTTTTCTATCTGTGTTTTAAATCCCAGTTGTATTGAAATACATATAACTAATTCTTGTGAATTGGGTTGGCTGTAAAAAATAGGAAATACATATAAGCTACACCCCTTTGTACGTTCTGTATACCAGTACAATACTTGCAATTAAAATGTGAATTTTGATTCGAATCGTCTTTCTTTTATGATGGTTTGGATAGAACACCTCACGGTGTTTTACTTAAATCATTACCCAGATTGAGGACTGATGTGTGCCGGTGCTTATTATTTACAGTCTTTTCTTGTGCAGGCAAACACGTCCCGTACACTGCTAGTGCAAATTCCACCGTAAATTATTTTTGTCGTGAAGTTCCCCATTTTATTTTAGATTATTTGCTAGGGCGAATTCGAACTTAGATTGGTCTAATACGCCGGGGCCGTGCGTCACATATTTTTGTACAAGCCTTCTTCACTTACGTCGTTAGGTTCCGACTTTATTTTAGGGTCTTGTGTCGTGTTAACTTCAAGTAATAGCTATACGGTTGTGTTTGTGGGTATGTAATGAAGAGGGTGAGGTATTGTGTGTGTAAGAAAAGGAAAGAACTAGCACAAGGGTTGATTACATCTATGACGAATTTTGCGGAATACAAAATTCCATGACTGATTTCATGTTAAAATAACTACATGTTTCCCAGGTCATGTACGAACCAAACATTATAACATGATGGACTTGTAAGCTTGAGTTTAAATGAGTATTGCCTGTAAAGCGTTTTGCGAGCTAGTTAGAATCTACAATCTAGAATATTAAATTTTATCCAAACTAGCACGTTGACAGATTGAAAATACATGATTTGACTTGATGTAATGGCGGCCTGTGTAACCTACTGATCCCATTAATTTGTTACACTAAAAATACTCTTAATATTTCAAAGTAATTTTCATTTATTCGTGTATTTTGACTATGATATGATGCAGCTGAATGCTTTTGTGGGGTCTGTGGAGAAATTAACAAACTAACCATCACGGCGTATACCCACAGGCGTAGGCAGAGATGTTGAACCACCATAACTCGATCTTGCCATACACTGCTTGCTTCATTCACATGCATACATCATCCCATTCATACCCTTTTGTTATTCTGTCTCTTGGCATTACCCGGCTGGAGTATTTATTTTGTTATTCTGTCTCTTGGCATTACCCGGCTGGAGTATTTATTTTGTTATTCTGTCTCTTGGCATTACCCGGCTGGAGTATTTATTTTGTTATTCTGTCTCTTGGCATTACCCGGCTGGAGTATTTATTTTGTTATTCTGTCTCTTGGCATTACTCGGCTGGAGTATTTATTTTGTTATTCTGTCTCTTGGCATTACTCGGCTGGAGTATTTATTTTGTTCATTTGATCGTGTCATGTCTTCTCCGGGCGTCCCCGGCTTCTTCTACCATTCACATTCTCACCTCATAAGTTCTCTTTACACTCTTTTCTTGGTTCATTAGTTCGACTAATCTGTTATTACATATGAAAGTAGTCCGTTTAGTAGCATCGTGATGCGCTTTCGATGTGATATTTCACTTGAAAAGTAAAGTAGGTACGTTCTGGTTTGCAAGACCACCGAAGGATTCGGCAGATTGTCGTTTGTTTGCAATTAGAGTCCATTTTTGTATAGCACCGTTAACAAAACCCTATTTTTCGAGAGGAAACGATTTTCACTCAATTAGTTCATAATCCTAAATAACACCGGTATTTTTAAGGCTTCTGTTTCAAATATAGATTGGACGAATAAACCCGCGGTGGAGCTTCATAAAGTCTCCGTCCCTTTGCGCTGCGTCAGACACGAGCCCTGGGCCCCCGGGCCCCTGCCCCTGTACCCCAGCCCGAGTGGCGGAAAGAAAGCAGTTCAATAAAATAAACGTGCCCTAAACAATAGAAACCGGACGGACTTCAATCGCGCGGTGCCAATCAAACCGGTCCGTCATTAAAACCAAATCGGCTTTTAATGTTTTAAACGAAAAATGGACCAAACATAATTTTCGCTCTACACAATTTGAGCACTGAGCACCAAAACTGTTGGCAACCTAACTTAGTATTGTAGTGTAACTGAGGATGTAACTGAAACTCAGTGTAACTGAGGATTTTTCTGTAACTCAGTATACGATGATGCTCTAGATTACGACACCGTTATCTGAGTCAAAGAAAGGAGTTCGATCCTCTCTATTTTCTAGGAGTGAAAAAGGAGTGAAACTGAACTGTTTAATATCTTCAATCTTCAATGCGTCAAAGCGTAAACCTGGCTAAATGGTTTTTTTTAAATTAATGAAAAAACTCGAAACGATTTTTCTTTCCATTCTCTGTGTTTTAGATTCACCAGTTTCCGGCTTCTACTACGAGTTTCCAAACACCGTGTATACAAGTCGGTACCATCTACTGGTCCCTATCATAATTTTGGTAATTTTATGCTTTTACAGATTTCCGCTCTTTTCGAATATCTTTTCGCTTGGATTTTTCATCGTAGTCAATTGGATTCATTATGCATAAGGTGTTGTAGAACAGATTTCCTTTTGTCTAAGCTTTGTAAGCAGCTATTGAGGCGATATTCCTATAAAATGTATCTTAACCTTCAGTGGGCAAACTAAAATATCGAGCGGCTTGCCATATGCCTGACTATGGCTGACACTATTTTCTTAAAAAAAAATATATCTTTTTTTTTTAATTAGTACTTCCCTAATTTAGAATAACTTACTTTTAGGGAGAGAGTTTCATCTTAAGTTTTTAACATTGTAATTTTAAGAATACTACCATCCATATAAACTTTAAAATATCTGTACAGAATAACAGATGTCTATACGCCAAATATTGCAAAAATAAGAAATAAAGAACAGAAAATTAATTTAAAAGAATATTCCTGTGTGTACAAATACATATATTTTGAACACTGATTTATTACACAATAATATACCTCACAACCAAATTAGTTTTAGGTTAAGTGCATTTTAAGTTTATTCATAAAATTGTCCTAATTTTTTTCTGCTTGAATTTCTTTAGGAAGTTTGTTAAAACATTATCCGCTGTAGTTTCCCCAGTATAGCTATTGTTTTTTTCTCTATTTTTTTACAATATAATTATTTCATTTGAGACTTTAGCGTATATCCCATGACATTGACATGGAATTCGCAAAGCGGTCTTTCACAGATTAAAAAAAACAATGTTTGCGAGTGACGAAACAAGAAGCTAGAATAATAGTAAGACACAGTTTAAGTTCTATTCTAGGAGCATTTTTTATGGTTCAAAATACTATAAAATCGAGGCAAGTGCGATGAATTACTAGAAAAACATTGGTGAGTTTCTTAGCACATAAGAGGTCAAATATTAGCGAGGTACTAAAATTACATATGTTTAATATTAATAATGCATAAGATCTTTTAAACAAACTTGTTTGTATTATTTTTTTTAATTAAGGTGCAATCCCAGTCTGCCATACTACTTGAAAAAAATGTACAAAAGAATGTATAGTAAAAATAATAAAAAATACTGGATTTTTTTATAAAGCATCTTTTTGTGTAAAATCACTTCAAGGGCGTCGTACAATTTATTGTGAGTTCCATTTTATTATTTACAAACAGAAACAGAAACAAGCTTACCTGCAGTCACTTCTGATATACACAATATTTTTATACTTTCTTATAATTAATTTGTTTAAGATCGGCTTCTAACTTGCACAGCTCAGTTACTAACTTAACTATAGGATGATGGTTTTATAATTATACCTTAACTCTGCTTCCCGTCATCTAAAAAGCAAAAGACCAAAACACGCTATTACCTGCCTTCATAGAGGCTTGTCTCAAAAAAGTACACCTTTAATCTTCTGTTTTTTCAAGCTGCGATAGAAGTCGGACTACTGTCACAAATTGCCTGTTTCGCTTATAATGCCAATAATGATAGAAGTCTGACTACTGTCACAAATCGCCAATTTTTCTCGTAATCCCTATAATACTATGGTCACTTGAATACTTGTGTTTAAAAAAAGAACAAATAAATTATGTTACCTTTGTGGTGATGAAAGTCAAAGCCGTCTTACCACCGTGCTGTATCCGAATTAATTCCATCAAATTTGTATTAAACTTGCGAAATAACAAAGGTTGATTAGCAAACAATAACAGGTTGGTACCTACCCAAATATCCTACCTCCGAATGAGAAATATTTGCTTATACATATAAATAGATAAGTAGATAACATAACAGATCATAATTATGTTCCTACTAAAATAATATAAATTCCTATTAACATAATGAAATACCTTCATCAAATTACTCAGGCTCTCATATTTATTCTAATTAGCAGCACAATTTAGTGTTTACGAACCAACAAAACCCATTGTTTAAATTATTATACGCGCATAGTTTCTAGAATTAGCATCCCGGCACACTACATCAACTCGCTAGCAAATAGTGGACACCTAATGTTCCCAAATAAATGTATAAAATGATACATCGTGTATTTAATTTAACGCTTCAGTGACCAAGCGAAATAAAACAGAAGGACTGCTTGCAGGGGCGCTCTGGTCCCCAGATTATAATTGCTGATAAATTAACCCGTCATTGCTCGTTGTGTATTTTAAATTGTGATTATTCGTTGTTCAATATATTGCCGTCCAACTCCTCCCGTACCACACCTGATATGGGATAATTGGTTTAACCCTGTTCTACCCGTGTTATTTTATTGCATTTAACAGCCATTTTTTATTTACAAGCACATTATTTATTTACACCAATTTAAAATTACTTTGGGGAGTTTTTTCATTGTTTATTGTCATGGCGGAAAGGAGATAATTTCGTTGGATTGGGGAGGAATAAATAATGATAAAGCGAGTCCCACCAAATAAATTAACTCTTGGGTTTCAAGGCGAGAGTTAGGCTATTAATATGGGTATAATATATACCTATGTATTTAGTTGTGTTAATTCAGTATTTTTAAGATTTCTTTAGAGCTTCTAGGGAGGTTTTTTGCTAAACAGACATCGGTTATGAAGGTAACAAAAAACGTTTTTGAGAGAGAATTTTCTTAATCTCTGCTCCGTTGTCTTATTGAATCACAGTTTAGTATTATTGATCGAGGAACCTGTGGATGTAATCTGTAAGTTATTTTTTTATAGTATATTGTCTAGTCTATAGTTAGTAAAAATAAATTTGTACACAAATCTTCTAAATATTATTTGTAATGATCATAACGAACATATTAAACGACTCTGCGACCATAAAGAATAATCGTAAAAGAAATGACCAGAAAACCACTAAACCTATTATATTTTGTCTTCTGCTTACCTAGAACACGAATTCAACAAACTTTGTACTCTTATCCATCTAATTAACTTATCGAAAAATGTACCTATTGTTAAAATAAAATATTTTTTAAGCTAACATGTCTGTGAGACAGGCATGGTAAAAAACTTATTTGTGAACCTTATTTATATAAATGTACCCAAAATATAAATTCGGGTAACCAATATTTCAAAAGGTAGTACTGAAAATTTTCCGCAAATAATAACCGCCCGACCCGCCATCCGCAAAACAAGTTGCGATAAATTTAATATCCAAAGTCAAACACCACGCGCAATTATAACTGTGTATCAAAAACGAGACGGCAATTTGTTGGGGGTCATATTCGATTACCATCCCACCGTGCGATCAGCGATCAGTGATCAGTGATCAGCGATCATATGCTAATTCTCCTTTATGGCCCGCTATGATTAATGGTGGCTTGTGGTCTGAACCTCGACCGATGGTGAACACACTTTGTGTTCATTCCGTGGAACTTTAAACTCGAAGCATTGTGGCCAGGGGTCGCCAACCGGACACTTTATTAAACTTTCACACAGGTCTGTTGCTATTATACTGCTGTCTCGCTTCTTTAATAGTTGAAGCTTAGGCGTCTCAAAAAAACAGAGTCTATTCTACCGGCGCACGGTGGTCGATTTTCAGAAAATACCGGAATATTTTTTTGTGTGTAAATTAAATGGGTATGATAATCACTTTTTAAATAATTAATCTACCCAATTAATAATTTAATTTACAGAAAAAACTTACATATATCAAATTTGAACGAATCTTTTTTCGTACTCAAGAAAGAGGCTTCGGAGAACTAGCACATGTGTCTTTCTGCACCAATTAACAACTGTAATAAATTAAATATTTTACTGTCTCTATTTTTTATAATAAATAGAGTTAATGATATCCTCGTGGTTAATTATTTGTATTGTGTAGATTCTTTTTCTGAAATAATTATAAATACACGGTGTTTTAGTGCAGTTGAATTATCAGTCTGTATTTGGTGTCAGTATATTTTCTTTTTCTTATTTCTCTATGTTTTGGTATCCAGCTTTTATATTTGAGATTTAAATGATATAATATTGTTGTGATTTTTGAATGAGAGAGGCAAGTCTTGGTCGAAGAGTTATATACCATAGTTTAGAAACCTTTATTCCCAAATATTATATTTTTACATGCTCGTTGGATATGTTTTCAACCCTGTGATCTAGTGTATACGTGTTAGTTGTATTTCTTGTGTTTTGTATTTATGATAATGGAGGTGTTTAATGGACACGACGTTAAGATTGTTGAAGACTTCGTCATTGCTAGTTCTTACAGAGACCTTCAGCATAATTTTTATAATGGCTTTTTGGGTTCCAATTAGTCATTTTAGAATATTTTCATTTGAACTGCTCCATCCGACCGATGAACCGCCTGAAATGCGTACCTGGTGAATATACCTATATAATCTTGTGCTCAACAGCCCGTGTGTCCCTACAATATGCTTTCTCCTTCCTTTATTTGGCTCCTCCGCACAGTATCCCTGGTTCTGACAAATGCCATAAAGTTTTGCCTAAAGATAGAAAAAAAAAATTTAACACTTTTAAAAAGCTCTATAATCAATCAATCGATGGTTAAGTTAAACATATTTAAACCTTTGAGTTCGTGCCTCCTGTTTGCGGATATAACAGTTGGGCAGTCGGTATATCTTATATTGAATTCAGTTGATCAATTATTTGTAATAACTCTAACAATAGTTCCTCATTCATAACTCGTAACGGAGGAAAAGCATGTGCTGGTGACCACTTCTCCAGAAATGTGTGTATGCCATCTTGTACTTTTACAGTCGGGTTACCATGGTAACAAGGCGTTTTTATATTTTCTTTTATATAACCATCTTGAGTTGAGATTATTTATATTAAGGCGATGCACTACGTAGTAATGCAAAATCATGTGTATTTGGTTTGAAAATTTGGTCGCCTAGAAATGTTTCAGATGCTTTAATTAAATACTGCTAGCAGAATACATCTTGGCCTTTGAAATATCGAGTATTTTTTAGATAAGTCTTTTTATAAGCCCAGTAAAAAATATTGTATAAGGCCAATCAAAACTGCTTTAAAGTTCAAAATCTCCTACTTACGAACCTATTTTCGGTTATGATTTTATTGCATAATATGGCAAATTAAGTTATTTATAAAATGATCGGAAAAAAAAATATTTATGCCTGAACATCCACAAAATAAAATAAAAGGCACTTTTGGTCATGTTTTTTTCTTGCATAAATCAAAACAGGCGGATGGTGTTAAGCGGGAAATTAAACCTTATCGCCATCTACGTAAGGGGTGTTATTGATAGCGGCTCGATTTAAAATATTACACGACGTAGTGCAACGCCTTAAGAATGATTTTATATTACGGAGGGAATATGTTGCTTTAAGTATCAAAATAAAATTGATATTGTCTAATTAGGCAATAGCTTTTTTGGGGAACTTCGAAATCAAGAATATCACCCGGAATCATCAGGATTCTTGCCGAATAATATACATTTTTTTTTAACTATATACTACTAGTAAAATTTAATTATCTTAGCCTAAATTATCGTCGAGAAATTGTTTTTATAAATCTTAAATAATCACATCTTCAAAAATGCTTTGAAGTAGTAGATTCCTTCTACGCAACGTTTTTTATTTTAAATTTAAAATGTTCCCAATTGTTTGCTTCTAATTTCGTAAAGTCTTCTTCCTTTTTGAACATGAAATACATTCTTCTTGAGAAAAAAAATCAAATCAATTGCGCACTTCAGAGGATGTACAGTTTCATTAATTCACGTGTTTTCATGTTACTTTCGAACAAACAAATCAATTGCGCACTTCAGAGGATGTACAGTTTCATTAATTCACGTGTTTTAATGTTACTTTCGAACAAACAATATCTTTGTCTGGGGTTGCGTTTAGTATTCGTTTTATAATTATCTGAACTTCAAATCAAAGTTGGAGGCTTTGTGTTTGATTTTAATTCGATTGGCGTGATTTTTAATACTGCCAATGCTACAAAACATTTTTATTAAAATGTAAGTACGTGGTCCAACGGAAATAGCAAACTCCATGCCTTCTGTTTGTTATATTAATATTCTAGCTTCAACTCCCAGAAAACCTCAGTTTTTTCCTCATTGAGCATACAATCTGGGCCAATAAAACATTTTTACAATCACAATTTGATCAAATAGTTTTAATACGGAAGAAAAAATATGGATAATTTCATTTTAAACCATTTTTAAAGTCATAAAGCACGCATGTTTAGCGCCGTGCTTTAACTAAAATACACTAATGGCAGTTTTGTATGGAACGTAATTATTTTGAAATGGCCTTTTCTTACTGAACGAGGCACGCACGTCTTTTTGTTTCGAAGCCAGTGGCGGGTAAATACATAAATCAAAAACAATTCACACGTTTATTTCAAATTGTTGTTCAACGATTCACAAGCACGAAAGCTAAAGCGTTTTTTAACGTTTTTTTCGATTTTTTGTGTTTAGTATACAAAAAAGTGTCCTAAAAATATTACACCTGAAAACAACCAAAAGTTGGCATGTTGATTCATTCTAGTAGATAGCAGTCCATAAGTAATATAACCATTTTTTGTATAGCGCCGTGTTCTATATATTGGCAGTTTGTTTGTTGTTAGTCCGTCTGTGGAACTCAATAACAAATAATTTGTAAGAGCATATAGTGTTTGCTTCTATGAAAACTTTTAAATTAACTTAATTAATGAATGGTAGAAGAAGTCAGATACTCCCGAGAAAGACATTAGCAATAGCGAAGCATTGCGGGGTGCACTAGTTTTTTTTAGTGAAATTATTAAAATAGCGCTGTTTTTATCACAAAATACTAATTTAAAATTGACTTTCATTTGATTACCTGTCTGCTTGAAAAAAATTTAGAATCTCATATTTTCTATATTTTCGACAGTCTACAGTGTTTAAATTGACGCAACGCCCTTGTCCAATCAAAGTAATATTAGGATAACGATGCACAATGCGTGAAGTTTAATGAATGAATAAGTGGGAATCCTCTGCCGCGCTGCATTCTCAACCATTTGGGCCATGGTTGGTTTCGTTTAACTTTAACCAACACTTAGTCTAGCCTTGTAATGTGGATTAAAGTCTACACTGCAAGTTGCGATTAGGTTGATATCAAAGATGTAGTATTTTCGTGGTTTGTTCCTACAAATATGGATAATTATACCTTTTTGGGCTTACAATAAAAACTACAACCCGTGTCTTAATTATACTGCTTTTAATTTGCTCTTCCAAATGGTTTTCTTTAATAATGGTAAGTTAATTGCTTTTTTCTAATTGTTTTTGAGGTTTTCTGTGATTCGTTTTGCCTTGTCATCTAATTGTCGTTATCAGATGTAGGAACGTGAAGGCACCAGCTAAAAGTATTTTAAATTCAAAGGGACCCAACCAACAATTATGTGCAAATGTGACGAGTTTCGTTGTCTTTGTCTGGCTTTTATGCCCAGAGAATTTATAGGTTTTTCTCAGGTCTTTACGTAGCGGCCGTTATCAGGGCTAAACGGATTTTTTTATTGTTTTCAATTCATTTTATTTTATTGAGGCAATCGTCGTTTTTAAAACCGAATAAAACAGTGCCAACCAAATTGAGTATAATTGTAATAAAACCTTTCCTATAATGTTGAAATGAATTCTTAATAACAAACGCTAGGGTTTCTATAAAGACACGTGACTAACTACCGTTAAGGTTCCATTTCATAATATAACAAAAACCTTCGTAACTCGTTATTCATTATGAGTTTCGTTTCGTTTAATTTGGTAACAGTTAATCCGTCATTTTTTTACGTGACGCAGACCACTCGTCATTTGTCAGTCAGCATTTCGAAACGAATCATTAGTCATGAAAAATTAGATATTTTAATGCACGGAGAAGCGCCGGTAATGGAGTATTGAAATAAAAAAATGAAATATTGTTTCGGTTTGTTAGAAAAGGGACGGACGCTAATGATTTGTACTCACCAGTCGAGTCCCCAGTACTACCGGAGGCCGACTTCTCTAAATGGAATGTGACTGTTATTATTATCTTCACTACTATTATTGTTAGAATCGATTGTTTTCTTCGCTTAAGTTAGTCGTGCAACACTTTCATTTGATTACTGCTCGAAGGCATTAAACTAATATTTACTCGATCCATCAAGTGCGTTCATTGATTTAGTCTTATCTGGAGAAAGTAAACATTGATCTCTTTCAAAGATAACTTTAAGGTTAATGTTTGTTTGTCTGTTGTTTCAGTTGGCAGTGTAAGATGCGCGATGGAGCAGCGGTGCGGACGCCGCGTCATGTCACCAGTGGATGAGGCTGAGGCGCTGTATTGCGCGCGTTACCCCCCTCCCCCCGCCTCTCACCCGCATCCCACCCAGCAGGCCCCCTGCCGGCCCCTGCTACACTTCCCGCCCCCACCTCACCACCCGCCGCCGCACCTCAACCACAACAACAATCTTCCTCAGGATGACCGCATGGATGCCAGGGAGTACGACCTCCAAGAATGCCTTCGAGAAGAAGCCCACTACAATCAACACCATCAAAACTCATGCCACGACCGAGAAGAAGAATCCTGTCAAGGCTTCAACCGCAGAAATTACCTAGACCTCACCTGTGACAGAAGAATCTTCGAAAGAAACCATTTCGCCACTAGCTCGCGCCACGGGCTAGCGAGCCATTCCAAGTGCTACTCCGATGATGTGCAGAAGTCCAAGACTTTCGGCCATCACAGGCACCACCACGCGCACTCCGCCTCGGAGCCCGTACAAGATGGAAGAATGTGTCAATCGTATCTCGCGGACGAGCATGTTCTTACGACGGTTGAAGTTCACAATTATCCTCCCAAAGACGAGGGCTCGCCTACCGAATGCAACCACAGGTATAATAACTCTAAGAAGTACCTAGGTAAAAATTTGCAAAAACACAATGAAGACGAAGATAGTATTTTATCTTTAGACGAAAGGTGCGCGAGAGATTTAGACGAAATCTTACCAGCGAGATTCGCGGCCCTGTCTGCGGGAAAGAAAGATCCTTCCGTCCAATGGAATAGAGACAACATTGCCGCCACGATGGAAAGGTTCGAGCCCGGAGACTATTCCTACGCGTACTACGAACCTGGCGCCAACGCCCGCAGACTCAGTTCTTCAGCACCGGGATCTTCCCGTACTAATAATTGTTGTCAGAAAGCAACGATAAATATACCAAAAAGTTTATTACCAAAAGAAAGAACTGTGCGGCATACCTACTTAACTAGGTATGGAACTGAAGAAAACATATATGAAGAAATCACGGACGGGTCGAGAAATTCGTGCCAGAAACATAGAACGGCACACCAGCAGTCAATGATATCATTAAGTCAAAGTATCGTAGAGGAAGAAGTGAGGAGGGTAGAAAATAGGCATAAGAGAATATTAGGAGAATTGAATTTGTCCGTAGAAGCAATGTTGATGCCGGAGTCTGAGTCCCCAGATTCCGAGAAAGCGGAAGGAGGGGATAACCTAGAGGAACTGCTGCGGGTGGGCCCGACAGACGAACTGCTCTCCCCAGCGAGCTGCCACCCCCCGGACCTGGACAGTGGGTTCAGCGGAAGCAGTAGTGGTGCTAGTTACGTGGGAAGCCTTAGGTATAAACCTCGAGGGTCTCTCAGTTTGCCGAGAGCGTCTCCCCCCGCCGTCATCTATGGCTCCGGCAGAGGAGTGAAGATTGTGGATCCCAGAGACCACAAAGAGTTGCGTCCCAGTGATTGTAACAACACGTGCTCCAGGAAATCGGACGATAATATTTTGTCGAGCAAAATGGCAAACGGTGCTAATCACGATTCAAACTCGTCGCAGAAGACTGGAGGATTTTGGAGCAAAAAGGCGTGGAAGAAGATCCCAGGTTTCTCCAGTTCCAACAGCATCAACAAGGCGGGTCTTTCTGGTGAGTTGAACATTCAATCACTCTAGATTTGGTAAATCTTGCATTTATGATTTTCTTTACTAAAAACGTTTTTTTAGGTTTTGTTCCACCCTTTAATGATTTAATGCTGCATGTTTAAAATGACTCCATAGCATCACATGCTATAAAATATTGTCACACTTCAATACGCTTTCGTAAATGTCGCATGACGAGCACTTTTTATGGCTTTGTATAATAGATACCGTATCCGAAATACCTTTGTTGTACTTCGGGTTTATAGTATTTTTACTCAACAAAGCGTGATGTAGGAAATATTTTTATCGCTAGACATTAAATTATACTAACATTGGTGGATGCATTATACTCAATTTCCCTTTTATTTAAACCGCATTCTTTGATTTAACCTTTTATGTGGAAAACAAGAGAATAATGATGAATGGTTTTGAAGAAATGCAATCTAACCTATGATTAGTTATCTCCCTGTCTGAGATTCTGTCATGTTTATCGGATTATTCATGGATTTCTAAGTAATTTGCAATGTATTTGCATGCCGTGGGTTAGTTGTAGCTCACCTTCTCCGAAATCAGGGATCAGGTCTGAATAATAAAGTAGAATGGGCAGCATTATGCTGTTGTTAGTCATTTAACGAGGTATCAATCTAGAAAATTGCCTCTAGAATTGAACTCAAATCGTGATCGCTGTAGCAGTCCCCAGTCTCTGCAACATTCAAGTTTTACAAAGTCCCCGGTACCCTATACCTAATCACTTTCAAAGGATATATATATACAGATATCTCTGATTAAAATCCAAAGGAGAATTTAAACAATAATTTTTTTGTATGTACTACGATATTTTTCGTAGTTTATTTCTTAGAAAGTTTTTAAAGGGTATTTGCAGTAACTTCTATTTTTTTTAAATACTAGTCAGTTCTATTTCTGATAATTCCTTAAGGCAAGATTTGGTGGACTTAATCTAGTTATTTATTGTTATGAAACTTTACAGCTGAAACTAGGTCTGCAAATCATTTCGTTTTCCACTATCGCCCTAGATGGACTTCTATCAGCACCAACAACGATAATAATTAAAGTAGTCATGTACGGTTACCAATATGCAAAATTTTCTGTGAAGTCGGGGCGTTGTGTCTATTCTACTTCTTCTTTCACAAAAACAAACTTGCAGACCTGTAAAAAAGCTCTTCATAAATTCAGGCCAATAGTTGCACCTTTTGAATACATAATACTAGTTTATCTGTAGTAAACAGTAATATTAGTAGATTTAACCCTTTCGGTCCGGCGTCGGCGCGTTTGTCCGCGCGAGTGGTCTTTAGGTCCGCATAAATCCCCGTCAAATGTAAATCTTCCCATAAGGCGGAGCCGTAATTCTTTCTCGTACGATTTCCATTACATTAAGTATATTTATGCAATGTCCACTATGCGCGCAATACGCAATCATCCATCAGACTGTGTTCAGGCCACAGATCAACAAACTCAGAGAATGGAATTTGTGCGTTTTCATAAGTTGGATTGAAATGACTTTGGTTAGTCGATGATCGGAATACTGAATTTAACTTTATTTAAATTCAGCAGAAGCTAATTGGTGTAATTATTTGATACGTGTAAGCCGGCTTTTAATTCAGCAATTTATTTACAACATCTTAAAATTACCATAGGTAGGTATTTCTTAATTTTTTGCCAAAAACTTTTTATAAAATTATCTCGTAAAACATGGTCGGAATTATTTGGGTGGGTACCTATAACCTTTTATCTTCTCAGAAAGTCTAAAATTAAATTTCATAATGAAAGAAAAATCTTTACTTTAACAGCCCACTATCTGGAAATATGAAAATACTAAACATAGTTTATTTCAAGCCACTTCTATATGACGAAGTATTTTCACGGTTTTTTATGTAATTTTATAAGCTCTGAAAGAGAAATAATAGAAATAGGTATATAGAAATTAATATTCTAAATTTAAATTAACTTGGTATTAACAAAAACCCTATAGTATTAATAATACGTCCAACTCCAGTAAATATTGGCAATGTGAAAAACGCTGGCCGCTAGAGGCGCTAGTGTAGCATTTTGACGAAGACATTCGTTTCAATGGCGGCAAATTGAATTTATTTACTTGGTGACTGTTTTTCCATTTCCAATCAGAGTATGATCAATATTAATAAAAATTGTTCAAAAAAATATTCTGTGTGTGCAGTTTACGGTTGGAACAATATAATATGAGTTCGTTAAATCCTAGCAAATAAAATGTGCTTATTACGTAAAAAGTGGATTATACCACGAAAAATATAATTACAAAAATTTTACAGTTAATTCAGAAAAGGTGTGTTCGTTCCATTCTGTTCATGTTGAAGTTGTAAATCATAGTCATGTACAAACAAAAAAGCAGTAAGGTCATTTATAGGTTACCTATTAATTAATTGTATTTTTTTCTTTCTATAATTTTATAATAATAATAAGGTAAATAAATAATATATTTCACATAGAATCCATTCAAATGTAAGAAAGAAAACCAAGGCGCACAACTCACGTCACTAGGAGGCACTAGTGTAGCATGTTGAATCAGAATTTGAGGGAAATGTCAGAAGTCGGAGGTATTATCAATAGTATAGGGTATTTTGTATAATTAATGGTTTTTTGTTAATACCTTATTACTTAACATATAATTTTTTCCGCTCTTTGAGTTTCAGAGAAGCGTGTAGGTTAGGTTAGGTACTGATATACTGAAGTCGCATGCAAAGGGGAGAACGCACCACCGCCTACGGTTAAAAGCGATTGTATCAATAACCCGTTATTTACTAAGCATAAATTACATTTAAATATAACTTATAATTTTGAGATTACATTTACAAAGCGTACCTACTTGTACCATCACAATATTTACATTTGAAAATGTGCGTCATGCGTCATGCGTCATGCGAGTTACACAGTGGTTGAACCATCGATTATAGAGATTAAACAAATATATGATATTATGTATTATATGCATTGTGCATGTGGGGAGACATTTTATCAAATTTTTGGTAATGAAATTCACCATTCATTCATTCATCAGTAATGCAAAATCACTTGTTTTTGGTTTCAAAATTTGATCGCCTATAAATATTACAGATGCTTTAAGTACATGGTTTTAATATATACTGTGGCAAACTAAGTTCATTAGAGCATGATAGTATGAATATCGCTAAATATTTGTGCCGGAATTTCACAAAATAAAATAAATACGCATTTTGGCGATGTTTTTTTAGCATAAAACAAAAGCAGGAATTTCAACCTTGCCATCTGCGTAAGGAGTGCGTGATTTTGTTCGACTTTGACGACTTCCACCGCAACAGATAAAGAAACTAGTATAACTTACGATTTCGGTGTAGGCCTATCAAAAATGACTCAAATATTGAAAAAAAAAATATATGTTTAAATTACCAATTTAAATCACTTTGGTGAGCGTTTTACGATAATGGTTCCAACCCTTCGTACTTTTTATTTGGAGTCATTAATTGGTCAGGATTTGAAATGGCCCTTTTCATAGTGGCTAATAGCAGTCTCGTTTTAGAGTCGGCAGCCCTTTATCCCGCAGGAGCCCATAGAGAGAGAATAGCTAGTTCGCCTTCCCTGCCTAGATAAGGCGGGCTTCCAGGGCCTATGAAGCCTACGCTGTACTACAGTCTATAGCTATAGTCTATACTCTATACAATATGACTGGGCTCTGTGCGGCAAAGGGCAAGCCGGTAGATAACCTATCCTTCCATTAGCCGCTATTATATTATGACCGTAACCATTTAGCCGCGTGATCCGATTTTAGGGCTCGCACAACATTATTCATATTTATTTTCATTCTGGATGTAAATAGTTATTACCCGGCTGCGAAATGTCCTTTCTTATTGAACTATTGAACATTTTGAAATATGTATATGACATTAACGACTTGAAAAAAATACGTGATAATAAAGTGAAGATCCCTTCCCCCATTTTATGTTTCGATGGACATTTTTTTAAAATTTCATTAAAAACAGCCCTCTTTGATTTTGATGTTCTGTTATAATATGACGCGAATTGACGTTTTGTAATTACGCGTTCTTGGCGCCAAAAATATTTTTTATCTCCGGCTATTTTCCTTACATCTGACAGGCCTTTTTATCTAATATATCAGATTTTAGGTAATAATCAAAAACAGGTAAAGTGTTAACGGGCTATGGTATCTTAACTAGTAGGCGGTTGGAATAATATGGACCCTGACCTTGAGGTTGCCACCTTATTTATTATTCTCGAAAGCTAACGCCATCTATGGGTAACCTAAACGACTATTATCAGTGCCATCTATGGGTGAGCTCTTATAATTATATCAAGGATTACACAAATGTGATTCTTTTTAGTTTTTAAATGTCTAAAAACTTCAATCCTACAATAATATTTGATTAAATTGACGATTTCTTCAAAAAAATTGGCAACCCTCGGAAGATTCAGTTTATCATAGGCAACCAGCCACCGGCTTAGGCTTGTATCATTTTAAAAAGCCCTTTCCCTAACCTTTACTTCAAGGGTAAACAATTCCGTCAGTTCCGTGTTTGGAGCTTTAAAGGGAAAAAAACCTTTTAGGCGCGCACCCCTCGACAGACAAATGGTCGTAATATCAAATCATAAAAAATATCCGATGTTTTTATACCAATTAAAACCGTTCTTCTTTAAATCCCTTTTACTTTTTTATGTGTTCAATTGAAATTACTATATGGAACTGTCAGAATACGAATTAAAGCCTGAATCCTCTAGAAGTGGGATCCTTTATCGTGGAAAAATATAAATAACCGATGTACAAATTAACACCTCAGTGAAAAACAAGGAATGTCATGTAAAATCCCAAGTTGAAGTATCAATGCCATCTAGTGGCATAACTGTATCTTTCACACTGCAATATTGTCGGCAACAATCATCTTATTGGTTTATTTGGTAATTTTTGTCAGGCAAGAACAATGAGCGTCCGCGCGTAAATAGACAAAAATACATGCGATGGTTGGGGAAAAGGAATTAACACTTCATTTTTTTCTTGTATTGACATTTCTTGTTTTTCTCCTATACTCTTTAAAATTGCAGATGCGGAAAGAAAGTAATGTAAGCGTAATAGAACTTTATATTTCTTTAGATGGTTTGGACGTGAAGAGCGAATGAACGAAGAAACGGTGAATGTAGAAGTAGACAACGCCTTAGAAAGACATGACATAATCAATTACAAGAGTTTTTTTAAATTTAATTATTTTCCTCTAAACTAAAAATTTATTCTGAAGCCTCATTCGTTTAGGTACCTACTTGCACGGTTCATATCTCGTCTGTGTTCGTGTGTTACATTTTTTTAAAATTAAGTGTAATAAATGCTTTTTTGATCTCTCAAACTTCGCAGTTAAAATTTATCAGCATTTAGATAACTATTTGTTGTACGATAATAAATGCTTCATTACTGTATTATATATTTTTTATCTGGTTGTCAAATACGATTATAATGAGAGCTTTTGTCACACTCGAACTTGACGCTTCCCAAATAATGTCACGATCCCTTGTTAAGGTTCCTAAATAAGATTTATTGGATGCAGTGGAAACAACCCACGGACAACACCGTATGAATAACGAAGGACACATTTGTCCTAATTCCGTTTATTCTATCTCTAAATGGTAAATGAACCCGTATCACTTCTTATAATAATAATGTCACATCGAATCCTGTAAGCTCCACTTACCCCTCCAACTTAAGTGTATACCAATACAACCCTGGCACAATTAAAAAAATTTCAGAGAATGTTTATAGGTGAAAAAAAGTTTGCAAAATAATAGTTTACATATAATTTAGGTACACTGAAAATATCTTAACCGATGGAAGTGTGTTGTGGGCTTTTCTACTATTTCATAAATGATTATTTCAACCAACAATATTTTTCAGTTTTTTCTTTTTTATATCTAAGAAATTTACTGAATGTCGGTCTAATAAAAAAAAATGCTTGTGATTCCTCAAAATCGACACATTTTGGTTGGGTACATTATTCAAATTATCATTCATATAACTGTGAGAATTTTCCTTTCTCGTAAAAGACTTCAATTATCGTTATGCATCTCTCGATACTTGACTTAAAGTCAGTTTGCCATAAAAACTGGAAAAGAAATTCATAATTCTTGAAAAAATTCACTCCCAATTCACTTTTTCTAATACGAATTTATGTCACAGCTCTCGAATTCTCGTAACAGATGGTAATGAGTTAACTTCTGATTTCCCTTTACTGAAAATTCTTTGATAATAATCTGCCTTAAATATTTAATATTTCTTTCTCCGATAGCAAAAATAAATGTTGAATATTTTTAATGTTTTTCACAGATTTAAAACAGGAAGGTTAACTTGACAGGATTAATTAAAAAAAAATCCCGTGTTTGAAAACATAATCCACACTTGGGCCTTGGAGAATTTAAGAGGATCAATATTAAAGTCATCTCTTTAGAAATGAATACACTAAAAGAAAAAACATTTATAAATCCTGTTTAAAATGTCATTGGCGGTTTTTTTCGGTTTTTCTGAATATCCAACTCCTTCCCTTCCTCACTCTTACCGACCTCACAATATACTCCAAGAATTGGGGATGCAATAATCTCACTGGATTTTGGCAGTGAAAATTTTAAGTCTTACGCACGAAGAAAATGGCTATTATTAATTTATTTAATATCTCTTAAAAAAATTGTAATTCCGGTTAAAAACGTGATCCTAGATTGTATATTTTAAACATAAAAAGGTTTTTTGTTTTAATATTTTCATTTTTGATCCCGCAAATCCGAGCCTTTTTCGTAGCCAACAAATGTAAATGTGCAAATATGTGCGCTTATTGGCAAAATAACTTCTGTGGTTGGTAACATTCGTTTCGGTGTATTTTTCCTTGTCATTCAAAAGATTGCTTTCTATCATTGTTTTTTTTTCATATTCTTTTTACGACGCCTTCCTGAACAAATAATCCGATGCCCTTCGAATAAAAAATAATTTAGTGTTTTCAATTTTACAAGCGCGTTCTGGATATATAAAATATCAGAGATTCGGGCCGAGTACTAAGAAATGTGGATAACCAATAATTTAGAATGGGTTGTTGTCTCCAGAACAGCTTATTGATTTATCTGGAAGTATATGGATACCTACACCACTGGAATCAGTCATTTCCAATGAACTTTTAAATATCTGCGTATTTTTTATCTTTTGTTAAAATTTGTAATATTACCATCGGAGAAGAATATAAAATCTAATGTTATTTTTTTAGCTGTTGTTGCGTTAATGCATTGCCAATACATTTGAGTTTTCAGGGTGAATAATAAGTATGTTTTCACAAAGTTTAAAAATAAAACATTATTATTTCAATGTGAGTTGGGATGTATTAAGAAATGTATTCGATTTATAAAAAGAATCTTTTTTTAATCCAGACAATCAATAAAGTTCCTATCTATAATATATTTTACAATTTTACAAGACGATCAGTTTTATTCTATATTTGAATTTTCTTATAGCTTTGTAACTATGTGAAAAAAAAGTCATTTACATTCCGTGATTTTTCATTAAAGCGATTTTTGGCATATTATGCCAAGTTTGCAAAAACGTTTCGATCAATCGCTTACCATAATGTACCAAATTTATAGAACCTAAAAATATGTGATAAACGGTGAAATCCAGGTGGATTAATTGGCTTAAAACCGCAGTAAGCAGAATGGTATTAATTAAATTATTTGTTAAATTTATGACACGGATGTATGAGTGGTTCTGTAATCTTATAACTTATGATTTACAATCTAATAACTTTTGCACATAGTCCTAGTTGAGTTGAGTTGAAAACTATTAATTATACATCTATTTCAAGTTTGAATAAAAGATAATTTTCCCAAATTTAAAAACAGACAAATTAGTGTCAGAACGGATCGAGTAAGAAAACTTAAGTACCTAGTATAAGTCTTCGTCCACTGAGCAACTGAGCAGTGAACAAAGTTGACTAATGGTCTCAGTATAGCCGTTGAGCGGGTCGCGACAGTTTTCTTCATTTTACGGCACGACATATCAGAACGTTATTTGTAACTTGGTAACTGTTCCATTAAGATGCAACCATCTCTGCTAATGGATCTTTTAAGATGGGATTTATGTATTTATTGTGTCTACCAGATGGGTTTATGTCGAGGGGTTCCACTTGCTTTGATATAACTTTGAATTAAACTTTTGTTTCAACGGGACAATAAAAAATGTTGGCAATGAAACGTAGTAAAGTAAATCTACCTAACTTTTAACGACATTTATAGCCTTCTTAGCTACAAGTAGATACTTTATGAACATTATTCGTGAATATCTCGTTATAAAGCTTTTACATACAATATTATACCGAACACGTTTTGATGTTTACAAGCCAATTAGCATCACTTCAATATTCAATTAGCCTTCATCAAACCTTACCGTGCCTTTACAAGATAACAATACAGATTAATAAATACTTAGTAAAAGTTTTCTACTTTCATTGCAAATGCTTTTTGTTTAATTCAAAACCACTTAGTGCTATATCTGGCACCTGTCATACAGATGATGCATTTGGTGACAGGTGCCAGATATAGCACTAAGTGGTTTTGTTTGACTATACCTGATAACAATACAGATTAATAAATACTTAGTAAAACTTTCATTGCAAATGCTTTTGTTTAAGTCAAAACCACTTAGTGCTATATCTGGCACCTGTCACCAAATGCATCGTCCTCGTAAAACTCGTTTTATCTCCTTTTCTATTATGGTCAATTATATTATATTATAAACAGAGAATATCAAAACCACTTAGTGCTATATCTGGCACCTGTCACCAAATGCATCTTCCTCGTAAAACTCGTTTTATCTCCTTTTCTATTGTGGTCAATTATATTATATTGTAAACAGAGAATATCAAGCTTTCTCTTTTCATTTAAAAGTTTACTGTATATGTATCCATATAATTTGAAAATATTAAAAAAAAATCCGCTAAACAGCTGACCCGCTTTTGACTTGCCAATTTTTCTAACCTAATTTTTTTTATAATAAACGAAAAAAGAGAAGTGAAAATAAGCTTTATATGTCTGATTAAATGTGTTACTTTCGTTCGAAATGATTAATACAGTACCTATACAAAAAAAAAAACAATCGGAAAGCGATTAAAATTTTTGCTAGATTTGTGTTTAAAATTTTTAATTGCATTTGTCCACAGTCTTTCATCTGCTTTGAAAAACAGTATTTCGTTTTGGGATACATTTTAAAACATCGAATCTACTCGAAATTTTCAATCTGAAATATTTTTTGGTTACATAATTTTATTTTGTCTAGGCCCGAGGGGTTAATATTATGTTCATGCTATGTGTGAATGTGGAGATATGCAGATGTCTATGCATGTATGTATGTGTGTTGGTGTGTGTGTGTGTGTGTGTGTGTGTGTGTGTGAGTGAAATATTCAACAAAATTACCATCCATTCAACACTTTTAAGTCGCGTTTTGATTTATGGGCTCAAATTACACGTCCTAACTGACAGTTGAATTCGTTGCCCTCGATACAAAAGTGCAAGTCGACACAGGCCGGAGCATCGCGCTGTTCCCTCGGAGTGGTTTTATGATTCGAGACGTAGGTCGTACAATTTGACGATCGAACCGAACACATTCTGGCACTTAGTTTTATGGCACTATTCCTGTACTGTCCCGCTTCAGCACCTTCCCCTCCTTACCTGGCTGGAACTGTATGCCTTGGGAACCTCCTTTTAAAGTCAATTCCTGACCGCTCGAGATGCTGTTCTGACCCCTGTTGTTGTAGTTTTATCTGTAAACTACTGACCCCGACCTCCGGAAACATGCATCACACCAACAACCAACAATACCTACCATCAACATTCTCTCTCGCGACGAGATAGTATTACATTTTACGATGCTCTTAAAATGAACTCCTGCATTTAAGGCCATTTCGGCTCATTCCATAAACACAGATGATTGCTTGATCGCCCTTTTCATATTCTTTTTTTATGAATTTAACGCTCCCAGGACACGGACAATTAATTACTATTACGTACACGTACGTTAAAGCGGTTGATAAGTGACAAGAATGGATGCTGAACACGATGTGCAATCAAGCAGTACACCATTGTTTTCCTTGTGTACTACCTAGTTATTGTTTTTGTAAAGGATTATTCACTGAATCTCAATATCTCAATCCCTAGACTCCCAAAATGGTGTGTTTTATTTAAATTTAATCTCGACAGGTTTCCATCAAGACTCTTTGAGAATGCTTTGCGTGGGATCATTTAGCACAATGTCTTTTATTACGTAGTGCTTAACTTTCACCGCAATCTTTATTGTACTAAAATTAAAGCAAGTACTTTTAGAGAATTTAAAATATTTCCAACAAATGTTTCTTTTTATATGTTGTTCATTTCACGAAACCCTTTTCAGCATTTACAACTTGCGAAATGGAACATCTTCTTGAAGCGTTATTTCTTTAAGTCTAATCGCGAAGTTTCCTAATGTCCTCCTCGAATTACCCTGCTCAGGCAGAGTGTAGTAAATTGTTAATATTCATAACGTAATAGTGACAGGGACCCAGAGAGGGCCCCGACGGAATGTGCCAAGACCGCCGAGTGTAATTGAGTAACACTTTATGGGAAAACTCAGATCAACACGGGACAAATTAATGGAGCCGGGTTGCGGACCGGCCTGAAGTGAACGAGATTAAGTTTTCATTTAAATTTCTGTATGCAAATGGTTATGGGCGTCCATTATCAAAAATCTAACTGCCTTCTTAGTTCTAGCAGACCGAATATAAGAGCCGATTCTAACTTTTCATTTCATTCTCAGTACATTCGAGAGGCCATTATGCATTTATTGCGAGAAGCGAGCGTGCAAACTCTGCAAACACGCCGAATCAAACTTCTCGATCTCTCTCGTGATACGAAATGATGACAAGTCTGTTTCTTTTAAAAGTTTGATTAAATATTTATCGTCGGCAGTATAGAAAGATTGCGTTTTTTATGCGACGCGTTGGTACTCGAAATTGTATAAAGTTAAGTGCTACTCGTAGGTAATACTTGTCGAATTCAGATTTGAGCATTGAAAGTAGTCTCGTAATAAATGCGCACTCTGCTAACTGCGACTGTGTGGGGGCAAGTCTGGCACTACGTAACACCTTCGGGTTTCTGTTCGACATAAATACATTAGCATACATTATTCACCTAGCTCGTGACAAGGCTGTTAAAATCCCCCAATCACAACCGAAATAACACCCTGCTGCAATCTTCACAAATAGGGTGCTTACCCCAACGAACTAAAAACATGCATTCTGATAATCAATTTTCTTTATCTTGATTTCCTCGCCACCCTTCATAAAAATATTACAACGGAGCCTTTTCTACGTTTTCTTTTTGCACTTTGTTCGACGGTGTTTGGTTTTAAATCCAGCAAGCACTTGAATGCGCTCATTATTTCATTTGTCAGTCAAAATTATTTATCAGCTTTTGAAATAGATGTTCAGAAATAAACCTAAGTCTTGTCATGGAAACATTTCTTGTTGGCAATTCTTGCCTTATTTATAAATAAAACCCCTGTTTGAAAAGCTGTACTTTATAATAGTGAATTATTGATGACGCCATACAAGAAAGCTTTTATCCAATATCTGTTTAAAATTAACGAAAATTCAATAGAATCTTATTTTGCTAAAGAGGGTTATAAAATATGTTCATATGATTTCTGGTGCAATGGTAACAAAATGCCTATTTGTCTCTCTCTCGCTCTCTTTTCGTGAAGTTCCGTCACTTCACCATAAATTGAAATTGCCATATATCACGTGTTCCTTTATCTTCCCGAATAATGGAATAATGCAGGGCACAAAGGGAATGCGTTTCGAAATCAATGCCATTCTTTCGTCCTTTTGTCTCCTAACTCCTGACGCATATGACGTGGAAAGATTACTTCTCACACTTCATCTCTCCGACACACTGAACGCTACATCCATCTTGAGTCCTTTGTGATGCTGTATCCATCTCTTTAGATCTCCGAATGATGGACCGAGGTGAGACATTAAATGCCTTAGCATAGTTTTCCATTAACCGAAAAATCTTGCACGGAAAGGCGATGTACTCTTCATATTTTCGGTTTTTTTTTCAAGGCGTGTAAAAATGACTACGTCCATTTACCATATATTATTTATTTATTTCACGCCTATTAAGGCTTTTACATACATATATATATATAAATATTTACAAAATTATACATGAAAATAGTGCAGGCGACTATTTAAAACAATTGCAGAAAAATAACTATAAAGTCAAAATATCACTGAACTTGGATCTACACAGCATGCAGGCACAAAACATAAAAAATCCAAAATATTTTTTTTGTTTCAGTTGACAAAATTATTATGTGTTAGTCAAATCAAATTAAATACCTTTATTAAAATATTCCACTACTTGATGAAAAAAACTTCAATAGGGTATGCTTATATATTGAAATTGATGTACTAAATATATCAACAACAACGTAGTATTTGTTTCCTAGCTGTTATATACATGAACATACATGAACACTACGAACATAATGAGTAACAAAAGTATAAAAATGTATTATTTCAGTATAACGGCTAACATAAATGGTTCTCAAACTTATTACATAAAAATGGTATGTTATGAATTAGAGACATTATTTGCATGTCACTTGAAACCTAGACGGTTTATGTTGAAGATATCAAGAGAAAGATATCAATATTGTTGTGTCCGTGTCATGCTGTTATATGCAAGTACATGTAGTATGCATAACAGATTGCGGTGCCGCCCCTGGCAGCAGTTGTTTGGTACAAACAACTTATGGCATTCCAGGAGGTACGGACTACTTGTAATTCATATGCAAGCATCTTCTTAGCCAGGATACCTAATTCTACAGATACAAGCTACGAGTTTCATAGTTTTCTATACTTAATTTTAAAGACTGAAATAAAATGTAGGTACTCTGCCGAACATGGCGTGTTTATAAACGAATGTGGGTACACTTTTATTTGCTTTTCTGTTTCCTAACGGTTTAATAATGTACAAGTTTATATTTTCTTGAATATTTAATGAAATCTTGTGATTATTTGTTACATGCAGGTCTGCCTTGGGCTGCAGGGACGGACTAAGGTATTTCAAATAAAAGTTTCATATAAATGTCACATGTGTTAGATTTTTATTTGCGCACTTTCCATGTGTAGCTTCTTCTTTAACCCTTCAATCTTACTAATCTATTATACTTCTGCTACTTTTTTTCATATTGCACTCATAGACTTTGTACATTATATTTATGACTGAATAATTTTACAAAGCATTCTAGACATTATTAATATCTACGTTATGTTGTATCGAGTACTTACCTACATTTGAGATGAGCATTTATTAATAATATGAAGGAAACATGAAATATTCAAGCAAATTTCTATAAGAGACGTAATGCTCATGTGAGTATTTTAATAACTGCTATATACAAACGTAGATCGCTTGACAATTTACATTACGAACAACGTATTCTATTAAAATACGAGAAATTTCATTTTGAATATGGAACCTCCTCGCATAAATCACCCATCGCAAGAGGAGCGCCCCGCGGTGCAGCCACAGCTATCATGGCGTGGTGGGCAATGATGGAACTTAAAACTGCTGGGAACTGGCGACTGGCTACTAGTACCACTTCCCACAAACTACTCCCTACTGTTGTGAGCTTCTCCTCCGCGCCAACAGATGGCATCCGACTGCGGGAAGAATATAAATTGAATAAAGCCTTCTGTGAAATGTGCAACATGAAAACACATCCGTATCGATGTCCTTTTGCAATTCATATTTCAATATTTACGTGGTCAGACTTCTCTATAGCTAAAACAACAAAATGTTTAAACTTGTAAACATTTTATCAATAATCTCGCGTACAAGCTAGAAAATAAAAAATATAATCAATTTTATGAAATATTATTATCTAATGATGTTGTGTGGGATGAAACACGACTTTTCAGACATGATCTTCGTACAACAGAATTCCAGTATTATATACTGCGGTATTTGAAAGAAAAATATTAATGTATCGACCTTTAGACATGTTATCTTTCGTTCAGCATACAAATCTAACCATTATTTTTGGTTTATATGCTCTAAGTTCAATTCATATGTTTTTTATAAAACTGTTTTTGCCTTTGTTTCAACAATCCACATCATGTCAAAGTGTAAAAATCTAATAATACATGTTTTTAGTGGGCGTTATATTTATCATTTATTTTACTGTCAACTGTAAATGTAAATAATACTATATTAGTATTGGAATTCTCTATATTATCGTAGACACCAAACACTGTTATATAGTTGATATAAAATATTATTATTTACTGGTTGTTGTAAACCCACAATTTCTACGTTAAAAGTAATAAAATTTTTGGCTTTTTTCCGTGCTTCAATCACGTTCGTTTCTTTTATAGTTCAAGTAATTAATATCTAGTTACTCAAATACACATTAAATTTATTCATGGGAAAAGTTTTTTTTATTGAAGTACATTTTATCAATTCTTAGATTTAATCAAAGATCTAAGCTATGCTAAGGCCCAGTTGTTTCGCAGAAATTCACGTGTGACAAAGACATAAAATGGCCAATTTTTTTTTACATTTAAAGATCTCCGTTAAACGCTTATTCTAGGTTAGTTTCAGCTTTCTATCTAATTTTGATAAGCTGACAAGCTTAACGACGTGATGGTTGTCCTCTTCTGTAAATCACAATTATGACAAATTGTGATTTATTCAAAAGCTAAAACGGACTTCGAATCGGCATTTACCGGGCACCTTTCAAATGTTGAAAAAAATAGCGCTGAATGCGTCGTAAAGTAAATGTTTTCTGCAATAGGTACGCCTTTAAAAAAGTACATTTTGCACAAATTCATATGAGAACTACTCGTCCACCCTAATCCCATTATTCTGAGAAAGTCAGATGTTCTTCATACTCGTTTCCAAATCATGATTTTCTTATTAGGGTGATTTTAAAACCTATTCCTCTTGATGTGAACTAAGGGAAATAGATTTTTATAGGAATAGGAGAAATAACAAATTAATACCACATATAAAACCTTTACAAATAACTCAAAATTAGACCATCAAAGTTATATATAATCAGAAAAGAACATTTTCAACAGATGAGTTATACAAAGAATCTAAACTATTCTGTCTCCGTAAACTATTTATTTTGCAAACTATGAAATACGTCTTTAAAAACAAAAATAAATTTGAAATAAATGAAAACAGAATCAACATTAGAAATAATAGTGTATTTTATACTCCCCGAACGAACACAAAACAAATGCAAACACACTGCAGTTTCATTGGACCTCGTACTTTCAAGTGATTACTAAACTTCCTCAATATTCAAAAGAGTTAAAATTATGGCTTTTCGATACAGCAGTTGAAACTTTTTTTATTTAATTTGTATCAATTTATGTTTCTCATAAAATATTCACCATATATTACACTAAACACTTATAACTTCACCATACACTATTGTAAACATTTTTTATACAAACCGCTTAGACAAAATGTAATCTTGTTTTTGTTTTATGTATATACCCACAGTTTGTTTATTTCTAGGTACAATAATATAATAACTTAAATATATTACCCACGCACAGGCTGCGCCTTAGTGGGTTTCCATTATTCGTATTGATTTATATAATATTGTATGTAATTAATGTAAAAATTGGGAAAAATAAAGGAATTAAAAAAAATAATAAATAAAATTAAAAAATTCTGATTATTACTCGTATTTTGAATTTTCACGGCCAAACATATTAGAGTGATTTATTTTTGGGGTATTACGACGTGTTGCCTTACCTCCTTAACGTTGCGCTTCCTCTGAAACGTAGGCTAAAAAAGAAAGTAGCGAAACACGGCATAATATCCCAAAAATAAATCACTATAGTTAGTGAATATTTTTACTTGGCTTTCTTAAACATAATACCCGTCATCTAATCGCCCAAGCGATAAATAACGAGAACCCTTGTTAAAATAGCTAAAAATTTAAATTCTGCCACGTTATACCACATTACACATTTCAATAACGTATTCAAAATATTTCATTTGCGGCACGCAAAATCACAAACTTTCTAGCCTTTGCTGATAAATAACTACTCGCTTATTAAATTCCAACATTTATTTTATATGGAAATAAAATACGTTTTACATGCTATCGAAACCTTTTTGTACCCAGCCACTTAGCCCCGGTGAACCCATAACAGCTCATATAAAACATGCATCATTATGACGTAATTATCTCTTTTACTGTCAAACATAATGGATTAAATATATAAAACACTGACTTTATGATGTGTTAAGAATTCAACATGAAAATATCTGAAGAATTAAAAATGTAAAGCTAACGAACATATATTTTTTCTAATTTTTAAAGATTGCTGAATTTAATTCACTTGGCGATCATTATACTTCTTTATTTTAAAAAAAAAGTGTTCATTCAATCAATAGAGAGTAAATGGCTAAAGGTTTAAAAGCAAACGTTAGGCTTTATTGAACTTGTAACAGCATGCCCCAGTTTCAACTTGCCCCGTTCTTCCCTACTTCAAGCAATGTTAAGTGGAAATATATAAAGAGGTTTATAAAATTCAATTTTTTGTTTCAGTCTTGCAAACAAAGGCTTGTTGATGTAACAACGTGGTAATAATAGAGCATGGTCGTAGATTTAATAAAGCGTATATAAAACATTATCCATAAGAAGTCCGTAATCCGTAATGTTGGATCGGAGGGGTAAAAAATACTCACTTGAAAAGTGAATTATTTTTGCAAGGTCCGGTTCGACGGACGTCTAGACCCGATGGCAATGGTTTCGCGAATAAAAACAATTGACAAAAGAAAAAAACGAGGAACAAATTGATCCTGACGTTTGCGAATTTTCTGCCGGACGTTCCGTGTTTAAAAAATCGCTATAAAAAGTCGCTCCGTCGATTTAGACTTTTGGACGGACTCCTTGGACGGAATGCTTCCGATTGGAAGCAAAACCTGAAAGCTAAATGGTAGTTTTTTAAAGGTGGTTTGCTTCCGAATCGGACGAGTTGCTTTGTCGACGGTCCGTAATGTTTTGGTCATATGATATACATACGCACTTACTATTTTGTATTACAAATCTATAGAATATCAATCGTTTCAGCAGAAATGAGATAACTGGAGGTTGTAATGTACGGTTGATCCGTTTAAGACCAAATTACAAATAAGAAAATTTAAAAAAGAAGGCTAACATGACCATCATTAAGAAGGTCATCAAAGGATGATTTGATGGCTTGGAAATCTACGGATGTCCGTATGAAAGGGTAAATCAGGACGACACGGCACAATCAAATGATTTTTTCTAAGTTTCTTATCGAATCTCGAATCGTGCCTTGTTAATGCCTAAAATACCTGTACGCACATTCTGATTATTTACACTCATAAATAGATTATTACGTTCTCTTTCTAATCTTATTTCTGAAGCGTGTTCAAATTTGCTCCCCAAAATTTTTATTTAACCTGACAACTAAAATAATATTGCGAATAAAATATGAAGAGGTCCCCTATTCATATAATTTGATGTTATTTCAAAATGAATCTGGCCCGGATAACGTCGTAAATAATTGAATGCATTTAGCTTCATGGCTGTTGAATAAATTCATATTTTAGTAGCTACTAGTAATAGATTTCATTATCCCGGCAAATACTCGTATTCCATTAGGCCGGTATAAAGCGCATTAGCGACCATCATTTCCCGTTTAATATCGTCAATCAAACGCCATTTTCATCCGATTACGTATTTATATTAATAGTATTTGTTGACCTTTAAGCCTACAACAATTATTGTATCCCATTGTTTGAACGCAGCTTTAAGCTTTGCCAAGCCATCTGAGTCAATACGTCGAATTATCAAATAATGCCTACCTACTCTAAATCAAATTGTGGTTCAAACTATTTCCCAAAGCTATTCAATACGTTTTTAAATAAATATATATGTAATTCTTTCTATTATTTTAACTTGGACCAATATACTCCGTAGCAACAGCTTGTTAAAAGTTGGACAATTAAATCAGGACTGTTAAAGATTTCCATCGTAAACTGTATTGAATGTAGTATTTTTTTCTATAAAACTTTCTATTCTTCGTGAACAGTAGACCTCGCGTCCAAAAAAGTATGTTTCTTGTTTTTCTCATTTTAAGTCAAACCCAAAATCTCCTATGAAATCATACGATTTGTAATAAAGGTAGGTATTTGAATACCTACATACTTAATAAACACGACGATTAAATATTTGAAAAAATATTTTTTAAAACCGAACGTAACAGACAAATTTGCAGACAGATGTAATGGTCGGGTTTAAACAGGACATCGCTGCACTAAGTCAACAATTATAATATTCGAAATTATTTTAATATTTGGTTATTTTCATGGAGGTTTCTTGAATATAAATCTTGTTTTACAAAGATTCCAAAGTTTATGTGGTTTGTTTTCATAGCTTTATGCTAAAAATCTTAAATTTATAGTTCCCCGCAACTTTTATGATTGTCAAATATTATAATTCGGCTTAGAAGATTTATAGATGAATATTTCACTACACATAAATCTCTGCACTCTGGTTGGATGCACTCTGGAAGTACCTAAGCATGGTCCTCTGATATTAAAGTTTTCACTTCTTATTGTCCACTAGATTATTTACTCGGGTTTCGAAAATCGTTTAGCAAGTCCATCCTTCTGTATCCGGTGTGATTCATATACTATTAAATAAATTTTAAATTAAATTTACCTACTTAATATATTATATTTTTGACGGTTCGTGGCCGAGAATTAAGGCTTTCGACTAGCAATCCGAAGGTCGCGGGTTCAAATCTCAGCGTAAGTAAGTTTTATTTGACTATTTTTTTTGTTATTGCAAATTCATTCATTTAGAAATAATATATGGTATACTTGCGGCACGTTCCAGAATAGAAGATTTTCTTAGTATCGCCCTGTGTAAGACCACCATTCAGAATTGAAAAGTTGCTTGAAATGGCTTTAGCCAATAGATCGGAATATCCAGGTACTCCCCCACCTTCTTCTTCCCCATCTCCTTCCCCTCCCCACTGCATTCAGCCTCACAACGTCCCCAATTTTTTTTTTTTTTTTTTTTACAGTAATACCGCACAAGAGTCCCAACTGCTCCCGTCTGGAGCCAGTGAGACTATGGCATCCCCAATTGGGGTATGTTGTGAGGCTGAGGGTATTGTGGAGGGGAGGGAGATGGGGAAGAGGAAGGTGGGGAAGTACCTGGCTATTCAGATCTGGTCACCAAACACGGCTAAAGCCATTTCAAGCAACGTTTCAATTCTGAATGGTGGTCTTACACTAGGGCGATACTGAGAGTATCTTCCACTCTGGAACGTGCCGCAAATATACTATATATTATTATTTTTAATTAATTTTAAATTAATTAATTGTGAAATAACACAAATTAATCAAATAAAATTTATTTGCGCACGCCGGGTTCGAATCCGCGACCTTCGGATCTGTAGTCAAAAGCGTATACCACTAGACCACGCCGGCCGTCAAAATTGATGCCATAGTCTCACTAGCTACAGACGGTTAGGAGCAGTTTGAACTCTTGTGCAGTGTTCACACAACATAGTGTATGTGATTTCAGTATGGATATAGTAAGTAGTCCGTGGAACTTCCTGTGTTTAATATTATTAAAAGCTGGCAGCAAATAAACAATATGTGTATTTCTTCCCAGTTTATCTACCACACACCTGAACCCGTTCGCAGCTCGCGACATCTGTAAATATAATATGTAAATTCAAGTTTTCGTTAGAATTATAACGCCTTGTTTAATCCGTGTATATGTGAAGAGCTAAATATTATTTTCAAGATAATTTCTCCCTTGAGGCGATCCACTAAAACAGTTCCACTAAAACGAAGCTATGCAAATTATCCTTGCAGTAATTATACTAGATCATTTTACCTGCAAAAATATTTTGTTCCCTAACCGAATAATTGCCTCAATCATTGAAAATCAAATGGGTTAAAGTTTCAAACCAGCTTTGTGGCAGAAGGAAATTCAATATTCTTATTAAATCTCACTTGAGGTGATTAGGTTAGATTAATCACAAAATGGAGCTACAAGCTTTTGCATTTTCAAATAGGTACATATTATTATCGTTAATTCATGGTAGAACTCCATTTTAATATATCTTCTTTAAAGATTAAATACCTTTATAACTTTATTCTACATTTTAGTAAAATTATAATGCAAAGATCCAAGTCAATAATATGTTACGTAATTCTACGTATACATACGCGAGCCGAACTGCTGAACTGAACATCAACTTATGGAAAAGGAACAAACAAACGCAAATGGTGCGAAACGCCGCTTGCAGTTGCTTCGTTCCTTTCCCGTAATTCGTGGCTCTGTTCGCGTTTCGGTTCGCAAATGTATACGTACCATAACATTCTTAATCAACTAATTTACTTACCCAGTTAGTAGAAAAGTATTCACGGGTCATACTTGGAGCTCTATTTACCAATTCTTAAAAATAATATAGATACTTTTATAATTGCTTAGTAGAGTAACCTGTTTCAGCTTATGTCGAGCGTCTTTAGACTGGTCTGAAGATAGATGCCCGGTTCGGTCATTAATTTATTAAAAAGCGGAAGAAATTTATTAAGGTGTTTTAATCACAAAAAATGTTAAATTATCATTATTATCGTTTAATAGCACATAGAGTTTATGAAATAGAGCAGTCATAGACCGAATGCAATACAACATGCAGGAACCATATACCGACTATTCCTTGGTTAATTCTGTTTTAAATATTCTCTTATTTTACACAATAGCTATTATCGCTATGCCAGCGGCGTCAAAACAATAACATTAGTTCCAGCTGCACGCGTAACGGAATGCTTTCTGCAATCGATACACGTCGATACCAGATATTGCCAGATACATACCGGGTAGCGAATTCTAAAATTAAAGTGGCGAGGGGTTACAAGTTACAAGGTACAAAACGTCTGGGGCAAGAGTGCATTCAGGGCGAGAAAATAATGATATATGACCGCGTCGTTAGGTACCTAACGCGGTGGATATTGGTACATTGGTCGGTAGGTATTCTATTATTCCTCCCCCAATAGGGATCGTCTCTCGGCGGGCACTTTGTTGTTTAGAATGGAATCGTAATTGAATTGGTTCTGACATTGATAAATTACCATTTGTCATCCTTGTGTTGGCAACTCCGCCGGTACAACCTGCCTGCAGTCACTGTGCGCTGCTTCCTAGCGGGCGCGGGGCTAGTCTGTCAAGTGGACGGACAAGTTGTTTGCGGATCGGAAAGGATTACGGCCAGAATGTAGAAAGTTATAATTGAGTCTGTGGCGTTGTGTTGTAAAAATTTTATTGGTTAGGAAGAATGCAAAGACGGTTCAGCTTTTTATGGTAGTATTCACCTCCTTTTCTCGCTTTAAAAAAATACAGTAGTGAGAGTTTACAACTCTTTTTTTTATTTTTGTCTGTTTAAATGTTGCATATTGCTTATTGTGTTGCTAGTGTCGAAAATACTGATTAAAAAACGCTAAATTAAAGAAACCATATTAGTAATCTTTGGTTGTAAAATTTACTGCAAAGAACCTATCGAATTATCATTGAACCTAGAACTAGAGAATCTAATTGAGCATGAAACAATCATAAGATTTTGTTATAAATTTTTTTTCTAGATCTGGTAAAAAATGTTTGTTTGGGTAGAAAATGTATGAAGAGGACGAATCCTTCCCCATAATTTAGCGCCATGTGGGTGATTGTGTTGAGTAATCTTAGTTTCAAAAAAACATTTCTCACACATTCTGCAACTTTTGATGAAATGTACAGTTTTTTTCGTCACTCCATTTATAATTATTATTGATTGCTGTTCATTGTGATAGTGGAAATTACAAATCCGACGTGTTCGCGTGTGCAATTCTTCATTTTGATTTGAACTTTGGTTTTAATTCAGGAGGCGAACTGTGAAAAGTGGAGCCAAGCAAACAGTGGTGGCGGTGGTGACGCACGCCATGCGACGCGACAAAACCATTTCTCATAGAAATGCCCGCATTTGTATCATTCCGTATCGCGAACGAAGAAAAACTCAGCGTAGTAATTAAACTAATTCGTCATATTATTTTGGTCAGTGGCTGGTAATTACAATTTTACCGAGAAAATGGCTTTTTTTAAATTTCATTTGTAAATTCATATTTGGACAATTGTTTGTGTTTAAATAAAACCTCGTAATTATTTGCCATTTTCTTTATTATTCGTAAAACGTACTATTTGGTCTTTGTCAGGAAGGCATTACTCACAAAGTAACAGCTGTGAAAAAAACCACTCAGTGTGTTGTAATGAATAATAAAAAGTTAAAATATCCGTCCAAGTTAATTATATATTTATCTTTTATTATTGATATAGTAAATACACTTGGCTTTAAAATTAAATTTGTAATTTTCAGCCACGTAATCATAAAAACATGAAAATCTCAGTTAGTATTTCACCCGAAAGAGTATTTAAACCTTATTTCATTTGAAAATCTACCCTTTACAACATTTGTTTTTGTTAAAGGTTTTTCTTCATGCTTAACCCCGCGTAAAATGCTCATTTCCTTATATAATATTATTATTAAAATACCAAAATCCTATCGCTACAAACCGACATAACGTCTCATAATGGAATAAAATTGTACTAGTGCACCGTCTGCATTCATGTTAATTAAATTTATTATAAAACATTCATAAATTCCGACGTAAAAATTGTCATTTGCACACATTTTTCATTTCGGAGGCGTAATAAAACGTAGATTAATATATTATGCATGCAGATTGCCGTTTTATGGATATTTTTTCGCATTACGCGGGTTGCTTGTTTCGTTTGGTGAAAGGAAATGTGGTTCCCTCGATTGAGCGAAATCACCCCTTCTAGTCCCCCCGGTTATAGCACTATGGCGCTAGGGTTTGTCAATATTATCAGAGATTAGTCTACTTGCAAGACCATGCCTACAATCGGCGATTACAGAGGTTTGACAGGTGACATCGACTAAAGGCTGCTTAGTTATCCAGATCATCCGAACACTACGGCAAAGTTGTCTATTTTTGATTAACATCGTTTTCACAAATTTAGCTCCGAATTCAAAATCGGTTTTCTAAAACGAACACTTTTTACTTTGAAGATTCAAATATAACAATTGTATAAGTCTAAGACATACGTTGTTTCAGTGTTGTCATCGTATTTGTGAATTTCTCCCGACATTGTTAAATTTAACGAAGGCGAGCATACTAACGATAATGATGAACTAGGTCACATCTAAAGTTAGTTTATCAATTCGATTGTGCTAAGTTATCGATATGGCTACAGGACTTGGGTCGCAGTCTCACAGACGTTCCGAGACAATCAATTGCACGGGGAATGGGGCAGGTCGCGACTGGCGGGCGGCGCACCCGCTATTGTCTATGTCTGTCTGAGAGACCGAGGACAGTTAGGGGTGGCGCCCAGCGGACTCTCCCGTAAGCTTGCAAAGCTTAGTCATTGAAGAAATATATTCAGGGAAAGCAAGTTTTCACCCTTTTTAAAGATATTTTGGTTTATTATCCCAAAATAAAGCGAGCGCTTGTGCTGATTTGCAGTTTGATCTTACGAATTGAGTTTTCTTATTAAATCAGCGCGGACCTATGAAAAATCACTCTTTATTAAAATTGTAGGATTTAAAAAGCAAAAGAATACGTCAGAACAAGGAAAATTTCCGCAGAATTACAAAAGAAAAAAACATGAACAGCGGCAACTCTTTACTAACAACATTTTGGTGATTATTTATGATTATGATCAGTCATGTGAGTTATGTCTTTATTCAGTGTCAAAATGTCAGTTTATGTCTGTTAAAAAATTTCAGAATTTGTTAAAAGAATCAGTTCCAATTTGGAAAATTCCCACAGTTAGTATGTTTGATGATAAGAAAGCGTACCTAAGTGTGAAGCATAATTAGTTATATGAAACCTATATTTTTATCACTAGGGTAGGTACGAGTATGTTCATTGAAAAAGTGGATTCCAACTACTCCGAATCCAATTATTTGGCTTGGTGTATTATTGCGAACATTTCAATTATATTTAAATCCCAAATAAAAAGTGATTTTCCTCCAATCCGCTCAAGAGAAAAAAATGGAATTTAGGACCCTGAATAGTGTATTCTATACATAGACATTTGTACAGTGTGGCCAGGACAACTCAACAAGAATCCACGTGAAGGGAAATTGATTAGCCTCTCTTATTGTCCTTTGTTTGGCCTCGGGATGGATTTGTGCCCTCTTTTTACTAGACGTGAACCTTTCGTGAGAAGAAGGGTATGCCACTTTCTTTGTGTAGTTCTCTGGTCACCCTGTGCTAACGCTAGATTAATGTTTTGTGGAGATTTTCTAATTAACTATGCAAATTCTAATTACCACTATGCCATGCGAGAATAGAAAACCATCAGTTGTGCTCTCTCAACCCGTATTTGTGTTTGCTTTTTACGTCATTTTGGCAGTATTAGTTAAATTAATGAAAATTATTCACAGTCTGGTTGGTCGTAAATATTGCGTCCTTAAATATATTCACCGATTTTCAATTGACAACATTAGAGAAATTTTACGTCATATAATGCAAAGTGCAGGGATTAAATATTACATGAATACCAACGGTACTGAATGTCTATCAGCCTATAAAGACATTGTTATTAAATCTGTATGTCTATCTTGATAGCTTTGTAATGTTTATAAATGTAACGAAATTTATGGGAATGTGCATCCTATAGTTTACTCTGTTTGTTGTTTTTAAGTTCATATTTTTATACTTGGTACTTATTTTAATTGTTATATCTATTTACTCTTTGATTATATCAAATGTATTTTCAATTTTATAATATGTAAAAGCCATCATTGGGCGTGTACAAACAAATAAATAAATATAAATTGAAAACCAAAATATGAATAAACCTAATTAAAATGTACCCGGTTGAAAGTTTGTTTAATTAAATTAATTTTTACAACGGTTGATCATCAGCATGTTAACTATTGAAGGGAAACCAGATGTATTAATTTAAATTTATTGGTTCGTATTAATGGCACATTACCAGCGCTTAAAATTCAAAACGATTCAATCGTGAAATAGTAAGTAACACAATAAAAAAAAATTAAAAATAAAGGATTTTTTAACAAGTTCAGTCGTTTGCCTACACCTCAAAAATGTATGGTAGTTTATTAGATATTTTAACAATGTCGTTTATTGCTGATTTTACCATAATATATCGTGTTTTTTTATTGCATTCATTTGTAAAATCTTAAATGCCCACACATTTATTATTACATTATCTTTTTTTAGAAACCTTAGACGCAGAATTTCCAGAATTTTATTTTATCATCTTTCTCCGCGAAATAACGAATAACGAAGCGATTTATTCACAAATCTCATAAAGAGGCCCCGTAATCTGCTCGCATTACGCCTTTCTTTCTCCGTGTATATTCGCCGCCATTTAATTCCCCTGGAAGCGTACTTCTTCTTTTTCTTCGTAATTGAAACACACAAATGGAAGCTTAAGCTAACGATTGTTTGTTTGCGCCACAAAACACCAAAACGACACGAAAGGCGTAAATGGTGTAAAGGACGTAAATGACGCAAACGGCGTTTTGGCGTAATCCTATCAAAAAGCGCGCAAAGGAACACCGGCCATGTCTCAAAATGCCACCAACCTATGACGATAATCCTGCCGGACAATTTATCTTAAGTAACGCCTTGTTTCAGGAAACTAGGACGCTCACGCGAACCGAATTATGAATAAATGTGTGTTTGTTTCGGTCTGGTCTCGTGGGATCAAGTTTACGGTGCTCAAACTACCCAGAGCTGGGTCAAGATAATGGCGTAGAAGGAAAGTGCCGAGGGTGCCAGACAAATAAAGATCGCTGTTTGGACCAATCTTGAGAGCCTTTAAGACCTCCTTCAGATTACTATGACTTACATCGCTCACTGACATCGAATTTACCTAACCATACGACTATAAAAAACAATTTTAATACGACGTGTCAGACATCATTCTATTTTGTCATTTTCATCTCATGCAAGTAATAAGCATGACTGACTACTGATTCATCCGATATTACAGTGAGAATTATTATTTTATAATAATATACATTATAATAGAATAATGTAGTCAGTAAAAATGCTTTGACCTGATGTCATTAATATTTTAAAATAGGTACTTATCAAAGGCAGGCAGTCGATAGGTTTCGGGAATTTAAATCTTATCTCACTCCACCAATGTGAGGGTGTGGCCACTACCGAGTTTCAGGGTCATCCACCGCCTTTATTTTCCTTTCCATCAAACACACCAGAAAGCACCGTTGTCTGAAACAAAAATTTCTGCTTTTATGAGCGACTGGGGCAGCTTTTCCACGCCCTGGGCCCCGACAAATGCCCCGTCGTTCACAATCTCAGGAACACAACGCGTGGACCTCCCGGAAGCGCAGAAATTAATGGAACGAGCGAAACCCATTCGTTAAATAAAAACACATCTATCTCCTCTCGGCTGATGACAGTTCGTTGCATGGTTCGCCCTCAGCCAGAACGTCTGAGACTGCATTGCAAGCGGATGACTTCGTGTTGCATTGTAAATTTCACCGTACAGTGTACGGGATTCCCGCCTGCAAACGATGCATAAAGGGAGTCATTTGCCATACCGCCATATTAATATAGAATACAATGTGTGTGGCCTTTGTGTATTAGTACTTGTGTGATAAGTGGTGTTTCTATAAATGAACGAATTGTGAACAACGTGAGATTGCCGCAAAAAATGTACAGATGCTTCTGAGGAAATCCTGCCCCGTTAAACGAGATAAAGCATTATAATTTCGCTTGTATGTACGTAACATTCTAAAATTCAAAAATACTCTTCTTGTATTCTTACTCTTTATGTATTTTCATTACAAATTATGAATGTATGTTGCAGTTCTTAAAATAGTTTGTGGTGTAGTGGTCAGAATAGTTGCCTTAGTATATACTTTTTTAATTTTTCACGGCTCAGCGCTAATAAGTTCACAAACAACCAAACATAGAAATAGATATACAATAACACAAGTAATGCTATGTGGGCGTGTTTTGTGATCCAAAAGTCGGAACAATCAGGTCTTAAATTTCAAATGCACAAATTCGTTTAATTTCAGTTCGTCAAAATGAAGTGGCGGTAAATGCTGTCAGGCAGTGTAAGAGAGAAAGAGCGTTTAATAAATGTGCTGGAACCACAGACATAGGAATTAATAGACGAGAAGATATGGGCGAGGGGTAAAATCAACTGTTGAAGAACGAGGGAACGAGGGAACGAGTGAAGCTGACTGTGATTCGTCAATAAATCAATCTGACAGTAAATAGGCATCTCGCATTATAATATCACCATTTACTTCTTAAAAGTAAAATCTGCTTTGAATGAATAGACATTTTTACATGGGAGCGCAAATTACTCGCCACGTTATGAACAAATTTGCGAAGTCCAAATTCGGCAAAGTAAGGCAGCTTTTATTTTCAGAGTCGTAGTTAGTTTCAGAGTATTTAGTTAAGACACTTTTATAAATGTTCATAATTTACTTCCCAGCAACCAACCAGCTTTGTGTTTCGCGTCCAGACGTTTCTCTATGTGATAGTAACAACTGATTCATATTATACGATGTGAATATGCTTAAAATAAAGTAAAATAATGCTTATATATGGAATGTAATACGACAATTGGGTTTATTCTCTTTTTTCACATCTATTTTTACCAGTTTTCATAGTACAAGTCAAAATTTTGCCGTGTTATTTAGTAAAATGAACCGATGATGCCTCGACCATAGTTCGCACAAGAATGATGACGTCACGTTTTCAAATTTCATTTGAGGCCAAACGCGAGCCCAGCCGGCTCAATGGAACCGGTATAGGGAGTGGGGATAATACGCTTTTAATCACTTAGGGCAGGTCTACTAATATTCATATGTCTATGGCTGGAACCAAAAAGTGCCGTGTCAGCCTTCGGTTTCCATTTTTAATCTAAATGGAAGGCATTTCTAGCGTGTACTTATTATCTATTCAGTGGATATATCTATATATATTATTTTACATTACCTCTACACAGGAGGCCCTGGGGAAAATAATTCCTCTCAGAGCCTATGTCATCTTTGGGGATGGTGTGTGGTGAGTCTTTTTAGGAAAGGAAGGAGAGGAAGATCTGGGAAGGACAAAGGTATGATGGGGTGCGTAAGAATCTGCAGTTCAAGGCGATGTTCCGAGAAAGTCCTGCTGGAGACATCAAGGTCTCTAGGTCTCTACTAGGTGGGCATGCGCAACCGCCGCCAAGACCCGGACAAACCTCACCCCGTGAACTCGGGAAATCTGCTGGGTGACCTACGGCAGACGTGTTTGTTATGTAATGGATCCCGGGGCGGCGGTACCCATACCCACCTCTCAAATAGAGAAATAGGGAGCAAGTAGAATAATCCTAATTAGAGGATTGTGGTTTGCTGGCTTCTTTGATCCAATAACATTGTGGTCAAAAGCCAAGGAGCACAGGTAGCTGAAATATACACATTTTTTAAACATGTTTTTGTCATTCTTCATCATTGAATATGCAGCCACCTCGTAGGAGTGCCACGAGTTATCGTGTGCATTTATCCAGCTTAACAAATTTGGTGTGACATTGCCTTTATTAATCCGGACAGTTATCGGACAGCCTGTTGGGGAAACTGTTCCCTAATAACGCACACAGGCCACCTTGCGAGCCGCCACTTTCCAGTCTCGGTTGTCTGTGCCACGACCACGTATAATAAACACACCTCTCCGTGATTTAATCCGTCCTTTAACTATACATTGAATACTTTGATTCTTTGCAAGTGACACGGTGAGGTTAAACGATTTCTAGTTGAATAATCGAAGCCATAAATCTAGTAAATCGTGTGTTTTTCTATTCAATTTGTCTTCTTTTGATAATGTATACCTAAATCGCAAACATGACTAATGCTGTTGGTCTTTAGGTCACTTGATTATTTACAAGTAGCTACGTACTTTGCTCGTAAAAGCTTTTTGTTTATTTTCCCGTCAGCTAAGAAATTTAAAAAATCAAAGTTAACCATTTCAATACCAGAGTTCTTCCTCAAGAACATGAAGAAAAAATTAATGTCTCTTGATTTTATGAAACAAATATCTCCGTATTTCACGAGGGATATTCCTCATGAAGTCTATTTTTTTTCTGGTAGGTTGCAATTTGCAATCCTATCAATTAATGACATATCCCGTTTCGGCTGTTTTGCTTGGACATTTGCAATCCATTATTATTGTTAAGTTATCTTTATATTTTCGCAAGTTACACTGTAAATTCATATTAAAAAATAATGGAATACTTTGTTTGATTAGTTTTATTTCCTTCCTGATGAAAATATAACCCTTTGAGGCCTAAAAATAAAAAATCTAATTATCAAGCAAAAAATTACAAAGAATTATTTAAGGTGTTATTAAGCATAAAAAATGGTCTTTATATTTAACCAAAAGTGCGGTACTGAAAGGGTTAAACGGGATTTTTTAACAGAAAGTAGGTTCCATTTTTTTGTATTCTTTATATAATATGCTATTTATTCCGTCTATCTTATCTTTTCTAAATCCCTCGTTTACTCTAGTTAACGGTGCTAACAATGTTTCTACAATTTCCAAACGCAATAATATTGTGCAACAGCATTTTACACAGCACTTTCTGGATACATAATAATTGTATTAATAACTCTACTTGTCGGGGAAACATAAAATTTTACGAACTTTAATTGAAGCATTTGAAGTGATAATATTATTCTGAATATAAACGCGTCCGTCTATTTATTGCGACCACCATAAAGTATCAATTAGACGTTGTAATTTATTTGTTTGCGATGCCCGATGGCTACGGGGTAAGAGGAAGGATGCAGAGGTAACCTTACCTCCCTGCTCTGTCGTTCATTACTCTTATTATTAATATGGCTTTAATGAGACGGCGTAATAAATGTCTGAATGGTCGTATTAATAAACGGTCAGGAAACAGGTTTATGTGGGGACTTGGCAGTTAGCCGGTTCGATGCTAGCTTTATTACGTTTTTAATATCACTTACAAAGCAACGGTCTACCGGTTCACCGGCTCTCCAGCTCTCCAGTTCTCCAGTTCTCCAGCTCACCGGCTGAGCCTTATGCCTTATACGTGATGGTTAAATCTGTTACTGCTATTTGATTGTTTATTTGTTTTGTCAGCAGAGTGGCTTTATGTTTCTAGGTAATGGTTTGTTGGATATGTTTTACATAAGGCCAAAGTGCTTTGGGATTTTTTTTTAAATAATTCATTTTAGATTTTTTATTTTTCGGAATAACTTTATTGAGTAAAACCTCAAATTGTAATATTTAAATATTGAAGACAATATTAGTGATTTCTAAACGAAAATCTGAAACAGAAAAATCAGAAAAGGAAACGGTCACATCTGGGACACGAACCCAGGACCCTTGTCTTTCCGGGACAGTGCTCTACCAACTGCGCTAATGGGACCCTATTCCCCTCGGTCACTTTTAACTGTATCATACTTCGAATAAGAACCACTAACATTGTCTTCATTTTTTCACCGCACATTTTTATTGGCAACTATCTTTATGTATGATCGCAAGATTCAACCCGAACTAAATGCAATCCAGACAGCGTCTTTTAGATAAACCTATCTTATTTTTTATTTTTAATGTGCGACATCTGTTGACTTTTCTGCAAGTCTAGAATGAATATTTATTTTTCGGAATAACTTTATTGAGTAAAACCTCAAATTGTAATATTTAAATATTGAAGACAATATTAGTGATTTCTAAACGAAAATCTGAAACAGAAAAATCAGAAAAGGAAACGGTCACATCTGGGGCCAATAAAAATGTGCGGTGAAAAAATGAAGACAATGTTAGTGGTTCTTATTCGAAGTATGATACAGTTAAAAGTGACCGAGGGGAATAGGGTCCCATTAGCGCAGTTGGTAGAGCACTGTCCCGGAAAGACAAGGGTCCTGGGTTCGTGTCCCAGATGTGACCGTTTCCTTTTCTGATTTTTCTGTTTCAGATTTTCGTTTAGAATTCATTTTAGCTTTATTGAATAAATACTAGATACCTTGTTGTTATTTTTCTGTTTGTGTTTATACCAAACTACAAACGGAGAAAATGAGTATTGCTAATTTATTAAGAATCTCCTCAAATTATTTGTAATCCGATTAAAAACAACTGCAGGCCCTTAACGAATGGATTGATAGGTTTCCTGATAAACTTTTAGTAAAATACCAATGTTTTATCATAATGTCGAAACACGTGTTCATAAAAATCCTAACGTTTTCGCAATTCTTCATCATATATTATCAAGACAAACGCAGGTGCAAAAACTTGTTTCGGTATATTATGAATTTACAAAAAGTTTATCAGGAAACGGCCTGAAATCCTATTTTTTACCGGATTATTAAAGAGATTCTTAATTAATTTGCAAAACTTATTTTTCTCTAGAAAAATTTGACTTATTACCATGGCGTTTGTTTGGGTAAAACCATCTTAAACCAGGCGTGTAAGAATCTAGATAGTAAGACGATTTGTGTATTACGGTTTCGTAGCTAAGTAAATTGCACATATGTAAACCAACCATACTGTAGACTGGTTGTCGATTTACCTAAAATATAATAAATAATCATTAGCCAATGAAAATAGAATGTCGTGAACCTAGTCACGTGCCGTTTGTCAGGAAACGTCATCCAACTGCTATTAATACAATAGCTACATAAAAGCCATGGGGAACTTTTCCTACATCAACCCTGAAATCCAGATTTTGCAAAATGAAATTTTAAATTTCCACCATCGCTCTTGAAAAATAAAATTGTCTCGAACCTACAAACCAAGCCAAGAACTTTAGGGGTAGTTATAAACAATGCTGGATAATAAGTATGTATGGTAGGAGAAATGACGGCCTCCGTGGTAGAGAGGGGATTAAGGCTCTCGACTAACCATCCGAAGGTCGCGGGTTCAAATCCCGGCGTGCGCACGTACATTTTATTTGATGAAATTGTGTTATTTCACAATCTATTAATTAAAAATAATACATAATTATATTTTAAAAATATTGTCTTCAATATTTAAAATATTACAATTTGAGGTTTTACTCAATAAAAGTTATTCCGAAAAATAATAATTCATTTCTAGACTTGCAGAAAAGTCAATAGATGTCGCACATTAAAATAAAAACAATAAGATAGGTTTATCTAAAAAGACGCTGTCTAGGATTGCATTTAGTTCGGGTTGAATCTTGCGATCATACATAAAGATAGTTGCCAATAAAAATGTGCGGTGAAAAAATGAAGACAATGTTGGTAGTTCTTATTCGAAGTATGATACAGTTAAAAGTGACCGAGGAGGATAGGGTCCCATTAGCGCAGTTGGTAGAGCATTGTCCCGGAAAGACAAGGGTCCTGGGTTCGAGTCCCAGATGTGACCGTTTCCTTTTCTGATTTTTCTGTTTCAGATTTTCGTTTAGAATTCATTTTAGCTTTATTGAATAAATACTAGATACCTTGTTGTTATTTTTCTGTTTGTGTTTATACCAAACTACAAACGGAGAAAATGAGTATTGCTAATTTATTAAGAATCTCCTCAAATTATTTGTAATCCGATTAAAAACAACTGCAGGCCCTTAACGAATGGATTGATAGGTTTCCTGATAAACTTTTAGTAAAATACCAATGTTTTATCATAATGTCGAAACACGTGTTCATAAAAATCCTAACGTTTTCGCAATTCTTCATCATATATTATCAAGACAAACGCAGGTGCAAAAACTTGTTTCGGTATATTATGAATTTACAAAAAGTTTATCAGGAAACGGCCTGAAATCCTATTTTTTACCGGATTATTAAAGAGATTCTTAATTAATTTGCAAAACTTATTTTTCTCTAGAAAAATTTGACTTATTACCATGGCGTTTGTTTGGGTAAAACCATCTTAAACCAGGCGTGTAAGAATCTAGATAGTAAGACGGTTTGTGTATTACGGTTTCGTAGCTAAGTAAATTGCACATATGTAAACCAACCATACTGTAGACTGGTTGTCGATTTACCTAAAATATAATAAATAATCATTAGCCAATGAAAATAGAATGTCGTGAACCTAGTCACGTGCCGTTTGTCAGGAAACGTCATCCAACTGCTATTAATACAATAGCTACATAAAAGCCATGGGGAACTTTTCCTACATCAACCCTGAAATCCAGATTTTGCAAAATGAAATTTTAAATTTCCACCATCGCTCTTGAAAAATAAAATTGTCTCGAACCTACAAACCAAGCCAAGAACTTTAGGGGTAGTTATAAACAATGCTGGAGAATAAGTATGTATGGTAGGAGAAATGACGGCCTCCGTGGTAGAGAGGGGATTAAGGCTCTCGACTAACCATCCGAAGGTCGCGGGTTCAAATCCCGGCGTGCGCACGTACATTTTATTTGATGAAATTGTGTTATTTCACAATCTATTAATTAAAAATAATACATAATTATATTTTAAAAATATTGTCTTCAATATTTAAAATATAACAATTTGAGGTTTTACTCAATAAAAGTTATTCCGAAAAATAATAATTCATTTCTAGACTTGCAGAAAAGTCAATAGATGTCGCACATTAAAATAAAAACAATAAGATAGGTTTATCTAAAAAGACGCTGTCTAGGATTGCATTTAGTTCGGGTTGAATCTTGCGATCATACATAAAGATAGTTGCCAATAAAAATGTGCGGTGAAAAAATGAAGACAATGTTGGTAGTTCTTATTCGAAGTATGATACAGTTAAAAGTGACCGAGGAGGATAGGGTCCCATTAGCGCAGTTGGTAGAGCATTGTCCCGGAAAGACAAGGGTCCTGGGTTCGAGTCCCAGATGTGACCGTTTCCTTTTCTGATTTTTCTGTTTCAGATTTTCGTTTAGAATTCATTTTAGCTTTATTGAATAAATACTAGATACCTTGTTGTTATTTTTCTGTTTGTGTTTATACCAAACTACAAACGGAGAAAATGAGTATTGCTAATTTATTAAGAATCTCCTCAAATTATTTGTAATCCGATTAAAAACAACTGCAGGCCCTTAACGAATGGATTGATAGGTTTCCTGATAAACTTTTAGTAAAATACCAATGTTTTATCATAATGTCGAAACACGTGTTCATAAAAATCCTAACGTTTTCGCAATTCTTCATCATATATTATCAAGACAAACGCAGGTGCAAAAACTTGTTTCGGTATATTATGAATTTACAAAAAGTTTATCAGGAAACGGCCTGAAATCCTATTTTTTACCGGATTATTAAAGAGATTCTTAATTAATTTGCAAAACTTATTTTTCTCTAGAAAAATTTGACTTATTACCATGGCGTTTGTTTGGGTAAAACCATCTTAAACCAGGCGTGTAAGAATCTAGATAGTAAGACGGTTTGTGTATTACGGTTTCGTAGCTAAGTAAATTGCACATATGTAAACCAACCATACTGTAGACTGGTTGTCGATTTACCTAAAATATAATAAATAATCATTAGCCAATGAAAATAGAATGTCGTGAACCTAGTCACGTGCCGTTTGTCAGGAAACGTCATCCAACTGCTATTAATACAATAGCTACATAAAAGCCATGGGGAACTTTTCCTACATCAACCCTGAAATCCAGATTTTGCAAAATGAAATTTTAAATTTCCACCATCGCTCTTGAAAAATAAAATTGTCTCGAACCTACAAACCAAGCCAAGAACTTTAGGGGTAGTTATAAACAATGCTGGAGAATAAGTATGTATGGTAGGAGAAATGACGGCCTCCGTGGTAGAGAGGGGATTAAGGCTCTCGACTAACCATCCGAAGGTCGCGGGTTCAAATCCCGGCGTGCGCACGTACATTTTATTTGATGAAATTGTGTTATTTCACAATCTATTAATTAAAAATAATACATAATTATATTTTAAAAATATTGTCTTCAATATTTAAAATATTACAATTTGAGGTTTTACTCAATAAAAGTTATTCCGAAAAATAATAATTCATTTCTAGACTTGCAGAAAAGTCAATAGATGTCGCACATTAAAATAAAAACAATAAGATAGGTTTATCTAAAAAGACGCTGTCTAGGATTGCATTTAGTTCGGGTTGAATCTTGCGATCATACATAAAGATAGTTGCCAATAAAAATGTGCGGTGAAAAAATGAAGACAATGTTGGTAGTTCTTATTCGAAGTATGATACAGTTAAAAGTGACCGAGGAGGATAGGGTCCCATTAGCGCAGTTGGTAGAGCATTGTCCCGGAAAGACAAGGGTCCTGGGTTCGTGTCCCAGATGTGACCGTTTCCCTTTCTGATTTTTCTGTTTCAGATTTTCGTTTAAAAATCACTAATATTGTCTTCAATATTTAAAATATTACAATTTGAGGTTTTACTCAATAAAAGTTATTCCGAAAAATAATAACATAATTATATACTTGCTGCACGTGTCAGAGTGGAAGATTCTCTCAGTATCGCCCTGGTTTACACCAAGAATTGAAACATTGCTTGAAATGACTTTAGCCGTGTTTGGTGACCAGATCCGAATAGCTCATCTTAATCTCTTGCTGCCTTCTGCTTCACAACATATCCCAATTATTGGAGATACCCACTGAGATGGTCCCACTGGCTCCCGACGGTTGGGACTCTAATTGATTGAACTAATTGATCAAACTAAATTTGTTTAAAAAATGATTATTTCGCCTGGGTTGGAACCCGGCGCATTTTTCTACTTGGCTACTACCTGAATTATAAAACAATGTTAGTACTTTCGTTGTTTCGTATTTTTCATTGCAATTATTTTTCTAAATGTACAATTTTCAATCAAAGTTTTGAAAGCAGAACTCGACATTTTTCTGCATGCGGGTACTGATTAAAAGTAATCTTCCTTTTTGTATTTAAAAATTGCTATCTGCTTATTATATTTAAATCCGTTATATCGTGAGTACGACATTCCCAGATACCAACTCATTTTATAATGTAACTGTCATCGACGTATAATAATAAGCTTTTTTTTATTTTAAACGGCTGCATATGAAAACAAAATAATTAATATTACCTGTGAACACATTCCTTGTGACTTGACTTGGAGTTGACTACCCAATTGAATTAGAATATTTATTCATTCTTCAGTAATTTTTATGGCAGTGTTTCCAACATGTTTGGAATTTTAATAATAATCCGATTAACTCAAGTTTCCGAGTTGTTTTAATTAGTGAATTATAAGCTGACTTGAATTAAGCTTCCAATTAAAGAACAATTAACATGACGTTACTTATAGTTCATGGAAAATATTTAAATTTAATAAATTGTGGGTGGGCATTTCGTTGAAATCAGTGTCACTTTTACAGTAGCAATCACATTAAATACTTAAGCCATATTAAAAATTAAAACATTTTTAAAACATCCGAGAAAATTTTTTATTCCGCAACAGGGATTTGAGCGCCGGAATCTCCTCTCTTCGAATAATGTATTTGCATCTCGTTCCAGAGTAAAAGTTATTTTTCGCCCGGGTAAAAAATTACAATTCAGAAGAGAAACGTTGTTTGAAATGGATTTAGCAATGTAAGTTTTTAGATTCTCACGGCCAAAAGCATTTTTGTTGTTTGTTTTTGGGGTGTTATGCCGTGTTGCGCTAACTCCTTCTTTAGCCGACGTTTCGGACAGCGTTGCAGTGTCCATCATCAGGGCAGATCCGGTAGAACACACATCTTCGGATCTACCGGATCTGCCCTGATGATGGACACTGCAACGCTGTCCGAAACGTCGGCTAAAGAAGGAGTTAGCGCAACACGGCATAACACCCCAAAAACAAACAACAAAAATGGATTTAGCAATGTTTAAAAACTTACCTTTTTAAGCTGTCGTATCCTTAAATTAAATATACCAATCCTAAGAGAAAGTCCAGTTATATTCAATTTTTCAATTAAGTCCTAAATCCTGTATCTAAATTTCGCCAATAAACAATTAGATAATGTTAATTAAGTGTTAATCTCAAGTGACCTATCAGGTAAGTATTGAACTGTATATTTTCTCCATAAATAGTTAAGTAATAACATAGACCACTGTACAAATGTATTATAAGTTTGTACAGCGCCCTTGAGGTGTTTTTGCACAAAAACGGCGCTATACAAGTCATCCAAGTATTATTATTATTATTATTATTTTGTGACCAACCTTCGTCTTCTTCTTCGTCTCTCCCAAATCTAACTTTCTAAGCCAATGGCTTCTGGCCCTTGTTGAGACCCTTGTTCTGAATCACATCATTCATTACTTATTGTGCGACCACTCCAACCACAGACCTACGCAAACCAGACATGTTCCTGCTGTTTATGCCGTATTTCTCATTAGATTCCCACTTGTCCGTTCTGCGTGGGTATTATGTAGATAAGCCGGCCTTAAGCCCGGTTTAAGACCGTTTTAACCATACACACGCCGCGTTTCATGGTGATAATACAAGTTTTCAGTATTCTTCTTAAAATCTTTTAACAAATAATAATCCCGTACCTTCCTCCTCCCGCTTTTCCTTTTCCCGTTTTATCTTTAAGTCTATATTTGTAATTTAGGATATCCTTGATATATCAGGGGTTGTAATTTAAAAAGTCCAGCTCCGATTTAAAACATACATATATTTGTAACTGAAAACTTAACACCATGTAAAAATGATATATAAATGACACACAGCCCAAATTAGCAATGGCCGTTTATTAAAACTTGGCGCACACACATCCGCACTCTCATTCTTGGATCACCACAGTTTTACGTCGACCCTGGAGAAGTGAGCATTGCTTACGAAACATGTCGGTAGTTTTTAAACGCCCTCCGAGGTCGAGGGGGGTAAAGCTGTCGACTAGCAAGCCGAAGGTCGCGGGTTGAAATCCCGTCATGCGTAAGTAAATTTTATTTGATTAATTTGTGTTATTTCACAACTTATTCATTAAAAATAATATGTGGTATCCTTCCAGAGTGGAAGATTCTCTCGGTGTCGCCCTGGTTGTAAGACCACCATTCATAAGATTCTCTCGGTGTCGCCCTGGTTGTAAGACCACCATTCAGAAGATTCTCTCGGTGTCGCCCTGGTTGTAAGACCACCATTCAGAAGATTCTCTCGGTGTCGCCCTGGTTGTAAGACTACCATTCAGAACTATTTTTAATAAATATAATTGCTTCTTGTTTAAATGAATGCTGTGGTCTCTGGATATCTATATGCTTATAGTTTGTGGACGTTTTTATTAACCTTCAATCACTCTATTTATAATTCCAGCGATGAATCTAAGGAAGTAACTCGACAGGTGCCAGTTAGGTATTTTACGGGCGTTATATGGAAATATTGGTAAACAGTTTAATATTGAAGTCCTCCATACATTTCGTTCCGTTGACGTTTATCTTAGAATATTGTTTATGGATTATAAAAATGAAGTAGGCGATTGCCACAGATTGCATATTTAAAAACTAAAAAGTTTTGTAACCTATTTTTATTACACTTTTTACGACCCAATATAATATGTATGCATATCACGGTACACATTTTCATAAAGGTAGCATCATTTCCCTACTCTCTTGACAAAATCTCCATAACGTCCCATAAATTATCATTATTCAAAGTGGACGCAATACTTTTAAGAATTTTCAAATTCGTGCCGCAATGAATAAACATGACAATTTGAATAAGGTATCTCTTCCGTATTTTGACATACACACCAAATTAAATTTATGGAATATTACTTTTTTTATTTAAAAATTAATCTTTCATATAACGCCTTCAAAATTAACTTGCTTCATCATCCAATGTATTTCAGTCATAAAATTTGAATAGAAATGTTGGTTTTATATCTAATAAATAACTCTACGAATTTTAGTTATAATAATTGTTATTTTCGTAGGTTGCCCGAATTACCTAAATTAACTATTAACTAAAAAAATTATTCATTTGTCAGTTTATCTGTTTTTATCTGTAAATTTGAACTATAAATGTGTAAATCTGTAATTGCTTTGCTAAATCTTAGTAGACTAAGAATTTTTTTAAGAAGAAGTTATTTTCAACCCCCTTAGAGGCACAAGAGTCCCAACTGCCCCCAACCCTCTGGAGCCAGTGAGACTACGACATCCCCAATTCGGGTATGTTGTGAGGCTGTAGGTAGTGGGCACGGGAAGGATGGGATTGGAATTGGAACTAGACTATTCAGATCTGGTCATCAAACACGTATGTTTCGATAGCTCTTTGAATATACCTGAATATTTCCGGCCGCGAGTTTCTTGTGTATGAAATATAGAAAAGGCAACGGAATGGAACTACTACCAGAATAATTAAAGTCCTACCTTTGGTCTTGGTATCCTCAGTGTTCTCTCTATCTGCCAGCAAGAAAATCTCCACGGCGAATTGCGTTTAACCCGGAATTGCAACCTAGCAACCTGTTATTAGTGGCGCTGCAGAAATGGTACTGTGCGGTACATGCCGTCTCCTGATGTCAAGGTTATAGGACGGGAAGGTAGGGAGTAAATTGTTGGGGATAACAATCGGCTATATGCCCGAACACGTATTTATCAAACCAATGATGATATTCGATATTATTTTTTTTTCGGAAACAAGCACAATTGGGAATGGGATTTATTCACACAATCTTTGTGGCGTAGACCAAAAAGGCTTAACTCCAGTGACATTAGTTCCCGACATCCAACTTCCAGCTCAGTCTATCTCCACCACCCGCATTTCATCCTCGTTAATGATAGGCTTTATCTCATAAGCTTTTTTAAACGGACACAGTAAGTAGCTTTACATTTTACCGTGCTTTTAGAAGGTGTAAGGAGAGAGATTTATTTTTTGACTTTGAGGTGTTCTGGGTGAAGCTCTTCCGTATTTTAAGTAAATAGGACTTTTTTAAACTTTGCTTCCTTTGGATTAAATCTCATTAGTATTTCGTTGGGAGTTTTTCAGGCGGAAACGGACGATCGGGCTTTAGAAAAATTCTCTGAACTTGAGAAAATTTTTGCCTTCTATTAAAATTATTTTTGAAGAAAAATTTTGACACTTTTTAATGCTATCCTTCAACATTATCTTTTAATGTTTATCTTATTTTATTACTCAAACTCTAAATGTACTTTTGAGATCGCTGTAATGCTCCGGAAAGCTAGCATGATCAAATTCACCATTTTAGAGGGGATTTAAAAAAAGATTAATTAATAATAATTAAGTAAAGTGCCCCAATTACAAATCGAACGTGAATCAAAACCCCTTCCTAAAAAGATTAATAAGTAAAGTGCCCTAATTACAAATCGAACGTGAATCAAAACCCCTTCCTAAAAAGATTAATAAGTAAAGTGCCCTAATTACAAATCGAACGTGAATCAAAACCCCTTCCTAAAAAGATTAATAAGTAAAGTGCCCTAATTACAAATCGAACGTGAATCAATGCCCCTTAATAAAAAATGTATCTAAGAACTGAAGGATTTGCGGCTGGGGACTGAGAAATCAGTTATCACACATTTTCACACATCATTCATTGAAGAAGAAGATATAATAAAAAAATAAAAACAGAAAGATTGAAATGTAAGGATAATACGAGTATTGGTAATTCTTAAATTGAGATCGACAAAATTAACAGTATATTATCTGGTCTCAATAGTTTAATGGTCAGAGCGTTGTCTCAGTAAGACGGAGGTCCTGGCTTCAGTCCCCAGTTACGATCGTTACCTTTTTCAATCCTTTATCATTGACAGGCTTTTAAAAAATAATCATCATAATGTTAAAATCCTCTGGTGAACAAAAAAACAATTATAAAATCTCCAAGCTCTTCGACGAAATCAAATACTTACGTAAGTAGATACCTCGAAAGAAAATAGCTTCGTGAAGAAGAAGATTGAACGGAAAGAATTCTAAAATTGCATTTCAGCAGTTGGCTTCGGCATTCTCCCTGTGTCCTTTCAATTACTCTGCTTGATTTAACATGATGTTCCCCAGAGTTCAGTAAGCCAGCAACCGGCAAGCAACGCACACATTATTACAACTTTCAAATGTTAAGGTACAAATTGGAAGGGAATCTGGAGAACTCGTGTATGTATATTGTACAATATTCGAAAGAATTTTGGTTTGCGGCATCATCATTCCTCAAACTTGCCTGTACTTTGATTTGCAGTGTTTCAACTATGTTGAGTAAGCTGCACTAACAAGGATCCGCTTTGATAATATTACGAAAGTTTTCTGCTGTTACGACTGCATTAATATAATTTAATATTATTATGTGCAACATTCTGGAATCAAACGTGCTGTAAATAATAATTTGTATTTTCCAGTGAGAATAAATGTAATATTCCAAGATTGTTTTATTCCCTAGATACTTGGATGAAACCAGGAACTTTGTAAATGTTAAACTCTAAAATATTTTCGGATAGTAAATTCCGCAAATGGTTTAGAGTTTTATATTTAAAACTAATGTAGCTTAGGCGCAACCACCGTTTCCATAGACTTTCTATTAATATATCTTATCTCAGTAGCACCGGGTACGGTTGGTTTTGCTGCAGCACAATTAAACAATACCTCGATGGCAAAATAATTTTCAAAATGGTATGGTATTTTACAAAGTAAATACAAAAACAATTTGTTTTCATAAATATGAAAACTATTTATAAAATATCCAAATAATGAACTATAGTTTAAATGAATGCTTTAAATGAAAAACAGTACTTGGTTACATATAACTAAACACAACCTTTATAGATATATTTTGGAAGTAAAACTTCATGCTGGTTTGTAAATAAGATTCTTAAAAGTCCTAGGTTATTTTTATTTCAAAATGAAACCAAATTTAAAACGATTGTGCTCTTGTTTTATTTGACACATTTTGAGACTTGTTAAAATGAATAACACCTCGAATTTTTCAATTGATTCCTATCCATCCATTCCTATCGATCTGCAACAAATATTTGTAAAAAAGTGTAAAATGTGCATTCTTTGATCCAAGTCTGAAGAGCTTTAGCCGCTTCGTTAAAACTTTGAACCCCTTTATTACGCCAACCCATTCAGTCCCGAATCCTGTGAAACTGGATATAACAAGTGATGAGCTCTTCTTCCTGGTCGTAGTTATAATTTCATGACATCTGCAATGTTGTCTGACTTCAAAGAGGGAAGTGATGTACTGAGATTTATTCCGTTTGTTTCGTTTTCGTCCTCCGCCGGCCCGGCTGACATGATACGGTTGTCTCATTAAAGCCGATAATGTATCTGTCTTCAATATATTTGTTGCTTTATTTTGTGATATTTTTGTGGGAAATTTTATCGCTGGGTTTTCAAACGTGGTTTTTTAAACATTCAAAACAATTGTAAGCGGCAACCTTCACACTTTTTATTTGTAAATAATTACATTACTTTAAACATTATCATCTTTAGCATATTTAAAAAACGCAGATTGTGAAATAAAGACACTCAGGACGGGTTGTTTCACAGAAATCCAAATGTTACATTGTTTACAAATAGCCATTCAGTCCCTTGTTTACAGTTGAAAGGTCTCCGTTAAATTCCGGTTCTAAGTTCATTTCAGCTTTTGAACAAATTGTGATCAACAGAAGAGTACAATTTTCTCACCTTATTGCAATTTGATGGAAAGCTGAAAGGCACCTGGAATCGGAATTAAACAGGTATTTTTCAAATGTCAAAAAAAATTAATGGCTTTGAATAGGCACTTGATTCCTTCGTCACACAATTTCTGCAAAACAACTGGGCCTTAAGTTTATCTCAAAGCTTCATTTCAAAAGTTCATTTCAAGTTCTGATAAGCTTAATTATTTCGTATTTGCTGTTCTTTGTTTGTCCCTAGTAGCAGTTAAATCAAATCTGTGCATCTTTTTTAAAGTGTCTTTCGGTTTAAATCATACAAATCACATACCTATATTTATAAATTAATTAAACGATATATTATGACTTAATTTAGTTCTCAAGCCTTGCGTGAAGTGTGGATAGAAAGATGTCTCGTTAAATCAAGATGAATTATAGTCACTAAAAATAACGTGAAAGGAAAAATTATTCCCATCCTAAGTACACAGTAAGAATGCGAGAAGACTCAATACGTATTTCAGCATCGCCACTCTCTACTACCCCTCCTGATAAGAATTTGTTCCATCGTTTTAGCATTGCGTCAGCTTTCACGTTTCACGCACGGAATCCGCGCAATCAGTCACCCCATCACTCTTACGCACAAGGAATGTTATCTCTGCGACAGATTTCCATCAACTTTACATGTTATTTTGTATTGTGAGTACATATAGTTTTAACACAGAGCGATGACACGTCTCAGCAGTTTTCAACATCTACGATTTATCTTATAAAGCACCTTTGTGTATTCAGTCAAACTTATACAAACCGAAGCTTAATAGGCCACTTGCATGGATTTCATAACGACTTGGAAAAAATCGTGTGGATAGATCTTTTTACTAAGATTACGAAAATGTTAGTAAAATTTTGTAGAAATGTACATTTATTTTTATTTTTAAATAAATAAATCCATTATTTGGGCTCGTGTCGTCACTACATGAAAATGTCCCGTCTACTGAAAATGTTCCTATTAATTTTGTAAAATTCCACACTGATTTAATTTTTTTATATGGCATCACTTTGATTTCAGACGAATTTTTGAATTCGTTCACTAGATTTATTGTTTGTTCTCTGCGAACTTTTCATTTGGTTTGAATTTTTGACAGATGTGAAGAGAACCCCGTACAATTTAGATGTCGGTACGTGTTTTAGAGGTATAATGGTTATGGTGCTGATTTTATCAACATCAAATTTTATAATATTCTTATTATTATTATAATTTACAAGTACAAGTATATTACATTGGATTTATTAATATAGACGTTGTACATTATAATGATTTATGATCAATAAGATGGATCAAGGAAAAAAATATTTATGAGATGTAATATTTTTGGTATGCCTCGTTATTCTGCTGTGTCATTCGTGTGGAAAACGTTTTTTTTTTTTAAATGATTTTCGGCTATGTAATCATTGTTTTTTCTCACCTATAAAATTATGTCCCGTCTTTCCGGTTTATAAAAAAAGGTCTGATTTTTCGGATTGAAATTTTCAAAAAATCCCCAGGGTTTCAAAAATACGATTAAAAAAATAATAATAATACATAATGTCTTAGAATATTTTCCTTAACCGGAAAAAAAAATTAAAAAATATGATGCAAGTGGCCTATTATTTCTTGAGTCAAATGATCTTGACGAGTGAAATTTTCGTTTAAACGAATAACATTGCCGAGTTAATAATGAAAATTAGAACGAGTGTTTCAATTTATTTTAAAGAACGCTTTTGAACTCTTAATTTATGATGTTAAAAGTTCCAGAAAGAAGTATAAAAAAACCTTGTGTGCCTACTTTTAACAGTTTGCGAATTCATGTATAAAAACTAAAACAATAAATCAAGTCGAGACGCAAACCCCAAGATAAGAACGCATAATTAATTGAGCAAGTGGTCTGACTGATAAAGCTTTTACAGCAGAAAGTAAATCAATGCGAAAAAAATGAATAGAACGAGTGCTTATTCCGATAAAACTTCAACAGCCAGCCAATACATCGTGTCTTGGTCCATTTGACTTGAAGGATTCGAGACAGATGGATGCTGCCTCGATCTCAAGATGATAATAATAATAGGTAATCCTTCGTTCTTAGTTCTTCACTCTTCTCGCTTCATCAAAACTCGACTTCTAGTAGACAGATGATTAATGCCGCACGTCACTTAGTGCAGCGTTACGATTATTACAACTGATTTGTGCAATGTTCAGGAAGAGTAAACACTTTTTGTTGAAAAATGCCAAGAAACCGTAAATTCAAAATTGTGGATTTATTTTAAAACCATACCTAACCTACCCATCCTACTTTATTTTGAACATATTTAAAAGCAGCCTTTCTCCGTGATTTGTTTATAAATACACCTAGGTATTGGAATTTCACTTTAGTTTTCGGGAATGAATCAACGCATATCTTGTAAGCGGAAATTAACCTCGATCAAGCTTAAACTCGGCAGATAGACTCGTTGTCGATGACAATGCATTCTTTTGGTAGTAAAAGTCTTAATAAGAATCACAAAACACACGCGGATATGCAGGGTGTCCGGGGGTAAAGTGCGCTAACTTCGTGAGGTGATTCTGCATGATGATAGAAGTAAAAAAATAAAATATTTTTTTTAGAAATTCCAATGTTTATTTTCCTATACAAAAATACATTTTCAGAGAAGAATATATTATTTTCCCACGCAAAAAATTCAACTTTTTTACCTAAAAACTACCTAAACATTGAAATTTTTAAAAAGTTATTTGTTTTTTTACTTCTAAAATCGTGTGGAATCACCCACCGAAGTTAACGCACTTTACCCCCGGACACCCTGTATACGCATTTCTCTGAAATCGGGTGACATTTCAGCAGTTAATATACGAAATAAATGTCGGTCTTAACCGATCGGCATTTGGCGATGTTGTTAACGTAGTTTACTTCAGTCCCTGAGAAGGAAGGTACAGTCCTCAGTCAAAAAAAAAAGTTGTATTGTAAAAAAATTGATGTATTGTAGTAAAAGAGCTTTAGGTTTTTTTTACATGAAACAATCCTTCTCCACACTATGGGAAAAATTCAAATGAATGTTTCAAAATGCCTTTGTATGGCCACTGTATTCTTGTTATTTATTTTAAAGGTCTTGCCTGCTTTTACATCACTTGGCTTTGCCAAATTATTTACCTCGTTCTTAATTTCTTCCCACGTTTAAACATTTGATTTACTTTTCTGTTTTGCGCTATTTTACTTTTCTTCACGATTAAATAAATGTTCAAACTTTTCTTACTTTACTTACATATTTCCCAAGCCTTCGTTGAGAAAATTCAAGTTAGAAAATGGAATTTTATCGAAATTAATTCGTATCTTTTCAGTGAAAATAACTAAAGTGCGTTAACTTATTCCACAGCGATGGTTCTATTGACCTTTTTGGGGCTTAATATAATGTTCTCCTAATTCCACCATCACACAGTTGACATTTATGAAACTATGTAATCGGATTACCATCATAGGTATTATAGAGCTATTGTTATTATCTATCTTTCCACGGTTATCACCACAAAATGATCAGAAATTCAATATTTTTAAATATATACGTGGTTAATTACTTCAATTAATTAACATATAAGAAAAAAAACTACTATAACTCTTGGACACGATTCTACGCTACCTCGTTATAAGTTCGCAGATTGAAAAAATGTCCCACAAATAAACATAATTGAGGAAGATATAACCAGATTTAGCTATGGACATAAATAAATAAATTCACTTATTTCTGGGAATTTCGGCTGAATGTATAGACGTCAGTTTGTGTCCTTCCATAAACAAGCGGAAAATACGGAATCTTCTCCAAGAATCGAACCAATTAGTTCGAGTCACCTAGTGATTATACACTTGTAAAAATGTCCTCTTCCACGTAAGCGAGTCTAATTGCGGCGGCCTGTAACGGCTAACGGCTAACGGCTAACGGCGGGCTGGCTAACTGGCTGGTGGACAAGCGTACGAATCGCGAATTTCAAAGCTCGTTGAAAGCTCAAAGAGGAGCTTTAATTACTCGCGACCGTCTCTGGACCCCCGGCGTCTGTGACGTCATCTCTCTCTTCTTCTCGCGATTGTCGCTAACTTCGGAAATTACCGTGAAATCTTAGTGAATGCTCGCAGAGATAATGTCACTTAACCTTAATAAGAACAGACGATGTTGAAACGGTTTTGACATTGTTTTAACATTTTAACCTTTTCACGCACGTCAACTTTTTCAACAAATTAATTCAAATTCACATTGTTATTGGGGTTTAACCTTCGCCGGCCACGGTCCCCTTGTCATGCGCCTTTAGTCATAAGGCCGTTATCAGACCATCAGACCGACTATCTTCTTCCACGCAATCAATTATTCTCCTACCCCTCGGCCTGTCATTTAAATAATATGTATACATATTTTATGAATGATTATTAAACTTCGTACTCATAGTATAGCAGTTTATTCGCACCTCCTCACTAGATTCCTGTTCCGAGGCGGACTGTAGGTAGACATTTGTGTTTGTGTTATATCATGTTTTTATCATATTCATGTTTGTTAATTTCCTCATCTTCATGTTTATTGGCTGTATTTTTTGATTTTCTCATCTTTGTGTTTGTTAGTTATCTTGATGTTACAAAATATTGTTTTACGATTTCCTCGTCTTCATATGTTTTTATGTTATTTTTGGTGTACTGCCATCTGGCATTATTTTCATCGTTTTTCAATTGAATCCCTTTTTATTTCCCTGATAAAATGTAACATAATAAATTGAACCTCTAAACAATTTTTCAAACTAAATAATATTTTGTTTTTAATGGAATTTTTATTCTGTGAAGCAAATCATATTTTTTTATCGTGGAATTTTTATTCTGTGAAGCTGAAAATGTTTTATTTAGCATGGAATCTTAAAAATCACAACTGACATCGAACCACTAAATTCACCTAAATAATAAAAATTGTAGTATACATTTTCATTTGAGACCTTTGTTATGTATAGGTAAATCAATATTCTATAATGTGTTCATAATAAAAGCAAAATGCATTTTCGATGTTACTGAATTTAATTCGCGTTCGGACCACTTATAAGTTCGCCAAGGGTTAGACCTGCGCCGATTCAGTTCGGACCAAAGCTCGGACATAAAGCACGGCCAACCCCCCGCCCCTCCTTCATCCGCCTCCCCCTCCCGACCATCATACCACCCAAGGAGAAGAAGACGAATTCCCGCCTTTTCATAATAATTCCAGGCATTTATTTATATCAAACGAGCAGCGTAAAGCGAAGGGAAAAATGGCGACCGCGGGGCCCATGGGCGGCGCGCTGCGGTGGGATAATATTCTAATGCAATTATTATTAGTTCTGCAAAGGCTTAGCATTGTTCCGGGAATTCTAAACTGATGGTGGAAATGAACTGATGGTAAATCTGCACTAACTGCACATAGTTTAATATGATATCTCTCCGTATTTGAAGGGAGTAAGACTTATTATTGCATTGAAAAACTCAAAAACAAAATTTATTTATTGTTATCAAGTATCATAGTAGAACTTTGTTTACAGTTTAAGTTTTTCTTTTATTTATTTAATAATTGTTGGAAATTGTTAAATATTATTGACATTTTACTCAAAAAAAAATAAGTAACAAATATAAATGCAATCAGTTGTTTTTTTTTTTAATTATTAGTACATTTAATATTGCAATAATATATAAATATTGCCTGTAAGTGGCATAACTACAGTTAATACCTTCAGAAGGTGAAACAGATGTCATGCGTAATAAAAACTACGCAGCAGAACTTGTTTATAAATTAACAAAATATAAATAAATTATTGAACAATTAAAAGAAAAATTTAAATCTAACCGATTGAGTGATGTCTGTGTCTTCGTGTTTACTTATTTTGGCGTAGACAGATTATTTAAGGTATTTGAATTTTTTGGAACATAAAAAATCGCGCCATTTTTCACTGTGCGAAATATATTAAAGAACAATTTCCTCCTAGTTAAGTTAGTCTCACACGAGCGCTATACTCTCATAATAGGCCATCCCCATATATAAGATTAAAGTATGGCGCTCGTGTAAGATTAGCATGAGGCACATTTTGACCAGAATTCAGATAAAGCATTTAAAAAAATATTTTTTTTGTCTTAAGCATGAACAAAAATGAAACAATAGATATATGAAATTGGTTTGAACTATCACGTTTTCTAATTGTATGAAGATACATCAGTTGTTCAAAATCCTTTTATCGTAATTCCAGGCAGTCAGTCGACATGGCATGTCACAACCATTGTAATTAGCATTGAACGATTCTTTATATTAAAGATTATATCAAAATAATAATCTATTTTAATTTAATATCTAATACGAGAATTAGACGCAGAAAATAAAAACAAAACACACAAGAATAGAAAACAAAAAGTTTTCTATTATTCATAAATAACTTTCGTAAAATAAGGCCTGAATCCTAAACAATATACAACTCCGTCACTGGCGCATTAAATTCAAAGGCTTCTAAAAAGGCTGCGTCGAACTTTAAAAAGACCATTCCCACCCAAAAGGCAGCAAAAGTTGTAACCTGGTTGTTTTAACTAATCAATTGGAATTTGGCGGAGGAATACAGATTGAAATCCGTTCACCAAAAAGTTTCCTTTCAAAAAACACACATTCTATTAGGTAGAAGCAAGATGGCTGAGTGAGATTTTGTAATGGTAATGCATTTTAAAAATTATTTATCTTTAATTTGCATTGAATTATCATGTCTTTTTTTCACTCACAGCGATTTAACTTTAATAAAAAAAAAATTCTTACAAAAATGTTAAAAAAAAACTTAACATGGCGGCCATTTTTTACTAAATTATCTGAAAGCTGCTGAAGAAATCTTATTAATGTACAACGCCCTATGGGTGATTTTTCCAAAAACGATTCTACTAATAAGTAGAATCCCAATCGGGATATGTTGTGAGGCTGAAGGATGTAAGGAGGGGAAGGAGATGGGGTGGAGGAAGGTGAGGCAGTACCTGGCTATTCAGATCTGGTCACCAAATGAATGTAAATTAAGTAATGCCATTTCAAGCATCGTTTCAATTCAGAATGGTGGTCTTACCCCAGGGCGATACTGAGAGTATCTTCCACTGTGGAACGTTCCGCAAGTATACTAGATATTATTTTAAATTAATATAATTTTGAAAAAACACAAATTAATCAAATACAATTTACTTGCTCACCCCTAGATTTGAACCCTCGACCTTCGGCCACTGAGGCCGTCAGAAGTTGTTGTGAAGCAAGGATTAAAATATCCTGTCCATTATTACAACTCTTTCTGTTACATACGTTAATTATGAGACAAGTTACCAAGTATTTATCTGTCTATTTTTGGGGTAGAATAAACGGAGATTTGATTTAAACATGGACTATCGGATAGTTAATATCGGAATTATTGCCATCTCGATTATTTCCGCTCTATGTATTGTATTATGAAGGTAAATATCTCATGAAATAAAATATTGTACCTCATGTTTATATTTATTTTATGATAGATTTTGTTTTGAAATGGAACGTTTTTTTGGCACAGCCATTACTAGGCACTACTGCCGCTCGCCCTACAGAACGGCGTCAACCGGTATAAATTCGCATTAAAATCGACTGGGCAATAAATTTCTTCCGGGCATTCTCTAGTGTCGCGATTTTATCATACAAAACCAATGTTATTAATGTACCTTCATACATAATACTGAAGAACGCAAAATGTGACAGCCCTCATATACATATATAATAAGCTTCTGAATATATGAACTTGGAGAGGCTAATTTGAGGGCAAAACACACACATCAGTCAAAAGATGCCATGTTTTTAATAATGAACCAAATTGGTAGCGTGGATTTACATTGCACCTTTTTACCTTGGAGTTATGAATATTAGTGTTGAATTTAAAATAATCTACGTGGCTAAGCCTCTATGAAGATATTTTTGTTATTTTTATTTGTCGCTAGATGGCACGCGGTTAGAGGGTTTGACAAATCGTTCGGAATTTAAAAATGGAACTTCCTTCATAACAAATTGCGTTTTTGCGTCATGTTATCAGGTTTTTTGTTCGCTCTCGGGAATGTGAGAAAACTCGATATAATATAATATATTACTTCTAATTTATCATTGAAACATTTATCTGGAAGCGAGCTTAAAATATTTATGAAATGTCTTCATAAATATCCATCCTTCCATCAAAAGGCATTCCCTGGACAGAATACGAATATGCTGGTATTTGAACATCGTGGGTAATTAATTGATGTGATTGGCTACTAAGTGGACGCATTCCTTGCAGGGACGGTATGTCCGTATTGTCCGTGTCCCATGCCCGATGTATGCTGAATGTGAAGGAAGGAAGGAATTCGCAGTAGACCAGGGACCTTGTTTGACTTCTAATTCATTCGTATTACGTCTCCTCTTACAGCGTTATATCGACACAGCATTTCGTTTTTTACGTCGCTCATTGTTCAAATACAAATAAACATCGCACCATTTTCTGCAGGGGTTGAAAGAGAGGATGGAACACCACACACCCCTTACTTCATTCACATCCATAAATGTTCTCATGCACAGTGGCATGCTTTCCTGGGGCGTCTTCGACTTTTCCATTAACTTGCGAGTATATTATACTATATTCTCCTGACAGTCATATCCGTCCACCCGATTTACTTGTCTTTAATCCCATTCAAATTTAAAGTTCTCTATTCCCATTCCTGTTGTCTGATTGAATTCTGTTAAATATTTTAATCAGCCTATCTCAACACAGATCCTTAATAACCTTTAGTATTACTTGTACCTACCGAATAAAAATATAAATCTTATTCAATACACAATATGCTTACACTGGACGTGCTTCCTTTTCATAACTCCATGTTCTTAATACAATCGTAAATGGTTTTAGTACACGTACACCTCAAGGATCTCACTTTCAGTTCACTCTCGCGTTTCTTCTGCCATGCCATGCCTCAAAACCCATTGTTATCCATTGTGAAGTACTAGCAAAGCTTCATTTTCTAATTTTCGAAACCCAATACAAAATCAATATCCTTCTTTCGATTTAAAGTAACACAGTCCTGATAAAAACAAGGAGGTTTTCTGTATAATAACATCGGTTCAGTCGATTCAGCGAGTTCGTTCACCGCCTTCCACATAACTGTCATAAGAGACAATAAATAGTCCGCGTGTCACCTTCCCGTTCAATAGCCCCCTTCGTTCCGTAAATATTTTATTACACTACACAACAAATGCTTTACAAATCTCCTATCTTTCTTATAGTCGGCCGGGACCGTGGAAATTATTTACCTTCCCACTCCGGGCGACACTGAGTGTGTAAACACCTTGCACGGGAAACACATCGCGCGTGGAGGAAATGGAAAACACACAATAATTATTTATGTTTCCCCCTTCAGTTTTACAACACCGATGTTTTCGCATTCTCGCTTGGAAAGTCTTCCCCTCATTACAGCCCTTATTTGTTTAATCCCCTAACTGGGTGAGGTATCATTGTGAAATACAATATTTGCTAAAGACTTTTAAAATATTGTTATTCATCTGCTGTTATTTACCAAACTCAACGTTATATTTGTGTCCCACTAAAATCACGCACAAATAGGTATTGTACCAAAAGCTTTTTTTGCGAGTTAGATTTGAATGTATTTTATATCCCGAGCTATTTTTGAAAATTACCATGTAAAATCAGTACTGAACTAAACACGCTTCTCCTTTAAAGTATTTTATTAATTATTCGTATCAACCATAAATAACTAATAATCTTAAAAATGTGATCTATATCGATTTGAGGGACAACTGATCTGAACTTTCGACTCCTAGACATCAGACACACCAATAAAATTCTACCTGATCAAGCAAGAATTTCGTTATATGAAAATGTTTCATCATTTTTATATCTGTTAAGAAAACTTGTGTAGTGAACATGTTACCTGAGTGTGTTTAATCAAAACCTCCTTGATCACAAGGCCGGGACACTGAATCAAATCAGCCTCCTAACTTGCACGAGAACCTCCAAAAATAGTATTTTTATTTATTTTTTAAATTATCTACAACATTTTAAGATGTTTTAATAAATAAGAATAAATTAAACAAATTAAAACGTTAAATCCCATACAAGTTTGAAGACTGATTTGAATGAGTGTCCGGGCCTTGTAATCTAAGAGGTTTTGGTTTAATTCGAGTCTTGTGCAGTGATCATCTGCATCGTTCCTAAAGACCAAGGACCAAGGGTAAGTCGAAACCCTTCCAGTTAATCACAGCTACCCCAATAGTTTCAAATATTGATTACAGTCTGCAAGATACGCATCCATTGTTTGGTTCCCGAAAGGATAGAACTGATCCTTACTTCGTGATTATGTGACGGCCTCCGTAGTTGAGTGTTTACGACTCTTAGCTTCGAATCCAAAATTGACGGGTTCAAATGCCGACGTGCACAAGTAACTTATATTTGATTAATTTCTGCTATTTCACAATTTATTCGTTAAAAGTAATATAGAGTGGAAGATACTTTCAGTTTCGCCCTGTTTGAAATGACCTTAACCGTGTTTGGTGACCAGATCTTAATAGCCAGTTACTTCCTCTCCATCCTTTTTTCCCGTGTCTTTCCCCTCCCTGCTACCTTCAGCCTTACAACATCCCCAGATTGGGGATGTCATAGTCTCACTGTATAGAAGAGTATGTATGAGACGATGTATGAATGTGAATGAGGCAAGGAGTGTGTGCCAAGAGCGAGTTGTTTGGCGGTCCGTCCTCTCTCCCTGCGGGGAAACGGCGTGATGGTTAGTTAGTTAGTTAGTTAGTTAGTCTCACTGGCTCTAGACGGTTGGGAGCAATAAAATAAATAACCAAAGATTTGTGTAATTTCACGTATTAATGATACGAAAATTAATAATATTACGGTAAATTTCCTTTAAAATTTCTATTTTTGTTCTGAAAACGCCTCAGGTCAGGCAGCGTGAAGTAAATAAATAAGTATATTTATTTATTAACGAATAATGCATTTTTATTCTAAAGCTTTAAGCTCTCAAACGTAATGAGATTTCAGCTTTTGGTTCATTTGCGTCAAAAAGGTCAAAGCCTCCAGACAGACATGAATTCCCAGTGTTCTGACGAGCTTAAAAGTATACAAAGGGCATGTATGAAAGCTGGAAGATTGAGTGGCTCGTTAGTTTGTTGATTAGGCAAAAATGGAATGCGAACTGAGCTTTTATGAGAAGAGCTTTGGCCAAATAACGCCGCCCCAGTTTTTTTATAGTTTCCCGTAAAACTTGCGCTGGATTTACGTTGTTCGGGCCTTTTTACTATTGTAAGACGAATTTATGAATGTTCCAGAGCTTCGGAGGAAACTACTGGATATACCGATTCGAATAAAATGCTAGCTATTTAATGTGTTTAGTCGTTTAGGCGGGATTCTATTTGATAGTATGAAAAACAATTACTACATAAAAATAGCCTAATGCTATCTACTGCTATTTTATATTATTAACTATTATTATTTTTTTTTTTTTTTATAGTGAATACCTCACAAGAGTCCCAACTGCTCCCGTCTGGAGCCAGTGAGACTATGGCATCCCCAATTGGGGGATGTTGTGAGGCTGAAGGTAAGTGGGGAAGGGAAAGAGGAAGGTGGGGAAGTACCTGGCTATTCAGATCTAGTCACTAAACACGGCTAAAGCCATTTGGAGCAACGTTTCAATTCTGAATGGTGGTCTTACACCAGGGCGATACTGGTAGTATCTTCCACTCTGGAACGTGCCGCAAATATACTATATATTATTTTAATTAATTAATTGTGAAATAACACAAATTAATCAAATAAAATTTATTTGCGCACGCCGGGTTCGAACCCGCGACCTTCGGAATGGCAGTCCAATGCGTTACCACTGGACTATGCCGGCCGTCATTATCCACCAACTGTGGAAGTTTAAAAAGTACGCTTCATATGAGCAGAAGATCTGTGCGTCCCACAAATTTTTCATTTGTCGTTGGTCGAAATTCAGGCGGGGTTTTTTCTCAAGTCACTTCGATTTGTAAAATATAAGCTTTTTGAATTTGTTACCCATTTCAATACATTAGTGATTATGACTTCCAAGTCTGCATCAAAATACTTAGGTAATGTAACCGTTCAAATGACGTCATAATCTGTAATGAAACAGTGCACTACTAATGAATTTATCACCATCGTTAGACAATAATAATATTTCATACAAATATGGTAATTACAACGGCAATGGAGTTTCGGAACGGCATATAGTGTGACGTATATTCCCTGCTCATTTGACTGCTATCTGGCTGTTGCTGGTAGCTGCTACTAGTAGCTGCTATTACCTAGTGCTGCTTGTTGGCTTACTATGCGGTGTTACAAATTAAAGTGACTTGTCGCCAAAATAGCGCCGCGCATTCTGTGAAATGTGATATATGCAATGGAATGGGAATGCCGGAATATGACAGGGGATAAGCAACCATCGACACACGAGTTTATGAAAGCTCATATTAACTTGTTTACTGAGAAATCACACAAGTTCTAGTTGAACCGTAGTATTGCTATTTCAAGGATTGTTGTGAGGTTGTATGAATGCTTGGAAAATTGCTTGAAATTTGGATACGTTGAATAAACACGACACAAGTGGTAGAAATTCTCTGTATCGCCCAAGTAAACTTTTCGATTCTGAATGGTGACCATATCCTGTTTTATAGCCGGGTACTTCGATCTTCCCCACATTCTTTCCTTCCCCATTCCTCTCAACATACCCTGGTTAGGGATGCCATAGTCCAAGATAGTTCATTGCAGTTGGAAGTCTTGTGAGGTATTCAAATAAAAAGTCCGTTTCATTTCTTTCTGAAAAACGGTTTTTCACCAAGGCAAAAAAAGTTTACCTTCCACTTTGAAATTCAAATCAGTATTTGATTGATTGAGCATAAAAGTGAACAGTATATATTTTTTTAATTTTCCTATACTTTTTACATTTTTAATTTTGTCTGGAAGGTAATTAGTAATTATATATGTTGCCCCCCCTCGTAACCAATGAATTGCTTGCCATAGTGAGTATGTATGGTGTTTAAATGTGTTTTATCGTGTTGCTGTGTAAAGTGTGTGTGTGTACTTGGGACGTTTTAATGAGTTCTGTATTTGTAAGTATGAGTTTATTATTTGTTTTGTATATAAGGAGATATGTATTATATTCATATAATTTTCTTAATGTTAACAGTTTTGTTTCCAAAGATAATTTTTTGTAGTTGTTCTAGATTTGAAGTGAAATAGCTTTGTGATTACTTTTTTTTGTGTTACCTGTAGTTCATTTATATATGTTTCAAATCTGTTTATCCAAATTTCAATCAAGTGGTTTAAATGCGAATGTACTAGGATATAATATTGACCTTTTTTAAATTTTATTTGGTAAAAGATATGATAACCGGCTAAATACGCTAATTAAGGGGGTGATTTTATCTTTAATGTCTTGAAAATGTTGTTAAATAGTGAATTTTATAATGTTAGATAATGTTCAAATAGCTACAAATAAAACATATTATTATTGCGTTAATACGAGAGTGAGCAGTAACTATACCAAAATATACCTAGCATGTCATGTTTACTGGAACAGAATGTTGAACGGAAGATTTTCAAGTTATGTTTGTTTTGCAGGAAATCTGAAATGCTGGTGTCAGAGAGAACCCAAATAAATTATAATCATCATACAAAACGAGAATTTCGGCCGAGGCCACAATTTATATAACAAAATGTTGAAAGGCATCTTCTACTTACCAACCGAACTTAACCACGAGACCGTCCTAAACCACATTTCCTCGGCAAGTAGTGTTTCTGGTACACTTTGAAGAAAAAACATCATCAGACCTTTTATCTAATGTAATAAGAAATATTTTATCCATTTTAGTATGTACACTACGACAAAATTGCGTACCCCTGGTTGTGCTGTAGTAGAATAGAGAAATGAACCGCCTCTGGGAATGAAATTGACAAACTAACGTCGTATGATGTTTCTTATTAAACAACCTCCTCATTTGCCTCAACCTCCTCATTCTTAACTAACTAAATTACCTGACGGCTTATTACACCAACAAAGGTAGCTAATTTTCTTACGTGGCGTAGAAAGTATTTTGATTAATGTATTTAATACACGTTATGTACTCATATTACTACCATTATTGTCTTGCTATTTGTTCTGAACAAAAGTAACATTCATTGATCATAATCTGAATACATAAAAATTCAAATTTGTTCTTATTAGTGCCAGGAGTCTTTAGAGAGTGAAGTTGAAGTTTAGTTTTAATGGAGGAATACCTAACGCAATATATCTGCACCGGAATGAGATCCGGAGTCTAGCTGTAATGTAGTTTTATTAAAAGTAACATTGTGGTATACAGGAGTGAATGATATAAGAAGTCGGAGACGCCCAATAAAGACATTAGCAATAGCGAAGTATTGCTGGGTCCACTGTTATATTAATAATTTGTTTTGTATTATATGTGTATTGTGATTTCTTCTCTCGTTTGGTTATGGTATGAATAAGTGGTATAGATTGGTGAGTTGGAGTTAATTCAAACTTTGGCCATCTTTTGTGGTTAAGGCGACCACGTGAGCAGCGTAAATGTGTTTCACTTTTTCTCACAAGACTTTTGAAGTAATTTTAGCTGTTTTTTTTCTTATCAGGCAAATCATTCCGTTTCAAATTTAACAAAGATTTTACTAACAAATAACATATTCATTAAAAATTATTTATTAATTTACGAAAATACCCAAAATCTTAGAATGATTTTAAAAAGTATGTTTGCGCTAGGTGTTAAATTTTAAAAAAATGATTTTGTGTAAATTTAACAGCAATCATAAAATCGAATCAAATTTTAATGATGATATTAAATACATATACATATATTTATGCCGGGAAGGAATGTTATTAAAATCCCACAACAAATTTAGAAAATAATTTTATGTTCCTCATTAGTGTTAATGATTAAATTTCTGAAATAGTACTCAGCAAGTAAGTTGTTAGTATGTAAATTATATTAAATTAGTTTCATTCTCATGGTGTCACTGTATTTGATATACCTACAATGTACACGTGAGATGTAAACACCCCCGAGTTCCCGTACAAATAATACGATGAAGATTCTTCGCATATCTAACCGAGTGGCGTCTTTATTTCCCCATGATGATGAAGATGCCTCTTGAGAGTAAGTACAGCAGACACAAAACGTAGACTAGATGGGCCATTCAATCAGACATTGACTACTTGAAATGTGACCTCACAAATACTTGATCCGAAATAGAATGAAAAAAACGTAATTATAGATATAATAGATTCAGGTTCTTCTCAGCCACACCCAATTTATAATTTATCCAAAAAATAATGTTGTAGTCCAATGCAAAACAGCCTCACGCTGCTGGTCTCCAAAAGGGTCGCTCTTAACCAATGAGGATCGGCAGATGCCATCCGATTCCACCAATCCAATGGTCAATGCTCCATATGCAAAGCTGTCGAACCTCAGCCAAGAGGAAATGCCCGCTGCTCTGGGCTGGTGATTAAAGAATGGCGACCGCTTCCAATGCAAATCACAGATCCTTGCTCCCTCAGGTTTGGCAACTCTCCAAGTCAGAATTCCAGGGCTGTCAATTTGAGCAATAGCAAAATGACAATGTGTAGGTACTTAAAGGTCCCACACACCAAGACCATAGATGCGATGTAAGTAAAATGATGCACACACACTTTGTTACAAATCTTATATGTCACAATAACACTCACCTAGCTGTGATATATAAACACAACTATCATATCTTACATCTTCAATGGTTTATAGTTTTTGGGCAGCACTTTAAAGTAGGTAAACAAAAAAATCCATTGAAGACAATATTAATAGTAATAATAATTGGTTAATTTATATAGCGCCGTTATTAACGACTCAAACTAATAATGTGAGACAGAAAAACATAGAAAAAGATTCAGTCACATGTAGGAATGGAACCCGGGATTTCTTCCTTGCCGGGGAAGTGGAACCACTGAGTTCATTTCATCACCTTATCAACTTACGTCATTTTGAAGTATATCATAGTAAAATCACGTAAGTTGATATGGTCGAATTAACTAAGTGATCAGAGCACTTCCCCGGTAACTAAGAGGTACAGGGTTCAATTCCTAGATAGGACTGAATTTTTTCTGTATTTTCTGTTTCACATCTTTTGTTGGAGAGTCGTTAATATTGTCTCAATGGTTAAAAATTACAATTCGATATAAGTATTCCAATAAGTTTTACTCACTATAAAAAATTTAAATAAATTAATTCAAATTTCGGAGTTACACTTGTATATGCATCCAGTTACCTGGAATGGAACGGTAAAATACCAATATATGTCATCAAATCTGATCTGTCAGAATGCAAGTTGACTCAGTGTTTCTACATCACGCCGTTAATAATTACTGCGACGGTACCCGATGGCTATAGTTTAAACTAAATATAAGTGTTTTCATCGTGGGCTCATTTATCGAATGTGTATCATGAGAAAAATCATAAAATAAATTCTATAAGGAAGAGTTTACCCAATCGTGCCCTAAAATATGTCGTTTGCTTGTGTGTAGATATTTTCCGAACAAAATAACATGAATGTGTTAAGAGAAACATAATTTTCGAATATAGTGATGAGATTACAAATTAGAAAACGTAATTGCAAAAACCTACGTTTATTCGAGATTTAAGTACTAAACCATAACTAAAATAGCAATACTTTTTTAGATTAATTTCTCCTTTCAACACTTAATATAGAACTATGAAAAATTGCTTTTTTACTTTGACGTCGTGAAGAGAAAATATATAAATAAACTATGACACTCAAATTAATTATATTTTTTGCGTCAGTTGAACAAAACCACAAAAAAATGAACCATCCATTCGACAAAATGACGAGTAGTTAGTATGTATCTCAAAAACAATAGAACTTATCGTCCAAATACAACTAGCATGCGCCCGTGTCTACTGTCTAAATGTCACTAAGTATTAAAAAGAGATACGAGTAGATAGAATTATATTTGATGCTAGCATGAACTATAAACGATGTGCCCAATGGTTCGGAGCTGAATATATGTTTTCGTTGTTTATACTGCGATAGCCATCTCGTGCAATCTCCTTCAATGGGCAAAGTAAACCTCGGGTGTCTGGGTGTGTGGCGCATCGTTACATAAACTCGAGCTTTTTTCATATTAAGCTAATGATGCGAGCTTTCCTGAAAAACGTAACCCGGAGCAACCCGAGATGGTGTGGTAGGGTGGATGGGTGGATTGGTGGATGGGTGGACGGGTAGATAGGACGATGCCGGGGAATTTGTCAACTGTCGGTATGGTTTATTCTGGGTTTTAAGTGCAACGAGAGCGGAGGGAGGTGCTTTATCATAACAGCGTGTCTTTTTCACGCATTTGTTTGACATACTAAAAATGAAAACTGAGGGATTCCGTAAAAAGAAACAAGATGAATCGACTCATATTTTAAGCTCTTCATACATTCGGTGAACTTTTCCGTGAACCTAATAAGGTTCCGAAATTATAAATCATGTATGTATTATGGTTCTAATTATACTTCAGGTATACCATTTTACGAATAGATTTTGCGCCTAAATAACGATTTTTTCATAAAATATCTCTTCAAAAAGCAATTCAACTCACAAATTTAGAAAAAATAGAATCAAATCCAATCCATTAATTGCGTATCAAAGTGAATAATTGACTATAAATAATTGAAAAAGTTCTCGTTAAATCTGTGTATTTAACGCATGCAAATGCAAGTGCTTTCAAATAAATCAACCTCAAAAAGCTAAAAAAATATCCAGCACTGATTTTTGAATCAAGTTTAAAATGAAATAAATCTTAAATAACTTATGTTCCGTCGTTTTTTTCAAAGAAATATACATTACTTTACCCGTATGCAGAATTCCAATTACCCATACCCTCCCGTCCGCGCTTCCCGTACAACTTTTTATTATTTTTTTGTATTCCCCAATGATACACTATTCATCCACTGAAACGAACTTCATGAGCTGCATCACAAGAGGAGAGGAAGATGAAGTAGATGGGAGACGAGATGAGATTAGGTGTTGAGAAGACGCTGAGAAGATACATTAGAATAAGGGATGAAGATGCTGTAGCTTATTTCCCAGTGGCTTTTACAAGAAAGGTTTTAGTTTCTTTTTTCCTGAATCTGTCGACTCCCAGATGAATAGCTCATCTTTAATACGTAAATGCTAACTGTTATTTCTCTGTGTAGTTATTTATCTTCGGACTGTTGCACATCACCGATACATAGAAAACGATAAACACCTACTAAAAGCGATTAAAGAGAAGTTCAATGTAAAAATACCAAAATGATTAAACTCTCTCCTTAATTAATTATAAATTTTAATTTTTGTTGATTTACATTTATTTTTTAATATTTATATTTTCTTAAATCATAATTACAAACACTAAATACGCTTCATCTTGATGCTCACAACTCTTCTGTATTTAAAATGACTGATTTTTGCATTTTTACATATAAATTCTTTGACAGATTTCTAATACGCCTACATTTTGAATAAGAGAGCTAGGTATAATGCCAGTAGCCGAAATAACAAATGGTAATATTTTTATAGTCTGAGAATGCCAAATTTTTTTGGTCTCATTTCCTAAATCTGTGTATTTTCTTATTTTTTCAGAAACAGATTTTTTAATATTATAGGAATTTGGAACAGCGACATCAATGATATAAGTTATTTTTTTAAATTTTGTCATTTAAAACTATATCCGGTCTATTATGACTAATCGTTCGGTCTGTTAGTACAGTTTTATCATAATATATTTTATAAAATTCATTTTCTAAAAATGAATTTGGTTCTTATTCTTAATATGGTACTATATTGCGGCATTTAATAAAGTTTTGTTTAATTACCAAACTTTGGTGAATTATTTTTAAAACTTGATTGTGCCCAAATGTATCCTCGGACATATAATTGAAGTGTTTTGCGTGAATAATTTTATTTGACCAGGAATCTAATAATTCCTGGTTGGGATTTATAAAAATGTTGGCATTCTCGTCGTATAAATTTAAAGGTGTATTGTTTATATCTGATTATTTTGTGCATTTCTGAGCTATAGCTATACCTATAATTGAATATTATACCATTGTGAATCTTATCATTTCTTGTAGAGCTCCAGTCTTCGTGTTTAAAATAATTTAATCTATCTTGAAGATCAGAGTTATATTCCGCTGCATTTCCAGTTTCGAGTTCTGCTTAATTCTATGAATGCTTGAAGTTTCAATTAATCTGCTTCATATCACATCTACAACGATCGGGCGTAAATCGGTAGCTGATATTTTCAGCCATTTCATGTTATCCACTGCACTCTGCACTACGTCAATCTTTAATAGAATATGGTATCACAACCTGGGGAGGAGCTACCGCTGCATCCATTGATCTCATATCTGAAGCTCAGACACTAATTATAAACATTAGTCTAGATTTTGCAACCACCAGCAGTTCAGACAAAATCTTTATGAGAATCTGCAATTCCATCGTTTTAAGGTAGTTTTTAGGTAAAAAAAAGTTGAATGATTTGTATGAGAAAATAAATATTCTATAATGGAAAAATATTTTTGTATGGGATAATAAGCTTTAGAATTTCTATTATTTATCTTTTTTCTTCTACCATCGTGTGTGGAATCACCTCCCGAAGGCAGCGCACTTTATTCCCGGATACACTGTAAATTAACACCATAGAAAACTTATTTACTTCAGTACTTTATTTTTAACTAATTAAAATAATTAACGACCCTTAATGAATTCCTAATTTTAAAAAATAAAACCTACATCACAAACACACACATAAGACGAGAATATTAATTAAATAAGACTCCTTTTTAGAAAAAAACCAACAGTCAAAAGTCGTTGATTTACGAGCAATGAAGATATTTGGCGAATTACCAGAATAATAAAATTAGAAGAAAACATATAACATTTGGATGATGCGCAGTTTGTGTAAAAAATTAACTCAAGGGCTCTATAGGCGTGTTTAAAATACATAAATCTACAATGATCAATATCCTATTATTAACTACAGACTATACATATTATTATCAACTTATGGCAAACAGATTACATCCACCGGTTCGTCGTATAATATTTTTTTCTGTTGTAAACTGTGCCTGCTGAGATTTCACAGGATTTCAGCGAGACAGTCACTAATTTATTGTTTTTAAGATTAAGTTATGTTTAAAATAAAAAAGGAAGACTTAGTTAAGATTGAGATCGACTTTCAATGCGCTGCGCTGAACAAATTACTTCTACAAAATCATAAGTTTAATCAATCAAAATGTCTTCAAGATTCCGTAACATTTATGTTAAAGCTTAAAACTCTCTCAATGTATTCTAAAATATACAGTAAGTAGATGCAAACAAGTCTTCACCGCGAATCATGCCCGAACTTAACAATGCATAGAACCACGTTTACAATACCTTATTTCGGCATAACATGCATATTCAGTGGGCTTTAGATAGAATTCTACCCACGGGAACTCGCGAACCGCGTTTTCCTTTGATATCCCATTCAACATTAAATAATCTGTTTTATAATAATTTCACAGAAGAATTTGATCTTACCTCAGATTTTCATCCCTTAAGCAACAAATAACGCTACAATATGTTTCGGAACGACTGCGTAGAAATGTTCAAAATCACCGGCTTAGCAAAATTGTCATTATTAACTTTGTACTGGAACATCATTAAATGTAACGCTGGCGCTTTATGTACCTAATTTTACCAAACGTTTGTTGTATTATGTATTTACGTTCGGCTCGTCTTATTTTTAATTAAAGTTATAGCGTTTCAATTTATAAAATGAATTAAAAGGAAATCAGTGTATACCTCTATAATGTACGTTCCTTTGAACTTGTATAACGTCAATCATGCCTTCCGCGCGGTTGCCGAATATAATTTCGTAAGTTATTAGTTGTTCCTGGTTCAGTTTTGTGTTGACTTTTAAACAAAAGCTAGTCAATCATTTTAACACCGGTGAAGGCAACGGCAAAGTTTTCCCAACGTGACGAAGGAGTGATTAATCATAACGCTGAGGCATTTCAAATCGACGAAAATCTTACCTAGCTAACACCATTCTTACTGAGGTACACTTCTAATACACTTCTCAGCACAAATAGTATTTATTAACTCTGCCATTGAAAGATTTCTGCGAGCTTTAAAAACGAGTTAACTTTACTGATTCTTTTATCGAACACAGATAAATATCCAAGCAGTGGGTATTATAGAAAATGGATTGTTTTACGTGCTAGGTACAGCACTTTTTTGCAAGAATGATCAGTGATAAGGAAAGAATAATAGTAGAGACATACATATATATATATAAAATAAAACAAGAAGTGAACGAGATACAAAGAAGAAAGAAGGAACCTTATTGGTGAGAGAAAAAAATAGAATAGAGAGAAACGTGAATATTAGAGAGGATGGAATAGAGGGAGACAAAATATTATAGGAAGGGTAGGTAGGGGGTAAAGAGTAAACTGTTTCAGCGGAAGTTAACGGAATAAATTCAAAATGAGACTGTTTGTTAATTTTTTTAAATTTTGATGATGGCTTTCAAGGCCATTTTCAAACTGTCCTTGGTCCTTGGTCTTTAGGCCTTGAAAGTCGAAACAGCTGCAACAATAAAAAAAAAACAAAAAATACTTTCAGAACTTAATAATTATATTATTAAATTTGATTTTAATTAGATTAAAAAAAAAAAAATGGACTTCTACGAATTAAACACATAAACAAGAAACAAGGGTCGGACAATAATATAAAAATGTAACTCTAAAAATATAATTATTTTTGCTGGTTCTGTTGTTCTTACTCTTGACATTAATCCAAGGTAAGTTATTCTCACTCTTAACCATAATCCGATGAAAGTTATTCTCACTCTGACATTAATGCGATGCAAGTTATTCTCACTCTTGACATTAATCCGAGGCAAGTTATTCTCACTATTGACATTAATCCGATGCAAATTATTCTCACTCTTGACATTAATCCGAGGCAAGTTATTCTCACTTTTGACATTAATCCTAGGCAAGTTATTCTCTTAACATTAATCCAATGCAAGTTATTCTCACTCTTGAGATTAATCCGAAACAATTTTTAAAATTATTATTATTATCATTGCTTCTCATTACGATAAATAAATAAATAGTGTAATTTAATACTTTTTATGAGCCTACAAGTGTCCTGCCTATAAAATGTTACCATAAAGGTAGGGTTCAAAAAGACGAAGGGCGAAGACTTAAAGGGGAAATGTTTAAAAATAAATGGAGACAATTAACGCGCTTCCACCCGGTACATTCAAGGCATAAAATTAGGTTAGTGCTTGTTTACCGACCCGACCGCCTAGTTAGGTATTTCCTCGCCCTGTTAGAATGTACAAACACCTCCATTATTAAGTCGTTTCCTCACTATGCCCTTAATGTTTTGACTTACATCTTATTTATGATTTAGCCGTCAGTTTGCTGGGAGCAACCGCTTTGTGTTTCAAAAACTGTTTTACCGAAATGGAAGCCGCTTTGATTCCTGCGGGTGGGTTTTAGGTTTTAAACTAAACCAAACAACAGCTGTTATACTGTTCCTGTTAGACCTTCCGCTCATTTAACCGGAAGATTGCGTATTTTATAAGTTTTCATTTAACGGGCCTCCTTCCTCCAACCTCCGTGCTGATGAAGTTTGGACGTGTTTATCAAATAAAGTACTCGCTTCACGCAAATTAAGTACTCGTTTAGATGTATGGAGCTTTAATGAAAGGGAAAACAAATTCTGTTAGTGCGCTTTTACGGGCGAATGTATATTACACTGTTATTTTACTTGGAGCATGTTTTGTTGATTAAACGTCTACCATTGTTGAGTGCTTATTAATTATTACTTCGCAATACACATAAATACATGTACCTATATTTGATTGAAAAAGAAACTTCTTTTTTTAATATTTATTAACTAACTACCCATCTGACTTTTTGTATTTTTTAACTACCTACCTACCCATCTGTCTTTTTTATATTTATTAACTACTAACCTAAATATTTGCACTATTGTCAAAATACAGGGAGGAAATAGGGAAATACGATTGTATGGACAAAAAGTCGCCTGCGTTTCCTCTTAAAAATCTTCTATATATAAAGAAGAGTGTCTGTGGGTGAGTTTTTTTTTACTAATCTAAACTTTTACTTCGTCATTGATGAAATTTTGCAAGCTTGATCTTCAAAAAGAGGAAGATCACTGTTTACATTAGATTTTGAAAAACCTTCCCAATCCCCTTTTCCAACCCCTTAAATTAGAATAATGCCCGGGCAGCGCAGCGTTTCTCAGCTATTTTTTAATGAAAATGATTGAGGGGCACAAATTACACTTAAAGAATTATAATATAATTACGTTAAAATCATTCTCTCAATATTTAATTATTGAAGACAATCTTAGCGTTTCTTAAACGAAAATTTGAAACAGGAAAATCGGAAAAAAAGATACGGACATTTAGGACTTGAACCCAGAACCCTCGCCTTGCCGGGGCGCCGCACTACCAACTTAGCTAATGGGACCCTATCCCCTTTTGCCATGTTTAGCTGTATCATACGAATACGAACGACTAATTCTCATTTTCTCTCCGCAAGATTCAATTCGAACTAATACTACTAATACAGTTAAATATGACCGAAGAAGAGACCAAGGTCCCATCAGCTCAGTTGGTATAGTGGTTTGTATCCAGCAAACTTTTACTATAGTTTGGTTCGTTCGGCTTTACATTCAAATATTTACGGTTTTCTGTTTATAAGGAATGTAGTGCTCCATTTATAAAGTAAGGCATTGTTTATGTTTGGGATGTTTCCCCGTTTTGAAATTGAAATATGGAATGTTTTCCGCTCTTAATAAGTGAAATATTCCCTTTTGTGTCCCGCGTTCCCGATACCAAATATTTTAAAGTATGACATCAAAAAGCTGAACTACAACCAAAAATGGCACTGAACAAAATGTTTAATGATTGTTTCAACTCTGCTTCAATCTACTTGTGTGTTTTAAGAAAGAAACAAAAACCAGTGAAAGCTAATCAAAAAAGTTTACTTCGTGATATCGTATTTCTTTGAACATTCGTATTATTTTTGTGAAATAATTTCTGAAATCAATATCGGTTTTTAATGTGTTTTAAGACAAAGGGGAAAACAAATTAAGACTTGGCCAAAAGCAAGTTATGACGGTCTGGCGAGGAGATATCCATTCTCGTTGATGAATACATAAATCATCTCAGGCTATTGACTTTAATCGGTCTACCGAATGGAATCAACTAAATTTTCAGTGAACCAATTTAGCGTTGAAATAAATTATTAGTCTCCAAAGAACGAGGGACAACTCCAACTCAATGAATATTCAAGTAATATTTCCAGTTCTATAACAATTATTCTTAAGTACCTTCTTGAGAATTATTTAATCGATTACTTTAAATTGACTTTCATTTCCTAAAGAATCAGGCGTATTTCAATAAATTGGTTGGCAGAATCGTTTTGTCCCTTTATTTCATTGGGAATTACAATGGCTTGTATTCCGAGTGCCTGAGCGAACGGATTTCCCGTTCAAAAATTCATGGCACATCAAATAATTTTCATAATTATTGATTGGACCTTGAAATTAATAGGCATAACGATTTCTGTTACAGTCTAGTTTTGTAGCAATCAATTTAATTGAGATGGACGTACCACGTCTTTACCTACCCCTAAATACATCCCTTTTTACCGCGCACAATCTACATTCTAATCCTGTTCCAAAACGTCGGGTCCACTGGCTCAATCCACTCTTGGCCAAGTGTCCCATTATTGCCTAAGTTATACTTTCCGTTTATAATGATGTTTGCGGAGGAATCCTTATAGTTTAACACGTAACCTGTGATTGTTTGTCTATTTTTTTCTTTGAACAGTTCGATTTTTCCTTATCAGCCAATTTCGTGTTTGTTTATGCCTTTTTACCCAGGCTGGATTCATGAAAATCCCTTATTATATTGGTCCTGAAGTTATTACTACAACTTTACGTAACCGATTACGATTTGTCCCCCTCTCAGTTTATCATCTCTACCTCATTGTCTGAGAACTGTAATGGACATCTCAACAAAACATAGATTGAGACTTACCCACTGTAAAATTAAAACATGTAAATTATCTTATACAATATTTATAAAGGTAGTATTTAGGAAAAATTGAAGACATTAGGCATTTTTTTAAATAACGATAAATAAGATATTAATTGAGACAAATAATAGATAAAAATTTTATACAACTTAATAGTGAGTGCACACTTTAACGTATTTACACTTTTATACTTGCATCAATAAAATATGTAATGGATAGTTTTAGTGTTATATTAAGACAAGTATCTTTACTTGTTACCTCATTTTTATTCAATGATATAGTAGTATATTTCTCACATAAAGAAATTTTACTTTTATGACCAAATATCTCAGGACAGCACTTTTAAAAATAAGATGTTTTAAGCAGATTGCCCAAAACAACGTTTTTTTTTAGTTCTATAGTTCTCAAGCGACGATCTCTGTTTGAATTTTTAACCGCATATCAAAAAAATAAGCTTATCATAAACGTTATTTTTAATTTTTTTACCATCATTTAATTAAAAATTTCCACAAAATTCCATCATCAAATCTCTGGTGACGCGAAGAGTAGCAGTTTCCAGTTGCATCCAGTGCGCTGAAGTGTACGAATCAGGAGCAGTTCCAGTTCCACCTTATCTTTCTACCTCCGCAAGCAGTGAACTGTTTTCCTGGGAGCCCCCGAGGGAGCGGATACTCCCGCGAATATACCAGATAATGTAATTGTCGCTTTTGCGAACTCTAACCAACCTTATTCTGAGCTCCTGGTCGTTATTAGGGAACTGCTCGTATTTTCGAAATGAAGATATTTTAACCTATATGGACTGGTCATTTTGTGCTCATGAAGTATTAACGCTAAAATTGAGCCGTTGTCATTAATTAGTAAACTCGTCATATTTTTCCGTAAAAAAATAATTAAATGACGTTATTGAAATGCGCCTAATTTAAAATGTATATTTTAGATATTATTGGATGATTTTAACATTTTAATATAAATCATATTGAAAAACCAAAAACCATGATTTTCTCTTAGTAACATTAAGTCACAGAAGTAAAACTGCATATTATAACTTGAAGAAAACTTTTCATTTAGAAATTATTTTTGTTGTGTAATTTAAATATCTGTGTCCTTATACTAACTTAATTTTGCCCAGACGACACGAGGCTGCCTCGTATGCCCGCCTCGTATCGTCTGGACGAAGCTATTGAGAATGCGAATATCACCCGCCAGGGTTGCCGAAAAGCTGTAAATTCGGTTTTGAAGAACGGGCGTCCTTTTCCTTCCAGGTCTGCTTGTTAGGTATACGTTTCGGAGAAAGAATAGCCCTGAAGCGAAGGACGCACACGCGCCGAGGAGGGGTCGGGAGACATGCAGGGCGTGCCTAAATCAGCGGTGCTAACCTTACACTATCCAGTCTATCACAGCACCTGGTGCTAACACAATCACACTCCACAGTTACTCTACAGTCCACCAGGTAAGCACCCCTACCAACCTGATGCGGTTACTGCTTCAACTAACAAACCTTTAACATTGAAAGCCTAACATTGCACGTTGCTAATAAATATTCTACGATTCTCTTTTTGTGGTGGGTGTGTGACACGCGTTTGACATCTCTGTACTACCTAAAATATGTGATGGGTGTCGCAGAAGAGTTATATCTATCAGGAGTCTATGGCATCACCATTCGGTACTGTCGTGAGACTGATATAAGGTGAGAAAAGGAAACTTAGGGACAAGAGAGCGAAGAGGAAGAAGAAATACCTCAAAGATTACCGTACCACACTTGAAGTGAAATGACACTAAACTGCGCTATATAAATGCCATGTTATTATTATTATTAAATCATGAAACCAAGCTACCTACGGCAATTAATGTTCTCCCTCACCAAGACATTGAGAGTAATTTCCATTCTGCAATGAGGTGCACAAGTCTATGTTTTAATTTATGAACCCTCCATTAATGGGTTCAGAGTAAAGCAGCTTACTCGTCTACTACGGAGGCAGTCGATGGTTCTGTATAAGCATTTAATTAGTCTAAAGCGACAATCATAGAATACTCCAGCTAGATAATTAGTCTAAAGCGACAATCATAGAATACTCCAGCTAGATAATTAGTCTAAAGCGACAATCATAGAATACTCCAGCTAGATAATTAATAAGTAAATAAATAATATGTCCGTTGTCCGACGGGTGGTTAAGCAATCGACATCAATCTAGTGCCGTAAGACCCTGCGCAGAAAATTAAGTTCGTTATAGTAAGGTAACGGTCTGCAGCCCAGTTCAGTGTGGAACTTTTCTGCTCAGGGTCTTACAGCATTTGGTTTATGTCGATTGCTTACGACCCGTGGGACGACGGGCTAAGACGACCATTATTATAATATAATCTTGCAAGATAATTAGTTTAAAGCGACAACTACAGCAAGAGAAACATTAAGTTGGGTATTTACTGATTTTCATGAATTATATTCAGGTTTATTCTGTCTTTCAGTGTTTGAAGGACACGGTTGTCGGGACGATGGGCTAAGGTGACAATTGTTATAAAATATCCTTGCTAAATAATCTAAAGCGACAACCACAGAATACTCCAGCAAGAGAATTAGTAAATATTTAGTTGGGTATTCACAGATTTCCAAGAATTATATTCGTTTTTATTCTGCCTTTCAGTGTTCATCGTCTCATAGGTTGTAAAATTGTTGATTTTATCATGAGAAAAACGTAATCTGAATCCACGAAGTTTTCAATGCCGTTCGGTATTCTGCTAAAAGCATCTTAAATAAGTGTGTATCATAAAAGTGGAACACTGGATATATTATTATTTACGGAAAATGTTAAAATAAAAACACGAGCCATGTTTTTCTTTTCGCGAGAAGCGCTCAGAGTCATAACTTTCCATCATTTTATATTCTAAATACAGTTTCTCTAAATTTTCCAACTCAATTGTATTTTATTTATCGACTCATTTACTTTCGCAAATGGTCTTTTGCTATATGAACTAGACCATTTATGTATATTTCGTTAATAAGGCTTAGAAAATTGAAGTTTCTTGGTTTTTTTATTTAGGAAAACGAACAGATTTTCTAACATTTATAAATAATAAACAAATCAAATAAAATCTAATGACAGATTTTCACATTAACATCAAATTATAACAAATAACTAAAAAGTGGGCTAAAAAATTACAAAAATTCAAAATTGTTTATTTTAAATAAATAATCAAATAAGATACAAGAACACAAATAAATGACGATACATACAAATTAAATATCCTCACTACACTAACGACAGCATTAATCACTAATATATACCTACAAATAAACTGAAAAAATATTTATAAATGGCATACAACCGAACAGGATTAAAGCAGCAAAAACTGTGGAATAGTGAATCTCGGGTGTTGTGAAATTGGCACATCATTTTCCATTTGGATTTCCTAGTTCTCTCTCGTCGTGAACAGGGGTAAAACATAGGTATGACAATTTCATCTTTCCGTTAAAAATCTTTGGCGACGCCGGGTAGAAAAGCCAGTTTATTTATACATGCGAAATTTCAAATATAAAATTCAAAAATTATAATATCATCTTTGCATTAGGAAAATTTATTAATATTTTGCTTTGAAGCATATACTAATGAATCTTCGGGCTGACGGATTCCGGCTTCAGGTCTTAATTACTTAATGAATACTCCATTAAACACCGTTGCAGGGCAAAGAAAATAAATAAAAGCCCCATTTGCATTTCATAAAACCTCGCGCAATCACAAAGCTATCAGCTCATCGTGCAAGAAGCAACAAGGGGCGCCATTTATATTAAGATTATTCGAGACGCTGCGCCATTTTGAAGCTCGGGGAACTCGCTTATAAATATTCAACAATTAAAGCAAAAACCTGTTGTCAAAAATACAAACATTTTCCTCTGTAATCTTTCTTCTATTACTTTGGTATTTTAATGTGTTCATAATAACTTTGTGATCAAATTCAGTAGCTATTTGGTGAATTCATAAATAAAACATATTCTCAAAGCTATGTTTATTCTCAAATGAGCTTAAAAATTGATTGTAGCCGCACACTTCTTCCGCTGCCTGTGCTAAGGTAAGGTACCGCCGCTCGTGCTAAGGTAAGGTACCTCTGCTCGTGCTAAGGTAAGGTACCTCTGCTCGCGCTAAGGTAACGTACCTCTGCTCGTGCTAAGGTAAGGTACCGCTGCTCGTGCTAAGGTAAGTTACCGCCGCTCGTGCTAAGGTAAGGTTCCGCCGCTCGTGCTAAGGTAAGGTAGGTACCTCTGCTCGTGCTAAGGTAAGGTACCTCTGCTCGCGCTAAGGTAACGTACTTCTGCTCGTGCTAAGGTAAGGTACCGCTGCTCGTGCTAAGGTAAGGTATCTCTGCTCGTGCTAAGGTAACGTAACTCTGCTCCTGCTAAGGTAAGGTACCGCCGCTCGTGCTAAGGTAACGTACCTCTGCTCATGCTAAGGTAAGGTACCTCTGCTCGCGCTAAGGTAACGTAACTCTGCTCGTGCTAAGGTAAGGTACCTCTGCTCGTGCTAAGGTAAGGTACCTCTGCTCGTGCTAAGGTAAGGTACCTCTGCTCGTGCTAAGGTAAGGTACCGCCGCTCGTGCTAAGGTAAGGTTCCGCTGCTCGTGCTAAGGTAAGTTACCGCCGCTCGTGCTAAGGTAAGGTACCGCCGCTCGTGCTAAGGTAAGGTAGGTACCTCTGCTCGTGCTAAGGTAAGGTACCTCTGCTCGCGCTAAGGTAACGTACTTCTGCTCGTGCTAAGGTAAGGTACCGCTGCTCGTGCTAAGGTAAGGTATCTCTGCTCGTGCTAAGGTAACGTAACTCTGCTCGTGCTAAGGTAAGGTACCTCTGCTCGCGCTAAGGTAACGTACTTCTGCTCGTGCTAAGGTAAGGTACCGCTGCTCGTGCTAAGGTAAGGTATCTCTGCTCGTGCTAAGGTAACGTAACTCTGCTCGTGCTAAGGTAAGGTACCGCCGCTCGTGCTAAGGTAACGTACCTCTGCTCATGCTAAGGTAAGGTACCTCTGCTCGCGCTAAGGTAAGGTACCTCTGCTCGTGCTAAGGTAAGGTACCGCCACTCGTGCTAAGATAAGGTACCTCTGCTCGCGCTAAGGTAACGTACCTCTGCTCGTGCTAAGGTAAGGTACCTCTGCTCGTGCTAAGGTAAGGTACCGCCGCTCGTGCTAAGGTAAGGTACCGCCGCTCGTGCTAAGGTAACGTACCTCTGTTCATGCTAAGGTAAGGTACCTCTGCTCGCGCTAAGGTACTGTACCTCTGCTCGTGCTAAGGTAAGGTACCGCCACTCGTGCTAAGATAAGGTACCTCTGCTCGCGCTAAGGTAACGTAACTCTGCTCGTGCTAAGGTAAGGTACCGCCGCTCGTGCTAAGGTAAGGTTCCGCTGCTCGTGCTAAGGTAAGTTACCGCCGCTCGTGCTAAGGTAAGGTACCGCCGCTCGTGCTAAGGTAAGGTAGGTACCTCTGCTCGTGCTAAGGTAAGGTACCGCCGCTCGTGCTAAGGTAAGGTAGGTACCTCTGCTCGTGCTAAGGTAAGGTACCTCTGCTCGCGCTAAGGTAACGTACTTCTGCTCGTGCTAAGGTAAGGTACCGCTGCTCGTGCTAAGGTAAGGTATCTCTGCTCGTGCTAAGGTAACGTAACTCTGCTCGTGCTAAGGTAAGGTACCTCTGCTCGCGCTAAGGTAACGTACTTCTGCTCGTGCTAAGGTAAGGTACCGCTGCTCGTGCTAAGGTAAGGTATCTCTGCTCGTGCTAAGGTAACGTAACTCTGCTCGTGCTAAGGTAAGGTACCGCCGCTCGTGCTAAGGTAACGTACCTCTGCTCATGCTAAGGTAAGGTACCTCTGCTCGCGCTAAGGTAAGGTACCTCTGCTCGTGCTAAGGTAAGGTACCGCCACTCGTGCTAAGATAAGGTACCTCTGCTCGCGCTAAGGTAACGTACCTCTGCTCGTGCTAAGGTAAGGTACCTCTGCTCGTGCTAAGGTAAGGTACCGCCGCTCGTGCTAAGGTAAGGTACCGCCGCTCGTGCTAAGGTAACGTACCTCTGTTCATGCTAAGGTAAGGTACCTCTGCTCGCGCTAAGGTAAGGTACCTCTGCTCGTGCTAAGGTAAGGTACCGCCACTCGTGCTAAGATAAGGTCCCTCTGCTCGCGCTAAGGTAACGTAACTCTGCTCGTGCTAAGGTAAGGTACCGCCGCTCGTGCTAAGGTAAGGTTCCGCTGCTCGTGCTAAGGTAAGTTACCGCCGCTCGTGCTAAGGTAAGGTACCGCCGCTCGTGCTAAGGTAAGGTAGGTACCTCTGCTCGTGCTAAGGTAAGGTACCGCCGCTCGTGCTAAGGTAAGGTAGGTACCTCTGCTCGTGCTAAGGTAAGGTACCTCTGCTCGCGCTAAGGTAACGTACTTCTGCTCATGCTAAGGTAAGGTACCTCTGCTCGCGCTAAGGTAACGTAACTCTGCTCGTGCTAAGGTAAGGTACCGCCGCTCGTGCTAAGGTAACGTACCTCTGCTCATGCTAAGGTAAGGTACCTCTGCTCGCGCTAAGGTAACGTAACTCTGCTCGTGCTAAGGTAAGGTACCTCTGCTCGTGCTAAGGTAAGGTACCTCTGCTCGTGCTAAGGTAAGGTACCTCTGCTCGTGCTAAGGTAAGGTACCGCCGCTCGTGCTAAGGTAAGGTTCCGCTGCTCGTGCTAAGGTAAGTTACCGCCGCTCGTGCTAAGGTAAGGTACCGCCGCTCGTGCTAAGGTAAGGTAGGTACCTCTGCTCGTGCTAAGGTAAGGTACCTCTGCTCGCGCTAAGGTAACGTACTTCTGCTCGTGCTAAGGTAAGGTACCGCTGCTCGTGCTAAGGTAAGGTATCTCTGCTCGTGCTAAGGTAACGTAACTCTGCTCGTGCTAAGGTAAGGTACCTCTGCTCGCGCTAAGGTAACGTACTTCTGCTCGTGCTAAGGTAAGGTACCGCTGCTCGTGCTAAGGTAAGGTATCTCTGCTCGTGCTAAGGTAACGTAACTCTGCTCGTGCTAAGGTAAGGTACCGCCGCTCGTGCTAAGGTAACGTACCTCTGCTCATGCTAAGGTAAGGTACCTCTGCTCGCGCTAAGGTAAGGTACCTCTGCTCGTGCTAAGGTAAGGTACCGCCACTCGTGCTAAGATAAGGTACCTCTGCTCGCGCTAAGGTAACGTACCTCTGCTCGTGCTAAGGTAAGGTACCTCTGCTCGTGCTAAGGTAAGGTACCGCCGCTCGTGCTAAGGTAAGGTACCGCCGCTCGTGCTAAGGTAACGTACCTCTGTTCATGCTAAGGTAAGGTACCTCTGCTCGCGCTAAGGTAAGGTACCTCTGCTCGTGCTAAGGTAAGGTACCGCCACTCGTGCTAAGATAAGGTACCTCTGCTCGCGCTAAGGTAACGTAACTCTGCTCGTGCTAAGGTAAGGTACCGCCGCTCGTGCTAAGGTAAGGTTCCGCTGCTCGTGCTAAGGTAAGTTACCGCCGCTCGTGCTAAGGTAAGGTACCGCCGCTCGTGCTAAGGTAAGGTAGGTACCTCTGCTCGTGCTAAGGTAAGGTACCGCCGCTCGTGCTAAGGTAAGGTAGGTACCTCTGCTCGTGCTAAGGTAAGGTACCTCTGCTCGCGCTAAGGTAACGTACTTCTGCTCGTGCTAAGGTAAGGTACCGCTGCTCGTGCTAAGGTAAGGTATCTCTGCTCGTGCTAAGGTAACGTAACTCTGCTCGTGCTAAGGTAAGGTACCTCTGCTCGCGCTAAGGTAACGTACTTCTGCTCGTGCTAAGGTAAGGTACCGCTGCTCGTGCTAAGGTAAGGTATCTCTGCTCGTGCTAAGGTAACGTAACTCTGCTCGTGCTAAGGTAAGGTACCTCTGCTCGCGCTAAGGTAAGGTACCTCTGCTCGTGCTAAGGTAAGGTACCGCCACTCGTGCTAAGATAAGGTACCTCTGCTCGCGCTAAGGTAACGTAACTCTGCTCGTGCTAAGGTAAGGTACCGCCGCTCGTGCTAAGGTAACGTACCTCTGCTCATGCTAAGGTAAGGTACCTCTGCTCGCGCTAAGGTAACGTAACTCTGCTCGTGCTAAGGTAAGGTACCTCTGCTCGTGCTAAGGTAAGGTACCTCTGCTCGTGCTAAGGTAAGGTACCTCTGCTCGTGCTAAGGTAAGGTACCGCCGCTCGTGCTAAGGTAAGGTACCGCCGCTCGTGCTAAGGTAAGGTACCTCTGCTCGCGCTAAGGTAACGTACCTCTGCTCGTGCTAAGGTAAGGTACCTCTGCTCGTGCTAAGGTAAGGTACCGCCGCTCGTGCTAAGGTAAGGTACCGCCGCTCGTGCTAAGGTAACGTACCTCTGTTCATGCTAAGGTAAGGTACCTCTGCTCGCGCTAAGGTAAGGTACCGCCGCTCGTGCTAAGGTAAGGTACCGCCGCTCGTGCTAAGGTAAGGTACCGCCGCTCGTGCTAAGGTAAAGTACCTCTGCTCATGCTAAGGTAAGGTACCTCTGCTCGCGCTAAGGTAAGGTACCTCTGCTCGTGCTAAGGTAAGGTACCGCCACTCGTGCTAAGATAAGGTACCTCTGCTCGCGCTAAGGTAACGTAACTCTGCTCGTGCTAAGGTAAGGTACCGCCGCTCGTGCTAAGGTAACGTACCTCTGCTCATGCTAAGGTAAGGTACCTCTGCTCGCGCTAAGGTAACGTAACTCTGCTCGTGCTAAGGTAAGGTACCTCTGCTCGTGCTAAGGTAAGGTACCTCTGCTCGTGCTAAGGTAAGGTACCTCTGCTCGTGCTAAGGTAAGGTACCGCCGCTCGTGCTAAGGTAAGGTTCCGCTGCTCGTGCTATGGTAAGATACCGCTGCTCGTGCTAATGTAAGACACCAACGTTGAGCGCATTTCCAGAATTTCGAAAAGTTTATGCTTGAATTTTATGTATTTGAGTAATTAGAATTGCCACAACATTAGAAATCCGACTATTCAGACCATTTTTATGGGAACGATAACTTATTTTTTCTAAGCCCCTGAAAAGATTGCCTTTAAGTTATTACCCTGCTTTGTCAAAATTAAAGTAAAGTTGTGTTCTACTGACAGTATTTTATTAATGAATCAAGCTCATGAAAAGTTACATAAAAGGGTAGCTCCTTCATAGCCATCAATTCAACGATCATTATTATATTCACGATTTAAAAGTTCTCGAAATGTCAATCACCCTAAACTGGAAATAGAATTGTATGTCTTGTTTACCTTTGTTTCGGTGAGCTGTAACAGAACCTAATTTTGAACATGCAAATCCGAGATGCCCCTTATAATTCAGCGCGATAAATCAGCGCTACAAGAGAACCATTGTTTCTGTATCACCTCGGCATTGTGCTTCTGTACCGCACACATCGTGAAATATAGTTCCCGGGCGGGCACTTCACGGAACTTCCCAGAGATTTACTCCACGGCTATACGTGTATCATTTTTTTTTTGAAGGTACACCCACCCTGTCCCACCCCGGTATAGGTGACTTATGGTCACCCCTTCGGAGCTCTCGCATGAATCTAATTTTTTGAATAAACGGCTCTACAATTTATATAAATGAAGCTAGGCCTTCAAAGTCCCCGCATACGGTGTTATGAAGCGGTATGCAAGCGCTTACAAGTACTAAACTAAGGACAACACAGAAAAATAACAACAAAACAATCAAGTTCAAGTGTCAGGCAGATAGTTGGTGGAGGGGACCCACACTCCAGTACCTGTAAACACATAAAAGTAAAGTAAACAATAGAGTGACGGGGGAGTTTCGCCGAACCACGACTGGCAGTCCTGTTGAGAAATTGGTGGTGGTTGGGGCGACTGGTGCAGGTCAGGACTTCCACACCCCTTAGCCGACCACCCGGTGGTGCCCTGAAGATAAGTATTGGAAAAAGAGGGATAAAACCCTAAAGAACCTAGGGGAAAGAAGCGTCAGGAGGTCGGAGGCAGGGTGGAGGTTACCCCAGCCTGCACAGTCACCCCTCTGACCACCAACGCTCATCAGGGGTGGCGCAGGTAATTGGCGGAGTCCTCCGGTAAGAAAGAATAATAAGAAGCTCCAGTCGTGCATGCGGGGACGAGGCCCGTTATCCAACCCCTAATGGGGAAAATAAACAAAACAAAACAGACAACGGAGTTCAGTTCTCGCCTGTAAACTCGTTGCTGTTACTAAAAAAAAAAAAGAAAAGAAAACCGGAAAAAAATACATGTAAAAAGAAGAGAAAATAAGAGGAAAAATGAAAAACAATAATCAATCCAAAAAGTGCCACACAAGGGCAACGGTAAATAAGTAAAAACAAAAGTAAAGGTGTAAAAATAAGATCTGCATGGTCTGTAAAGAGGACAGTAAGTATTGAATAAGATAACAAAGTAAAGTAAGAGAGATAATTAGTAAACACAGATATATAAGAGTGCTTACAGTGTCTGTAAAAAGAAAAACAGTGTGTTAACCTTAGACAGGGAAAAAGAAACATATGAAAAGAAAACAGAAAATAAGAATTAAAAAGTACAAGACAAGTTAATTAAAAAAACAAAATATAAACGAATGGAAATCATCTGCAACAGCTGGTACAGTAAAAAAAAGAAATAAGATAAGAATAATAAAATAAGAAAAACAGAATAGCATATACAGTAATGAAAGAGTTGTAAAAGAATAAGTCATGGAGCAGGAGCAGTACACCGGGGTTTCCCAATTATTACACTAGTCAGCGACTCTAAGCACAGGCCATCTCTCAACCCAGATCCTAGTAAACTTCCTCAAACATTCGAAATTCACACTGTTAGAAACAAGATCGGTGTTCCACACCGGTCTAATGGGGACATTCAGACCTTCTATCATTTCGTCTCTGGCATCCTTCAAAATCTCACAGTGCCACAGAATGTGCTCGGCCGACTGGTAATTATTGCCACAAGCGCAATTGGGGTGGGTTGACAGGGCAAAGCTGTGAAGCCTTCCCCTGAATTCCCCATGTCCTGAAAGGAGCTGCGTAACGTGATGGTCCAGTTTGAGGAAAGCCCCTTCCATTCTGAGTTTAACTGAAGGGAAGAAGGAGAAGGTCCATCTTCCCTTGCTCGACCTATCCCAACGGACCTGCCACTCTTTGAGCGACAGGTCCCTCATCGTTCGGAGCAGTCCTGGGAGAGTTCCTGGTCCACCCGGTGTCAGGACGACACCAAGGTGGTTGGCCGGGGATCCACGGATTAGTCGCTGCTTCGCTAACACCTCCCTAATTTCTAGATCGATTGGTAATATACCAGCCAAAATTGGCAAAGCGTCCGAAGCAACGGTTCGATATGCCCCAGATAGTGCCAGCAGGGGAGTGCGCTGACCCCTAGTGAGAGCAAGAAGTATTAAGCAGTTATCCAGGCGATGCTCCCAAACAGAGGCGGCATATGCGACTTGCGCAACATATACCCCCTTGTAGAGAGCGTGCAAAGCCGGTCTGCGAAGTCCCCACTCTGCCGTGGAGATTCTTCGAAGCTTCAGAAACAGCGACTGAGCCCTGCAGGATACATCTTTGACATGAGCCAGAAAGGAGGACGATCGATCTAGAGTGACACCTAAATATTTAACGTTATCCACAAATTTGATATTAGTGTCTCCCATACGGATGGTAGGGTTTCTTGTCTTATTGAAAGAACCCTTCATCAGGAGGCCCATAGTCTTCTGGGGAGCGAAGGTCATTTTATTCCTCTCCCCCCATTTAAGGAGGGTGTCCAAACCTTCACCAGCCTTACGTTCGACTTCTCTTCTACTGTCCCCAGAGACAAGATACATTTTATCATCCGCATAGTCGATCATGATACATCCTTCAGGTAAGGGTAACCTAGAGGAGTCATCGAAGGTTATATTCCAAAATTTAGGACCTAGGACGGAGCCTTGAGGACACCCCATATCGGTCTCGCGTTCAATAACAGTGTCACCATGAGAAATGATGACAGTTCGGCCCGATAAATAATTGTCTACTGATTTAAATAGAGTTTTTGGGCAATTCCTATTTTTAACCTTGATACGTATCATGTCCCACCATGCGTAGTCGAAGGCACCAGTGATATCTAGGAAGATTGCAACTACATACCTCTTTGTACAAGCCTTCACCCAGTTAAGCGCAAACGAAATGGCGTGCACGGTGGATCTACCGGAGACGAAGCCAAATTGGAGATCACTAGACGGGGAGAGTGATTGTTGTAGCCTATGCCGGATAAGTTTTTCCAGGATCTTGCCAAGCACTGGAAGTAAGGTGATGGGCCGATAGGCCTTGACATCGGTTAGTGGCTTACCGTTCCCCTTTGGTATGACCCTGAGCACGCCTCTCTTCCATTCAGAAGGGAAAATTCCTCTTCTCAAACACGTTTCCATCACTTGGAAGAGCTCCTCCCTAGCGTGGATCCAGACTTGCTTCACTATCATGCCATTAAGTCTGTCATGCCCTGGTGCCTTCTTAGAACCCAAACCCTTAATTATTAGGTCGATTTCTGCTCTAGTGACTGGAATGACTCTGTCCTCTTGGGCGAGGTCTCTAGGTGGAAGCCGTGCCAGGAGTCTAACCTGTTTATGGTGGTCACTTTCCCCAATTACTGATTCTACAGGAACTAACTTGCCCAAAAGTGTATTGAGAGTAGAGGCCACATCTATCGTCTCAGCGTTCCTACCTTCTGTGATCCCAATGAGACTAGACAAAAACCGATCCGATCCTTTTCCGGATTTTTCAATTGCGCTGTGGATTTCCCACGGGTTGGCGTTTCCCACATTATTAACCCAGTCATGCCAAGCAGCTCGTTTCGCAAGGAGAACAGCCTGTTTGAAAGTTGCCCTGGATCTCCTGAGAGCTGCCTGAAGGGTAGCTGTCTCCTCCTCCGTACAGCATCCCCTCCTGGACAGTCCCAAGGCCCTATAGGCTCCTTTATAGGCCCCCTTTAGCGAAGTCAGCTCAGGTGACCACCACGGCGTTCTAATTTTCGTCTTTGGGTTTGATCTGCCCAGAGAGGAATCAGCCGCAGATACAACGGCAGAATTGAAAAAGTTCCCCAAATTGTCTGGATCACTAGCTGCTACGTGGTGAAAATCCCTTAATGTATCTCGTAGCGCCTCCCCAAAGTTATCCCAATTCGCCCTAGAGGTGTTGAAATTCCAGGAGGATCTCGGAGTTTCAGTTTTCTTAACACCTATTGTAAATGTGATTAATCTATGATCCGAGACTATTGCGCATTCATGGACCCTCCATTTAGATATCCTGGCCGCAACTGATCCAGAGCAAAGAGTTAGATCAATGTTGCTCTCTCCCATTGTGTTTGAAAAGGTAAAGAACGAACTCTGTTCGTTAACGATACAAAGGCCTTGCGCAGCAATAAGGTCTTCAACGGCGTCAGTCCGTGATCGTACTGAATGGTTTTTATTATTGTCAAACCAAAGAGGAGAGCGAGCGTTAAAGTCCCCTCCGATAACTACGTTACGACCTTTAAGCGCGTTTAGGGCGCGCGTAAGACTCAGGATATGTGGTCCTACCGGATTCCCCCATTTAAAATAAACTGAGATCAGATAGATTTCAGTATCAGCAAATTTAATACATACACAGGTTTGGTACTCATTAGACAGCCCTGCCAGAAGGAGGGGGCTGATCAATGATGTATTGACCAGAACACCCGCCCCCGGCGATGAGCCGACTTCGAGTACCGCTCCCGGAAATTCAATTGGTGTTTTACCTTCCCAGGTGTACTGCTCCTGTAAAAGCATTATGTCAATATTCAGGTCAGACATGACCCGCTGCACATCCAGTGTGGCCAACCGGGATCGCTGCAGATTGATCTGACCTAAGGAGAGAAGATTAACAGGAGCCATAGTCAGTCATTCTAACTTGTGCATTGATGGCTGCAAGCTGTGCAGGACAGTCTCTATCCCCAGTTGGATGATCAGCATTCTTCCTAAAACGGGTGCAAGTGGCACAGACAGCGGGAAGTGCCTTCTTGGGGCAATCCTCATGTTTGTGTCCCACAGCGGCGCAGTGGCGACAAGTTTCTTTCTCCTGAGAGCAGGACTTACTAATATGACCATACTGTTGACACTTAAAGCATCTGGTCGCGCCTGTATAATCGCGAGTGCGACAGGCATTCCACCCAAGGAAGCACATTCCGCTGTCTAGTAGGACCTTTCGAGCAGCTGGATGACAGGTCACCACCATATTCATGGTGGGGATGTCCCGTTTTCCGAAGAGCGAAACTCGTCGCATGGTCCGAAGGTGATCCTCCAAAGACAAAGAAGTCTGGCCAGATAAATTACTCGCGTAGATCTCGGAGAAAAGCTCCTGGTCGGCAGATTGTTCACATTTAGGAACATTATAGATGACAATTTTCGGAAGACGGCCTAGAGGGTTGATCATCTTTAGACCACTTGCCACGAGTTTTGCCTCAGCCTTTTTAATATTTTCCAATCCCTTGATGTCCTTGGCTTGAAACGCCATACCAGCGCCTTTGATCTTCCTGGAGCGTACGATTTGGAAGTCGTCCTTCCTCGGGTTCAAAATTTTCTCCAGGGTCTTGAGGGTTTCCTCCGATGTTTTACCCTCTGGAGTTTGCGGATAAACCAAGATCGTTAGTGGCTTCTGTGGAATTGGACGCTCAAAGCCATTAACAACTATCTTTTTGGATGCTGGCATTCCAGCTGCAGCATTTGCGTAGGAAAGTGTTTCCCTGTGAATGGGAGTGTGAGAACTGACTGTGCGACTTTTAATAGCTTGATCCAGTTTTGTGGAGAGCGTCGACTGTGCACTTAGCATCTCGTCAATGGTAGAAGACCTGGTGGAGAGCGTATTCAACTCAAGCATCAGCCTGGTAATGTCCGACATCAAGTCGTCTAATGTGGTGTTGAGAAGGCTTTTGTCCGCCTTATTTAACTTATTGGTACCGTCCATCAAAACTGCTCTTATTTTCTGGCACTTATCCAAGGCTGGGATGGCCCTCCATTCCTGGTTACCCGGGGAATCGCTATAACGAGTGCGTTTTTTGTTCTCCACATTAGGGGTGGTAGAGGGCACAATGGAAGGCATCTCATGGTTATCCGACGAGAATGGATTGGGACGAGTGGTTGTTTTATCGGTTCCCGGTTCACTATCAGAGTCAATAACCGTTTTGTCCCTCTGGGATTTTGTTTTGAACCTTTTCCGAACTTTAGAAGGCCCGGGTCTTGGTGATCTAGGATTAAGTATGTCTTTTATTTGTTCCATAATTTTTTCCCTTTCCCCCTTAGGTAAATCTGGATTTTCAGAACGGCCATCTGAATCTCCAGACGAAACTATGTCTGACGGCATTTTTCACGAAAAAGTGGGGTAAATGTAAATTTACCCCAGATTTTGAAAATTTTCCCCAAAAATGGGGAAAAAAAATGGGGAATTTTTTTTGTCCAAACTGCCCTTAGATTTGTAAAAATGTTACTTTTAAGGGTACAAAATATTTTTTTGGGACTTGGCAAAAATTTGACTGAGAATATAAAAATTTAGTATCCCTCCCCAAAAGGAAAAAGAAATTTAGATTTAATGTTCAAATGTTCACACTTTACTAGACCTCCACTTCAGAATGATTATTGAAAATTTTTAGGAAAAGAAATGTCACTGTCACTTTGAAAAAAAATTATGCTTATCAATACAAAAAAGGAAAAATATTGTCTAAATTTGACGATATTACAAAGCAAAGGATGCGTCCTCCCATAAGTTCTTTCATCACTTTACATAAATTGTCGTGGTATGTTCCAGAATAAATGGACACGTGGCGCACACAAAAACTCTACTAGCGGAAAAAGTATAACACCCACAGAAAAAACACGACGATCACTAGACGCAGAAAAAAATTCTGCGTCGAATAAAGTATGTGTCGTCGAGATTCACTTATAACTGTGCACTTAAATCGTATATCGATGAGGAACACCGCACATAAAAAGAAAATCACTATAAAAACTCAGAAAAAGGTGTCAAAAGCACCGGGAATTTTTACAAGACGATTCAAATGGGAACTTTTCACCCAGTATCAGTAGTGGATACCGGGGATGTGGTAGAAACCACCACTAGGGCGGATTTTTAGTTTTTTGACACTGAAATACAATTATAAAACTAAAGAAACACAATCACAGAAGAAAAAGTATTACAGGCGGATAGCCCGTAAAAAAATACACCTGGTGGCGCTTTAACGATTGTAGAAATCTTGACCGGAACCGATTTTTAGAGTAATAGATTGCGGAGCAAAATTGTGTCATGTTCTAACCTCGGAGGCGAGAACTGAACTGTGAATACGCTATACGTGTATCAGTACGGCTATAGGTGTACACTATACACGTGGCGTCGTTCTAGCGGAGGCGCTGACGCTTACGCGCCCCGCGACGCCCGCCGCCCGCCGCCCGCTGCCCGTCTTGCAGAAGCGTAGATGCGTTCATCTTGCCCATTCTCAACGTAGCTTGTCACATTAATGTAGATTCTATTTATATTAACGATCCTGTGTGTTATTTTAAATAATTGATTAATGAGTAAAGCAAGGAGTGCCATTGGGAACGCATTATTTTAATTACCCAACATAGTACAATCTAAATTAATCTATTTAATTCGTTAAGTTTATATTATTTATTTAATCTACTCTACACTTTGTTTATTAACTGTAAATATTCTAAATAAGATTACGTAATTAAAAAATAAAAATAAGGATCTTAATAACACGGTTATCCGACATAAAAAAATTACATTCACCCCATACAGGAGTATTGAAATAATTTCCATCAGGGCTTATTTCATTTTTGGGGATGCTGTGTGGGGGGTCTTATCAAGGAAAGGAAGGAGAGGAATTTCTGGGAAAGAAAAGGTATGAGGGATGGGTAGGAATCTAGGAATCAGTGTGTCCAGGAGTGATGGACTTATGATCTTTCCTTCACCATGGCGCTGATCGGTCAAGAGGGATAGATTGAAGAGGTCAAAGGGTCACCCCAATCCAGTCTCTCACCCGGGCACCTCTGCTAAAGCACCAAACGTAGCGAACCTCTTGGGCTGACCTACGGCAAAGGTGTTGGTTATCCAATAAACGGTTCCTGGAGTGGCGGTACCTGAATAATGATTTGCCCTGATTGTAGCCAACCTCCGAGAGAAAAGGGTTCACAAAAATAAGTAGGTTTTTAAAGCCTTTTCATGTTTCAAATTTCAATAAATTCCATTGTAATATTGCCGCAAAAATGAAGAAAGTGTTGTTTGTTCCGGCGACTCGAGAATATTGTTTGAAAAATGTAAATGATGCAATCCTTTATATTAAATTTTATTTTCCACGAGCAACATGGAAAGGTCAACCTGTTCCTTTGAGGCGGTGGCTTTATTTTTACCCCGGAGTTGTGTTCTTGTTTGGCCACATTGTCTCGGGAAAAGCTGCAAAAACCTATGTCATTTTGTTCATCCAATTTCAACATAAGGATAAGAACTACATAAGCGTAGATCGTGATTGAGCGTAGCGGTCAATGCTTGTTCTTATAATCAAAGTTACATAATGTTGTTTGTTTTGTTATTTTCGTGAGTACGCGGCGACCAAATCATTGTTTTATTCTACACTGAGCACTGAGATTTAGATTGAACAACACCCAACAAACAATATGACGTTTGCCTTATTTTTTTTCTATTTTCATGATTTTTTCAATTCCACATAGCCCATTATGGTTAGGGTATTGCGAGCAGAAAATTATTATCTAGTAGAAATTTCAGACGTAAAATATTGCAAAAATTCCCAATTATTACGCCATAATTCACCGTTCTATATTTTTTGTTGGTTAAACTCAAAGATTCTCTGCTTAAATACATATTTATTGAATGAAAAGAAAAACCTTTTTAATCCACTGATTTATTTAAATTTACCAATTAGTTTCACGTGACTTAAACTTTATCCGTGTAGCAATTTAATCTAACAAACATGAATATAGAGTGAATTAATATATAAACTTTATCCGTGTAGCAATTTAATCTAACAAACATGAATATAGAGTGAATTAAAATATAAACTTTATCCGTGTAGCAATTTAATCTAACAAACATGAATAAAGAGTGAATTAAAATATAAACTTTATCCGTGTAGCAATTTAATCTAACAAACATGAATATAGAGTGAATTAAAATATAAACTTTATCCGTGTAGCAATTTAATGTAACAAACATGAATATATAGTGAATTAAAATATAAACTTTATCCGTGTAGCAATTTAATCTAACAAACATGAATATAGAGTGAATTAAAATATAAACTTTATCCGTGTAGCAATTTAATGTAACAAACATGAATATATAGTGAATTAAAATATAAACTTTATCCGTGTAGCAATTTAATCTAACAAACATGAATATAGAGTGAATTAAAATATAAACTTTATCCGTGTAGCAATTTAATGTAACAAACATGAATATATAGTGAATTAAAATATAAACTTTATCCGTGTAGCAATTTAATCTAACAAACATGAATATAGAGTGAATTAAAATATAAACTTTATCCGTGTAGCAATTTAATGTAACAAACATGAATATATAGTGAATTAAAATATAAACTTTATCCGTGTAGCAATTTAATCTAACAAACATGAATATAGAGTGAATTAAAATATAAGAAACAAAAATTTATAAAATACAGAGATTCAAAAAGAACTTTTTAATATGATCCACAAAATTCACCAAGTTAACATTAAACAAGTCAGTATCACCTTAGTATTGGTTTCGCATGGTGCGAAACCCTTTTATCGATATAATTCATAATCTTGTAGAAGCTATTTTCATTTATAAAATCAATTACCGCCTACATCTTTTTCATCGCCCAGTTTATAATTGAAATTCTTAAAAAAGTGTAGGTGTAATATAGCCCTCTCTGATTCCATCTATGATATATGAATCTTTCATCCTCACCTTAAGAAGTTTTACCTTAAGTCTATTAATATTCAGTAGAAATGTGGACTTCTCGCCGCAATGATTGGTCCCATCACACCGGCACTCACAAACTTTCTTCTTCTCCACCCCAAATGTCGACAAAAACCTATTTTTCTCTAAGTTAAGCAGCTGAAACTTATTTAATCTCATTTTATCGGAGTGTATCGGATTCTGTCCACAATAGTAGTTTTAGTTTGTTAACTCGACTAATTCGATAAATTATAGCCGGAGAAGGAAATGAGATACTGAATAAAGGATAAGTTAATCCAAGGGACTACTCTATCATTTATGTACCCACGTTTAAAATACTTAAGTATTAGTTTAACTCCTGCTCGAGCTTATTACAGAAAAGAAGCGAGTAAAAAACTGAATTCATTTTGAAGTAAATATTATGTAAATTTATCTTTTGAAAGACTTAACTGGAAAAACTTCAGCCTTCAAACAACTTTCCGGTAATATGTTTTTCAAATATTATCTCAAAACTCTGAACTTTAAACGATTATTTTTTCGTGTAAAAATAATAAATATTAAGTTGATTCTGATGGAAGAACGAGAGATGCCGATGGAAGAGTAGGTAAGACCAAGGAAATAACATGCTTTAGGCTTGGCCTACTCTAGCGATTTCTAGTCTCGGCGACCAAAAAAAACTGTGATAAATAAATCTTTGAATTTGAAAAGTTTACCAATGTTTGCTCTTTTGCCACAAGCGAGAAATAAACGGAGGAAGCATTTAATTTTTTGCTTGTTACGCATTAAAATATTAAGACGAATTTTTCGTTTGCGTTTGTTTACGTACATACGCAACAAGAATATGAATAAATAGTTTTCTCCGTATAAAAACTCAATTCTTTCTTGGAAAAGCATGCAATACTTGATCGAATTACCGATACAATATTGTATTCGTATGCCTTTCTCGATAAAATTGAGTCTGTTTGCGTACAAAACTTTTTATTCATATTCATATTACATAAATTACAAAAAGAGTATTTCAATAAAATAAAAAAATTAACGCCATCTACGTACCCGAAATGTTTGTTTTTAATAAATACTATTTTATATTTTATTACATTTTTTTGATATATATTCCCTACTTGCAACACTAGCTTGGGCCATGTTGTAGCAAGTAGTCTACTACTTCATTTTTAGTACGATCAAAATGAAATTAAATTATATTATAACATAAGATTTTTGCGTTTAACCTTAAAGGACAGTTTTATAAGTTATTTGAAGATTTATGTGAGCACCGTGCAATTTTTTTTCCAGCTTTACCGTTTAAGTAGTTTTGAAGAATTGTTGGGAATAATTGGTCCCAACAAAATAAACAAACTACACACTTTAGACCACAGTTTTTCTTTAACTTTACGGTCACTTTATTCCTTTAATTGTTTATTATAAAGAGCTGGTCTCTTTTCAATTTCTTTAATAAGTATGTAGATTTGTTGCCAGATATTTTATACTAGTATTTGTAGCGTTTTAACAAGTCTGTCAAGACTGCTTCAGAACTGCGATTAAACTGACGCAAGTGAGGGTATAAGGGAGGTGTTATTCATTGCGGTAAAACGACTGTCGCGTCGCGCGTCGCAGCCAAAATATAACCGGTTGGATTTTTTTAATAGCTACGATTATTTAGTCGCAAGTGTATGCACTTGTATTTGAAACAATGAGTTTTATTTTTGCGACTGAACAATCGCGTGACTAGAAATCGGAAGTGGAGGCCAGGTCTTAGTCGGAAAAGTATGAAAGTCGTGTGTTAGTGACAACAGACAACGCTTCGTTTCAACATTTAGATATAATTGCAAAAATGTTTAATGTTTCGAGACGAACCACCGACTATTTACCTCGGAATATTGTCAGGTCAAGCTTTTAAACTTTGACAAATATCACAAGATAAATAAGAACTGAGGATATTAGCCTTCTGAACCTCACATTAAAGACTATTAGTCGTTCTAAAAACTTTATTCTAGTGGGATTTCTTTTTAGCTTCTTGCATCGCTTTGATTTTAGTGGGACAGTGCTTCAATAAACGGATCAAAGAAATATATTTTTCAAAAACCAGCACGTTTTTAAAATACACTTCTATCTCACTCCAATAATAACGCCCTTTCACACCGTATCGGCTTCTATCCCTCATTACAATCCCTGATCCTTTCATCGAATCAAATTCCTCGTTCGCATTGAGTTTTCCGATTGATCTCATATGATCGTATTCCTACACCGCTGTCGCATTAACATGACAATATGGGAAACGAATGGCAGGACTTCTCTGGGCGGGGCGGGGGTGGGGTTGGATTGTGGTTTCAAGGGGTTGCTCAGGAGGAAAGTGCCAACTAAGAAGTCAAGAAATCATGTATTAAGTTTTTATTGAACCTACACACAATTCTGTGCTTAACCATAGGTACTATGATTCTGTCTGTAATCTTAAACTTAACTTATCAGACAAGCTTCATGATATATCAATAATTAAAAATATATTCATTAATACTTATATTTGAATACGGTAAAATCCGTCAGTGTACGTGCGTCGTTGTTGCTTGTAGATCTTAGTTATTTGAAAAATTATTTGCAGAAATTATGTAGTCCACTTTTCCACAAATAAGATTATGACAATAACGGTTTTTTGCATCAGTTTCGGGCAATATATAGTTTTTTTTATCAATAAAAACATTTGTGCTTTCACTTTAACTATGAAAACATTACGCTATAAAATTGTCTTAATGCTGATCTCTAATAAAGGTGAAGGATTTTATTGTCTTTGTGGAAAGTGTATCAGTAGATTTGTAGTGCTTTTATATGTTTACATAATAACAGTGGAAGGGTAAAAATATCAAACATTTTTTTTCTGAAAGATTTCGTGGCAAATTTATTTCAGTGTTGAATATATGATTATCGTCATTTGTGTGTATTCATGTTTGTTTATTTGACAGTGAATTTCGTACAGTGGTAAGTTTGGCCCGGACGATCCCCAATCCGTGTCTCGGGCGTCGCGAGCGTCTCGACCCGCCGCCGGTCCCAATAAACGTCTCTATTGGATCACAGATATTCCAATTTCGCCCGAGGATGATTTATTTTTCCTGCCATCAGATTTATTCAATCCTCAAATCGTCGACGTTTTGTAAATATATTTTCCTGATAAATCCTTTTTTTATTTGGTACCCGCGTCGCCGTAATGGGAATGTATTTAACTGGAAGATGCGATAAAAGCCAAAAAGTGGCGCGAATTTCAAATTTTCTTTTCATTCGAATTTTGTACATTTTTATTGGCGTTTCACTAGATTTCCGTGTCCTGTAAAGACAAGCAGAAAAGGAAAACGATCTCAAAATCAGTTCCATTATTGAAAACATCGTAATCAATATGAATTGATGAAGGCGATACAGGTTTCATATGACAGTGGGGTAAAGAGCGTAGTACCGATGTATATTACTTAACAAATACAAAAGACTGAGGCAGTTGTGAATAATAAATAAGATATCATTTTTCCTATTCGTATGTAAAAGGCCCTAAAATGGGTTTTAATAAATAAACAAATAACAGTTTTTAAGGTACTTTGATAATAATAAAAAAATCACGGTGTATTAAGATCGGGATTGTTAACGGTTAATTATTGAACGGTTTTTTTTACCCTACTCCACTTCTGACTTCCTGGTGTAGCGGCTACGTCATACTCCGCTCCCCTCTCCGCTATATAGCAGCTACGTCACGCCCCGCTCCCCTCGCCTCAACCTATGTATATTACCCTGTGGGAGGAAATGCAGAGCAATAAGGCGAACACGTCTGATAGGAAGCTAGTGCGTTTATTAACTAAAGTGACAAGCAGGCAGTACAGGGTAATATACATATGTTGGGGCGAGGGGAGCGGGGCGTGACGTAGCCGCTATATAGCGGAGAGGGGAGCGGAGTATGACGTTGCCGCTACACTGGCATAAATCTTTACAAACATTTTCTGATTTTTCACAAACAATCGGGTTTGTATACGTTTAATCACTCATTACGGTATCAATTAATTTTCAATATTTAAATCCTTTTTTTAAGTTCATTAATCAAATTTTGCCTGCAGGCTTCGAGCAGATCTATAAAGGGTTGTCTGTAAGGGAGAGCCACCATCAATCAGGCTGTATCTTGGCACAACAAGTGTGATGCTCCACCCCCAGATAAGCTGGGGATAGTGGCTAGAGACTAGCGACCACCCCCATCGGCCACCAGATAAACAATGGCACCGTATGGCCAACAGTACCTACGGTAGCCACATTCGGAGGCCGCCGCAAATTACCCCGTACAATCGGCGCACCGCTTGTAATTTGCGCTGCCGCCTCAATAAAGCAATACTTGCGTTAGCTTTTTGGAGGATTGTGAATTTGGAGTTTTATTTGCGGTCGGTTGAATAAGCGCTACCAAAATGCTCGCCGTTATTAGATTTCCTTAATTTTAACAATTGATGGTGGTCGTTTAACTTTTGAGCGCGGTATTATAAAATGTTTTTTAAATTTTAAATCAGAAACATATCATTGGATACTTTGAAAAATCCGTGGATCTATATCTATATCATAGTGAGATATAATAGAATTCTTTTTTTTTAAATAAAATTCTTTTGCTGGATACAAATTATAACCATTTTATTTGTGGTATTTTAAATACCTACGTAGTGATCTATATCCTAATTCAATCCTGTGAAAAACATTTTTTTTAATAAATTTATCACGTATTCTCAAAATTTAGGTTTTGATTTATTTACGTTTTTTTTCTAATTTCATATCTTCTGGTAATTCGCCAATATCTTCATTGCTCAGCTCCTATGCTACATTATTACAACTGTAACAGCTATTTCACCTACACTACACCTGCACTACAGATTTTAAATCAATTAACAGCCGATCAATTGATGGTAAAAACATCTTGAAAAAGATGTTCCTTTTTTCATTTTCAGTACCTTAAAAAACATGTATACTACAACAATACCTAGCAGAACTTTACTAAAGTATTGTTAAACTTCCCAACCTTTTACAATTGATTTTGCATCTTTGAACACTAAGAAGACCATAAACCTTTAGGACGGATTGTTCAACAGAATTTGAACAATTCATAAACATTCAAGTTCTGTGAAAGTCCTATTCAAGTGCTGTTACTATCTAATAATAACATAGAACTTGAAGAAAACTTTCACAGAAAAAGAATTTTAACTTCAAAATTTGATGAATTGTTAAAATTCTGTGAAACAACCCGTCCTCAATCTTCTTCTAATGAAAAATGTAACTATTTTTTCTTTTCCCTTTATTTTTCCCCACCCGACGAATTTTCATTTAACCCTTAATTTTTAACAATAATTCTATTTTGAAAGCCCTCACTCGCATACCGGAAGCATCCTCTTTTCCCTCCGCGGACCCTCTTGAAGATATAAATAATTCCCATGCAGAAATTTCTCCTCATAAATATCCCTTCGGGTACGAATTACGAAAAGTTTTTCTGCTGCCCACAGCCCGTAGCCCATACGCCGACAATAATAATAATGGTTTAACGTTGTGAACTGGGGCCGCTTTCACAAACGCAGTCCAGCTTATTCTCAGTTCTATATCCATACGGCTTTGAGACTGAGCTTAGATAACGTTCATGAAGGCAGAATGTACACACACACACACACACACACACACACACACACACACACAATCGATATAGAGTCTCTTGATTCAGCTTTGAGTATAGGTAGGAAATCTGGTAAACATTGAAGTTATTGTTTAATGGGTAATGTGGATGTATTTTTACTGCATAAAATAAACACAATTCTGCCAATTTTCAAATGTTTTGTAATGTACAGTAGTCATCGATATTATTCAACGCATTTTCACGGTAGTAATTTGGTTAACACGGTAATTGATTTTGTCGGAAAATCTGACATAGTTCTGAGATAGTTCATAGTTCATAATTCTGACATAGCTCTACCAAATGACAAAATAAGTGATTCCCGGTTCAAATCCTGGTATTTTCTCTGAAAATCTGACATAGTAACTAATCTACCCAGCGTCATAATAAGTGATTCCCGGTTCATATCCGGGTCTTTTCTCGGAAAATCTGATAATTTGATTTTTGTTATTTCAAATTATTTATTCCTTTAAAATAACATTTAAACCTTCAATTTTTTGTACTTGAAAACCTTTTTTATTTATTTGTCACTTTCTGTACCTACATCAATCATAACAAATTATTATAAGTAATGATTAGTCGCTTGAAATATCCATACAAATTGAAAATAACTCCCGAGTAAAAATAACATCAGAACAGGACATCAGAAGGTGCGGGTGCAATTCCCGTCGGCGGCATTTATTTTTACTCGTGAGTTATTTTCAATCTGTATGGATATTTCAAGCGACTAATTATTGCTTATAATAACGTGTTATCCTTAAAAAAATTATATTTTTTGAAAAGTCAAAATATTTCACCAACAAATGTAGATATGATATATCTCCACGCCATCTAGTGAGAAATTCAGCACTAACAAAGACTTTCTTTAAAAAAAATTGTTTTTGTATAGGTGAAAATATATAATAAGCATTAATTTTCGATTGAAGTACTTGTACATACTGAATTATTTGGCGGGTTGGGTATAAGCCGAAGTAGCTCAGTGGTCCAGAGCACCTGAACGGACACCCGAAGGAGGGGGTTCAATTCCCGTCTTCGGCATTTATTTTTACTCCGGAGATATTTTCAATTTGTATGGATATTTCAGGCGAGTAATAAAATCCTTATAATAATTTGCTAACAGTAGAATTTGTTTTTTTTCATTATTATTTTCAAAAGCATGCATTTACAAACTAGCCTGACGTGATCCTCTCCGACTTTGCATACATTTCGTGTGATAAATTGCATCTGAAGTGTTTGAAAAATGTTGGGCGATGAATAGGGGTTTGCTGCGGTATGAAAAATTGACTTTTTTATACGATTTAGTCTCCGGCGCTGCGAGGAATAGCTATTGTCTGGCCGCAAAGGAGCCTCACCAGTCATCCCTCTTCTGGTCCCAGCGTGAAAACAGCTTTATTTTATACCGTTTAACACTGTGCAATCAATTGTGTAAATATACATTATATTACAGCTAAGCGGAAGTTTAAAAATGATTTTGGTCATTCATTTGTACGAAACCAACATGAATTAAATAATGCTTCTGAATTCTACAATCTTTATTTGTTTATTTATTGCATACACCATACAAAAAAATTGCTTTATTCCTCATAAAATTAACCTCACCAGGACTAAGCCTGTATCGAGGTTAACAATTTACATTTGATATTTAAATAAAATACTTTGTTTAATAACCACGAGTTACTAAACAAATTATGTCTAATCACAATAAAAACAGATTACATTTGAGTGAAGCAAACATAGAGTAATCACAAACATAAAGTAACACTACATACAAACACAAAATATTTCAAATAGAAAGAGAAAAAAATTATCTGATGAGTTACCAGATGGGTAATTTGACAGTATACAATATTTGAGCCATAAATACTTATTAATCATTATTCCCAAGAAGAAACAAGTAAATAATAAAGACAGCTAGGGTGACATTCAGTTTTTAGCAAATGAGTATAAAATCTTATTATTTAAGAATGGACAAGGATGAAAAAATATTAAGACAATCGTCTGTCAATGCAATATTTATAATGACATGATTTACGTTTATCTCAGGTTAGGTTTGGTTAATGATTGACATTTGCTGATCAATCTGGTACTTCTTGCTCACAAGTGGCTGCTCAACTGACTATATTTTAAATTCGGTTAGGTTAGGTTAGGGATTGACATTTGCTGATCAATCTTGTATTTCTTGCTCACCACAAGTGGCTGCTCAACTGACTATATTTTAGCTTGGGTTAGGTTAGGTTAGGGTAGGTATTGACATTTGCTGATCAATCTGATTCTTCTTGCTCACCATGAGTGGCTGCTCAACTGACTATATTTTAGCTTGGGTTAGGTTAGTTTAGGGTAGGGATTGACATTTGCTGATCAATCTGGTTCTTTTTGCTCACCATAAGTGGCTGCTCAACTGACTATATTTGCCGGCAGAAAACATTTTGGACGTCACCAAACCCCAATATTATGCCGTTTATTTAAATGATAGCGAAATAGTATTAACCTTCCCGTATCTAAGATGTCAACTAACGTTACCTAGCTTCTTTGTTAGAAATAGTATTAACCTTCCCGTATCTAAGAAGTCAACTAACGTTACCTAGCTTCTTTGTTAGAAATAGTATTAACCTTCCCGTATCTAAGATGTCAACTAACGTTACCTAGCTTCTTTGTTAGAAATAGTATTAACCTTCCCGTATCTTAGATGTCAACTAACGTTACCTAGCTTCTTTGTTAGAAATAGTATTAACCTTCCCGTATCTAAGATGTCAACTAACGTTACCTAGCTTCTTTGTTAGAAATAGTATTAACCTTCCTGTATCTAAGATGTCAACTAACGTTACCTAGCTTCTTTGTTAGAAATAGTATTAACCTTCCCGTATCTAAGATGTCAACTAACGTTACTTAGCTTCTTTTTTAGAAATAGTATTAACCTTCCCGTATCTAAGATGTCAACTAACGTTACCTAGCTTCTTTGTTAGAAATAGTATTAACCTTCCCGTATCTTAGATGTCAACTAACGTTACCTAGCTTCTTTGTTAGAAATAGTATTAACCTTCCCGTATCTAAGATGTCAACTAACGTTACCTAGCTTCTTTGTTAGAAATAGTATTAACCTTCCTGTATCTAAGATGTCAACTAACGTTACCTAGCTTCTTTGTTAGAAATAGTATTAACCTTCCCGTATCTTAGATGTCAACTAACGTTACCTAGCTTCTTTGTTAGAAATAGTATTAACCTTCCCGTATCTAAGATGTCAACTAACGTTACCTAGCTTCTTTGTTAGAAATAGTATTAACCTTCCCGTATCTAAGATGTCAACTAACGTTACCTAGCTTCTTTGTTAGAAATAGTATTAACCTTCCCGTATCTAAGATGTCAACTAACGTTACCTAGCTTCTTTGTTAGAAATAGTATTAACCTTCCCGTATCTAAGATGTCAACTAACGTTACTTAGCTTCTTTGTTAGAAACAGTGGTGGATACTGTTTTTAAATACTTTATATTGTGTGAGTAGGCTGTGAATCATACCACAACAAGTCGGGTCAGTTCAGTTATGAAATCCCAGCGCAGTGCATTACTTTGTATATTTATCGGTTCTGATTGTCTGATCCTCGAAGGAGGATGGCTTAACAATGAGGTTGCCTCGCGGGATAAATAATTGCCAATATTCTCCTGGAGCAGAGATCTTGCGATATCATTTTAATAAATCACACACAAACGGCTGCGGCCAGAGCGCCTCGCGGCCCGGGAACTAGTCTGGGCAGGTGTGAACTGGAGACGCTGCTGTTACATACTATATTTCTTGATGGCCAACTTATAGCCTTTCTTGAGACAACGAATAGATTTAGCCTAGTAATTATATTGATAACGCATTCCTTTTGGGAATACCACTACTTGAAAGATACCACATGGTAGAACAGATGTTCTATCACAGCACAGCTCGACAAGAGGAATGGTGCTGTTCATAGACTAAATTAGTATATTAATTAGTATTGTTAATAGAATAGTATAGTTAAATTTGTATATTAATTAGTATTAGTATAGTAATTAGTATAATACATCAATGGTGCTGTTGAATGAAATTTCTAGTGGACGTATTTAATTATTCGTTACCTATCTTCCTAAATGTTAAGAATGTTGTACCAAAAATGGATGATGAATTGTCGAAGGCAAAATAATGACAAAAAAATATTTTAGAAACTAAACACCAATTTGTATATAAAGTATTAAACCGAACACCAATTTGAAACTAAATTGATTACAAAATATTTGCATTTTGCTATTAAAAAATAATAATCCAAGTGAAAAGTTGGACAGATTTTTATCTAGCTTTTAGTTAACAGTTCTGCAGAGAAATTATTTTGCCAGTTAGTAATTTTTAAATAGATCTATTTGAATTTCACTTTCGTTTTCGATAGAAATTAACCCACTTCCTGTTATCTGATCGAACTGAAACTCGGCAGATAGACTCGTTGTTGATAACAATGCATTCTACCAACTATTGGTGGTAATCACGTACACACGCGGACATATACGCATTTCTCTGAAGTCGGATGGTATTGGAGCAGTTAATATATGAAATAAATGTCTAACCGATCGGCAGATAATATTAATATATAAGACAAGTAATATTGTTTGTTTTAAGACACCGCAATATTGTTCGTCTTATATCTTTCAAATGCAGGGAGAAAAACAAGCGGTGAAAGACGTGCGAATCTCGGTAGTAAAACTGGGTATGGATAGTAAAACTGCTTCCTAAATACTAGATCCTTAAAAGTCTCTTTTATTTAGTTCTAACCGATTTTAATAGCTATTCCGCCCCTGTGTGCATGTGATCCTGTGATACAAGTGTTCCTTGTTCCGAGCAATAGTATACAAAACGGAATTATATCTGCGATAAATCAAACGGATCCGTGATCGAACCTTTTAGTATCCTTTTTCATACGCGTTTAGTCAATTAAATTGCCTTCATTACGATGGAATGCTTGTTTATCACCGCTTTTTATTGCGATATTCGCACTTCGGCGTCGCCAATTTTATGATCACGCGTAATTATTATGTATTTGCAGACGCGTTTAAAAGTATAACAGAGGCAATCGGGCATTTGTACATTACAATTTTATAGATGTATCATATTTTTATGTTTATTACAGAAACAATATTGCTAATTGTATTAACATTTTCACGGAAGTTATTGATGTACTATGGCAGACCCGTGAAAAATCACTGGATTGTTGGAATTCTTCACAAATCAATTCCAATTTTGAAAATTATTTTCCGTTAAAAATATTATATTATATTTAGCTAATTTATCGCTTGTCTGAATTCTTCACAAATCAATTAAGAAAATGACACTCAAATTCAAAGCAAATTTGAATTCATTCAAATGAATGTTATTTTTTTTTCTTCATTTCATCACTTTTTTGCCAGTCTTTGTTACAGATCAGGAAATCTGTTTTCCACGCAGGACAATTTTTAACTTTTGAATGTGTTTATTTCTAGCCGCATTAAAAAATGTCCACTATAGAATTGTTTTTATACAATTCAAACGGATCCTCAGAGAATGTTCGTTCGTTTTTCATTTAACGATGCCAAACACTGTATTTTTATCTCTTTCATATTTTATGTTTTTATTTAATTATTTGTTACGTACCTAGGTATCAAGTGCCCTACTTATATTTGGACACACGTGCAACTACTGTTTACTTGAACATTTTGGAATAATACCCATTTTATCGTATTATTTTGCAATTTCAGCGTGGATCTGCCAATCACCCCCACGAGCACCAGCTACTCTCTTTTCTGATAATTGGAAGTAGCGTGGGCCGCTATTATGTAATATTCATAATGATTATCCCGCACATTATAATTTTGACAGCTTTGTTAAACCTGTCGAAAAAGTTTACAAAAGCTCGGATAATTTTAAAGGGCTACAATATGACATGAAGTGCGTCAGCAATTTCAAACAGTTACAATGTTTGGTTAAGGGCGTAGGTGTGTTATTAAATTAGTTCGGGAATAACCGTAGTAAAGGAAAGGCACAATTTATACAAACTTTGAAATACTAATAAACCGTCGGTAAAGCAGGCAACTACGCGTGTCATATCAATGGTTACAGTTTACGTAATGGGTTCAATCTGATATAGCGTATGTGAAAGTTTGTAACCTACTTTGTTACGTTTAACAAGTTCATAGAACTACATCTCGTACAACGTAGAATACTTCGTCACTTCCCGCAGTTACATAATTACTAAGTGTGTTTCTAGCATTGTATTTTGCGACCTTCTTGTGACGAAAACATATCTCTATATCCATTTATTTGTAACCGCGCTTAGTGTTTTTGGACACAATTGTCGCAGTGATATGTATTCCTCAAGAAACTTTAAGTGGAGATAAACCTTGTGTACACGAATCGTTGTTTCAAAATACTTCACCTATTATAACATTAACGACTGTGTGGCAGAACTGTAAACTGCTTAGCGAAGGCAAACAGAAATCTATTAAATTTACACTTTAATATTGTGTAGTCCAAGGTACGAGTAATTACTCATCACCATGCCCACTCAATAAATTCTTTACTCCATTCAGCCTCAAAATTTTCCCCCAAACTAGAGATGCTAATATAATTCCACTGGCTACTGGCAGATAAAGTTAAGGCAGGTAAAAGTATTAACCGAAGAATAGTATTATTTGAAGTATTAACAGATAAGTTTGTTTTAAAATCTAATAGCGGACAAAGAATTAAAGAGTTTGCATTTAAAATAATACAAACGTAATGCTACTAAGGCTAGGTAGAGTAAACGCCATGCGCCAGTGGGAAACTTCAGCTGTCCTATCTAATCTCGTGTAACTTCTCACACGCTCACAGTTTGCACAATTGGAAAGTCGCCGATTCGTGGAAAGCGGAAATGGCGTAAAGACTGTATCCTCTTGTAGTATTATCTGCCATCTTGTTTCCGCCGGATGTCGAATGCTGACCATAGATAATCGCCAGGCGGTACCTTCGGGCTCCGGGCACTCTGGGCAGCCTGGGACGATAAATCCTTATCGATGAATCTCGACATTCTGCGGATGCTCTAATCCTCGCAGAATCCCTGTGACTTACCGCCGCTCCTCTCCTTGTCCGGCGATCATCGTCGCGGCACATTCTTTGCGAGATGCCTTCAGATTTGATAACGGCAGAACGTGTCTGGAGTAATTAACGGCTTTGTCACTCGTGTACCGGTGCACATCATTTGAAGGTTTACAAATAATCTGGTTTCCTACACCGGGCTAGAATGATGAAGACGTGCTGATTGTTGTTATGTTATCGGATACACATCAGCACAAAACAGTAGCTATAACTTCATGAAATGTAACTTTTCATACGAATATATTTTTTACCGACGTTTTACTTCGTTTTCAAAACAAGTATAATGAGTGACGTGAGTTGCACTTTACAGTGGTAAAATAACAAAGACAGAAGGTCTTAATTTTTGTTTAGCCGTTCACGATTTTTTGTGTTTAAATTTTTCTACAATGGGAAATATTTTTTCGATAAAGTCTGAAGTTTTTGGTTTAAAAGCCTTTTTCAGGTTAAATTACATGGGTTTTAAGGGTGGAATGTTTCAATCTATAATAACGTGATGCCTAAAATCGATAAATAGTTTAATTAAATGGACAGTTTCACACTTTATTGGGATACCTGTACAAATGTCTTGATTTTGACAAAAAACGTGACTTACATAATATTTCTTATGTAAGAAATTTTGACTTTAGTGTTGGAAATACTGAATATTAGTAACGGAAAGAACATAATTCATAGTGGAGTGTATTTATTTAATCTGTGAAGCCTATTACAAACCGTATGTTAATATGAGAGAGAACAAAGCCGACTACGAGAAAGGCATTGGCACGCGACAGTTTTTGAAGTATCACGTGGTTAAGTCAGTGCCATCGAGCAACGACAGTTTACAAATGGCGGCGATTTCTGTTGATGCTGGTTGTTACTATTTTTTTGTTTTTTTTTTATTTTTTTTATTTTTTTATTTTTTTTATTTTTTTTTTATTATTTAGTAAAAGATTATACATTTATATACATTATTTAAGAAATGTTTTGACTGCCCAACTAGGAGGATTCCCGTTTTAGGACAGTCAAATTAGGATGAGTATTAACATTTTGATAAGTTGTTTGATAAGTAGGTATAGTATTAAAATAATAATGAAATAATAGGTATTTGTACTTTTAACTGGTGCCTAAGCCTACTAACATGTTTGTATAAATATGAATAACAAAGAGAAGAAATAACATAAAATAAAATATTACATTAAACATAAGATTAACTGCTGCTTGGGTAGCATTCTAATTTAAAAGTATTAGGTAGGTACATATATACATATAATGATAAAGATTATAACATAAAGGTATCTTTTACTATTTCTATTTTTGAGACCGATAATTCGTGGTGGAATTCCATTATAATATATTATAATAAAACAAATAAAAAACTTTATTCCACTTAATTTTATTTTGACCGTAACCGGTTTCAGCTCGTCAAAGCCATCTTCAGACTGGTACACAAAATTCTTAGTCTACGGTTTATATACACAACATATGGGGGAGGGGGGAGAGGGGTAGTTTATAGGGTTTTAATCAATTTTATTTGTTACTAAGTCGTTTAAGATTGTGGAATTTCTAAACATTTGGTAATTCCAGTAAGCTAATTACCTTGGGTTTGTAGTTCATTTCAATATTTATTAGGGAAAAAACCTCACAGGTAATATGCATTAGACATAATTTTATTGTCAAATCATTATTTATGATGGGATTATATTTGCTTTTTGAAAAGATACATGTTTACATTTGAGAAATTATTATAGGAATTAAGAAAGTAGGGACTTAGCAACTGATACTAATAGCTTATTAATTACAAAGTTACTTATTGAAGGGGTACATGTTTACATTGAAGTAGGGATGGTCTAACCTAACTACATATTTTAATGTCGAAATTATTATGAAAATTACAATGGATACAAGAGCGGAGACTTGGCAAATGATTCTAATTGTTTATTCATTACAAAGTTAGGGTCTATTTTATTAATTAAGCGAGTAATTTCTAAAGATTCTAATCTATCAAGCTTGTGGCCTTTATTGCAAGTATGGAGGACTTTAACATCTCTGTCTTTATCAAACGAGTGTTTGTTTTCTAATAAATGTGATGCTACATTTGACAATTCGCCTTTATTATTTACCCAATTTGTAAAATGTTCTTTAATACGGGTTTTGAAAGATCTCCCTGTTTGACCAACGTAATATGCTGGGCAGTTGGCGCAGTTCACTTGGTAAACGCCTGAGTTCTCGAGTTTTTCTCTTTTATCTTTGTTGTTAATTAAAATTCTACCTAGAGAGTTTACATTATAAAAAGCTGTTTTGCATTTATCATTATTGGTTAATCTAGATATTTTTGTTGATATTTCACCAATATAAGGGATTTTAACCCATTGTTTATTACTATCTTTTTCATTTTTATTTTCAAGGCCTTGTGAAATGATTGTTAATGTAAGTTTTTTATCCTTTTTCTCTATTAGCCTATCAATAGTTTCGCTTTTGTATCCGTTGTTATTGGCGATAGTTTTAATAATATTTAATTCATTATTATAATTTATATAATTCAAAGGCACGTGTAAAAGTCTGTGAATGAGTGAATAAAATACTGATAATTTATGTGAAATGTGGTGTCTCACCACACTTAGACACCACATTTCACATAAATTATCAGTATTTTATTCACTCATTCACAGACTTTTACACGTGCCTTTGAATTATATAAATTATAATAATGAATTAAATATTATTAAAACTATCGCCAATAACAACGGATACAAAAGCGAAACTATTGATAGGCTAATAGAGAAAAAGGATAAAAAACTTACATTAACAATCATTTCACAAGGCCTTGAAAATAAAAATGAAAAAGATAGTAATAAACAATGGGTTAAAATCCCTTATATTGGTGAAATATCAACAAAAATATCTAGATTAACCAATAATGATAAATGCAAAACAGCTTTTTATAATGTAAACTCTCTAGGTAGAATTTTAATTAACAACAAAGATAAAAGAGAAAAACTCGAGAACTCAGGCGTTTACCAAGTGAACTGCGCCAACTGCCCAGCATATTACGTTGGTCAAACAGGGAGATCTTTCAAAACCCGTATTAAAGAACATTTTACAAATTGGGTAAATAATAAAGGCGAATTGTCAAATGTAGCATCACATTTATTAGAAAACAAACACTCGTTTGATAAAGACAGAGATGTTAAAGTCCTCCATACTTGCAATAAAGGCCACAAGCTTGATAGATTAGAATCTTTAGAAATTACTCGCTTAATTAATAAAATAGACCCTAACTTTGTAATGAATAAACAATTAGAATCATTTGCCAAGTCTCCGCTCTTGTATCCATTGTAATTTTCATAATAATTTCGACATTAAAATATGTAGTTAGGTTAGACCATCCCTACTTCAATGTAAACATGTACCCCTTCAATAAGTAACTTTGTAATTAATAAGCTATTAGTATCAGTTGCTAAGTCCCTACTTTCTTAATTCCTATAATAATTTCTCAAATGTAAACATGTATCTTTTCAAAAAGCAAATATAATCCCATCATAAATAATGATTTGACAATAAAATTATGTCTAATGCATATTACCTGTGAGGTTTTTTCCCTAATAAATATTGAAATGAACTACAAACCCAAGGTAATTAGCTTACTGGAATTACCAAATGTTTAGAAATTCCACAATCTTAAACGACTTAGTAACAAATAAAATTGATTAAAACCCTATAAACTACCCCTCTCCCCCCTCCCCCATATGTTGTGTATATAAACCGTAGACTAAGAATTTTGTGTACCAGTCTGAAGATGGCTTTGACGAGCTGAAACCGGTTACGGTCAAAATAAAATTAAGTGGAATAAAGTTTTTTATTTGTTTTATTATAATATAGTATCTTTTACTGTTTTGTTGGAGTTTTTGTTGTTGTTTTTGGTTTGTGTTTGATTTCATTTTTTGTGTAGTAAAAGTTCACTCTCCTTTCTACCTAATTGATGAAACCAATTACTGGTCAATTTATGAAGAATAGCTGTGTTTTCCTTTTTCCAAGCATCAGGCATGAAGTTGTATAGTTTTGGACCTAAGAATGAGAAGTGTCTTTGAGCGAGAGATGTTTTAGTTGTGAGTGGTACAATTGGATTTCTCCGTGAGTGGCGGGTGTCGTGAGAGGGGTTAATAGATGGGTAGAGGTGGCGTTTTTGATGGGTGTTTAAAATTAATTTTCTCATGTATAGTTGTCTAACATCCAGAACTCGGAATTCTTCAAAGAGTGCATCGCTATGATATCTAAATGGTTTTTTGAGGATTACCCTTAGTAGTGATTTTTGAGCTTTTGCTAATTTGTCCAAAACAGTTTTTGCACACCCACCTCAACCTAAGGATGCATAGTCTAGAAGTGACCCACACATAGCATCATAGATGAGTTTCAATTCTTTTTTACGTAAGATATTTCTGATTGTCATAAACATGTACGTAAGCTTTCTAACCTTTATTGCAACTAGATCTATGTGTCCGTCCCATCTAAGATATTTGTCTAATATAACACCAAGGTATTTTATACTATCTACGCATTACAATTTATAGCAATTACAGTTAGTGGAGTCAATGCATTTATGTATAAAAATATTATGTGCTTCCTCGGGTTGGCCCGCTTCTGTCGCACTAAATCGTATAAATTTAGTTTTTTCTGAATTGAGTGTCAGCAGATTATAATCTAACCAAAGTTTTAGCTGTTTTATTCCACTTTCTGCTTTACAGTGTACATCATTCCATGTTTTCCTTCAAATATTAGGACAGTATCATCTGCAAATGTTATAAAATGATTGGAAAAATTGCTGTTACACAGATCATTGATATAAATACTGAACAAAATAGGTCCTAAGGTACTCCCTTGGGGTACACCAAATTCTACAAGGGCTGGATCGCTAACAGTATCATTAATTTTAACTTTTTGGTATCTGTTAGTTAAGTAACTATCCATCCATTTGTATAGCAGTCCCTGAACACCTATAGCCCTTAGTTTTTTTAGAAGTATTTTATGCGAGATGGTATCAAAAGCTTTGTATGTGTGTTGTGTGTTTGTGTGTGTGTTGTTTTACTGCAAGCATATTAAATAAATAGAGTGCTTAGACTATTTTAAAAACTGAAGTTTACTTAGTGACAACACTGACTTGGTAATCTCTGGCCTGTACTCAAGTCGGTCTTGAGAAAGGATCTTTAACTCGTCAAGCTTTATGGGCACCAATATATCTGCGTCATTATTGAACCTCTCTATTCCATATATCTATATTCTTTATCGGACTATTACAGATTACATCGACGCATCGGAAAGCTCTCTCAATCCCGGTTGCGGGGGAAATTCAATAAATTTTCTTAAAAACAGCCCCTACTGGGAAAACATCTAAAATGCAAGTCACTTTCTCATTCATCCAATAAGTCTTCGCTATAGATTCAATTTGTGTTTCGGCCACTAGCCCCCCGCCCCCCGCCCCATGCCCCCGCCCCCCGCCAGGCTCCTCCGCAAATGTGTATATAAATGTTTAAATTGAAACGGAAACTTTTAAGTGGATTTCAATGACCGCATTTTGCACTCAATCTGAAAATTGAACAGTTTTCCGTGAATTTTTGTATTTTTCTACATTTTACGAAATACGAATAGCTCCGTTACGATTTTACTCGAAGCTGAATGCAGTCATAAAATTTAATTTTAAAACCCTTGAGAGATATAACTTACGTATAAAGTGTTTTCCTCTTCAATAATATAATTGTTTGATGTTTTACTATCCTATTGCATTGTAAGGTACATACAGACATACAGACTTCCACAAACGTCAAACAGTGAACAAGTACAAATTTTTTGCTCCTATAAAAACCAAGAAAACTTTGTGTAAAACGTGATATTAGCGAAATCCGACTTCAAATATTAAATTCGAACATCCAATATCAGTATCATCGATAATCTTTGCCTAAAACAGTGCGTAAAAGTGATAAAAAAAACTAAAATAAACACCGCTTCTGGTAATCGCAGTGACACATGATATTGTGAGAAAACAAATATCTGTGAAATCCCACGTAAAAAATCAAATTTCAATAAACACGATCGTCTAAATACAGTGCGCAAAAGTTTTAAAAAAAAAAAAAAACTTAAATAACTTAACACCAATACTTGTTCACATCTTTGCGTAAATAATTATACAAAAACACTGTACAAATCATCCGCAATGATGGAATGCAAATCATGCAAGACCCAAATACAGACAACGAAAATTTATACTGCAAGACATGTAAGCATAATTTTCATTTCTTTTGTTGTCATATAACTGAAATCAATTTTCGCAAGATGAATAAAAACTACAAACAAAGTTTCAAGTGCCCATCTTGCAAAGAAACTAATAAAACTTCTCAACAAACAAATGAGCTGGCAGAGACATCTGTGAACGAAACCTCACAACAGAATGAAGATGAGCTGACGGAGACATCTGTGAACGAAACCCTACAACATAATGAAACACCGGACGATAACGATAAAATTAATTCAATAATTAACCAATTAAACAAAAACTTCAAAAGCTTCCAAGAGATGTCTCTAAAAATATATTCACTACTCGAAAATTTTCAACAAGAAATTAAAAGTCAAATTATAAACATAGATAAAAACATTAATGAACTTAAGCATGTAACAAAAAAAGTGGAGAATTCCTTAACAAATCTAACACCTTTAAACAGTAATCAATCGCTCTCGACTTATGGAGCCGAAACAAATCAACTTCCCATAGTGGAAAATAACATTTCTTCACATCAACTAGCAGATCTTGTAATACCGCCGCAGGAAAACAAATCTAAAATACTCATTTTTGGAGATGAGGGTGGAAGAAAAATGAGAAGAAGTATTGAAAAAAATTCAAAAACAATGGAATGCCGGAGTTATATTTATCCCGGTGCCACTATAGACAAATTTAGTGCAACAATATTACAGTCATGTGAAATCCTTACAAAAAAAGATTTTGTCATCTTATTTACTGGGACAAATGAAAAATCGCCGAAAAATATAATTAGTCACTTGTACTACATTGTAAATAATCTTCACCACACCAATGTTATAGTTCACTCGGTACCTACAAATAATCATTTGAATGTTTCCAAACTCAACCACGAAATGAGGTCTCACGCTGCTCTATTCAAAAATCATTGTCAATTCATCGGGCCAATCTTCCACGACCGAATGAATGAATACGATATCTCGAAATTGATGAGCTTGGCAAGAATAAACATAATTGATATAATTAAGAATAACCACCGGAAAATGTGCTATAATATCGAGAAGGAAATAAACAAACATGAACATGAACCGAGCGCGGGGTTTCACCGAGGTCGAAAACTATGAATAGTAAACACCTTTCCATTCAGAGTTTTTCTAACCAAAAAAATATATGTTCAGAAAAACTAAAAAAACACATCAGAATTAAAAAAATTTCGTGCCATACACATCCAAGTACATCTAAAGGAAAAACCCTACTCTCTTTTATGTACCTAAATGTCAGAAGCCTGAGAGGTAAACTAGATGACATCAAATGCTTACTGAAATCCACTTACTCGAACTTCAACATCATCCTCTTATCTGAGACTTGGCTTAAAGAAGCGGACCTGAAGTACTTCAACTTAGAAGGATACAAACACGAAGCATCCTGCCGGCCACAGGGAGCTGGACTTGGTGGCGGACTCTCTATTTTTCTACAAAATTCTTTAGAATACAATGTGATTGATAACACGTGCGACTCTGATAACAACTTTTTATGGATTCATGTAAGCAAGCTCAATCTTAAAATAGGATTAGTATATAAAAAACCAAATACTGTTTTCAAAGACTTCTTAGAGACACTTTCCTCTCAGCTAGAAACATATAAAAGAGGTATTATATTTGGAGACTTTAACATAAATCTGCTTGATCCAACTAATACACACACTCGTAAATACACAAATACAATTAGTTTTAATAACTATATCATTTTGAACAAAATAAACAAAAAACACGCAACACGCATCACAGAAAATACAAACACAATCATTGATCATATACTCACCGACATAAAACTAGAATACTCATTAACGAACTGTGATAATTCAATATCCGACCACAATATCTTACTCCTTGATGTAATTCACACATATACTAAAAACACATCTATAAAGTCGTCCCGAAAATATACACATATTGATTTTGATAATCTAAAGAATGATATCATCCAAAATCCCTTTCATCTTAACATGGATGACGACTCGGTATTAAACTATGACAATCTCGTAAACTACCTCACAAATAAAATTAATTATAATAGCATCACTAAAATTAACACAAAAAACATAAATAACCCAGACTGGATAACCAAAGACCTTATAAAATTAATCAACAAAAGAAACAGATTACACCTGAAACTAAAAAAACAACCAAACAACACGTTATTGAAAACAGAATTCCTAGTAGTAAGAAATAATATTACTAAGAAAAAACGAAACTGAAAACAAAAACACTACGGTGATCTTTTTAAAAAATGCGAAAATAACAGTAAAAAAACCTGGAAGTTAATAAACAACATCATACAGAACCAATCGAATACTTTGAATACTTTTTGTAATAAATTAATCATTAACAACGAAATAATCACAAACAACGTAGAGATATGCGACCACTTTAACAATTTCTTCTGTAACATTGGCTCCTCCTTAGCTAATAATATACACAACAAAATCACACACAATCTAGCCAATGAAATAACATTAGTGCATGATAGCAAGGAATCATTATATCTTCAACCTACCACGGAATTAGAAATAAGTAAAATAATAAAATCCTTAAAACTAAATGCAAGCGCTGGTTATGATACACTCAAATGTAAGACAGTTCTAAGTCTCTCCACAGAATTGGTTCCTATTTTATCAAAGTTAATTAATCAGTGTCTTAAAGAGGGAACTTTTCCAGATAGTTGCAAAATTGCTAAGGTAATACCAATTCACAAAGGTGGGTCCAAAACGGATACCTCAAATTACAGACCCATTTCTATCTTACCAATCTTATCTAAAATCTTTGAACGTGTAATCTACGATAGATTAAACAACTTTCTTTCAAAAAAATCGTTCTTATATAAAAAAACAATATGGCTTTAGGAAAAAATCAAACACACTTGCGGCAATAAATGACTTAATCAGTAAACTTAGAAGCAACATTGATGGTGGGAATTATATTTTATCTATACTAATTGACCTTCAAAAAGCCTTCGATACAGTAAGCCATGACATACTTCTCAAGAAACTCGAGAAAATTGGTGTAGTTGGTCCTGCTCTTAATCTATTCAAATCATATCTTAGCAACAGAAAGCAATTCGTTAGCATCAATAATCAAAATAGCAACCACCTACCAATAAACTACGGAGTTCCGCAAGGATCCATACTAGGACCACTCCTGTTCCAAATTTATATAAATGATATCTCCCAATTAGATTTAAACGGTGATATTTTTTTGTATGCAGATGATACTGCAATTTTCTACTGGGGTAAATATTTAAAAATCTTACTAGAAAATGCACAGAGTGACTTAGACAAAATTAACAGTTGGCTCCAATCAAATATATTAACAATGAATGTTAAAAAAACAGGATACATGATTTTAAGCTCAACTCGTAAAATAATTCCTCCTCATGTACCCTTAAAAATTGAAAATAACAACCTGCAAATCCTGATACAGGAGAAATATCTTGGGCTGTGCATTGATAAACACCTAACTTTTAAGCAACATATTCAAGATATTAAAAATAAAATCACCCCCTTAATTAGCGTATTCAGCCGGATATCATATCTGTTACCAAATAAAATTAAAAGAGGTCTATATTATAGCCTCGTACACTCACATTTAAACTACTTGGTTGAAATCTGGGGAAATACATGTGAAACATATATAAACGAACTACAGGTAACACAAAACAAAGTAATCAAAAAGCTATTCCACTTCAAACCTAGAACATCAACAAAAAAAATATATATAGAAACAAAACTATTAAAATTAAGAAAATTATATGAATATAATACATGTCTCCTTATTTACAAAATAAATAATAAACTCATACATACAAATACAGAACTCATTAAAACGTCCAAAGTACACACACACTTTACACGGCAACACGATAAAATACATTTAAACACCATACATACTCATTATGGCAAGCAATCCATTGGTTACGAGGGAAGCAACATATATAATTGCCTCCCAGACGAAATTAAAAATGAAAAAAGTAAAGGTACATTTTGTCGCGCGTCGGACCTGGGGGGGTCCTGACTTACCCTCGGCCAGCTCAGAAGCGGGGCATGAGACGTCTCTCTCATAGTCAGGGTTCGGGGTCAGCGCGTGGCTCGAGAATCCATATCCCACCGTCTATACAAAACACTCCCATACGATTGTTATGCCCAAATGAAAGAGGTTAGGTTTTTATGAATTAGCATTGTATTTGAGCGGCTAAAGGACATTACATGGGTGAATAACAACAGTACACAGGTTATTACATCCTAAACTGGAATTATCAACAAGGGTTCCCTAATCTCTCTCTGGGAAATAATTAACAGCTCACTCTCTCTAGATCGGCAGGCAGCGTGGATGAATTTAGGTTATTAGCGGACACATTCAAGGGTAATAGGAAATGTAAGAGACTCACAGCATGGTGTTGTCGGGTATCCTGTTGATTTGCAGGACTGAGCGCCGTGTCTCAAACAAACGGTGCCAGCCTGTCGATGTTCAAAGCGCCATTTCCGTACGTTATTGCTTTCGACGGAGCGGTGCAAATTGGGAACGCGGGAGCCGAAACGAACACACGTCCAGCCTGGTCAGAGGTCGGCGCGCGAGCGGGGGGGACGGGGCGTAGGGTCGCCGGGGGTGGGGGAACTGTAGCGGATGTATTGCGCGTTCTTCACTACGTTTGGTCTAGCAACTAATTTGAATAATTCCCGCTCTCAGGCTGGCAACTGTAGGATCTTTTGCGGCTAAAATCTGTTATATGACACCTCCCCCCGCGCTCGTAAAAAAAGGCGACGTGGTAATGGAGCATCAGGGTTAAAAGATCCTCTATGTGCCTCCCTTGGGGTTTTTTTGACAAAACAAGAGTTGCCCTTAGTTTGAGAGACTTGGATGGCCAGAGAGATGCCTAGCTAAAACATAATGACTAGCTTATGCCATAGGCTAGGTAACAATATTTGTGGGGAGAAATGAGGAAGGGTACATAGCATGTTTGGAGCAAATAAATTTTGGGGAGAGAGCAGGTGTGGAAACAACAAGTAAAATTATGCAATTAGAAAACAATAGACATGGTTATGCAATTGAACGACAAAAGACAAAATTATGCAATTGAAAGACAAAAGGGCATGGTTATGCAATTGAAAAAACAATAGGGCATGGTTATGCAATTGAAAAAACAATAGACAACATTATACAATTGAAAAACAAAAGGGCATGGTTATGCAATTGAAAAAACAATAGACAACATTATACAATTGAAAAACAAAAGGGCATGGTTATGCAATTGAAAAAACAATAGACAACATTATACAATTGAAAAACAAAAGGGCATGGTTATGCAATTGAAAAAACAATAGACAACATTATACAATTGAAAAACAAAACAAAAGACGGAATGTTAAGGTGTGATTCTAGGGTTTCATTGGTCTGGAAGCTAAGTTTGCGTTGCGTTGGTTTTTTGGTTTTGAAGAGTTGCGAAGGAAACGAGATTTCACTGACTCTAAAAGATTACATTATCACTGTAATCTGACCCATTGAGATAACACTCAGGAGTACACTTAGGTCTTGGAAAAAAAAAAACACTTTGCTTCGTTGTGGGCGTTGATGTTTGCGAAGTGGGGCTGTGGTTTGCGGGGCTGCGGCTATGGTTACAGTGGTCATTGGAGAGAGTAGTCCAGGTTCCGTAGTTATGCCAGTACGAGTCCTATGTGCTATTATGGTGGGCACGGATCGTATGTGTTGGTTATCGGAGCATAATGTAGCTCAGGATAACTTTTTAGAGATGCGCAGTTTGTGTTTACTGGAGGGGCAAAGGGTAATTATGTTTCACCCATGACCTGGTATGTGTCACTGCATGACAGAGCAAGAGACGGTATAACTGGCATTGGCATTGAGGGCAAGAAATTTGAACTCCGGGACTAGCGTGTCCGAAAGGTAGTTCAGAGTGTCATAAAGTATAGTGGGACAACTCGGCTTGCAGTGGTGAGACAAACGTCATACATATGATTAGTATTGTCTGTGCTTTCAGGAACAAGATGGAACAAGTGTGTAGCGAGTAGTAGTCGAGGGACCTTTGTAACCACAGCGCAGGCTGCTAGGAGGTGAGGCTCAGCTTGGCTGCCGGAGATGACATCCGCCTGGGCTTCTTTTTAAATCCGGGGGGAATTATTATTAAAGCAAATTTCTTGAAGTTTACCTGCCTAGGGACCAATGAAGAAAAGTTTGGAGAGAAACAAAATGTGTCCAGAAAAATAAACAAACGAGGTTTAGCTGCCGGTCCGGAGAGTGACGAAGAGTGTGAGAGAGAGGTAGAGAGAGGTTCCTAACTAGTTTTGATTACATAAACATTATCCTTTATTAGGATGACTTGGTGTTTGCCGAATGACAAACTGTCTTGGTTGAAAAACAACCGGCCTTCTTTGGCCTATGTTAACATACAGGTGGTAACATTTTCGTAGGATTTCAAAGAACAAGACAAAAAATTCGTGAACGAGTCACGGCAACAGCAGGGAAACTAATTCATGAATAAAGGTTGTCAGAAAAGACAGACGATACGCCAAGTGCGTATCATACATATTCAAAATTCATGAATGTGTTTCGTTGAGGAGAGAAAAAAAAATGACAACATACGTGAAAGGTGAGGTAGGAAGCCTGTTGGTGACCGGAACAATTACCGATTCGAACTCGAAATGAGGGCGAAATATGGTCGACAACAGATTTTTCACTTCATACATATTGCCTGAGGGCATGGGGTGGGGAGGGGGGAAAAAGGACGGGAATTGAGTTACGAAATTGCTAGAGACTGGACTAATTTCCAATTCAACCTCTATGTGAGAGTGAAACATATTCAACCAGCAGATTTCCTGACTCTTTACATTTTAATAAAGTGGATTAATTTTTAAAACGCATTAGAATACACATTGTACTAAAGAGGCTAATCTTTTGCGTGTATTTGGCAAAAGATTAGGGGTCGTTTTAAACTTCTACATGATTGTGAGAAAAGACAGACCCTAGTTCCAATTTCACAAACCTGGGATTCTTCTTATTCGTTTCCCAGACGACGAGTTTAGTGGTTTTGTGCCCATCGATTAACTCCTGCGGCACTATGCCCCATAATTGACAGTGAAGCTGAAAACTAGTCCTTTTGGGATAGTAGATATTCCTGGGCTTCTTTTCTTTTTGGAAAGCAGCAAAAACAGGAAGTCCACGGGCATTGGCGTTGAACAAAGAGGCTTCTGTGAAATACTTACGTAGTTCACATATAAAGGTTTGATATTATTTCGTTCGCACGATTCATGGTGAGTATTGTAACGTCTTCACGTATAGTGTACAAGTATGCAGTATATGCAAGGTACAACTCAATTATAGACAGAAGTCAAGGAGTGTAAAAACAGTTCCTTAAAGGAGATGACGATGTCGATATTATGTCGTTCACACGAATCACGGTAAGTATTATTATTACGTTTCCACGTCTCGTGTACAGGGTTGTACACAATTATACACAAAAGCGGTTCTCATGACATGTTAATGACACACGACCAAATTATACACAAAGGGCGGTACTCATGGCAAATTAATGTCACACGACCAAATTATACACAAGGGCGGTACTCATGGCAAATTAATGTCACACGACCAAATTATACACAAAGGCGGTACTCATGGCAAATTAATGTCACACGACCAAATTATAACACATGGTTATAAGTATTAAGTAATTGTAACGAACTTCTCGTGTAGTGGTGGATTTTGTAAGGATCTCTCCTATCGCGTGACAATTTTTTACATTTAAATATAATTCAACAAAAGCTAGCAGTATCATTTGATACTGTTTGCAAAGATTTGTTAGATTGACTAACTCCGTAGCCTGGAGGGGCGTACGATGGAACAATAGAGAAGATAAACAATTTTAATGTTACTTCATTGTGTTACAAGGTGCAAGATGATGGTAGAAGGTATTTCTACTTACATCGAGCGATGGGTGGGAACAGGCCCATAATGGCTTTACATACTGTTCGTTGTAGCGTGCAATTGGGTTGCAAACACTTGGTTAAATGGTGAGACAAAGGTTGGGTGTTTATATTATGCAACGATGATCGAACAAAGTCCTGTTGATTTACGTTGTGATATAATTATTTGCGTTCGAAGATCAGGATAACCGTAAGGTTTTACTAACCTGTCCCGTAGGGTTGAAACGTGAGGTACGAGACATACGTGACGTAACAGTAGAGAAAAGAAAATCGAGATCTCGTCATACAATAAAAGACCTTAATGGGTTTTACATACTTTTAGTTGAAGCGAGTCCAGTTATTTGTATGTGGTTTTATAGGACCGACATTTGGTTTTCTTTTATAAATACAATTTCCCAAAATGGATGTGTCAAAATCCTATTTTTGGTAAATGTGAGCTTGGGTAGGACGCCATCAATTTTTGAAAGGAAAAAATTGAAAAAAATGAAAAAAAAAATTATATACATACAAAGAAGACAATTATGTGATTAATTGCTACTTGGTTCTTGCCTTTGAGACCACTATAGGGTTTTACATACTCAAGGTAACGTTGAATTGGACAAGAAAGAATTAATGGCTGTACTTGACAGGTTTTCTTTTTTTAAAAAAAGGGTCGGTATTTAACACTTTGGAATTTACAAAATCCGAACTCTTTTGGATGGCACTCTTATGAGTGATTACCAATCGTTATTTTACAAGGAACAAAAACAAAAGTGGGGTGGTTCTTTCTAACACGACGAAGGGAACAAAAATGAAACGAAAATGGGGTGACATGACATAAACATTGCATAGTGTAGAAGTTGAGGAGCAAAAGCGGGTTCGCGACTTCCCGGCGATTGTAACTCGAAGACGTGTCTCTATTCTAAAATGATCAGTTTCAGAACAGGTGAGAAAATAAAACGTAAAAAGGGAGAAAACGATTGTCGTGAGGGGAAGAACGTTATTACAGGAATAATATTTCATGGTCATAATATGTTAATATACATTCATTTACAAAGGTGGGTTAAACTCGTTTTTGACGAATAGGTTGACATGTAGTTGACACTTTACACGCCTAATTATGGTAAGACTTCATAGCTTACAATAGTTTGTGATAATACACAGTGGGTTAGTTTAAAGTTGCTGGGGTGGTGGGGGAGTTTCAACTGTCTCCTCACTTCCAGACTTTACAATGTCCTTAATATGGTAATTACCAGTATGTTTGCCAGAGGAGTCGGACAGGTAGTAAACTAAGTCCGATATTTTTCTTACAACCTTGGCCTTGACAAAACGGGGTGCCAGCTTGGCAGAGAAGTACAGGGCTCCTTGAGAGAGGGTGTTATTCCTTCTCCAGACAACATCGCCTACATTAAAAGTGATGTGTTTCCTACGTAGGTTATATCTGTCCGCACTTTTTTGGTGGGCCAGCAATAGGGCATCAGTAACTTCACTATAAATGGCAGTAAGTTCTTCCAAACGATGGGCGTAATCAACGGCAGGATTGCTTGTGGAGGTGGTTGACGTGGGGAAATTCGTGTTCCAGTGCAATGAACCGTGTACCACCTGTTCCATACCGTGTTTTAAAAAGAAGGGGGTGTAACCAGTGGTTAGGTTAACAGTGTTATTCATGGCAGCTTGAATTTTATCTAAATTCTTACACCAATTACGTTGGTCTTTGTCAACCAAAATGGCCAGAGCTGTGTTAATAGTCTGGTTATACCTTTCGACAGTGTTATTTTGGGGAGTGTACAAGGTATTATAATAAATATCTTTAATCCCGTATTTAGCAAGGAAATCTTTAAATTCCTGTGCTATAAACTGTTTTCCGTTGTCAACTATTACGGTTTTGGGTGTTCCGTAGGGTATGAAAATGTGTTTTTCCACAAGTTTGACAATGGCGGCAGCGTTGGCTCTTTTTAAGGGGAAGATCCAACAAAATTTGGTAAAGATATCCACAATGCTGAGTATATGCATGTGTCCAGAATAACTTCTGGGAAAAGGTCCGACGAGGTCCATAGATAACGATTGGAGGGGTCTATCAGCACGTTTGGGTTTTCCCATTAGGCCGGCAGGGGGTGCCGTACTATGTTTGTAAGCTTTACATGTTTCACATTTGGAGATGTAGTTGCGAACTTGCTTGAAAAGACCAGGCCAGTAATACTTCAAGGAAATCTTTTTATACGTCTTGAAGGTTCCTGGGTGTATAGAGTCGGGGGCACTATGATTGTTGATGATTACTTGTTTTCTCTTTTCGAGGGGCACAACGAGTTTCCAAGAGTAATCTTCGAGGATGGACAGTGGGGCCTTACAATTGCGATATAGTTGTCCTTCTTTTATAATAAAATTGGGAAACTTTTGTTGATTGTTTTTGCACCCTTCATAGATTTTGAGATACCATTCATCTTTTGTGGATGGGGTAGAGGCAATTGTATCGATGTTTAATGCGGCAAGTTCAATTCTTGACAGGGCGTCTGGGACAATATTGTCCGCACCTTTACGGTGGATGACATCGAAAGTGTATTGGGACAAACGAGAAGCCCAGCGAGCGAGTCTGCCGGAGGGATTACTTAGAGAGATCAACCATTTCAAACTACTATGGTCTGTGACTACAGTAAATTTGCTACCGTCTATGTAACCGCGGAAATGGTGAACAGAATCCAATACTGCCAGTAACTCTTTTTCGGTGATTCCGTAATTTTTCTCGTGTTTATTCAAGGTGCGGGAAAAATAGGCTACAGGGTGTTCGCCATCGGGGAATTCCTGAGTTAGGACTCCACCGATCCCTACGTTAGAAGCATCCGTGTGGAGGGTAAAAGGTAGTTCAAAATTAGGACAATTCAGGACAGGGGCTGTTTGAAGAGCATTTTTTAAAGTCGTAAAAGCTTCTTCGGCTTCAGTAGACCAACGAAAGTTGCTGATACCTTTACGGATACCAGTAATTTTGTTTAATGGGGCCGAAATAGTGGAAAAGTCTTTAATGAATCTCCTATAGTAACCTGTAAGTTCAAGGAAACCTTTGACTTCTTTCGCGTTTTTGGGTCGGGGGAAATTTGCCATTGCTTCCACCTTAGTAGGATCTGTTCTCAGACCTTTTTCGTCGACAATGAATCCCAAATAACGCAGGCGAGACTTACAAAATTCAGACTTCTTTAAATTGATGGTTAAACCAGCAAATTTAAGTTGTTGAAAAACTTTTTCCAGCATTAACAGGTGTTTTTCGAAGGTGTCACTAACGATGATGAGATCATCAAGGTAGCAGAATAGGTTGTTGTCAACTTCAGGGCCGAATAGTTTGTCCATCAGCCTCTGTAGTTCGGCGGGGCTATTTTTTAGACCAAAAGGTAGCCTTTTAAAGTGGAACATTCCCCTACCAGGTACAACAAAAGCAGTTTTTTCGCAGGATTCCGCATCTAAAGGTATTTGCCAGAAAGCTTTGCTTAGATCAATGGAAGAAATGAATTTGGCGTTGCGTAATTTGTCTAAAGTTGCGTGCACGAAAGGCAGTGGGTACGCGTCGGCTTCAGTGCAAGAGTTCAATCGTCTACTGTCGAGGCAAAAGCGTGCAGAGCCGTCTTTTTTTGAAACCAAAAGGGTTGGGTTGGTCCAAGCACTTCTGCTGGGAACTACCACTCCCATTTTCAACATTTCATCAAGTTCATTTTCTAAAAGTTTCAATTTTTGGGGGGCTAAATTGTAGTAGCGTTGCTTGATTGGTGGGCCGTTGGTTTTAATGTGGTGTTTTACCAAATTAGTTAAACCCAGTCCGCATTTTTCGAAAGATATTGATTCAAATTTGTTGATCATTTCCTTTAATTGGAGAGCCTGGTCAGTGCTTAGGTTTTCGTGAGGTATTATTGTTCGAATCTCACCAACTTGAGCGACCGGAGGTTTTTGGCCAAGAGTATTAAATACTTGTGGAGCAACGTTAAAAGCCTTCCAGAAGTCAACGCCAAGGATGAAATTCTGGGATATAGAGGGTACTATTAGAAAGTTAATTGTAACTGTGTTATTGTTACATTTAATTGGTAATGACAGAGTACCGATGACTGTCTGGGGAGCATTGTCCGCAGTTGTCACGAGTGTAGGTTTGGAAAAAACTTTAAAACCATTGTTAACAAAAGGCAGGTGGGCATTGTTGCCAAGGCAACTAACAGATGCACCACTATCTAGTAGTCCAGAGAAGGGGACATTGTTAACGGAGAAAAGGGCATAAGGTCTTCCATCTTTAGCTTGTTTGCAACAAACCGAAGAAACATTTAAGGTCTGGTTAAAATATTTAATGTGTGATAACCAATCAGTCCATTCCTTAGACCTTGGTACAGAATGAATACCTGAGAGGTTATTATTTAGTTTTTTGGTTTTCTCGCATGAAAATTCGGTGGGGGTTTAGAGAAATCCACTTGAGGTTTAACAAAGTGAGGGTCTTGCAACCTTTCCATGTTATTTCTTGTTTTTTTGAAAACTTCACGCAGTTCGTCGCGTGGAGGAGAACGATCCCTGGAGCGATGTCTCTTTAAGGTTCTGGGTTCTTTAGCTTCCAGAAATTTGGCCTGCTTGAAACAAGTGGTAGCTAGGTGACCTACTTTTTTGCAAAAGGAGCAAACTTTTTTGTTGTCAAATTCTGGTTTTAATCCAGAAGGACGGCTTGGTACAGTGATATTGTCCGTGGTGGTTTTGTTGTTTTTCCTGTCTTGGTGGGATTCCAAAATGAGGCAAACTTCGTTTAAATGGGCCAACGACACAATTTTCTGTGAGGTGATAATGTTTTCATATCTTTGTAGGAGGCCATCAGTTATAACTGGTAATAATTCGGCTTCCGAGACAGGGTGGGAAAGTTTGATGTTGATGGATTCGGCCCTCTCTATGAATGTTGCCACAGTTTCGTTTACTACTTGTTTAATGGATAGTAACGATAATTTAATTCTGTGTTGGGCCTCTGATTTGCCGAAGCTAGTGATCAGGGCTGATCTGAGTTTATTCCAGTCCTTGCATTTTGATTTTTGTATTCGGTGCCACGGGATTAATTCTGGAGATATTAGTTCTATAAAGTTTTTCTGCAGCACGTCAAATGGAACATTTTTAATTGAGGCCGTTTCTTCGATTCGGTCAATGAAATCCAGTACATCAGAAACACCGTTATATTTGATCTTCCAAGGAGTGAGATCGTATGTTTTTTCTTGTGCCGTGATGGGTGCATTGTCTTGTTTTACTGTAACATGTGTCCTGGTTTCTTTGTTAGAAACGGGGATTTCCAAAGCTGGGGTATTGGGTGCCTTGACTTCATTTGCAACGGATAGGTTTATTTTCCTGATGAACTTCTTGTTAAATAACAAAGCGTATGCTTTCAATGCTGACTTTGATTTGTTTAGTGGTGATATTCCTCTGTCTTTTAAGACGGCTTGTAGGTGCACTTTGGATAAGTTGTGTACATTGGGAATGACACCCATGTCCGAAGATGTAGCCATTTGATTGGAATTCATTGTTAAAAATGGTTTAAAAAAAGGAAAAAAAAACTCCGAAATTCTTCTAAGTCTTTTTGAAGAAAATTTGGCCAGGGGGACACTTTAGGATTTGCATTATTTAATTTTTGTGGGCACTATTCGCACTTATATTCACTGCACTCGAGGAAAGGCACGAAAAAGGCACAAAAAACAGCACTTTAGAAGCGAAAAAACACTTTTGATGGAAAGATTTTATATTTGCTTCATTTACTGGCACTAAATCGTGAGATTGAACACACGTTCTTATTATTGCGTCGAGAAAGCACTTCTTTGCAAAAAAACACTGCACTTCTGAAGTTAATTTCAAACAATTCACTTAAAATCACTTTTATAACAGTCAATGCTGAAAAAAGAATATGGACAAACACCGTACCTATATAATTAATCGGGATAAAGAATTACTTGTGTTTTACAGGTTGTAGCTGATATACTTTTTAGAAATCAGCTTCGATGGGCCGTTGGGTGTATTGTGCTTTTTTTAAAAAAATCACTTCCGGTGTAAAAATTGGCTTCACAGTTCTAAATCCTGACTGTTATTATTACGGTGCAATTTATGCCGAAATTAAAACAGTGGGTTTGTTTTGTTAAACAAAGAATACAGAATCTATGTTATTGAAAAAAAAACAAAAACATTATGTTCGAACTTTCGTTATCACAGCATTTGGCGGGAATTTCGCGCGTCTCTTTTATTCGTTCGAGAAGATTCTTACCGTTATTTTTCGCGGCAAAATGCGCTTAGCAACAAACAAAGTCACGACAGGATTGCGTGCATTTCTTATTTATTCGAGAAACTTCCACCGTAGTTTTTGCGGCAAAAATGCTCTTGGCACAAAATTGCATAGTACATGTTTTCAAATTGGGGACAATCGTAAAGGTAATTCTGTGCAGTCGGGAAGGATATGTTTAAAAAAAAAAATTCTGCCCCTAAGTTGGTCGCCAGTGTCGCGCGTCGGACCTGGGGGGGTCCTGACTTACCCTCGGCCAGCTCAGAAGCGGGGCATGAGACGTCTCTCTCATAGTCAGGGTTCGGGGTCAGCGCGTGGCTCGAGAATCCATATCCCACCGTCTATACAAAACACTCCCATACGATTGTTATGCCCAAATGAAAGAGGTTAGGTTTTTATGAATTAGCATTGTATTTGAGCGGCTAAAGGACATTACATGGGTGAATAACAACAGTACACAGGTTATTACATCCTAAACTGGAATTATCAACAAGGGTTCCCTAATCTCTCTCTGGGAAATAATTAACAGCTCACTCTCTCTAGATCGGCAGGCAGCGTGGATGAATTTAGGTTATTAGCGGACACATTCAAGGGTAATAGGAAATGTAAGAGACTCACAGCATGGTGTTGTCGGGTATCCTGTTGATTTGCAGGACTGAGCGCCGTGTCTCAAACAAACGGTGCCAGCCTGTCGATGTTCAAAGCGCCATTTCCGTACGTTATTGCTTTCGACGGAGCGGTGCAAATTGGGAACGCGGGAGCCGAAACGAACACACGTCCAGCCTGGTCAGAGGTCGGCGCGCGAGCGGGGGGGACGGGGCGTAGGGTCGCCGGGGGTGGGGGAACTGTAGCGGATGTATTGCGCGTTCTTCACTACGTTTGGTCTAGCAACTAATTTGAATAATTCCCGCTCTCAGGCTGGCAACTGTAGGATCTTTTGCGGCTAAAATCTGTTATATGACAATTTAAAAAAAAATTGTTCAGTTTTATGCTCAATCAGCAAAACAATGAAAGTGAATAATATCGGTGTGTAATATATTTATGTGTAGTATATATATGTTATTTCTAGTTAAATAAGTGAAAAATGTAATTTTCTTTTATCTAGAATAAAAAAAAAATAAAAAAAAAGGTATTATTATAATTTACGTGGAAAAACATGGGCAAGTAGTATTTATGTATGTTTCTGAAATAGTTATCAATACTACAAGTAAATAATTCTACATTCACGCCATCGCGTATCGCATCGGTTCAGATCCATAATTATTATAATTTTTGTCTATATTGTACTATTGTTATTTGTTTTTGGGGTGTTATGCCGTGTCGCGCTAACTCTTTCTTTAGCCAAAGAAGGCGCAGTTAGCCAAAGTTAGCGCAACACGGCATAACACCCCAAAAACAAATAACAAAAATACTTTTGGCGGTGATAATCTTAAATCGTATTATATTGTACTAGTTTATTTTATATAATACCAGCGTAGACCCGTAAAACACCTTATATATATATTTATAAATAGTCTGAATTATCGAAAAATCAGTTCCAAATTTAACGTGGTATTATTGTGCAAAAACAAAATTAAGGTAATTGTAACTTTGAAATATGAACAGTTCAAAAAGCAAATTAAATCCCTGAAATTGGTTAATGATATACTACATATATATCCTATATACCCTTAAAATACGTTTACTTAATCTATACAATCTAGTATGTAAAAAAAAAACTTTGGCTATTGTTATAATACTAATTCTCTAAAATTGTGTATATTGAATTATGTTTGTAGTTAATATGAATTATTTTGATTTGTATGTTGAGTTACGTTTGTAGTTATTTCATAAGACTTTGAATATTGTTTACACTTAGCCTATTAAGCATTATTTTCTTTTTGTATATACATACTTAGTTCTCCCATAAACACGTGCTACTGGGAGTAGTAGGATAATTATGAAAAAATATTTATTTTTCACACTGTTATAATTTGAAATCTTGTAATATTTTATAATAAATAAAATTATATTAAAAAAATTATAAATGGCAATTAAAATAATTTTCTGTCAAATGAAATATTATAGGTAGGTACTTTACCGCTTGTCTGAATTCTCCAAATAAATATTTGCAATTTTGATTTTCAAAATACAAAAAACTTAAAAGCAAAAGTTTTAGAGTTCATTGAAAAGTTTCGAAAGTAGTGTTTTTAATTTAATGTTTTGCTTCCTTCTATTAAACAATCTGTGAATTGTTATTGTTGTGTTATAACTTATAAACGTGTTTAAATTACTACTAAACTACTTTCCATAAATGTTGGGAAATGGAGAAATTTCAATAATGATCTATTGAATCTGAAGGGTTAAATAGCTTACGATTCTCAGAAGTCCATTAATATTGATGTCAAATAAACTTCATTATCTTCCTGAAATAAGAAAAATATTTGTTGGCAAACAGAATTCCATTGAATTTACAATCCATAAAAACATGTTGGAGCGTGAGACCTGCGGGGGGATGGGGAGGAGGGGGTGGCTGGAAGTTTTTAAGAGACTATTTACCGGCGAATAACTCAATACTTGAATACTTTATCCGGCGCTCTCATGTGCTCCGGGTACTCCGGGTAGCCAGAGCAGTCTAGTCTGTAGAACTGGGAACTGGGGGGCTGCTGGCTTCATTGCCTCGGCTTAATAAAACTTTCAACAATGTCAAATTAGGTTTGATTAATGTGAAAAGTAGGAATATAAATTTATATGTGCGCCGTATCACCCCCACTTACCATTCTGGATCTTCGGGGAAACCGACTGAAACTTTCGAGAGGAAATTCCGCAAAGAATAATCCACAATTTTTAATAAGAAAAATTGCCTCCTTCTGAATAGATGGATTTTTGTTTCAAACACATCAAACTTACCGAACTTTTGTTTCTGATACCCAAGATTTATTAGCATTAAAATGATGAACCTTGATACGGATTTTGAATTGTTCGAGATTTTCAAACTTCAAACAAAGTAAAAGTATTTTATCAAAAATCTCAAGGGGAATCTCGACTTCAAACCTGTTGTGAATTTTATAATCTTCCTAAACAAGTCGCGTAAACTGCTTTAAAACATGAATATAATTAGAACGGATTTTAGCTAACTAGTCTAGGCTTTGGTTCGTACATTCATTTGGCACTTAATTTACTTTTAAACAAAAAAAACTTTAAGTAAGTTAAACGTGATTTACATTCTAAAAAAGCTGTAGCAACAGGTGCTTCTGTTCCGAAATAAAACTTTTTTAATCTTCGTTTTCCGTGTAACGTAACGTTAACAATTCAATGGGATAAAATAAAGTGCTGCCTGTTTTGTGAAGAGTAAATATTTAGAAAGTCCTTTTTAAGACAAATAAATACATTTCAAGAAATCGTATTGTTCTTCGGTAAACTACAACCTTAGGTTTTATTTCAATCAACTCTACATTTCAATTATTTAGGACTCTTTTTCTACATATTTTTCCTGTTTAACACTAAAATAAAAAAAATGCAACAAACAAGCCCCTTGTTTTTTCTTCGCCTTTTGCTGGTGATTTTTATCAATCCTTACATCTATCTCATTATGGAAATAACTTTCAGAGTTAAAACTATTTGAATTCATCCAAAAATTATAAGCAAAAAAAAAAATCTTGACTACAATACACATCATTCTCGATTTCCAAGTGAAAAAATTCCTGCATTATATTTAAGAAGATCTAGTCCCAAGTTGTTTTGTATTGGTAACTTTACCCCTCTCATTAAAACATTCAAATCTAGGACTATAATATTCTCAACAATGAATACATTACCATCTCCGCGTGCGCTGTAACTCTAGTTAAATAGTACAAGAGATAAGCCCAACTGGATCCACTAATAAGTTATTTAAAATGGTTTTAACTGGATGTGCCTCTGGCTCTTTCTCTAGGAGGAGTGAGGAGAGAGGCCATCGCTTATTGAATAGCGCAGTCCCCGGTCCCGCCACGATCAATCTTCGTCCATTGTATCGCGAATGACAAGCATAGATATTGGCAACTGTACTCTGTACTCTGTAACTGGGAGCGGTCAGTTAGAATTTATTGCCGTCGATTCTGTCCGATTCGAAAAATTGCTACAACCGTCGCCGGACGGAAAAGCTTTTATATCACATTTACAAAGTAATTGAAATGTACGATTTTGCGAGGCATGTAATGTGTATCTTGTTCGCTGATGTATCGGATACACTGTACGGAATTACAGCTGTTATTAGTATTGATGGATCTTAGTTAGATTAATGCATCTATTTTACTGCTTGGTCATTATTATTTACTCGTTATTGATTATCTCGTATTGTTATCATTGTAACCTAAACCAAACTAAGCCAAACTAACCTAAACTAACCTAACTAACGAAACTACCCAAAACTAAATCTCTCTACTAGGTTAAAACTATTACATGTGTCATAATACAAAGTCTAAAAGAATAGCTTGTCACATACATAAGTATTTTTTATTAGTTCAACCTTCCTTTAATTCAAAACTAAGCTAGTTTTAGCGGACCACGAGTAAATTGCAAAATATTTTACTTCTGTTCAAATCAAATTGTTATTTTATGTATATTTTATTTTTACTGTAGTACCTATGTTGGATCCAAAACATTATTTTTTACTGCCTTTCTGCCTGTGTGAAGACCTGTTTCAATAGTATTTGTTTAGTTAATTTAAATGGCTACTATTTGCCATTTAATGTAAACTGATATTTCCATTTCATAATTCTTATTCACACGGGAATATTATAAGTTCCGGGTAACGCCCCGCGGGAATGACCGGAGCGTGCCGAGGTGTCGTGTCTGTTTGTCATTTACAATCGTACTAAATAATTAAATAAACAGCGTTTTACCAATAAACATTCAAGACTCGGCAGTCGTAAAAAGTCAGATAAATTTGCCACGTTTGACAGATTTTATTACAGTACTTTAATACCTACTCAAGCGATGCTTAATGCGAATTTTGGAAACATCTAGAGTCTACTTTGATCTATTCTTAGTATTATTCAGTGTTTTTTAACAGATCACAAGACATCAGAAATCAATGCAAGGTCGACGGCGTACGCGTAATGAAGGATGATAAATTAAGCGCTTTAAAATTTGGAAGTCATGGAAAGAATGAACAATGAAAGGAGTACAGGATAACATACTCGTATGATGCCAAAGTGAATGGAAGAAGTCAAACGAAAGTGTTTGTGGATGAAGCCATATTTGTGTGTGAGAACAGAGTTGTGTAATAAGGGTGGTGTATGCAATCTGTACGTCGCTATTTGGATAGTTTTAGTCATACAAGTTGTAATTACCGTAATATGGGGCGACTTTGTCTCGCTTATTTTTAATGATTTTGTAATCCGGGAATGTGAATATATACTCGTATAAATGACGAAAATAGGTGTTTCTAGTTATATTCCAGCGTATTCTGTCGGGTAATTTTGTAAAGCTGTTTTTTTAGATATTTTCAGACAGAGAGAAATGTAAATACATATTTTCGTGTCATGTAAAGAATATCAATGTTTACTGTATATTTTAATTCGCGTTTTTTTACAACTTTTTGTGGATTAGCTTATTATATTGTAATAAGCTTATAAAAAATACCTACTCCGAAAAGTGACTTTGATCACAATGTTTGTTTGTCTCCCTAAAACACGTTTATATATTTTTAATATATTTCGAAAGTTTAAGCATGTGCAGTAAATATGACAATATATCAAAGTCAGCACATTTTACGGTAGGGTAGGGCGGGGCTAGTTGAACATGATTTTGCTAATTTGACCCCAGACTCGAAACTCTTATAGATATTGTTGTTTTTTCAATTTATTAAGATAGCTTCATTATCTGGCTTTATAATATTATTCATGAAATTATATAATACGTTGATCTTATGGAAGATATTTTAATTTTCACGCAGAAGGAGAAATGGTTCAACTTGCCTCATAGGTGGGGTTAGTTGAACCACCCCACGGGGCTTGTTGAACAATATAGTGTCAAATATGTATTATCATTCACACGCATTGTTTTATCAAACAAATTGAGTTATTTAAGCAAATTTATTGAAATAATGAAAAAATACAGAATTAGGTAACGATTATTTTATTTAAAAAACGAGTATAATAAAACAGGTATGTTTTCTTAAAATTATTTAATCGATTAAATCGGAAATAAACATTGGAATAGTTCCAGATGTGCACTTTTGGCGTGCCCAGAGCAAGAACAGAACAGAACCCGAGCAGAACCTAATCTTCTCCTGGAAAGCTCTCTGAATAAATCTCATCACAAATTAGGCAAGCATATTCTTCATAATTGTCGGATGATAATGTCTGACAATGTGAAGACTTTTTTCGTAATTGCCTTGTTTTTTGCCTTATGTGTTCCTGTCCTTTGCTTCTTAGATTGCTCTTGTGCAAGAGAATCCTTTCAGGGGTGTCTGTTAAAATAGCTGTTCTTCTTTTCTTCCTCGCTGTTTTGTAGGCCCTGACTTTGGAAATGGTCTAACGGTCTCGGGTGAAAAGTAAACACCACTTCTAGATGTAGATGCTACAGTGTTTTTGTTGATATTGGGAGAAACATTATCTTTTCCTGTTGTCGGTATACCGTGTACGCATCTAGAAAGTTGAAAAAAATTAGTATTATTGATGTGTTGACGAGTGAAATAAATACACTACGTATAAAATTACAGTAAGGAATCTGAATGGGGCAAGTTGAACCAAATGGTTCAATTAGCCCCACTCATATTTTATTACAAATTTCATCGTATAACTCGTATACCACTAAATGTATTACAATTTTACAATTGACAAGATAAAGTTAAGTAAACGCCAATTTTAAATTGACTTACCTTGACTTGGTACCTTTTTCCTTGGTATCTATTTTCAAAAAAGCAGTCGATCGTCTTTTTTTACTTTTGGAGCAAAAATCGCACAAAATCCCCGTACACACGCTACGGACGCCATGTGCCTACTGAATGCTTGGTGGCGTGGTCCCTACACTTCTAGCTTGCTAGAACATGTTCAGCATTCTTCGTAAGTCTTTTGGCTCCGAAGATATTGGCGTGGCCCAACAAGCCCCTTGGTTCAACTAGCCCCGCCCAACCCTACCTTCGTATTCCCCTTCTAGTGACCTCTCCGATTGGAGGTTGACTGTCAGAGAAACATTCACCCAGCAATGTAACAACTCTGCCGAACTGCACTCGTACCAGACACGAATATTACGAAGTCATTGCCACCGTCATATCAAACCGATGTATTTAATATTTTATTTTCTTTACGCGCCAAATCCGTATAAAGCGCAGCCAAATCGTTCTGAATTGGTTCAAATTCACTATGGGGGGAGGGGGGTTGATAGCCATTCCTTTGTGGATAAGGCTGACATGCTGAAGGCTCTTGAAGTGAGGCTTTGGAACATTCAAGTTAATGACTGTATTCTGTCGGCAGATCTCCTAACAAGGTAATGCGCTTCCTAACAGGCCTTCAGACCTTCAGAGTTTCCAAGCTTCTTTTCTACGACTTTATTATTAGACTCGGAAGGAATCCCCTGTTTCGTTTATTTTTACTTTACATGAAAATCGTTATTCAGAAATTCTAGAGATCTGAATTTAGGTTGTCTGTTTTGACGTAGTTAGCTGGAATATGAATAGTTACTCCAAACTTAAACTTACCGGTAAACAAAAAGTTACTATCACTGAATAGATGACACACACCAGAAATGTCTTCCATTCAAACTGACTTAGTACCTTTTGGTTCCATACCATTATTTTACCTGTACTCCAGTCGGTCTGATGAAACAGAATCACGAAACACGCCCACATCACATACTTGTGTTCTTCTTTATCCTAATCTAATTACGGTTTGTTAGTATATTTTCACTTTTTCTAATGTTCTCTCCTATCGGAGGTGGGCTAATATCAGGGCACTCATCGCCCTGTAGACTGCAGCCCGGAACTATTCGAGGTCAAGTGATGTTTTGCTATTGATCCCATCTTCTTTTCCCCCTGAATTTTCTGTTGGTTGTTTTGTATTTATAGCTCCGCATGATATGAACAAGATACTGTAGATTTCTTCATTAAATAAAGAACATCTTAATAAGTAATTTCAATGCCTTCGTATTTTCCATATCAATGCTGCTTTTAATTTACTGTCCCAATTTCATGTTCGATAATTTTTAGTAGGACTTTATCAATAAAACAAAAAAAAATCATAAGGTTTCCGTTTTAGTGAATTCTTTGATTTCTCGAACAATAAACAGCCGGTTATGGAAGATAAATCACTGATTTTCTAATAATCACTTCCTACCAGAACTAGGGTATTTCTAGCGTACTTTGCCCGTGACAAGATAGTCCATAGTCTATATTCTAAATCTAACAAATGTGGTGATCGTGGGACAGTGGGGTGAGTTGGCTGGTGAGATGGTGAGGAGGTGTCACCACCACTGGTGATTAATCACCCCAGCTTACAATTATGTAAATCTCCAAGCTACAACAAGCAATTATTCATATCTTCTGTTATTAGTGACGGATCGTGAAATTACTATAAACAAAGTTAAACGCAGCCGCATTCACTGCCTTTAGTTTAATACATATTTTTTGGATGCGTTGCGGTGGCAATATTGTGTTTTTACTGATAAATATATACACTTATGTTCATTTTTAGTGGCATGTACGCAGCTCTATCAATTGAACCACTTGTAGAAAGTCGCTTTAAAACCTTTATTTCAACATAATACAATAATATAACGTTTAATAAAAAGCTACGCCTTCTTTGGTTTAAATAATATTATATAGCACATTAAATATATACAAAATACGAAGTTTAATAAAAATATGGCTAATTTGTATTTATTTTAGGTGAACAAACAAGAGTACATTTGGCATGCTTGTATTTAGCTGAATAGAAATAAATCATAATTTTTTAATGATAAACTAATGTTGATAAGACAAGGTTTTTATGCATAGCACAAAGGATAACAAACTATTATAAGCATTAATTACTCGTTCGAAATATCCATACAAATTGAATATATGTTCCGTCGATAAATACTTCGGCTTATTCCCAACCCGCCATATAATTCAAAATGTACAAGTACTTTAATCGACAATTGCAGCTTATTATATTTTTTCACCTGTAAACAACCAAATTTATTTTTGTAGGACAGGCTTTGCTAGTGCTGAATTTTCCACTAGATGGCGTCGAGATATATCTACATTTGTTGGTGAAATATTTTTAGACGTAGCTCAGTGGTCCAGAGCACCTGACCGGACATCAGAAGGTGCGGGTTCATTTCCCGTCGGTGACTTTTTATTTTTACTCGGGAGATATTTTCAATTTGTATGGATATTTCAGGCGAGTAATAATGCTTATAATAGTTAGAAATAAATCATTTAAATGGGCTAGTGTTACTTTGTTTCGGTTGCTTTCGATAAAGTGGATAAAAGCACAAATAATGTTTAAACGCACTCAGTAAAAAGAAAACACTCAATTGTTTGTCGAAACTCGTAAACGTACCGCTATTTATTAGGTTAGTAATTATTTTTTTCAATTCACTTTAATTCTCCGTAAGCTTCGATGATTAAATCTGACGTCCATTGTCTGTGGTATTTTCTATTAAAATAGATACGTTCGGAGTGCGCTTCACCAATTATCTGATGAGATTATTGGTCCAATCGTCCAGCTTCCCGAGGCGCAACAACAAGTCATCAATCATCTCGTGACAAGCGACGAATCGGAAAGCTTCGGAATTCTTCGGGACTTTTCGGGAATTGTCGCCTCACCAATTATTGGAACCTTAATTGTTTCAGCTCAATCTAATATATTTATATAACCCTCGTCTAGTTAATTTCAACAGATTAATAATTCGGTTGATGAAGAGACGAAACTCAAACACGCCTTCGCTTCACTCAATCCATTTCTATATTAATTGGTGTTGAAAAATAATTTGTCGTCTCTGTAAATTGTCAAGACTAGAGTGTAAATAATAAAATTATAAACGCAAAGAGAATACAGCTAATATCAACAGTCAACACACCATTCCAATTGTAAGGACCGGAATTAATAGTATTAAGTAATTATTATCATTAATTTTGGTGTGCATACATCTCAACACCAGACAGGCCTCACTTCGTCCTTCCGAATTTTGGAAATATCATAATCGAGCACTTTTTTATAAAAAAATAAAAATGCTTTGAAATGTTAAGTTTCCTACCTCCGAACCTCTTTTCTAAAATGGTTTCATTGTGTTGGGAGGCAAATTAAGTTCTTTAGATTGTGTGTCTGAGCTTCACAAAATAAAAATAAAAAATGCATTTTGGCGATGTTTTTTTTTGCATAAATCAACACATGCGACATTTCAACCTGTTGCCATATGCCGAAGTAGTCCATGATTTTGCCCGATTTGCGAATGTCATTCGCCAAGGTAGATCGCCTTAGCTCACAAATCCTGACTCCGTTAATGAGGATAGGTTCTTACATCTTAGTGGGAAAAGTTAAGTTGACTGGTTTTAACACGTAACTTTATTGAGGGTCTAGGATACTTTAATAAATTACACTTATGGCTACGAACGACTAAACACGCTCCCCTTGCATATTACATTGTTATCAGCTGCGATTTGCTGACCGGCTTGTATGAAAATTACGAAAATTCTAATTGACATTTTTATCAGCGCTGCAGGCGAATGTCAACATTATATCATATTTATATGCCTTTTGTGAATTAACGGCTTCTTTCCGTGCAGCAGCGCCATTCCCCGCAATCCACACACGGAGTCTTATAATGAATTCACTATAACGCGAGCCAGACTCTAAACAACTGTTTCCCAAACGTTCTGCCATGTTAATCCCGGCCCATAAATTCTTCCGGTGCCGGTGCTAACTGCAAAGGCAGGAGGAGGTGCTTTAATGTTTACATCATGGAGTATAGACGTTGGGCGTTACACGTTACAGCTTTCAAAGCTGTTGAGAAAAATAATATCTACTGCGGCCTGTTTGAGTTTGTAGTTCATTCTATTTAGCTAGTGAAGCACGTCTCGCTGTCAGTTTAAGCGCCTGCAAAAACATTTCATTATTTTACCTAATGTCGTATTGCGCATCGTGATTTTGGAAGATTCTGCGGGAAATTATAATACTGTCAGTACTGTCGCAGTAGGAAATGGGAGAATGGAAGCCCGGTAAATCCCTGGCTATTCATGGATTTACCGGGCTTCCATTCTCCCATTTCCTACTGCGACAGTACTGAAGATTTTGGAAGATTCTGCGGGAAATTATAATACTGTCAGTACTGTCGCAGTAGGAAATGGGAGAATGGAAGCCCGGTAAATTATAATACTGTCAGTACTGTCGCAGTAGGAAATGGGAGAATGGAAGCCCGGTAAATTATAATACTGTCAGTACTGTCGCAGTAGGAAATGGGAGAATGGAAGCCCGGTAAATTATAATACTGTCAGTACTGTCGCAGTAGGAAATGGGAGAATGGAAGCCCGGTAAATCCCTGGCTATTCAGATCTGATTGTGAATTGGTAAAGCAACTTTTAGATCTAGTACAACTGGGTACAAAAAAACTTACGTTTTCTTATATTATTGAGGTATACGGCTGCATAGACGCTGACCGTGATAAAGAAGAGGTATATGAATATGTTAGTTTAAATGATATTTAAATACATGTATTGAAATCAATTCAACCATCCTAAAAAACTGCACTCTCTTCACTATTTTCGTGAAATTTCGGAAACGGTGAAGTTGACTAGAAAAGTATCCTGTCGCAATCTAAAAAAACAAATTAAATTGAAATATAAGTTACATTATAGTCGATGCCTTTAGGATTAATACCTCATATCACACATGAATAAGCAAACTTTATATACCACATAAAATAATAAAGCAGTGGGTATGTTGGTTAGTTGATTTAGCTGGTGTTAGGTCGTTAGAATGAAATTATGCATCCCGGCGTGAATGGAGATGCATCGGCAAATGTTTGCGCTGCAGACAGCGGCGTTATTGCATTCACAACAGTTACTAACCGACTGCATATTTTAAGGAATGCGAGGAAGGCAGGCATGAGGCATGAGGCATGGAGCATGAAGCATGAAGCACCACGGAATTATAAACAGATATTCATTTGTCTCGCGAGATGCAAGGCGCTTCAAAACACGCTTTTTAAGTGAACCATTTAAAAACACTTGCTGCGTTGTGCTAGAATTCGGGAGAGATAATTTTGTATGATTTCGTCGCTTTCGTGGAGCTTATATTTCTACATACTAGGTATATTATTATTTAATAATTAAACATATGTTCCTAACATTTGTAACATCTTAATATCTAACAGCCTCTCAAAAACTCACTAACAGTGGCATGATGAAATTCACAGTTGTTTTTTTCTGTTTGGAGTGTGTCGATGCTTAAATAAATAAATTAAATAAATCGAAGAAGAGCTAGGCAGTTTGTTCAACTAGATTCTTTTGTGTTACTTGCCGAAATGAATTCTACTAGCTCGCGCCAAACACAGGTCAGAGGAAAGGATTAGATCGTCTCTCTGCAGAAATGAAAGCCTGTGATCCCTGCTGGATCGCACTGCCCCGAACCAAAATATATAGTATTACGCACTGTTGTACTCACCAGCTTTGGTAATCTTAATTATGGTGATGGAAGTCGGGCCCGCACTCTGATGATGTTAAGATAAATTGGATCACAAGTCACTAATCACAGTTAAAACACTAATCACTGCACAAGCACACAGCAATCAGCACTTGCAATGATTGTGTTTTCTACAGCGGATTATATCAGTGATATAGAACTTTCAATAATAATGAACATTTAAACAGTGATTTATACACATCGAATTATCACGTATAAGGCTGAAGCCGTTTGGAGACTTATTGCCGCAGGTGACTATGCGTACAACAATGCGCACATCTAAACCAAAGGTTTGAGTCCTGGCTCTCTTATTGGCGGGAAACAGCACGAAGCTAGCGTGAACCGATGGCGTTACGAAACAATCTGTTTATATTTAGTGATTAAAACGTTAATAACATCCATAGTATGCAATTGTGATTCCGTGTTGAAGTTGTCTCTACAATACGGTAGATAATGTCTCAATGTTGATTTGCGAGGTATATGGAAAGAAATCAAGTATTCTTTTCGGAGCTGTCTGTTATTCTGTTATTTGATAATGTTTTACATTATTTTTTCTTATAGCTTTGTATCTTTTCAAATCGTCCGCAAATATTAAATCTTCTGTATCGTTGAAAATAGTAAGAACATCATTCACAAATAGCAAAAATAAAATTGGTCCCAAATGTGACCCTTGGGGAACACCGCCGATAGCGATGAATTTATATGAAGTAAAACCATAAATTTTAACAGTCTGCCTTAAATAGCTGCCCGTTACCTTTTACGTAAATAACTGTCAAACCACATGTACAATACCGAGCTATTCCAAATTTCTAATTTGCATTGTATTAAATACGTAATTGAATAAGGTTTGAAGGTTTCATCTCAATTATATCCAATATCTTATCACGCTCGCGTTTTACCCACAAACCATCCCATTATAACTTTATAATTAATGTTGTATTGAAAGCTAAACGAGAATAATTGAATACAACGTCCATAATCAACCTCGAGTTCAATCGGTTCCCAACAATTGAGTAAAATTGGAGCACTTAATATTCAATAAGCATATTTAGATAAACAGCCAACTGGATACTGCCAATGAGGTATTAAATAGGGGCTTTATTTGTTGTTTATTGCACTTAGCAGTAAGGGTTAAGATACTTACAGCCTTCTGAACAGCTTCAACCCGTAATTCTAGCATTATTTTGTTGTGTTCAACATGTATCAAAGTAAGTATATCTAGGGTAGGTACGGGAATATCTCAGAAATTTAAAGCAATAATAAACATTTGCTTTACGTAAGTTAGGTATCCTTCCCAGAATTTGACACATTTATTATTTCTGACATCTATCGGAGGTTGCCTATTATCGGGACAATCCCGAATGTTCTAACTACACTCGTACCTGTCACGTGTATTTGCTATTATTTGGAAGTGTGTGTACTATATTGCAATAATTTTGTACAAATAACAAGCAAAAACGGAAATTAATTAAATAACGGTTAGGTTAGGTAAGATTTATTTAATTAAAAAATGATCTAGTTATTATGAATGTAAGACAAACACTTCTTAACACCATTTTATGTTATCTATTGTGGACGATGACCTGTGAATTGTTTACGAAGAATATTCCTAGAACAATATTAGACCTCTCTGTTCAGGTTATGTTCCATAAATAGCTGATCATTTCAAAGCTTCTACCTTCCGTGTAGATTCTTGGTATACAGGTTTCCAAGAGATTCGGAAGAATAGACAAAATGACAATGATCTGATTTATAATTTAACAAATCACATGCCATAATTCCGAGAATCAACTAGAAATTCATAAATTATTACGGATTCTGACTACGTTAACTTATTGACAAATCCCGCACATGTTACGAAAGTCAATTGGTGAATATTGTAGTAACATTGAAAAGTTCTCTTTATTTTGTTAATATTTATCGAATTTTCGATCACGCACCAAAATATTCCCCGTCATAAAATTTCGCGCACATCGTGTGATTTCCCAACAGGAAAATATTGAGAGATCTCCATAAAAGTTGAATGAAACCGCAGTATATTTCTCCAACATTCGTGATTCTCCGAAAACTCAGTCATTGATTCAATCAAGATTTATAAATTCAATAAAACCGGAAGTGGGGAAAATTTCTTCGCCTTTTTAATCTTAATCGCCTCCTTAAATGGTTCTAATAAGAAACATTCAGAAGGCATTTCCCTACCTACTTCCATTCAAACTGAAATATATTCCGCGTAATGCTCATAATCATTTCAACATTTATTTCTTTCCGTGTTAGAAATGATTTAATGTGAAAAACGATAAATCATTGATAACTTTGACTGTTTTGGGTCGGAAATTTTGAATTCGTTCTATATTTAAAAAAAATGATAACAACGATTAAAAAAATGCGAAAATAAATCTTTTTCCTTCGTTTCCATGAATTCGCTTTCCTGAGGCGTTTTTCAAACACGTTTTTAACGAAGTATTATTCATCATAGGTTTTTTAAACTTTACGTAACAAACTAAACTTACTACTTTAAACTTCGTAATATTCTCTCGTTCGTTTCAAACGGACCCTACGCTCGACGTAATTATTAAACTTTACGTAACATGCCCCTTCGTAATCTTCTCTCGTTCGTTTCAAACGGACGGACGGGACGCTTGTCGTAACTTTTAAACTATACGTTATATGCCCCTTCGTAATCTTCTCTCGTTCGTTTCAAACGGACGGACGGGACGCTTGTCGTAACTTTTAAACTATACGTTATATGCCCCTTCGTAATCTTCTCTCGTTCGTTTCAAACGGACGGACGGGACGCTTGTCGTAACTTTTAAACTATACGTGATATGCCCCTTCGTAATCTTCTCTCGTTCGTTTCAAACGGACGGACGGGACGCTTGTCGTAACTTTTAAACTATACGTTATATGCCCCTTCGTAATCTTCTCTCGTTCGTTTCAAACGGACGGACGGGACGCTTGTCGTAACTTTTAAACTATACGTTATATGCCCCTTCGTAATCTTCTCTCGTTCGTTTCAAACGGACGGACGGGACGCTTGTCGTAACTTTTAAACTATACGTGATATGCCCCTTCGTAATCTTCTCTCGTTCGTTTCAAACGGACGCGACGCTCGTCTTAACTTTTAAACTAAACGTGACGTGCCCTTTCGTAATCTTCTCTCGTTCGTTTCAAACGGACGGACGGGACGCTTGTCGTAACTTTTAAACTAAACGTGACGTGCCCTTTCGTAATATTCTCTCGTTCGTTTCAAACGGACGCCACGCTCGACGTTAACCCAAATTGAATACATGATATCCCCTGACAAAGTGTTCCCTAATTTTCACAACCGCGTGACGTTGTGGAGGAAACTGAAAACATAATAATAAATATATTATGGATATCATCTTTTGGCTGTGTATTGGTGACGGTTGGCACGCAGTAGGTCGGTGTGCGGCGGCAGGGCGGCAGTCGATAGGGCGGCCGTCGGTAGGGCGGCAGTCGGTAGGGCAGGCGCGCGAGCAAGGCGGTGATAAGAATTATTTCAGCATTCAACTGGGCGTTATTTGCCTTGATAGCAAAAGTTCGCAAACTGTGGAAATTCTCAACTATTCCACGAATAATATTATAAGATAAACGGTAAATCCGGCATGGCTTACAAAGTGATGTTTCAATGTTACCACTACAAACAATCTCCCGGGTTGCTATTTCGCTGCAAGCTCTCGACCGTTCTTTATATCTGATATTCGAAATATTTAAATAAACTTCCAAAAATGTTGAGAAACGGTAAATGCGTAATAAGCTGTTTTTAGTCTGGAAGAATTTATTCGTAAAAAAATCTGGCAAATAATATTTCTTCAAAGTAAATAACAAGTTAAGACATTCGTTTTAGTACTCGTGTATATAATAAAATACAATAAATCAGAATTATATTTCCTTCCAATCGTTAAACATAGAATATGTATTATATTATTTTCTTTTGAATTTACGTACTGGCATATTCTTAATAAATAAAAACAATCTCGTAGGTAGGTTTTGCTGTATAAAAGCTCACTTTACAACCTCCCATGTCCTGGAAACGTATTAAGCTCACAGAATGAAATGCTGATATTTTTGTAAAACAGAATACATATTCATTCCCACTGGCCACTACCTTTTAGTTTTTCTGTTGCTGTTAGGTTGAGGTGTTTTGCAAAAGAATTGGTGTTTTATTTGTCTGAGCGAAGATGAATAGTGTCTTGTACGTGGGCTGTACGATTTTTTAAGCAAGAAACAAATAAAGATAAAATACGCACTCGTATTACTGTTTTTTCATCGCTTGAGAGTGAATTATTTATTTCGTTTTATACAACACAATAAAACTTGTTTTGGTAATAAATATAATTTGATAAATCCTAGTAGTATAAGGTACAAGTCAACGTATCAACATTGTTTAATAAGTGAGGAGAATTCTTTAGTTTTATTATTTTACTATTCTGTCAATACAAACATGCTTTTTTATAGTAGTTTTTATAGTATAACTATTGAATAAAACTTCAAATTGCAATATTTAATAAATGAAGATAAAATTAACATCGCTCAAACAAAAAATGTGGTCGAATTAGCTCAGTGGTAGAGCTAAGCCTCGCCAATTCCCGGGTTCAATTCCTAGACGCGACCAAATCTTTTTTCTGATATTTTTTTGATTATCTTTGCTTAAACTATTTTTTATTGCATTTTTGTTCGATCGTCCGCTTGCTCAACACTATCGTTCTCTTGTTCAACATCGTCGTCCTCTTGTTCAACATCGTCGTCCTCTTGCTCAACACGATCGTCCTCTTGTTCAACATGGCCGTCCTCTTGCTCAACATGATCATCCTCTTGTTCAACATGATGGTACTCTGGCTCAACATGATAAAAATAAAAGGTCTTTATTTTACGTTCCCTAAAAATGAAAACCAAACACTTTATAACTTGTTTATTACAAAAATAAACATAAACTACCTTTAAACTCACGCACTTGCGTTGATTCGCTGAACAATTCTCGAGAAATTCAACACTTATTTCATGGAAAATCCAAAGCTTTATCAAAGCTTTGTAAGCGTTTATCATGGTCTAGCTCATTTATGATTGCTGAGCGTTTACCTCTGGCGCTCGTTTAAGCACAAAGCTCCACGTACATATTATATAATTATATCATATTCTGCATACAATACCTAATTCTGATACATACGCGATGGATTGTATGTGTGTTGACCCTTTTAGAGCAGGGTTTTACTTATTCATCTCGCCGCGCTGTACTTACCTGCTGCTGGCTTTCTTATAACTACGTAAAACCACACAGCCCGGAATAGAATCTGAAATACAAACAATCACATTCTGCTGACTGCAGAGTTCCAGTTGACACAGCTAATGACATCATAAATTGCATAAATTAAATTTTTAAGCGCCCAAGAGGTGATTTTCTCACGAAAACGGCGCTATACAAATAATCCAATCATTATTATTTTCAGACCAATGTATCAGTATTTTAACTAATGTATATTTATGATTTTTTTGTAATAGCTACAATTCGAACATCTTTTTGAATAAAACATAAATCCAAATCCAATAAAATAAGTGTTAATAATTTTTTTATGACTGAAGAGTTGACGTAGATATATTTCAAGGCACTTTCTTTTTTTTTCATCAATCTTTTTTTATAGAACAGTCTTGTCTCTTTTTAATTTCAATTGTCGACCTGAAAATAGTTGGATTCACCGTTGGGTTTGCCGAACCATTAGTCAGATTTTCAGTTTTATAGTTGACGTAAAGTTGTATTGCGAATATAACTTTGAACTTTTCGCGAGAATAATGTTTGATAGTGAGATGATGTGTAATCAAAATATGGAAATATACAATATCTAAAATAAAATAATTTTATGGAACATTCTTCTAGACTTGGTTACAATTATGAATAAAAATTTTTATGGGTTTTTATGTTCTGTATACATTTATGGGCTTGGTTTGTAAATATCTTTTTATACATAAGCACAACAGAAAGCTAAAAAATGATCGCATTGTTTTCGTGCGAGAACCATTTAATATAGAAAACTTTTTCCGCAACGAAAGCTTTGTCTTTCAGCTTAGACCAAAAATAAAATTACAATCATGCGATACGTTTCAGGAAATTTGCTTTATGTCACGTACATTGTTATTTCAGAATAAGACTTCTATTTTTATTCGCCAACCTAAGTTCAAATATTTTGTTAAAATTGTAATACAACAAATAGCAGTGAGGCATGGAAAAGAGGAAGAACAAGAAAAGCAGTAGAAATAAGATCCCTGTAGCATAGGTATAGGTGTTGGGGTAACAGCATGTACGAACGAATTAGGTACACACTAATGAGAAGATAATGCAAGGACGACAATATAAAAGTATGATGGTAAACGGGGCGTTTAGATAATATAAAGATCTGTAGTGGATGAGAAGAAGTGGTAGTTGCCAAAACACGATTAATACAATATTTTAGTTATAACAATTAAAGAAAAGATAATATTAGGAATTTACAAGCAAAGATACCAAGACTGACGTGTATGGCGTTCCGTGCTCTCTGCCTTCACTTCAAGTATGGCGTATTAGTATTGCTGTATTTTGTGATTACCGCACTAGAGGTTCAACTGCCCAGAGACAATGGAACTACGGCATCTCCAATATGAAGCACGTCGTGTGTGAGGTTGATGAGAGAGAGAGAGAGAGAGAGAGAGTGGAAGGTTAGGACGTACTTGTCAATTCAGATCTGGCAACTTTTCTATTCTGAATGGAGATCATTCACCAAGGCGACACTGGGAGTCTCTACCATTCACTCCGGTTACGGGAAAATACAAGACCGAAAATGGCAATTAGCTAAAAAGAATGTAACGGTAATAAACTATATGAATTTCGCTCTTCTCTTCTCCGACTCTCGCCTATCAGTATTCATAAAACTGTCCCAATTTTTCAGTTGAATAAATTAGAGTTTTTTACGAAAATAAAATGATTGTGCGCCGCGATAAATTTGGAGTGTTTTGTGTATTAATTCGGAGCCATTCAGGCGTCATTTGGAACCTAATTTTAATATCGTCTTCAGAATAAAGCCCTGAAAATTAAATGCTTTACAGAAATATATTAAAATTCTTTGGGAATTTTCTTCTTCCCTTCGTATTTTTTTTATTAAAATTAATTGTTTGGTTTCCTTGGTAATTTAATTTGTGTAGTTCGTGCTGGTGACCTTAAAGAATCAAAGTGTATAATCACGATCAAATTTTAAGTTAAAAGTAGAGTGCAAACAGCAGAAATCAGATCCTTTAGGTGTGTGTGGTACAACCATGAATGATCTTGAACCCAAGATCCTCGCCTTGCCGGGGCACCGCTTTTCCAACTGAGCTAATGGAACCTTATCTCCATTGGTCATATTTTAACTGTATCATACTTCGAATAAGAAATACCAGCATTGTCTTAGTTTTCTCACCGCACATTACGAGTATTATTGGATGATATCTTTATGTATGGTCGCAATATTCAACCCGAACTAAATGCAGTGTAGACAGTGTCTTAGATAAATATATCTTATTTTTATTTTAATGTGCGACATCTATTGACTTCTTTTGCAGGTCTAGGTTGAATATTTTCTTTTTGGAAAAACTTAATAAATATCGCTAATATTTTCTTCAATAATTAAATATTACAATTTGAGGTTTTACTCATTAAGTTATTCCAAAAATAAAATATAAAATATTAGATGTTCCCCCATAATTAAGGTGAGTGTTATTTAATTAGAGTATAGGAAGTGTGTTATTATACTATCGTTATTTGTGTATTTATATACTAAGATTAGGTATTCAGTTTACGTTTTCAGTGTGTTTTTTAACGTGAAATTTAAAATCTTTTACATTTTGGAGTCGGAAGAATTGATGTTTGTCTAAGATTTTTTTTTAAATGGTGCAATTTAATAGCGCAATGGCCAGGTACTTACAGAAGCTATACATAAACGTCTCCTCTATATAAAAATTGTGCAGTTATATTTAGAATATTATCTTTGTAAATTTTGCAATGTTGAATTCAATGTGTATTTTCTGTTTGTGGGAAAAAATATTGGATGAAATAATACAAAGATTTTTCTCTTTAAAATTAGGCCAATGTTGCCAACATCGGCGAAAGAAAAGCAGTTCACGTTCTCTTAAAAGTGTAACAATTTTCACAGCTTTCAAAAGGGGATATATGAACCTTCTTCAAGACTTTCGTCATTTTCTTTTGACGGAATCACTTTCAGCCGTTTTTTCTCAAGGCAGCCGAGGGTGAAGAAGTAGTGGTAGGAGGTAGTCGCGGGAAGAATGTCGCACATCAAAGCCGGGCACCGCTCGTACGGTGTTGCCTATACTCTGCACTAGGGTGGTTACAAGGTATAAGGTGAAAAAATATTTTCGTCCTAATGCCTGCCTGACCCCCCTAAAATTTGCCATTTGTCTAGAAAATAAGATTTGGAAAGTTTTAGCTCAATTGGATAATGTTAACCTGTGCCTCATCGAGATTAAATATGAAAAAACGATTTTTTGCAAAAAAAAAAAAACTCAATTTAATCACTTTTGATCAAATTTTGTTTCCTATGAACATTTTACATTATTAAACAATATAATAAACAACATCATATTTAATAAAATAATATAATATATATAATAAAATATAAAACAAAAATTTTTTTCAACCTTCCTTTTAAGGTTGAAAAAAGGAAGCTTTATAACACAAGCTTGAAAAACTATACGAAGAGTGGAGAAAACTACAAAAAAACGCTAACAGATCTAAAAGCACAGCTCGATGCTCATTATTAGAGAAAAATCTTCTTTATTTAGCATGTCGCCACCATATTTTAGAAATTATTCTCAAATCAGTTTTTGATTTAAAAATGGGCACAACTACTGGACCCCGCTCAAATATTTTTAAAAACTTTCAGACTGGGTGGTCGAAGCTAGACAAGACCAAATACAAAACTGCTATTGAAGATTATATTAGACATAAAATAGGGAATTCAGATGAAATATCAATTTTTCTTACAGAAAAATTAAAAAACCAACAGCCAAGGGATGATTACAAAGAATTAATTCAACTTTCGTTAGTTGTGTTAGGACGTACTCCCCCAAAAGATACTTTTTTCAAAGTTCCTGGTGCCATTCATCACGCTAGATGGATGGCAAAGGCCATTTATTGTTTCAAAATATATCTTTTCAGGGATCAATTTACATTAACAAATTTAGAAAAAAAAGCTATCACTGACATTTGTTTATTTTTAATAAACATTTATGTAAAAGCGTGGTTTAACGCCCCCAAACCCACTTTGGCTCCCAACCAAGACCTACAATTTTTTAAAATCTCTTGTAAAATATAGAGAAATCGATAAAAAACTTGCAAAAAAGGCATTGTCTAAAATGATAAATCATATGTGGAACTTCAATTCTGAGCAAGTCGCATTTTCTTTCTTCGATGAAAATTTAGAAAAAAGTGTCAAAACAAGCATGGCTGTAAAAAGTCTACAATTAATTCCAATTGAAGAACAAACATGTGATAGGGATGTTAAAGCAAAACCCAGTCTTCAAAGATATCGATTTTTTTGTTTCTCATCAAACTCTAAATTTTTTCAAAAAATTTGAAATTGATACAGAATTTTTAAATACGGATCCTGATATATGGTGTGAAAATGCACATTATTTAAAAGCAAAAAAAAATAGTGAACGGTTTCAAGGTTGTCAATGACACAGCTGAAAAGGGGTAAAATTAATCCGAGACTTCAATTCCTGTTTGACAAAAGACGAAGAACAACGACAGTTTCTGTTACAAGTTGTATCGGAATGTCGAAATTTTTTTCCTGACTTCAAAAGCCACATTATCTAACCCATTACCACCTTAATCTGATAATTAATTGTAAATGTAAATAAAAATAATAATAACTTCTTTCTTTCATAATGCTTTCTTTTGTATATTTTAAATAATAAAACTTTGAACATTATTTCTTCTTGTTTTTTATACCTTTTTGAATTTCTTTTCTCGTAAATCCATCATTTTCAATTTGGATTGTGCTGCATTTACTTTGAAAACAGTTTTAACTACACCCTTTTTTATGTACCAATTGAGAAAATAAATAAAGCAAAATCTAGACAGCACATGTAATTAAATCTTGCAATATTGTTAGGTATTTTATGAAAAAAAAAAGTTTTTATATAAAGTTAAACTTCAACCTTGATGAGGCACGGGTTAATCTTATCCAATTGAGCTGAAACTTCAACAATCTCATTTTTTAGCCAATTGGCAACTTTTAGGGGGGTCAGCACAAAAAAATTCCAACATTGATTTCTTGTAACCACCCTACTCTGCACTGTACTGTGCACTCAATACTCTCCAGGAACGGTACGCACTTACTCCTGGCACCTCTGTGTTCCGGTTAGATATTATATAGCTTTGAAGTTTGAACTCCGTTCCCTCCTTTCTTTGCTTACTTTGTCAAAATGAAACGATACAATATTACTAGCAGTTACTCACTCTTCATAAATCTTTTTTCTTATTGAACAATTCTAATTTATGGAGTGGATATTCTCTTATTTCGAGAATGAATTTGAATGTTCCAAAGCTTAAGAAGAAGCTACAAGCCAAACATTGTATATTCTTGGTATACTAAGGTATACCAAAGTCTAGAAACGTTCGATTTCAAGCACAAAACTGGTTTTTATTTATTTTGTAAATAATTTTATAAGAAACCAAAAAAGTTAATCAAGTAAAATTGTCACAGATAATCTTAGCTATAATACTGTATTTTTTAAAGTTGTTCCCTTTGCGCGTCCTTACATTACTATTGAAAAAAAAATACTAGTTTACATTTATATTTTCTATTGAGTAATTTATTTTTTTATGTATTTTAATCAAGCGAAACGATAGGAAAGCCTTCAATTTATCTAAAGCATATTTTTGGTATTCATAATGTACACCAATTCGTTATAAATATTAATCAAAATAGTGATTTAGCATTAAGCTTCGCCATAAGTGGGCCTGAGCGCGCGATGGATCAAGTCAGTGTCATGGTGCGACAGTTTGCAAATAACGGTAATCGTTGTTGATACTCCTTGTTACTGCTGATGTGTGTAACAGAATCAGAGTTTACAATCTCGCTCAAAATTCATCGTAGATAGTAGATTCGCACACTTTAAGAATTGAAAATAATATAGGTTATTTATTATTTCATTCGCTTTCGAATGCGAAATTTTCATTTTGCAATGATTCCAAAATTGCACATAATCATTGTTCTCGATTATACTCCTTCAATGGAAGTGTTAAAAACTCATTCAATTTGAAGTTTCGATGAAATGAAATAAAACTCGAGCGTCAACGCTAACATCAAACTAACTAATATCTTTTGAGAAAAGCAGTGTACGAGTATATACAAATTAAATTGACTAGTGTTCATACTGATTGTATAACAAAGTCGACTACTTCACCACGTTGATGAGTTTATTTCCATGATAAAACACACTTCCAATAATATCGATTAGTTAGGTAAGTACGTTAAAATATTTTGTACTTACCTAAATAAGTAACTTGTAAAGATATGCACTACTAACTATTAACTAATTGTGATATTTCCGCCGGTCAATAACAAACACCTTACTTATTCACAAAACCTTTATTCATGTGTTTTTCCTTTGATACCTCTTAAACGCTATTTTTATATTCGCCACAATTTGATCACGTCTCTGTTGTTCCCAGTTTCTAGGAACTCGTCTCTATCGCCTTATTTATTTAAGGACTCTCGTAAGATCCTCTGAGAGTTTGAGATGTTTTATTCCGAACATTGAGGAAAATTCAATGTCTATCTTGGGAGCAAACTGCGAACACGGCGTGTTATAAACTTCTCGATTGGATGCCGTCAAGTCGATCAAATTTTATCTCGTAAACGCTCAAAAACCATACGCCTATTTCTTATTTTTCGTCGGCGCACTTTGGCATTTTCGCGTGAGAAGCAAAACCTTTGAACCGTATGAAAATTATTCAAATTTTGAAGGTTGAATAAATAACCAGGCTGTCATTCTCTCGGCACATGGCGTGGTAATTCTAAAAAATGGGATGGTTATCACATTCAGCATGGGGCGCACATCCTTGAAGAGGCACACAACCCTGAACGGACAACCTCGTGACTAAATTCTCCATATAACTGGTGGCTGATCGTCATTCCTGGCTGTATTTTATTAATATGTTCCTCCTTTCAAAGACCCTTGAATTACAGCCTCCTCTGTTATCACAATCTAGTTATTGCATTTTTATTGATATGACTTTAAAAATATATGGGGGAGGTATCTAAATTTTACATTTTATATGCTGTATGTATTGTATCGATGGCATAGTGCGCAAATCTGCTTATTTCAATTGTATGTAAATAAACAACACAGGTGAACTCCTAGCGTGGAGGACAATATACTATACCATTGTAATACAAATATATTTAAGAATAAATAAAAAAAATAAAAAAGTAAAAAAATGGAAATATATGTAAAGATGTTTATTTAATATGAAATAAGAATATTTCATCATATCGATATGATGTATACAACTTTAATCCTTACATTCACCATAGTATCCCCGTTGTTCAATTTTCACTTCATATATTTTTTGCGCTTTGTCGTCGATGTTTTAGGTGTACGTATTTAATTGGTTTTATTTATTTATTCATTTACGCCCGTCGGGCTTACATAAAACAAATTCAGATTTATTTAAGTTACAGATTATATAATATAATAATTTTAGCGTAACAAGATGTTATAAATTTCTGATTTGAATTTTAGTTTGAAATAATTGAAAATATCAACGAACTGAATTTATTTCCAAACCTATGTAGCCTTTGAACGGGGGAATTAATAAAATAGTTGGGTTTATATGAATGAACAAAGAACAACTCGGGAAGTCTCGTGTTACGATTTAAGGCTGCATTGTATCCATCAAGCCAGGGGTAGGGAACCGTTTAGTCGTCGGGGGCCATTTGGATGTTTGTAGTATCACACGCGGGCCGCACCAAGATTTTGCTGGCGGGGCAGGGGGTGGAGTGTCGGACTTCTCTTCATAGTATATAGACGTTAATCCGCAACTCGAATTTTAACACATCATTCTGAATACAAAACTGCTTGTTAACTAAATATTGAATCTTTGTGCGAGTCCGAGCTTTGATTAAAACTAAACCCAGCACATGAAAATGGGTTCCTCCGGTTTTTGGAGCACACAGTATGCATCTTGGATTTTATAACTTTACTTCGAATATGATATTTTCCTTAAAAATTAGTTTTCATGGTTTCTCCTTGGGGTAGGCATGTGTAGTGGGTGAAGGGAGCGGAGAATTAATTGTTATATTCACAAACCCACGGGAAAAATTTTCTAGATCGAAGCTAAAACTAATAAATGCTCTCGTTTTTTATTTTTCGGTCGGTATCCCAACAATATTTACACGAAAAAATTTTGGTATTTTCTTAAACAGAAATATTAAAGTATTGTTTAAAACGAAAACCTTTAGCCGAGTGAACAAATTCGTTTGATTCCCATCTAGGCGTCATGACTTCAAACCACCCTCCATCATTGCAACATTTTCTAATTACACATAAATGTGAAATTTCCAACTTGTATCATTTTGGAACTTTTGGAAGCCTCTGACGTTGGGGCCGTATGGAAATTATGATACATTATTTTCAGAGTCCTGTGTTCTTAACATGTACCTTTTTCACAGCATCCCCAAACACGACACACTAAGCCTTAAGGAACTTATTTCCCACGGGGCCTCCTGTGAGGATTTAACATTAAAACACAAAATAAAAATCGGTTCCTTGCTGTGGCCACCCCCACCCCAAGACTGGGGCTCTAGGCCGGAACCTCTCGGGCCTAACTGCAAGTCCGGCCGCGACCGACACGTCGCGTTACGTCTGTATCTGGCACTAAACATTTTTTTATAAAAAATAACAGATTTCTAGTTTTGGTGCCAGTTAAAAACGCATTTTTTTCTTTAACTTTTTTTGACAATTTATCTAATGGGGCCCCCTTAATTTGCCTAGGGGGGCGCTCCTGACCCCCCCCCCCTGCCGACGCCCGTGAATGGTTTCCTTCCTAAATGCGTTTGCAGATGAATCAATTACTTTCATTTTATCTGTAAGCGAATCACCAGTTGAATCAGCAATACACTCATAATGTTTTATTACACATTTAATTTATTATCAGTAAAATAAGGATAAATTAAAAGTGAATTATTGTATCCCCTATTTATGTCTGAACTGCTTTCTGGTAACGTAGATGCATACATAAGTACCTGTCAGCTATGTTATACCTTTCTCTGGGTTTTTCCCTTTTTTATATTAATAAATATTCTTTCTCAAAAAGCCTCGCGCACCGCACGGTGGCCCATGGGCTGCAGGTTCCCCACCCGCGCATTAAGCCATAAACTAATTTGAATAAAGGTATCAAATCGCTCGTGAGTCTTCTTAAGATAAGTCTGTTAAATCAAGTAATTTTATTAAATTAACGTAATTAATTTGGTTATGGATAGTTTGAAATAGATGAACCTTAAAAAATTTCGTAAGTGTTGAACTTTGAAAAAATTTCGTCAATTTCTATGGCCTGTCTGAGAACTAGGAGTCGAAACGTCTTTTGTAAATTGGCGACAACCGTTTTCTTTGAATAGTTTTTCTGATATATAACACTTTTTAGAATGTTGTGTTCAGTGTTGTCGAACATACCCCTAACATAATGGGTGGACACATAAAAGCAATATTTTGAATACATATTGCGTATAATAAATAATAATAAAATATTAATATAAAGTAGGTACTTAATTTCCCGTCCTGCGGCCCGTTACGAGGAATAATCCGAGACTCGAGTAGAGGCGGCAGAATGTACGAAAGGTGTTTGGGAAAGTGGTTGGAAAACAAGCTCAAGGTTTTGTAGTTTGTTGAAATTAATAAACTGAACTGATTTATAAGCCTGAACTAAGACATTGTTAATCTCATGGATGTAATACGGATAATATTCATCACCGAAAGAAAATAATTTTATCCATGTATTTTAAGCCCAATAAATAATTATGTTCATCGGGCACAAATTTACATCAAATATGAAGAAATCAATTTAATGCAGAATTTGGCCTTTGCATTTAACATTTCATTTTATGTAAAAAAAATTTAACTTACTTTACTTTTACGAAATTACCAAATTATACAAAAATTATTGAAAGCCATCTATCGGCAGTCGACCAAAGCTTTTACAACAAAAAATGCCGTTACTAAAGCGGTGTATTTCTTCGCTAAAAGAGTACATTTATTTAGTTCGTCTGAATATACATAGATGGCGGGGTTTGCGTCCGTACTCCGAATATAAATTTAGCTTCAGCGTTTTAGCTGTTTTGAAAAAGATCCGATAGATATCGCGTCTAGAGGTATCGTGAAAATAATGCTGCACGCAAAGTCATCATTTATTCTCCATAGGGTTGAGCTTTGGTACATGGTGTATAAACTAATTTATAATAAAATATTGAATAATAAAATACATTTTTCGATACATGGTCATCAACCATAATACATTTTAAATGTAAAATTAATTATAACGTAGCTAAAACCAACTGTTTTACGTAATTAATTAAAATGAGATCATTTATTGGTCCCGTTCTAAAAAAATATATTTTTTCTGGAAGTACATAATCATAAAAATTATATTAAGCATGCAATTATTAAACAAAATGTAGGTACACACCTATTTCTAAATAACTTAAATTTATTAAAAATAATTTGCTATCGTTTTTTTTAGAAAAGCAAAATCTTTACAGCCTTTGGGAACTGCATCCTGCTGATACTGTAGTTAGGTAAATTTTAAAACATTCTTTGTAGCATAAAATCCACACTCAAATATAATAAATCAAATAACACGCTTGGGTCGAAGTATTTTTTGTGTGCAGGTAATGATAATTATTGTTCACTATTAAAAAAATATAAAATAGATATTTCTTCGTTTATTTACATCTTAAATGTCAACCTTCAAATACCCGAAGTTCAGACTTCGGATTTCTAATCGGCACTTTCATAAAACCCTTCATTCACTTTTAGGTTATTATGCATCGAACCTTTCCGTACGTCAATCCTACGATATTCACTTTCTATCGCTCGATTCGTTTACTACCGAGATCGTACGGTAAATTCTCACATCTTCCCAGCATGCATGGTACGTATTATCGGGTATCGATATATGTAACGAAAGGGCCAAGTTCTCAAGTAACCAAATGTGTTTCGCCCGCGGCGCGTGCCACTTTTCCACACATGTTGGATTTATGGGAACCGATATCGAGGTTAACGTCACATTGCACAAAATGAAGGTTCACTATTATTATAATAAACGTTAAATATTGTTCCCCGCAATAAACGGACGATTCACTTTCTACGGCGTTCTACTTTCATATATTTTTTGTTTTCAATTATGCACTAGCGTTGTTTTTACTTTAGTTGACCGAAGGCGAAACGTCAACAAAGCCGCTCGTAAATTCATGCTTCAATCATCTTTCTTTTAAAATTTATTGTCTCGATTAATAATGATTTGTAGTGTTTGTTTTGCATATATTTACGAGAGATCAAGATTTTTACAGGTTACTGCGGTTTAAGCAGATAAGCGCTTTATTCCATATAACGTGGAATTAGTCGAATCTAGAAAATATTGTAGGCGATGTAGTAGAATTCAAATTTCGTCGTTGGCCATATTCTACTATTTATACTACAAGGTGTCCTAAAACTGATTTAACTGACGAATCTGCATCACATTTTGAGTCGATATTGTGGTATAACATTGTTAAGTTGTCCTTTCGTTTTCGAGTAAATCGATTCCGAAATGGTAATTTTTTAGGTCAAATTTAAAAAACATCGGTCGCAAGGAGATTAATATCAGCTGTTCAATACATTTTAAAATCCGACGAAGCGTAGACACAGGTACAAAAGTTAAATAATGTGTTATTTGGCTTCTCTGTGTGATGTGACGTAGACATTCCGCAGTTTCCCGTTAGTTTTTGGACACCGTTTGTACGCACTATGACGAATCTCTGATCCTTGAACACGTTTAGGTGAATTGCGAGCAAACACAGTTCTTTTTAATAATGATATAGTACTCGTAGGTATCTATTGTCATTACTCTGCTTATGTACCGATCGCCATGAACCTTTGGTCCGTATGATACTGCATGTGATGAATTTCTCCGTGTATATCCATTTTTGATGAATTGGATATACACGGAGAAAAATCAAAATCCGGTTAGTAACGGGATTGCAGGTCGAGTTAACAGGTTTCCTGATAAACTTTAGTAAATTACGAATACATTATCACGATGTCGGAACACGTGTTCATGAAAATAGAATATTTTCGCAATTCGCCATGACATATTATCAAGGCAATAGCAAATTGGGTAACAGATCAGTCAATCGAACGAGTATATAAATTTAGCCTTATTCTATACCCCTTATGACCCTCGAGTGCTCTGCCCCCCCCACTCAATCGAATTAGGTCTCGACCTCCGATGAGCGTATCGCGCTACGTCTATCGATGGAGTCAATAAGCTCTGATTCCCACGGCAACTAGGAGGAAACGGAAGCGTTTGACATAAAGCAATCCTGGTGGACGGCGGCCGGAACCACGTCGATCGCTTCCGGTGGGATGCTGCCCTTTTTACGGAAATCAGGACTCATCAGGAAATGCATCGAAACTCTTTCATTGCCCATCATATCACTGATATTATTTTCTATAATTTTTAGAGGATATATACAAATAAAATGTTTTATGATTCCAACTGGTAATTATGAACTAAAGTTTTATAAAATCAAATTAAATAAAATGTTTTTTTTCCATCAAAAGGTAAGGAAATTCTCACACCTATTTTAAAGAAACTCGATGCCGCGGATACACTTGATCCCCCGATAGTTAACGGCCGTATAATATAAATCGATATACTTATATCTACAGGCTTATATTTGTATGGTGTATTTCTACGAAAAATATCCGCAGGAAAAATATTTTTGCTAATAATAATGCTGTGTCGCTAAAGGAGTATGCAGTGAGGATACACCGCCAAATAACAAAAGACGACGTGCTAATCTGTGCAGTCGGCTTAGGGAAAATACCCTATCGGTATAGGTTCAGTTATTATTGATTTAATTTAAAATTATGGTATTATTAATTTCAATTAATTTTAATTATATTAAAATCGGGTTATCAATTGTCAAGCATCCGAGGGATCAACTGTTCGGGGGGCCAACTGTCCGGGTGGCCAACTGTCCGGGCGATTAACATTTAAAATTGTGATAAACATACTACTCGCATGACGTCGTGCCTTAATTTTTTTTTTAAATCTCAGCGATTGAAGGAAATGATGTGGCGAGCTTCGGTATGAATCTGTAGATTGTCTGCTTGACATTGGATAGTACCTATTTATACTATCCAATGTCAATCAGACATGGGCTGAACTGACGTGGCGAGCGTCGTTATGAATCTGTAGATTGTCTGCTTGACATTGGATAGTACCTATTTATACTATCCAATGTCAATCAGACATGGGCTGAACTGACGTGGCGAGCGTCGTTATGAATCTGTAGATTGTCTGCTTGACATTGGATAGTACCTATTTCTACTATCCAATGTCAATCAGGCATGGGCTGAACTGACGTGGCGAGCGTCGTTATGAATCTGTAGATTGTCTGCTTTACATTGGATAGTACCTATTTATACTATCCAATGTCAAACAGACATGGGCTGAACTGACGTGGCGAGCGTCGTTATGAATCTGTTGATTGTCTGCTTGACATTGGATAGTACCTATTTATACTATCCAATGTCAATCAGACATGGGCTGAACTGACGTGGCGAGCGTCGTTATGAATCTGTAGATTGTCTGCTTGACATTGGATAGTACCTATTTATACTATCCAATGTCAATCAGACATGGGCTGAACTGATGTGGCGAGCTTCGTTATGAATCTGTAGATTGTCTGCTTGACATTGGATAGTACCTATTTATACTATCCAATGTCAATCAGACATGGGCTGAACTGACGTGGCGAGCGTCGTTATGAATCTGTAGATTGTCTGCTTGACATTGGATAGTACCTATTTATACTATCCAATGTCAATCAGACATGGGCTGAACTGACGTGGCGAGCGTCGTTATGAATCTGTAGATTGTCTGCTTGACATTGGATAGTACCTATTTATACTATCCAATGTCAATCAGACATGGGCTGAACTGACGTGGCGAGCGTCGTTATGAATCTGTAGATTGTCTGCTTGACATTGGATAGTACCTACTTATACTGTAATAATATTTAGATTATTTCTAAAATGCCGTGAAAAATCACCTCGACAAAGATCTAAAACTTATTTGTGCAGTCAGAGGTGTGGTTAGATAAAAATTTTCGGGTTCAAAAAATAATGTAGAGGAAACTTCCACATCGCCGGATTTCAGTACAACTCCTCCGCCGCCCGTCTTTTAGAGGTTAAGCATAAATCCCATAAAGAAAATTAAATATCTTATCAGAATGTATTTGCCTATTTGCAAGGTCGTCCATTTATATTTGGACCTCTGCCAAAATCCATATTCGAGTAAAATGGCTAGACACTACGGTCTAAAACGTGTTGAAAATTTTATTCAATTGATAAACGACCGCGTATGTGAAAACCTTTCTTATTGAAACGCAAAATAGAAACTGACATAAGATACATAAGACATACACATTGCTCATCCAGTCAAAGAGGGTAGTTTATCTGTTGCATAAACTTCAAATAATAATATTTTTAAAGGTATATTAAATGTTAATGATTAAGGTATATTTTTCTTAATTTTAAAGATGTTGTAAAAACAAATGCTATTTTGGAAGCTAGTGAAAATTTAATTTTACATTTTTCTATTTGCAGTATAATTTAATCTTTAAAAATTGCAAAATTTTAATTTTAAACATGAAAAAAAACTTAACACAAACATTTTTTATCTAAATATCGAAAAATTTTAATGAACACAGTTCTTTTATTTAAAGATTTATCAAGGTAACTGTCACTTAATTTTTTACCTCGTTCATGCAATGAAAAATGATTATAAATTATAATAACAATTCCCAAAGAATAACCAAAATCTCATTTTTAAAAAAACATTTTGGATCCATTTTGTCATCAATATAATCATTGATTTTTGTAAACTTTGTATATAATACGTTGAATTATACTTATTTGATGCATTGGTCATTAGAATAGAAATTATTATTAAAAAGATGATTTTAATCACATTTGACAAACGCGTTAGTCAGAAAATTGGAACGTAGCGAGTCGTTTTTATTGGTAATAATTCGAAAATGAAACTGTACGATATTTACAAGATGTGTAACGAAAACACCGGTTAGCGCTCATGGAGTGATTTTTCTTTAGTAAGGCTGTTAAATAGTATTTATTTAAATAATTTTAAAGTTCCTAATTCGTAAAAATGTAAATGCTATTTGATACTAGGAAGTTTAATTCGCCGCGGCTCTCTAATAAAATTCGTTGCACACATTTGAAATAATTTGAATCGACGCCGCCATGTCAACCATCTGCCAATTACCACGCTTACAATAAATAATAACTAGTAGTAGAATGTTATTCATTACAACTCCTTGTGTTAGGTACAAGCCCTGCGTGATATCGGTCTCTTTGTGTGGGCAAGTGGTATTGTGACGGCCACATCCTGGTGTAACAATACTCCAGTCATAATATGATCAAATTCTTGCATGAACCGATTACCCCTCTCATATATATAAGTGGTAAAATAAATAAGTTGCGCCTAATAATAGTAATAGTTGCGCCTCACCAAAACTTATACCCTAACCTAATCTAAACAATGGTTTCCTAACCTGATACTTGTGATTATCTATGCTTTGATTTTGAGTTCTGGCACCGGTTCTTGGTACAGTCCAAATATTTAGTTTGTATGTACATTAAAACACTAATATATTGTTGCGGCTAGGAGCTACTTTGTAACATCACTTTTGTGAAATTCTTCTCTCGTGAAAAAGAGGAAGATAACAACAGAACCATGGACGGACCTTTTCTTTTAACATGGGAATTGTGCTATCTATGAACTTCGACTTAACTTGTAGAAATGAGATTTAAAAGAAATATCGGTAAGATTTACATAACCTAATGGTGAGTCTTCAAAATAAAGCACAAGAATGTTCAACATATTACAAAATAGTCGATGGGATCCACTCATTCTTGCCATTAACATTCAGTTATCGGTTTATTTTTTCTCCTTTCAAGCTATCTCCAACTTCGAACCCAATAATAAATAATAATAAAAGTCCTGCATCCTTCTGAAAGCTTCCACAATCTGTAATGGGAACTTGACGACTATTCGAACGTGAACCCGAACACCCTCCATGGGCTTTGCGGCGAGGTTGGACTTTTGTTTTCCGAGATACGTGAATGGGTTTTATGCCTTTAAAAACACCGACGACATTATGTTCGTGTCATTATATTCAGGACCTATCCGCCATGCTTTGTCCATTATCTATTGTAACTATGAGTGAAGGTGTACATAATAATATATACCCATGTACCTTCGTATATCTTTTAAAGTTTTGCTGAAAAATCATTCAAGAAACCAGCCATCAGACCAAATTTCTGAAAGTGTCTTCGAATTACGAGTATGTGCTTTAACAATCAACTTTAAACCTTCATAGACACTTGCATGCTGATAAACTTTATTTTCATAGTAGGTTCAAATTAATTATTATTTGCTTTTTGCTTTTGTTACATATTTAATTTAAAGGCTTTTTGTGAATTTCTGCTTGCTTTTAGCACAATGTCATAATCGACATGTTTTTTTATAATAGATTATTTTGTACAACCTTTTCACCACTTTTACCGTTTTGAACATAATATTGAATTGAACTCTTCTTTATGATTAGATTACGAATTCAGTGAACATTGAAAGTCGTATTTATTACCCAATTATTGTTCCTGGAACCTGTAATTTATTTTTCATCGAATTGAATGAAACTTCCTTTAATCTTGTAAAAAAAACTGCTCGTGTATTTTGTAATTGGACGCTAAGAGAATAGTTCCTTTGTGATTTAAATTACAAGAATTTTATTTTATCCCCCCCCCCCCCACCCTTGCGATTTGCTTTTGCTAACGTTGCTGAAAAATTTGTACCATTCTAATTTGCTTGTGCTTGTTTCCAGTGACACCCACGGAGAATTGGTGGTGGCGCTGGATGCCATAGCACCGGGCCGAGGGCGGCCCCGCTCCCGCCCCCGCCCGCCCCCTCAACAACCTGCTGCCGCCCCCGCATCCGCACAAGGCCTCGGGGTTCCAAGAGATGATCCTGCTGAACAACCAGTCTTCAAAAAACTCCCTAGGATTCCACAACCAGCTGAAATCTACACCATTTCCACAGGAGACGTTAGATGCCCAGTCTTTGAACCAAGTGTCTCTTTCCAGTACGGCGTCCGTTGCTCTCACAGCCTCCAGCTCTTCTGATGGCCTCGGGACCACTGAGTCCAGCACCACGAGCGATCCTGTTACTTCTATGTACGTCAAGTAATTGCAATCAAACTGATACACGTGACGTACAACTTAATGAAGATTCAAAAGCTTCGTGTTTAAAATTGCCCACAGATGTCGTGAGAAAAATTAAGCATTCATTGGTGTTTTTATTTTTTAGCCACTGAACCGAAGGAGCTTTTTAAAATAGTGTTGAAAAATGTTTGTGCTATCTTTAGGAGAAAACTCAACGCAATTTGAGTAGGTGGTGTTTAAAATCTTTAATTCGGTTACTTTTTAAATTGTACATTCAACATTCAATAGTGTAAAATATGAATAGACTTGTGTATAAACATGTTATGCAAATGTGTGATAAACTAGTTCTTATGTTTTATTATGTACTTGGTACATAAACTATACTTATTAATACGTATAATATTATATCTAAAATGTTACATAAATCGTTTGTTCCATTAGAATAACGCATTATGGACGAAGATGAACAACAAAAATATTTTTGCCTTGCGTCTGAATGTTTTTAATTGTAATAAATTATAAATTATGCAGCCTCTTCTAAATTATTGCTCTCAAAAATAATTAAAATGCGTGTTTTTCAAAGTTATGAAAAAAGTTTTTTGCTACTTAATTGTATTCTTTGGAGCTAGCTTATCGGTTTTTTAGTTTTTTAAATTATTGTGCATTTCTCAAATATGTAATAGCTTAATATATCCCATCTTTATATAATGTAAATAATCTAACCGATTATTCACCGACCATTACATTATAAATAAAAGCACTAATTATTGTTATCCATTGTTCACTGTACATTTTAAAATGAACCCTTCCTTTATACTTATACCTAGTGTCCTCACATGAAATCTGTAAAAATACAACGTAAGTCTCTGCACAAATTGAAAAGTGATTCCAATTAACCCATAACAATTATTTTAAACATCGCTGATTGTGATTTATGAAAAACTAATTGGTGTACCATTATTCGTACTTCACAATAGTAGAAATCATTAAACCGCATCTTTGTGTACATATAATTATTTTTTTAGGTAAATGTTACCACGTATTGCATTATTTAATATTATTCAATTATATTTAACAAGCATTTGAAAATCAGTTTCTCACTTTTATTATTCAGATAATATTAAAGTAAGTGTTTGACTCTAAATACATTTGTCGTGTTATACAGGTATTTATTTTCTAGTATCTACCTAGCAAGTATTCTCTTTTTTTACCTTTTTGGATTCAAGTTTATAAATATTATTTTAGAATAAGTGAATCAGTCATAAAATATTTAGTTTAAGCTGCACATTGTATGAACCACATTTCTGTTTATATTTTTATAGCAATAATGATGTAAGCATATTATGACTTTGATAATACAATTTTTGTAGTCCTATACTTATTCCATTTGATATAATATGTATTATTTTTACATCACTGATTATGCAAATATTGAACAGTGACTACGAATAAATAAATGGCTTTATTTCTGATATATTCTTTAACACAATTTAACTGTTTTAAGCCAAGCACAAAAATCGATTTCTTTTACTATTCTCATAACCATAAAAGAAAACTTGGCAAGCGATTCTACATTTTTGAAATTTTTCCAAATTTTTATTTTTTTTTATAATTTTATTTTCTGTCCAACAATTATTTTATGTGCTTTGAAAGATGTTAAAATATTTTCTTTCGATAATAGTCATTTCTAAAAATTTGAGTTTTCGCGATTATTATTGTTCCCTGGCTATAAGCCCGTATCAAAATAATAATTATTTATTTATTCATATTGCTTTATAATTTTGTTATCATTTGCCTTTTGTACTCTCAATGTAACTACGTTAACTGACGATCTGTGAATTGATGGAGACGAATGAAGTTAAGAGGATTGTAACATATGTACGTAGAAGTATAGAGAAGAGAATGGTCAAAACGTGTAATGTAGATGATAGATTGTTTTGATTGAATAAAAACTGTTGAAATAAAATATTAACCCTAAATTTATTCCTTTACCGCATTTCCTCTATATTCAAAGTTTTTTGATATTATTTTTCATTTTTTGCTACAGCCATTCCGATGATTTACAAAATTCATTTTAGGATGGGAGGAACTTACAATACATCAGTGGTAGGTAATAGGTACAGCTGTACTTAGGTTTTTTTAATTAAAAATTATAATTTTCAAAACTAAAATAAAAAGAGACGTTAAGCAGAACAAACATCAAGAGAACCCAAAAAAATAAACAAACAAGGATATACATATAAGCATCAAGTCTGTGACAGACCACGCTATAAGCGTATATTTTCGTAGCTTGGCTTATTTCAGCATATCTTAAATACTGAAATAGGCTAAGCCATTATGATTATAGCGTGATGTGTCGCCTACGTAAACCAAAAGAAGGTATTCGCAGAAAATTGCTTATCCGAATATCCAAAAACAAAAAAAAAAGTAAAAATCCACTATGGAAGATAACAAATATAGGGAAAAGAAAAGGAGAGAAAAAAGGAACAAGACAAAACTAAACACGACAAGAAAATTAGATATTTTCATTTTTAATATTTTTAATATTGATAATTTGTTATTGGAGTGATTGATAACTACATTCCTTGCCGACCTGATTAAAGGCCAGCATTCAGAATCATTTATTCATTTTGATTGACTGATAATAAATTTGTGTTTATAAAGGTTTTTAATGTATACGATACCAAGATTTGTGAAAACTGGTCGCATTCAAGTGTCGATTGGAAAACATGGTATTTTATGGCATGTTTTGGTGAAATCTGCAATATACGACATAAATCAATCTTAAGTATCCCACTGAAAAAAATAACTCGTTCCTTGTGAACTGACCACCGAGTTCAAAATAAATAAATCATTCATTTTAAAACTAATCTATACGAGGAAGCCTGCGGTGAATTAATGGAAACATGTATAATTTATTTGTTTATATTATTTTAAGATATTTAGCCCCTCTAAATAAAATAAAAAATTCAAGCCATAAAGTTCAAGCGATTTTGCCACTTAATGCATTAAATCTGTATCAAATGTCTGCATTATTTGTTTGCTACTACCCATGCCTCCGACCCTCCTTATTTTGAGTGCTATTATTGTGATTCTTATTTATTGCCTATCTATTGTTGGTTATTTTTCTATGATGTTTAATTGTGCGCGATGGATGGACGTTTCCCACAACTATTAGTGTTCTACTCGTACAAGTAGCAGGGGTGTATTCGTATGTAACCAGGGTGTAGATACTGGCTGTTAATATCGCCCTCATGAAAAAATATCAGAATCTAAACGTTTATTTACTAGATTTACATAGGAATCCCTTTAGCCTCTTAAAGTACCTACCTACTTCAAATCTTAATTACATCGGCCTCGTGATTCTAAAGGTAGGAACTGCACATTAAAAAAACAATCTAAATCTCTTATTGTGTGATCCGAGGCCCTTAAACCCTGCAAAATCACTTGACTCTGTTTGATGAATTCCATAGTTTAGGATAAGTCTTTTGTATACCCTCTACGCCTCTCGGTGCCCCTCGTATAAACTTAATGTTAAAAAATGATAACCAATCCCACTCTTTTGACCCGGAGTAAAGGTTAGTACGAGTTAGGAGTAAAGCAAACACAAGCGCCTTCTTTATTATAATGAATAGCGGGTGTCATAAAATGATAACCAATCCCACTCTTTTGACCCGGAGTAAGGGTTAGTAAGAGTTAGGAGTAAAGCAAACACAAGCGCCTTCTTTATTATAATGAATAGCGGGTGTCATAAAATGATAACCAATCCCACTCTTTTGACCCGGAGTAAGGGTTAGTAAGAGTTAGGAGTAAAGCAAACACAAGCGCCTTCTTTATTATAATGAATAGCGGGTGTCATAAAATGATAACCAATCCCACTCTTTTGACCCGGAGTAAGGGTTAGTAAGAGTTAGGAGTAAAGCAAACACAAGCGCCTTCTTTATTATAATGAATAGCGGGTGTCATAAAATGATAACCAATCCCACTCTTTTGACCCGGAGTAAAGGTTAGTACGAGTTAGGAGTAAAGCAAACACAAGCGCCTTCTTTATTATAATGAATAGCGGGTGTCATAAAATGATAACCAATCCCACTCTTTTGACCCGGAGTAAGGGTTAGTAAGAGTTAGGAGTAAAGCAAACACAAGCGCCTTCTTTATTATAATGAATAGCGGGTGTCATAAAATGATAACCAATCCCACTCTTTTGACCCGGAGTAAGGGTTAGTAAGAGTTAGGAGTAAAGCAAACACAAGCGCCTTCTTTATTATAATGAATAGCGGGTGTCATAAAATGATAACCAATCCCACTCTTTTGACCCGGAGTAAGGGTTAGTAAGAGTTAGGAGTAAAGCAAACACAAGCGCCTTCTTTATTATAATGAATAGCGGGTGTCATAAAATGATAACCAATCCCACTCTTTTGACCCGGAGTAAGGGTTAGTAAGAGTTAGGAGTAAAGCAAACACAAGCGCCTTCTTTATTATAATGAATAGCGGGTGTCATAAAATGATAACCAATCCCACTCTTTTGACCCGGAGTAAGGGTTAGTAAGAGTTAGGAGTAAAGCAAACACAAGCGCCTTCTTTATTATAATGAATAGCGGGTGTCATAAAATGATAACCAATCCCTCTCTTTTGACCCGGAGTAAGGGTTAGTAAGAGTTAGGAGTAAAGCAAACACAAGCGCCTTCTTTATTATAATGAATAGCGGGTGTCATAAAATGATAACCAATCCCACTCTTTTGACCCGGAGTAAGGGTTAGTAAGAGTTAGGAGTGAAGCAAACACAAGCGCCTTCTTTATTATAATGAATAGCGGGTGTCATAAAATGATAACCAATCCCACTCTTTTGACCCGGAGTAAGGGTTAGTAAGAGTTAGGAGCAAAGCAAACACAAGCGCCTTCTTTATTATAATGAATAGCGGGTGTCATAAAATGATAACCAATCCCACTCTTTTGACCCGGAGTAAGGGTTAGTAAGAGTTAGGAGTGAAGCAAACACAAGCGCCTTCTTTATTATAATGAATAGCGGGTGTCATAAAATGATAACCAATCCCACTCTTTTGACCCGGAGTAAGGGTTAGTAAGAGTTAGGAGTAAAGCAAACACAAGCGCCTTCTTTATTATAATGAATAGCGGGTGTCATAAAATGATAACCAATCCCACTCTTTTGACCCGGAGTAAGGGTTAGTAAGAGTTAGGAGTAAAGCAAACACAAGCGCCTTCTTTATTATAATGAATAGCGGGTGTCATAAAATGATAACCAATCCCACTCTTTTGACCCGGAGTAAGGGTTAGTAAGAGTTAGGAGTAAAGCAAACACAAGCGCCTTCTTTATTATAATGAATAGCGGGTGTCATAAAATGATAACCAATCCCACTCTTTTGACCCGGAGTAAGGGTTAGTAAGAGTTAGGAGTAAAGCAAACACAAGCGCCTTCTTTATTATAATGAATAGCGGGTGTCATAAAATGATAACCAATCCCACTCTTTTGACCCGGAGTAAGGGTTAGTAAGAGTTATGAGTGAAGCAAACACAAGCGCCTTCTTTATTATAATGAATAGCGGGTGTCATAAAATGATAACCAATCCCACTCTTTTGACCCGGAGTAAGGGTTAGTAAGAGTTAGGAGTAAAGCAAACACAAGCGCCTTCTTTATTATAATGAATAGCGGGTGTCATAAAATGATAACCAATCCCACTCTTTTGACCCGGAGTAAGGGTTAGTAAGAGTTAGGAGTAAAGCAAACACAAGCGCCTTCTTTATTATAATGAATAGCGGGTGTCATAAAATGATAACCAATCCCACTCTTTTGACCCGGAGTAAGGGTTAGTAAGAGTTAGGAGTAAAGCAAACACAAGCGCCTTCTTTATTATAATGAATAGCGGGTGTCATAAAATGATAACCAATCCCACTCTTTTGACCCGGAGTAAGGGTTAGTAAGAGTTAGGAGTGAAGCAAACACAAGCGCCTTCTTTATTATAATGAATAGCGGGTGTCATAAAATGATAACCAATTCCACTCTTTTGACCCGGAGTAAGGGTTAGTAAGAGTTAGGAGTGAAGCAAACACAAGCGCCTTCTTTATTATAATGAATAGCGGGTGTCATAAAATGATAACCAATCCCACTCTTTTGACCCGGAGTAAGGGTTAGTAAGAGTTAGGAGTAAAGCAAACACAAGCGCCTTCTTTATTATAATTTTTTTATTTTTTTTTTTATTTATTAAGTTAAAAGAAATTTACATTTCGCTTTCTTAACTTAAATATATAACATTAAATAAATAGTTTTCTAATTATTGTTCTAATAACTTAAGATTAAAAAGTTTTTTTTTAAACACATTTATACTCTCAGTTTTAAGTTTATCTGGAAGGAGATTGTATATTTGTACACCCTCGTGGCCAATGCCTCTTTTGCCACTTTCAGTTCTTACAGTATGTGTGTACAATTTGTTATGTTGCCTAATATAATGTTCGTGTACTTGTGACGTTTGTTTAAATGTTGTGTTTGTGTGTATAAGTCCATTTTGGATTTTGTAGATTAGGAGGCATATGTTGTATTCGTACAATTTTCTTATTTTCAAGAGTTTCATTTCCTGATACAGTTTTTTTGTGGGAGTGTCCGGGTTATAATTGAAGAGTTTTTTAATAACTTTGTTCTGTATTGTTTGTAAATCATTTAGGTATGTAATGTATGTGTTTCCCCATATTTCTATTAAATAATTCAGATGGGACTGGATTAAACTGAAGTATAAGCCCCTCTTTACCTCCGTTGGTAGGAGATGGGCAATTCTACCAAATATGTACACCAATTAGTGGGATGATTTTTGCTTTTAATTTTTCTACGTGTTGTTTAAATGTCAGATGTTTATCAATATGTAAGCCAAGGTATTTTTCGCTGTCTAGAATAAGTAAGTCCCTTTCTTCTATTTGTAGAGGTTTATGCGACGGTATTATTATTTTAGGTGAGCTTAGGATCATATAGCCGGATTTATTAATATTTATTGTTAATATATTTTTTATTAGCCAACTGCTTAGAATATTAAGATCCTCTTGAGATTGTTCTAATAGAGTTTCTAAGTTTTTTCGTCATCTGCGTATAGAAATATTTCACCATGTAGTTTCAACTGGGAGATGTCATTTATGTATATTTGGAATAGGAGGGGCCCCAGTATAGATCCTTGCGGAACTCCATAGTTTATACTCTCTAACTGACTGTTATTATCTTCTATGCTAACATATTGTTTTCTGTTTGATAGATATGATTAGCGGGTGTCATAAAATGATAACCAATCCCACTCTTTTGACCCGGAGTAAGGGTTAGTAAGAGTTAGGAGTGAAGCAAACACAAGCGCCTTCTTTATTATAATGAATAGCGGGTGTCATAAAATGATAACCAATCCCACTCTTTTGACCCGGAGTAAGGGTTAGTAAGAGTTAGGAGTAAAGCAAACACAAGCGCCTTCTTTATTATAATGAATAGCGGGTGTCATAAAATGATAACCAATCCCACTCTTTTGACCCGGAGTAAGGGTTAGTAAGAGTTAGGAGTAAAGCAAACACAAGCGCCTTCTTTATTATAATGAATAGCGGGTGTCATAAAATGATAACCAATCCCACTCTTTTGACCCGGAGTAAGGGTTAGTAAGAGTTAGGAGTAAAGCAAACACAAGCGCCTTCTTTATTATAATGAATAGCGGGTGTCATAAAATGATAACCAATCCCACTCTTTTGACCCGGAGTAAGGGTTAGTAAGAGTTAGGAGTAAAGCAAACACAAGCGCCTTCTTTATTATAATGAATAGCGGGTGTCATAAAATGCGTCTATTTTACCCTCAATAAAATATTAGAAGCCCCAACATTATAAACATCGTGGTAGTCCTGGACCAGAGGCGTATGTTTGGTAAAACCATGTTTGACAGAATTTCAAATCAGAAGGGAATGTAGGACTGTCATGAATTAAATTAAGAAGAAATGGAGGCTTTGATAAAATGTGTATGCTTTGATAAGAGTGGGTGGGGACGAAGAAACGAATGCCAAGAAAATTTATTACTACAAAATAGATGGAAGAATGATTCTAGGAGAAATTAACAATCAAGCGTGCTGTTCGAGGAACGAACAAGGGTTGGGATAGCCGTATTTTGAAGGGCTATTCCACACAGATAAAGCATGGATAAAGCCTATGGTTTATGACAGGCGAAGGCGATAACACAATTCGTAAGGTTAATTCACAGTCAACTTACCGGGTGGCGAATGAAATCTGCATCTCGAGAATCATCTGTCAGCACTGGAACGGTGATCGTTGTACGGTAGCACTCGTTATGTTGAATTGGATTGCGATAGTTGCGATAAAATACCTTTAAGGGATTATTTCGATAAATAACCGGCGATAGTACACACATTGGTTTTGACAGGACGAAAGTTTTGATGCGATTGTACGGCTCACGGCACTCCGTGGTTATAGCTGACGTGTGTGAATTTAAACTGTACAGTTCAAATTTTGACCATACTATTGGTTAGCACACGGCCTGTCAAAAGCAATCGGCGTGACGGAACACGTACCAAACACATACTTGAGGTGGGTATGAATTGGTCGATTTCAAAAATAAAATAAACTACTCAATTAGATTTTCTCGCCACAGTGATGGTAACAATAAACACTGACCGTGAGGGTTTTTAGAATTTTTATATATTATTTAAATAACAGCATTAAAAAACAATACAAAAAGTGTAATGTTAACCGACCAATAACAAACAAATACAAAATTATATAAAATTCGACAATAAAACCAACAACGAAAAAAGAGTTTGGCTAAAGTGAAAACAAGAAATTCAACAAATTTAGAAAAGTTCTCTCGGCTATCTAACCGCGAGAACAGAACTCGCCTTCAGATAATTGTAGAAATTTATTACATATTTGCAAAACGGCGCTATACAAATCATCCACATATTATTATTATTATCGCAAAATATGTGCGGAATCTTGCCACTACATTGGAGTTTGATTTACATATTTATTTGATTTATTTATTTTTTATTCATACCCCAAACTAGGCAATGCCCGTATTATATTGAATATAGCCTGGAGTGATTTTTACAACAGTAGCTCTATTTTTTTTCATTTTAACGATTTTGTGTTGTTGTATGTATTTTATGTTGAAACCAGTGCATTATTTAAAATTGGAGGATATACTAAGCACAAAATGCAAAATTTTACAGTTGAATAAAATATACTTAAAAAAAGCCTAAATAGTTCTTCCAAAATACGAATCATTTTAGTGTTCGTCACTGTACGTATGTACCTACTACCTACTGGTGGCACGTGCACAAGTAACAATAAGCTGCTCATCTCGACATAGGACTATCCTAGTGTGATGAGTGGCTTATGTTTTGCTTCTATTGTATACTTTTGAGAATAAATAAATGCCACCACATACCCCGGCCACGGATAGGTCTTTAGAGATCCGAATCCAGAATCTTACTCGCTTAACAGAATATTTCTAAATGATACGAGTAAACGAAGCGAAGCTAGTTAAAGTGATACTTTCGATGTTTTTATAAAAAATGCTTTCTTTCCAAGTACATATACGAGTATTTAGGACAACAATTTTAGTAAACTCATGAAAGGCCTGTGTTTATGGATTTGGATCGATAATGTTATTTTTTCAGCCTCGGATGCATAAAATACCAACGTATTCTATTGTATATTTTTTTAAATATATAAATGTATTTGTCGTCTCTGCCAGAAGCTCTCGGAACTTATTTTAATTCCCAGAGACAGTTTTAAATAATTGAACCCTGCTTATTTATTCATAGCTCTAAAAATATAATTTATTTAACACAGGACTTTAGTTGAAACCATTTATTTCGCTATGAAGATTTATGGGTGGAATCTAGTGCCGGGGAAAGACATGATGGGTCGTCGTGTTTACACTAACGCAATAAAATTATCACAAATAATGCATAAAGCATTGTGTCCGCTGGCTTCCTTGTCTAATAGCGCTGGGGTGGGTTTCGTTAGGGATGCTACTTGATTGAAGGGTGGCAAATGTACTACATATTATATTATACTTAACTGTTGTAGCGCCCCCTGAACTAAGAGACCTGAATTGTCAAATGTTAAATCTATTTTTGGTTCAGCATTTAAATGTATTCCCAGAATTCATTCGCTGCGTAAGGCTCGTAAAAGGATTTTCAATTCATTTTTGCTACGTAAATTATATATTTGATTATATATGTAGGTAATTTCCTAAAGGTTAAGGTAGGCCAAAGAGAAATTTCTTCCAACCAACCCAGATTATGAGCGAGAGTAAAATTACGTACCTACCCACGTGATTTATTGTTATCAAGTTTAATTTGTAGAACTCCATTTTAATATAAAGTTTTTCTTTTATATGTATATTCAATCAAATTACTATTCAATTATTACCACTCGTAATAATAATTACACAAAACTTGTTTTTAAATAAACCGCTTTTTATAAATTTAATAATAGTATTCTTGAATGTATGAAAGAAAAACTCATATTACATTCATGATGTAGATTTTTCAGCATTATTTGAATGTCAATAAAAAAATATATTGAAATATTAAAAATAATAAAAAAACACTTAAATGATGAATGGAATGCTTGGTGGAACTAGATATTAACTATTGAATTTAGGTTTTGATAGAATGTGGTGTTTGGAAGTACCCGGTGCATCATAGGGTGGCTCTTTCCAGATATGTGTGGTAAGTATAGCCGGTGTTCGTAAAGAGAGAGAAATAAATTATCTTCGGATGGGTATAAACATATATTCTCTTATATTTTGTTTTGATGAGGAGCCAACTGAGATCAAATATTCGAAGATCAAAATATTGAAGGCGCGTTTTTTTACGAGTATTGGTTCTCACAAATACAGAACTCACAAAACAAAAATACATTCTTTGGAAATAAAAGGAGATATTAATTATTTGACTTTCAAAATATAAAGAGGGTTATGTTATTATACTTGTATCATTCATTCTCCATTTTATTAAGGTGAATAGAAAAGGTTCATGTTGTTAGTTTGGTCATTGAATAAAGGTAAAAGATAAAAAAAATTGTATTCGTTTCCTGGACTCGAAAAGTCGAATAATCGGGGAGGTTCGATAAATACTTCTTTATAGAAGGAAATAAAGGATACCTTTTCGAGTTAATATGACAATATTCAACGTCATTTGATATTACGATTCTAATATATAATTCTCTTGTTCCAAATAAATAGGTGGGCGCATACAAAGATTCTCAACCAACCATTGTCGATGGAACTGATAAAATTACAGATCACTATGCTTAACTTTTCTTAATAAAAGTAAACACGTAATTACTTGAAAAATATGTTTAACAGACGTAAGTATTCTTCTTGATATTCCCTGGAGAGTGGAAGATTTCTCCACGTCAGGCAGTACGGCAACTCCCGTGGCTATGTTCTATCGACGTTCTTTTGGGTATGGTCGGATTGAACCATCTCCGTCACTTTTCTCTCAGTCTGACATATTTACCATCAATGAAGCTGCCTTTAAAAGGCAGGCTCTGTTACTACTAGTATAATTGATACCCACTGTTTATACTTACGTCTGTTAAATATGTTTAACAGACGTAAGTATTCTTCTTGATATTCCCTGGAGAGTGGAAGATTTCTCCACGTCAGGCAGTACGGCAACTCCCGTGGCTATGTTCTATCGACGTTCTTTTGGGTATGGTCGGATTGAACCATCTCCGTCACCTTTCTCTCAGTCTGACATATTTACCATCAATGAAGCTGCCTTTAAAAGGCAGGCTCTGTTACTACTAGTATAATTGATACCCACTGTTTATACTTACGTCTGTTAAATATGTTTAACAGACGTAAGTATTCTTCTTGATATTCCCTGGAGAGTGGAAGATTTCTCCACGTCAGGCAGTACGGCAACTCCCGTGGCTATGTTCTATCGACGTTCTTTTGGGTATGGTCGGATTGAACCATCTCCGTCACCTTTCTCTCAGTCTGACATATTTACCATCAATGAAGCTGCCTTTAAAAGGCAGGCTCTGTTACTACTAGTATAATTGATACCCACTGTTTATACTTACGTCTGTTAAATATGTTTAACAGACGTAAGTATTCTTCTTGATATTCCCTGGAGAGTGGAAGATTTCTCCACGTCAGGCAGTACGGCAACTCCCGTGGCTATGTTCTATCGACGTTCTTTTGGGTATGGTCGGATTGAACCATCTCCGTTACCTTTCTCTCAGTCTGACATATTTACCATCAATGAAGCTGCCTTTAAAAGGCAGGCTCTGTTACTACTAGTATAATTGATACCCACTGTTTATATTTACGTAATTCTCCTTTAACAAATTTATTTAAAAATACGTTAGACTGAACAATTTTGTAACGTTTTAAAAATAGTAATCTGAATTGAATTACATAATAAGGAATTCCAGTGAAAAATATTATGGTTTAAAAAAATATATGCGCATTAAACGCAGATTCATAATATTATGTTTTATATATATACATACATCTATTTGCATTATATCGACCCCCGAACACGAACAAAAAAACCTTCCTACAACAGCTCGAAAATATAATACGAAACATTGATATTAAGGAAACCATCTTGATACTTGGAGACATTAATTTAAACCTATTAAATAAACACGACTCAATAATTCTGCAATACGAAAATTTAATGGCTAATTACGGTCTAGTGAAATGTATATATGACATTACGAGAGAAGCGGTGGTAAATACCTACACAACTGCGACATGTCTGGATCACATATATATTAGAGAAAAAGAAAAGTGTGAAATTAACTCATGCGTATGCGAAACAAGGATAGCAGATCATTATATAACTGCCGTGTCTGTAGTATACCTTTACACTAAGGACAAAAGCAAAATATCGCACCATGAATACAACACTGTACTATCTGAAAAAAAAGTTGGAGAAATGATTACAAAAACTGATTGGAACTCAATTCAAATTCACACTGATCCGGATATCATATATCAAGACATTAAATCACACTTTAAAAAAATCTACGAAAAAAGCAGTATCACAAAATTAGTAAAAAATACGTATCGCCATAATCAAAAAAGTTGGATGAACGATATTCTCATAGAAAATATACAAACGAGGGATAAATTATGGAGAAAATGGAAAAACATGCCAACAAACAAGAATTATGAAAAAGACTACAAAAAATACAGAAATAATCTAAATAAGCAAATATTAGATGCAAAAAAAACGTACTTCAATAACAAATTCAATAATTGTTTTAAGGATATAAAAAAAACGTGGAACGAAATAAACAAAATATTAGGAAGAAAAAACAAATCCAGTTGTGACGCAGTTATATCTAAATTCTTCTTGAAGACCAAACCGACGGATGAAGTTGCAGAAAATTTTGCTAACTTCTTTGATGAGGGAGTAAATGAGTTACTACACAAATGTGATGTCCGTGCGTCTCCGTGCCAGCTAGACGATTTACCGCATTCTATGTACCTACCCAGAGCTAGCGTAAAACAAATCGAATCTATTATCGGAATATTGAAAAACTCAAAAACACCAGGATTGGACCAAATACGTATGTATGATATAAAAAAACATGTAAAAATACTGAGCCCAGTAATTACTCATTTTATAAACACAATAATTGATACTTGCCAAATACCTGAAGAATTAAAAACTAGTATTGTTAGACCTATTTTTAAAGGCGGTGATCATTCAATTATAAATAATTACAGACCTATTTCCCTATTACCTGCCTTGGAAAAAATTCTCGAAAAATATATAGCAATATACCTAGATGGATATTTAAATAAATTTGGTATCATTGACAAATGTCAGTACGGGTTCCAGAAAAAAAAAGCTGTGACGCACTACTTAATAATTTTTCTAATTTCATAAACACCCAGCTCAACTCTCAAAAACATGTACTTGTACTCTTTATTGATTTCTCTAAAGCCTTTGATACACTATGCCATAAACAAATAATAAAATTTCTACAAATTATTGGAATCCGTGGTAAACTGCTAACTTTTTTTAATAACTACTTATCAAATAGAAAAATGAGGGTAAAAATATTAAATGAGATGAGTAAATCTAAATTTGTAAGGTCTGGTGTCCCACAGGGGTCAATTTTGGGCCCAAAATTATATATTATATATGTTATAGCTATGTCGAAACTATTTAGAAAGGCGCGCAGATTCATTTTCGCAGATGACACCGCACTTGTAGTATCTCATGAAAATCCTCAAATAGCGATTCAAGAATTGCAAACCGACTTTGATGAACTGCTAAAATGGGCACACGATGTAGGATTGGTTATAAATGTAAAGAAAACAAAATGCATGTATATCAGATCACCAAGTTTGAAAATGTGGAATATCCCCAAACTAACCGCACATAACTTTGAATGCATCCATAGAAAAATAATATCCAACTGCCAATGTGAGAAAATTGATTTTGTCAACGAGTATACTTATCTGGGATTAAAAGTAGATAACACATTTAAATGGGATAAGCAAGTTACTAAAATATGTAACCAGCTAAGAGCTCTAGCAAACAGTTTCTATAAATTAAAATTTGTCTTGCCTCATAGCACACTCAAACTAGTATATTTCTCATTAGTAGAATCTATTCTTAGATATGGAATTAGAAGCTGGGGAAATACAAGCATGACATATATTAAGTATGTACAAAATTTGCAAACCTCTATCATTAAAAAAATTGTATCACCTAATATGTATAGACAAAGACACAATGTGCAACTCTTATATTGTGCTGAGGGCCTGCTCCCAATAAAAGGTTTATTTTGGTTCCTTACCATTAAAGATAACTGGGGCGATAGTACTTATAAAAAACCACTGGTACATAGTCACAGCACACGTCTTACAGAAAACAAAGGGCTGAAAATACCTAAAATAACAAATAAGTATGGAAGCCGAACGCTGGAGTACTGTGTACCAGTGATTTTTAATAAGCTCAAAAATAAATTTGTTTTTTCAGAAAATAAGAGTTTAAGCATGAAAACTGTAAAGATGTGGCTTATAAATGAAAAATCTGTATATCTATAAAAAATAGAGCAAACAAATAAGAAAAGGAAAGACATTAATTGAAAGTTTAAATTCTAATATAAATGAATGTAGTTTTTTTTTTTTGTTCACTAGCAAGCTTTTTATTTGTGTTATGTTAATTCTATTACATTGTGTTATCGTATATGTCTTACTTTGAATGTGTGTTATCTATGTGCTATATTGTCTTGTATTTTTGAATGTATGTTATCGTATTGTCATTCAAAGTGTTAGTGTACTTGGGACGATTGTATGTAAGAGTCTGTTATTTATTTTATTTATTGTATTATAACTGTATACTGAGATAGAACCTGCAGACAAGCAGCCATGTGGCAGCTTCGTGGGACTATCTATACATTGTCTAAAAAAAAAAAAATGTAAAAAAATTTCATTCAATAAAGATCAGCTTATTATTATAATAAGCCATTATTAAAAAAAAAAAAAATTCAATATTATTATACGTAGAATTTATAAATCTTCTTTAAACGAATAAAACACGTACGACTGAATCTGCTGAATCTTTCTTTCGATTCCTTGCATCAGTTGATAGTTTGCATCTTTGTGCTTGTTGTTAAGTGATGTTGCCAACTTTCTTCCAATCCTCTTCGAATAGGGTTGCACTCAGGTCCAGATATTCCATCAAGTTGCGAATTCTTTCCCTTAGTAGTTAGTAGCGCTGCCTCTGCTCTTTGAAATACCCTATCGGCTTTCCAGGATGTGATGTGCCTTTTGATTATTTTGTGTGCTGGTACGATCGATTCCTCCTTGCATCTCATGAGGAAAGGCTAATCGAAGGCTCTTTATAATATGTTGATCAGTTTTTAGTTCTTCCGAATATGTGTACACACACATTACAGACATATTATTTAGACAATAAAATAATTATTAATTATGAAGACAATATTAGCGATTCTTTAATCTTATTGTAGAAAGCAATCACTTTGTGGTTTGACATATTTAATAAAATAAAATACTTTTTTGTTTTAAAACCACGATATTTATTAATTTAAGAACCGACCGGTTTCGCTTTACTTAAGCATCATCAGGGTACAAATTAATACTAAACAAGGTGTGCATATATAAAGTTGCAAACCTTGTTTAGTATTAATTTGTACCCTGATGATGCTTAAGTAAAGCGAAACCGGTCGGTTCTTAAATTAATAAATATCGTGGTTTTAAAACAAAAAAGTATTTTATTTTATTAAATATGTCAAACCACAAAGTGATTGCTTTCTACAATAATATTAAATTGGCGAGTACGGCCATAAAAGCAAAAATGTATAAAAACTTTATATATGCAAACCTTGTTTAGTATTAATTTGTACCCTGATGATGCTTAAGTAAAGCGAAACCGGTCGGTTCTTAAATTAATAAATATCGTGGTTTTAAAACAAAAAAGTATTTTATTTTATTAAATATGTCAAACCACAAAGTGATTGCTTTCTACAATAATATTAAATTGGCGAGTACGGCCATAAAAGCAAAAATGTATAAAAACTTTATATATGCACACCTTGTTTAGTATTAATTTGTACCCTGATGATGCTTAAGTAAAGCGAAACCGGTCGGTTCATAAATTAATAAATATCGTGGTTTTAAAACAAAAAAGTATTTTATTTTATTAAATATGTCAAACCACAAAGTGATTGCTTTCTACAATAATATTTAATTGGCGAGTACGGCCATAAAAGCAAAAATGTATAAAAACTTTATATATGCACACCTTGTTTAGTATTAATTTGTACCCTGATGATGCTTAAGTAAAGCGAAACCGGTCGGTTTTTAAATTAATAAATATCGTGGTTTTAAAACATAAAGTATTTTATTTTATTAAATATGTCAAACCACAAAGTGATTGCTTTCTACAATAATATTAAATTGGCGAGTACGGCCATAAAAGCAAAAATGTATAAAAACTTTATATATGCACACCTTGTTTAGTATTAATTTGTACCCTGATGATGCTTAAGTAAAACGAAACCGGTCGGTTCTTAAATTAATAAATATCGTGGTTTTAAAACAAAAAAGTATTTTATTTTATTAAATATGTCAAACCACAAAGTGATTGCTTTCTACAATAATATTAAATTGGCGAGTACGGCCATAAAAGCAAAAATGTATAAAAACTTTATATATGCACACCTTGTTTAGTATTAATTTGTACCCTGATGATGCTTAAGTAAAGCGAAACCGGTCAGTTCTTAAATTAATAAATATCGTGGTTTTAAAACAAAAAAGTATTTTACTTTATTAGATTCTTTAATCTGTAATCTTTCGATAATCTGAAACAGATACGGCCGCATCTAGGACTTGAACCCAGGAACCTCGCCTTGCTGGTGTGCCGCTCTACCAACTGAGCTAATGGGACTCTATCTCTTTCGGTCATATTTAAATGTATCATACTAGTAAGAACTACCAACATTATCTTCATTTTCTCACCACACATTTTTATTACCTGCTGTCTTTATGTATGATCGAACTAAATGCAATCTATACAGTGTATTGAATAAATTTATGCTATTTTTATTTTAATGTGCGACATATACTGCCCTTTTCTGCAAGTCTAGGACGGATATTTATTTTTGGAATAACTTAATGATTAAAACCTCAAATTGTAATATTTAATTATTGAAGACAATATTAGCGATTCAACTAAATTTTAAAACAGAAAAATCTAATATTGTCTATGAAAAAATGTATGTTTTGAGAAAGGCTGTTCTGACACCCCTTAGCGACTTGATTAAAGGCTTCTTTAACAAAGTAGGGTTGTTAATAAAAACGTAATAAAATAAACCTTTTGCACCTTCAACCACATAATATATGGGGTCTGCGGTATTAGTGGCTGACAGATTTTTAAACCGTCCGACCCCTAGGATTAGGGACGTATTACTATGGTATTAAGACGGAGATCGCGGACTTTGTTAAAATCTGTTTGATTTCACAAATATCGATCGGTGGCGCAATGAAAATATAACAAGTAGTAATTACCCATTGGCAGCACTATCATAATAAGCAAATACGGAACGCATAATCAAATTAGCCAAATTTCGAAGCAACTCAAAACAGACCGTGTCAATAACATCGCAAGGTCATGTGAAGAAACGTGAATTTAGCAACTAAACGCGAAATGCAAAAAACGAGCGTGTTTTTGAGAATTGGAACAAAGTAGTGCCATTCTAAAAAAAATTATTATTATAAATACTTTAATCTGAGCAGTATACGGCCCTCCTCACCGTACACCAGCACTGAGGCAGCGTATTAGGGAATCTTTATAAGTAAGACTGCTTGAGTTTTATGACCGAAAGAGATAGAGTCCCATTAGCTTAGTTGGTAGAGCGGCGCACCAGCAAGGCGAGGTGTAGCTATACGGTGAGGAGGGCCGTATAGCTACACCAGCACTGAGGCAGCGTATTAGAGAATCTTTATCTTAATCTTATATGGCCCTATCGCTATTTAACATCTACACTCGAGACCTCCCTCACACTGAAGGCAGAAAATTTGCTTACGCAGATGACATCGCCGTCACAGCTCAAGCCAAAACCCTTAAAGCAGCAGAAGATATCCTCAATTCTGACCTAAAGGCTTTGGAAGAATATTTCCTCAATTGGCGACTAAAGCCAAATGGGTCGAAAACAGTTGCGACAGCTTTTCATCTTAGCAATTCACAAGCGGATGCCAAACTCTGTGTTCAGTTTGATGGAAAAAATATTTACCATGACCCACACCCCCGCTATCTCGGAGTTACTTTGGACAGGAGCTTGAACTACCGGCAACACATGGAAACAGTGGGTAAAAAAACCAGGACAAGGCTTAACTTAGTTAATAAGCTAGCTGGAACTAGCTGGGGATGCGACGCCAACACGCTCAGAACAGCATCCATTGCCCTGGTTTTCTCAACGGCTGAATACTGTGCTCCAGTATGGGCTAGAAGCGCCCACACTTCCATGGTAGACGTTCAGCTTAATGCCACAATGCGAACCATCAGCGGGACTTTAAAATCTACTCCTCTCCCTTGGCTCCCCGTACTTGCAAACATAACCCCGCCAAACATCAGGCGAGAAATTGCAACACTGAGGGAATACAAGAAGGCGCTGCAAAAAAGCGCAATACCTCTACACGAAGATGTCGTCTCCCACCCGGCATGCCGCTTGAAGTCCCGAAAGCCCTTCTGGGCGGAAGGAGAGAGGCTCCTCCGACTACCTCTCACCCCAGAAGATAGGTGGAAACTTGAGTGGCAAACGGCCAACGTGGGAAATGCCCATCTCATACAGGACCCCACCGAGAGACAGCCTGGGTTCTCACTGCCTCGCAAAACCTGGTCCGCCATCAATAGGTTAAGGTGCTCCCATAGCCGCTGTGCCCACATGATGCACAGATGGGGCCTTAAAGAGTCGGCGATGTGTGAATGTGGTGCGGTGCAGACTACCGAACATATGGTCAACGAATGCCCGCTCCATTCATTCCCCGGCGGGATTGATGAGGTTCACATGGCGACGCCTGAGGCCCTAAAATGGCTCGCAGATCTAGATGTCCCCCTCTGACCCCCCACCATACGAAAGAAGAAGAGAATCTTTATAAGTAAGACTGCTTGAGTTTTATGAATAATTTAACGATAATAATTATTGGCACTAAAATCAAAACCATGAACTCAGAAACTATAGTTTATGTTTAGACTTACGGAATTCAATTAATAATACATATTAATATAAAATCATCTTATATTGGTTCCATCGAGAAAAACTATTTAAACGCTATCATCCATGTAGCCAGCAGTTATCTGCATACAAATAAATATGTCTATGTAATTTTGATATGATTTGAGATTTCACGGTCCAAAGTATTATCAAGATTAATTGTTGGGTTATAGTGAACGTTTCGGACAGTGTTCATCATCATCTTCTGAATCTGCCCTGATGATGGATACGTTGTCCGAAACGTTGGCTAAAGGGAGGAAGAGTAACACGTCACCAAAACCCAAATATTTACGTTTCGGACAGTGTTCATCATCATCTTCTGAATCTGCCCTGATGATGGATACGTTGTCCGAAACGTTGGCTAAAGGGAGGAAGAGTAACACGTCACCAAAACCCTAATATTTATGTTTCGGACAGTGTTCATCATCATCTTCTGAATCTGCCCTGATGATGGATACGTTGTCCGAAACGTTGGCTAAAGGGAGGAAGAGTAACACGTCACCAAAACCCTAATATTTATGTTTCGGACAGTGTTCATCATCATCTTCTGAATCTGCCCTGATGATGGATACGTTGTCCGAAACGTTGGCTAAAGGGAGGAAGAGTAACACGTCACCAAAACCCAAATATTTATGAAAAGAACAGAAATGCTTGTTTGGGGAGACCCTTTGACCTCTCATGGGATTGATTCATACCCCCGTCACTCCTGGACATACTGATCCCTAGATTCCTACCCACCCCTCACACCTTACCAAAATTTCATCATTCCTTTCCTTAAAAAAGACCAGCCACACAGCAAAACAAAAGATGACCTTGGCCCTTAGGGAAATGATTTTCCTCCGCGCCTCCTTTGTTGGGTTAATGTTATAAAAAACAACATCAATACACGAATTTCGTTGTACACTAAACTTTTCAATGTACAAAAAAGTTCTAAAGTACGTTTGAACGAAGTCTGGTTCCATATTTATTTATTTGCGTTACGAACAGTCTTTATACATACATATTTCACAATTTCGGAATTTTTACACTGTTGACCAATTAAATAACGACATTCAAAATTTAAAACCAAATAAAAAAATACATAACAATAAAATATGAGCAAATAAAATTAAAGTGCTACTTGTCATAAAGGCACAAATATTGTTTTTTTGAAATATTTTTTAGGTTTGCATTTAAACATGGAATGGGTATCAATAATCACAATAAAGAAAATTACGTTATTCAATTCTTCAAACATATTTTATTCAATCAATTCAAATCAAAGCAAAACAGAAAAAAAATAATGAAATGTGAAGAAAAAAAATGTCAACAAAATTGTATTTAGAAAAAGATTGATCAACGTTGAGATATTAGAGACCTAGTAAATTTCTGGACATAGACATAGTTTCCATCATTTCGCATGCGATAAGAAACGTATTTCAAAACTTTCTTGATTTATATGTACGAGTAGAACAATGAGGGTTCCACACTGTTGTAGCGTATATATCAGGTCTAGACCGTTGATCTCTCGATTATATGCACAGTCCTGCAGGTGTTTGGCAGGTTACAGTGATTTCCATGGTAAACGGTCGGTTAACTCCCAGCATGTTATGTAACCCTGTTCCCCAACATTTTTACTTCCATTTTACTTTTAAACTCTTTCTTTACCTGATTACAGAAATACGTATGAAAGTGTACGAACTTGCGATTTATCTCAATTGTCGTGAAGCAGGTGAAAGTTGTATGTGTACCTACGGTGAAATGATTCGTCTTCAATTTTTTACATAAACTCCAAACAAGAGGGCCTGAGGAAAATACTTTCCCTCCTTTTTCACCTTTGGGAATACTGCGTAGAGATTTTTTTGATAAGGGAAAGGAGTGAACAAGGGTCTTTAAGAGACCTATGTTATAGGATAAAGGAAACACAGAAGACGGCAAACCGTTCCACAGCCGAGGGAAAGGAGTGAACAAGGGTCTTTAAGAGACCTATGTTATAGGATAAAGGAAACACAGAAGACGGCAAACCGTTCCACAGCCGAGGGAAAGGAGTGAACAAGGGTCTTTAAGAGACCTATGTTATAGGATAAAGGAAACACAGAAGACGGCAAACCGTTCCACAGCCGAGGGAAAGGAGTGAACAAGGGTCTTTAAGAGACCTATGTTATAGGATTTATTTATTTATATATTTAATAAACGTCATAAAAGGCTTTTACAATAATGTGATACATAGATTATAAGTACACAGTGGTACATAAGCGAATATTAGTATTACATTTAAGAACACAACAATATGTATACAAAAGTACATGTAGAGTACTTCATTTAAACAGGATAAAATATACAGAAAAGGTGACTTGCCAACAGATATAATCTAGCTAAATATTATAACGGCGCAAATAGTAGTGAGTTTATTGTTACAATCAAATTTATCTTCACTTGGCTATGGCACTATGGCAAAGTAGCTTCAACAATTCAGGGCTGACAGAGACTTGACAATTAAAAGTAACATTTTTTTATTAAAATAATACATCCGTTAGCCAACACTATAAGACATCTGAAGCAAGCAGTTTATGTAGATGCTATACATATACATTTCACATATATGTATATACAGTCGACTCTCGTTAATTCAAACCTGCGATAATTCGAACCTCTCTATAATTCAAAGTTATCACGAGTTCCCTACGAAATCTCTTTATATTTCGAACTAAATCCATACATGTTTGTACACTTGGTAATTCAAACGAAAAAATCATTGCTATATAACAAAACGACGAGTTAATTCGAACTCATCGGCGTTCAACATTCGACAATTCAAAGTTGCAGAGAGAAAGAGGCGGAAAGATTGTTACACACACGTTAGTACAAATACAATTTTGCGACAAGTTCAAACGTCTATTGTTTTTGTTATGATTAGTTTGTGACACACACTCTCATTCGATACCTTACAAACCTTCTGTCTACAAAACGAAAGTGATGAAAAAGCATTTCAGGCACTTTTTCTCTTAAAAAAAAATATTGAGAAGTCTGAGCAGCAGCAATGTGCTTTGAAGCAAACCAGTATAACAGAGTTCTTTCTTTCGAAAGATTAATTAATTCACATTATGATTACATGTATGTACACGAATGTACCTATAAACTTTTGTCATTGTTATAGAATAGGAGTTAATAAATAATAATTGATCAACACTTAAGAATTCGAAGTTTTATTTATTTACTCTCACAAATTTCGAACCATTTGATATTTCAAACACTCGATAATTCGTAATATTTTAAGAGTCCCTCGAGTTTCGAATTATCGAGAGTCGACTGTATGTGGAATGTATATATGACTATACATATACATGTATAGTCATATACACACTCTATATTCTATACGATGCTATACATATACATTTCACATATATGTATATATGTGGAATGTATAAGAACACCATATATATGTTACACATAAAGAAGAACATGTCAGTATGATGCAGTACAAACAGACATTTGACATTTCACAAACATATCAGTTACATTCACAACCAAGTATTTTTGCCTTGATGCAAGACGGTGAGGTTTTGAAAATATCAAAAAGGTCTGTATACGTGTTGGCAGTGCGGTGAAAACGCGCCAACGGTGAATGATAAAGGAAACACAGAAGACGGCAAACCGTTCCACAGCCGAGCCTCAAGAACCAGTCGTAGTAGAAACGATCCATCATCCTGTGATAAATGCTAAGCCGAACCGGTGCCTAAAGAATCAATGAAGTAAGTTCATCGGAGTATCTTCCACTGAAATACCGGTAAAACAAGGACAGCATTTGCACGTAACGCCTGTGATCTAAAGATTGCAATCAGTCTGTTGGTAATCGATCAAACGGACTTCCGGCTTCTGCACAAAGTTAAGGGTTTTATTAAAGTATTTTAGGGATCCATACCAAAGGTGGCTGCCAAATTCAACAGTGTGGTGCACATGCGATTTGTTCAGGGATTTGTATACTTCTATATTATTTAAGTATCTGCGGGCCCTGTGCATTACGCCAAACTAATTAATGCCTGAGAGTTGATAAAAATAATAATTCTTTAAATTGTGTAACGCCTTTTTTATGAATCGTAAGAAATAAAGTCGATTATTTAATTGCCCTGTGAATCTCGCGTTTCATAACATTATTGTTCATTTTTTATGATTGCGGTGGAATTAATTAATCTGGAGCTCAGTGTATCCAGGAGTGACGCTTGAACCCATCCCTCCCACTGTGGTGCAAGACGTAGGGTCGAGAGTGTCCAGCTGGAGAGATAAAAGGGTCTCCCTAAGCCGGCCTATCACCTTGCAGCTTGGTGTCTAGACAAGACCTAGACAAACCTCACCCCATGTTCCCGGACATCCCTGCTAAATCAATAAAAGTTTGAGAAAACCACTTGATGGCAGTGACCGATGGCAGTGGCAGTGGCAGTGGTCCTGCCTCCCGAATTAAACGTATGGAAGGAGTGAACGCTTCAGTAATATAACATCTCCTCAATACTCACAGTTCACTGCCTACCTCTACAGAGATATTGTTTGATGATTAGTTAATTAATTAATCTGGAGCTCAGTGTATCCAGGAGTGACGCTTGAACCCATCCCTCCCACTGTGGTGCAAGACGTAGGGTCGAGAGTGTCCAGCTGGAGAGATAAAAGGGTCTCCCTAAGCCGGCCTATCACCTTGCAGCTTGGTGTCTAGACAAGACCTAGACAAACCTCACCCCATGTTCCCGGACATCCCTGCTAAATCAATAAAAGTTTGAGAAAACCACTTGATGGCAGTGACCGATGGCAGTGGCAGTGGCAGTGGTCCTGCCTCCCGAATTAAACGTATGGAAGGAGTGAACGCTTCAGTAATATAACATCTCCTCAATACTCACAGTTCACTGCCTACCTCTACAGAGATATTGTTTGATGATTAGTTAATTAATTAATCTGGAGCTCAGTGTATCCAGGAGTGACGCTTGAACCCATCCCTCCCACTGTGGTGCAAGACGTAGGGTCGAGAGTGTCCAGCTGGAGAGATAAAAGGGTCTCCCTAAGCCGGCCTATCACCTTGCAGCTTGGTGTCTAGACAAGACCTAGACAAACCTCACCCCATGTTCCCGGACATCCCTGCTAAATCAATAAAAGTTTGAGAAAACCACTTGATGGCAGTGACCGATGGCAGTGGCAGTGGCAGTGGTCCTGCCTCCCGAATTAAACGTATGGAAGGAGTGAACGCTTCAGTAACATCTCCTCAATACTCACAGTTCACTGCCTACCTCTACAGAGATATTGTTTGATGATTAGTTAATTAATTAATCTGGAGCTCAGTGTATCCAGGAGTGACGCTTGAACCCATCCCTCCCACTGTGGTGCAAGACGTAGGGTCGAGAGTGTCCAGCTGGAGAGATAAAAGGGTCTCCCTAAGCCGGCCTATCACCTTGCAGCTTGGTGTCTAGACAAGACCTAGACAAACCTCACCCCATGTTCCCGGACATCCCTGCTAAATCAATAAAAGTTTGAGAAAACCACTTGATGGCAGTGACCGATGGCAGTGGCAGTGGCAGTGGTCCTGCCTCCCGAATTAAACGTATGGAAGGAGTGAACGCTTCAGTAATATAACATCTCCTCAATACTCACAGTTCACTGCCTACCTCTACAGAGATATTGTTTGATGATTAGTTAATTAATTAATCTGGAGCTCAGTGTATCCAGGAGTGACGCTTGAACCCATCCCTCCCACTGTGGTGCAAGACGTAGGGTCGAGAGTGTCCAGCTGGAGAGATAAAAGGGTCTCCCTAAGCCGGCCTATCACCTTGCAGCTTGGTGTCTAGACAAGACCTAGACAAACCTCACCCCATGTTCCCGGACATCCCTGCTAAATCAATAAAAGTTTGAGAAAACCACTTGATGGCAGTGACCGATGGCAGTGGCAGTGGCAGTGGTCCTGCCTCCCGAATTAAACGTATGGAAGGAGTGAACGCTTCAGTAACATCTCCTCAATACTCACAGTTCACTGCCTACCTCTACAGAGATATTGTTTGATGATTAGTTAATTAATTAATCTGGAGCTCAGTGTATCCAGGAGTGACGCTTGAACCCATCCCTCCCACTGTGGTGCAAGACGTAGGGTCGAGAGTGTCCAGCTGGAGAGATAAAAGGGTCTCCCTAAGCCGGCCTATCACCTTGCAGCTTGGTGTCTAGACAAGACCTAGACAAACCTCACCCCATGTTCCCGGACATCCCTGCTAAATCAATAAAAGTTTGAGAAAACCACTTGATGGCAGTGACCGATGGCAGTGGCAGTGGCAGTGGTCCTGCCTCCCGAATTAAACGTATGGAAGGAGTGAACGCTTCAGTAACATCTCCTCAATACTCACAGTTCACTGCCTACCTCTACAGAGATATTGTTTGATGATTAGTTAATTAATTAATCTGGAGCTCAGTGTATCCAGGAGTGACGCTTGAACCCATCCCTCCCACTGTGGTGCAAGACGTAGGGTCGAGAGTGTCCAGCTGGAGAGATAAAAGGGTCTCCCTAAGCCGGCCTATCACCTTGCAGCTTGGTGTCTAGACAAGACCTAGACAAACCTCACCCCATGTTCCCGGACATCCCTGCTAAATCAATAAAAGTTTGAGAAAACCACTTGATGGCAGTGACCGATGGCAGTGGCAGTGGCAGTGGTCCTGCCTCCCGAATTAAACGTATGGAAGGAGTGAACGCTTCAGTAATATAACATCTCCTCAATACTCACAGTTCACTGCCTACCTCTACAGAGATATTGTTTGATGATTAGTTAATTAATTAATCTGGAGCTCAGTGTATCCAGGAGTGACGCTTGAACCCATCCCTCCCACTGTGGTGCAAGACGTAGGGTCGAGAGTGTCCAGCTGGAGAGATAAAAGGGTCTCCCTAAGCCGGCCTATCACCTTGCAGCTTGGTGTCTAGACAAGACCTAGACAAACCTCACCCCATGTTCCCGGACATCCCTGCTAAATCAATAAAAGTTTGAGAAAACCACTTGATGGCAGTGGCAGTGGTCCTGCCTCCCGAATTAAACGTATGGAAGGAGTGAACGCTTCAGTAATATAACATCTCCTCAATACTCACAGTTCACTGCCTACCTCTGCAGAGATATTGTTTGATGATTAGTTAATTAATTAATCTGGAGCTCAGTGTATCCAGGAGTGACGCTTGAACCCATCCCTCCCACTGTGGTGCAAGACGTAGGGTCGAGAGTGTCCAGCTGGAGAGATAAAAGGGTCTCCCTAAGCCGGCCTATCACCTTGCAGCTTGGTGTCTAGACAAGACCTAGACAAACCTCACCCCATGTTCCCGGACATCCCTGCTAAATCAATAAAAGTTTGAGAAAACCACTTGATGGCAGTGACCGATGGCAGTGGCAGTGGCAGTGGTCCTGCCTCCCGAATTAAACGTATGGAAGGAGTGAACGCTTCAGTAACATCTCCTCAATACTCACAGTTCACTGCCTACCTCTACAGAGATATTGTTTGATGATTAGTTAATTAATTAATCTGGAGCTCAGTGTATCCAGGAGTGACGCTTGAACCCATCCCTCCCACTGTGGTGCAAGACGTAGGGTCGAGAGTGTCCAGCTGGAGAGATAAAAGGGTCTCCCTAAGCCGGCCTATCACCTTGCAGCTTGGTGTCTAGACAAGACCTAGACAAACCTCACCCCATGTTCCCGGACATCCCTGCTAAATCAATAAAAGTTTGAGAAAACCACTTGATGGCAGTGACCGATGGCAGTGGCAGTGGCAGTGGTCCTGCCTCCCGAATTAAACGTATGGAAGGAGTGAACGCTTCAGTAACATCTCCTCAATACTCACAGTTCACTGCCTACCTCTACAGAGATATTGTTTGATGATTAGTTAATTAATTAATCTGGAGCTCAGTGTATCCAGGAGTGACGCTTGAACCCATCCCTCCCACTGTGGTGCAAGACGTAGGGTCGAGAGTGTCCAGCTGGAGAGATAAAAGGGTCTCCCTAAGCCGGCCTATCACCTTGCAGCTTGGTGTCTAGACAAGACCTAGACAAACCTCACCCCATGTTCCCGGACATCCCTGCTAAATCAATAAAAGTTTGAGAAAACCACTTGATGGCAGTGACCGATGGCAGTGGCAGTGGCAGTGGTCCTGCCTCCCGAATTAAACGTATGGAAGGAGTGAACGCTTCAGTAATATAACATCTCCTCAATACTCACAGTTCACTGCCTACCTCTACAGAGATATTGTTTGATGATTAGTTAATTAATTAATCTGGAGCTCAGTGTATCCAGGAGTGACGCTTGAACCCATCCCTCCCACTGTGGTGCAAGACGTAGGGTCGAGAGTGTCCAGCTGGAGAGATAAAAGGGTCTCCCTAAGCCGGCCTATCACCTTGCAGCTTGGTGTCTAGACAAGACCTAGACAAACCTCACCCCATGTTCCCGGACATCCCTGCTAAATCAATAAAAGTTTGAGAAAACCACTTGATGGCAGTGACCGATGGCAGTGGCAGTGGCAGTGGTCCTGCCTCCCGAATTAAACGTATGGAAGGAGTGAACGCTTCAGTAATATAACATCTCCTCAATACTCACAGTTCACTGCCTACCTCTACAGAGATATTGTTTGATGATTAGTTAATTAATTAATCTGGAGCTCAGTGTATCCAGGAGTGACGCTTGAACCCATCCCTCCCACTGTGGTGCAAGACGTAGGGTCGAGAGTGTCCAGCTGGAGAGATAAAAGGGTCTCCCTAAGCCGGCCTATCACCTTGCAGCTTGGTGTCTAGACAAGACCTAGACAAACCTCACCCCATGTTCCCGGACATCCCTGCTAAATCAATAAAAGTTTGAGAAAACCACTTGATGGCAGTGACCGATGGCAGTGGCAGTGGCAGTGGTCCTGCCTCCCGAATTAAACGTATGGAAGGAGTGAACGCTTCAGTAATATAACATCTCCTCAATACTCACAGTTCACTGCCTACCTCTACAGAGATATTGTTTGATGATTAGTTAATTAATTAATCTGGAGCTCAGTGTATCCAGGAGTGACGCTTGAACCCATCCCTCCCACTGTGGTGCAAGACGTAGGGTCGAGAGTGTCCAGCTGGAGAGATAAAAGGGTCTCCCTAAGCCGGCCTATCACCTTGCAGCTTGGTGTCTAGACAAGACCTAGACAAACCTCACCCCATGTTCCCGGACATCCCTGCTAAATCAATAAAAGTTTGAGAAAACCACTTGATGGCAGTGACCGATGGCAGTGGCAGTGGCAGTGGTCCTGCCTCCCGAATTAAACGTATGGAAGGAGTGAACGCTTCAGTAATATAACATCTCCTCAATACTCACAGTTCACTGCCTACCTCTACAGAGATATTGTTTGATGATTAGTTAATTAATTAATCTGGAGCTCAGTGTATCCAGGAGTGACGCTTGAACCCATCCCTCCCACTGTGGTGCAAGACGTAGGGTCGAGAGTGTCCAGCTGGAGAGATAAAAGGGTCTCCCTAAGCCGGCCTATCACCTTGCAGCTTGGTGTCTAGACAAGACCTAGACAAACCTCACCCCATGTTCCCGGACATCCCTGCTAAATCAATAAAAGTTTGAGAAAACCACTTGATGGCAGTGACCGATGGCAGTGGCAGTGGCAGTGGTCCTGCCTCCCGAATTAAACGTATGGAAGGAGTGAACGCTTCAGTAATATAACATCTCCTCAATACTCACAGTTCACTGCCTACCTCTACAGAGATATTGTTTGATGATTAGTTAATTAATTAATCTGGAGCTCAGTGTATCCAGGAGTGACGCTTGAACCCATCCCTCCCACTGTGGTGCAAGACGTAGGGTCGAGAGTGTCCAGCTGGAGAGATAAAAGGGTCTCCCTAAGCCGGCCTATCACCTTGCAGCTTGGTGTCTAGACAAGACCTAGACAAACCTCACCCCATGTTCCCGGACATCCCTGCTAAATCAATAAAAGTTTGAGAAAACCACTTGATGGCAGTGACCGATGGCAGTGGCAGTGGCAGTGGTCCTGCCTCCCGAATTAAACGTATGGAAGGAGTGAACGCTTCAGTAACATCTCCTCAATACTCACAGTTCACTGCCTACCTCTACAGAGATATTGTTTGATGATTAGTTAATTAATTAATCTGGAGCTCAGTGTATCCAGGAGTGACGCTTGAACCCATCCCTCCCACTGTGGTGCAAGACGTAGGGTCGAGAGTGTCCAGCTGGAGAGATAAAAGGGTCTCCCTAAGCCGGCCTATCACCTTGCAGCTTGGTGTCTAGACAAGACCTAGACAAACCTCACCCCATGTTCCCGGACATCCCTGCTAAATCAATAAAAGTTTGAGAAAACCACTTGATGGCAGTGACCGATGGCAGTGGCAGTGGCAGTGGTCCTGCCTCCCGAATTAAACGTATGGAAGGAGTGAACGCTTCAGTAATATAACATCTCCTCAATACTCACAGTTCACTGCCTACCTCTACAGAGATATTGTTTGATGATTAGTTAATTAATTAATCTGGAGCTCAGTGTATCCAGGAGTGACGCTTGAACCCATCCCTCCCACTGTGGTGCAAGACGTAGGGTCGAGAGTGTCCAGCTGGAGAGATAAAAGGGTCTCCCTAAGCCGGCCTATCACCTTGCAGCTTGGTGTCTAGACAAGACCTAGACAAACCTCACCCCATGTTCCCGGACATCCCTGCTAAATCAATAAAAGTTTGAGAAAACCACTTGATGGCAGTGACCGATGGCAGTGGCAGTGGCAGTGGCAGTGGTCCTGCCTCCCGAATTAAACGTATGGAAGGAGTGAACGCTTCAGTAATATAACATCTCCTCAATACTCACAGTTCACTGCCTACCTCTACAGAGATATTGTTTGATGATTAGTTAATTAATTAATCTGGAGCTCAGTGTATCCAGGAGTGACGCTTGAACCCATCCCTCCCACTGTGGTGCAAGACGTAGGGTCGAGAGTGTCCAGCTGGAGAGATAAAAGGGTCTCCCTAAGCCGGCCTATCACCTTGCAGCTTGGTGTCTAGACAAGACCTAGACAAACCTCACCCCATGTTCCCGGACATCCCTGCTAAATCAATAAAAGTTTGAGAAAACCACTTGATGGCAGTGACCGATGGCAGTGGCAGTGGCAGTGGCAGTGGTCCTGCCTCCCGAATTAAACGTATGGAAGGAGTGAACGCTTCAGTAATATAACATCTCCTCAATACTCACAGTTCACTGCCTACCTCTACAGAGATATTGTTTGATGATTAGTTAATTAATTAATCTGGAGCTCAGTGTATCCAGGAGTGACGCTTGAACCCATCCCTCCCACTGTGGTGCAAGACGTAGGGTCGAGAGTGTCCAGCTGGAGAGATAAAAGGGTCTCCCTAAGCCGGCCTATCACCTTGCAGCTTGGTGTCTAGACAAGACCTAGACAAACCTCACCCCATGTTCCCGGACATCCCTGCTAAATCAATAAAAGTTTGAGAAAACCACTTGATGGCAGTGACCGATGGCAGTGGCAGTGGCAGTGGTCCTGCCTCCCGAATTAAACGTATGGAAGGAGTGAACGCTTCAGTAATATAACATCTCCTCAATACTCACAGTTCACTGCCTACCTCTACAGAGATATTGTTTGATGATTAGTTAATTAATTAATCTGGAGCTCAGTGTATCCAGGAGTGACGCTTGAACCCATCCCTCCCACTGTGGTGCAAGACGTAGGGTCGAGAGTGTCCAGCTGGAGAGATAAAAGGGTCTCCCTAAGCCGGCCTATCACCTTGCAGCTTGGTGTCTAGACAAGACCTAGACAAACCTCACCCCATGTTCCCGGACATCCCTGCTAAATCAATAAAAGTTTGAGAAAACCACTTGATGGCAGTGACCGATGGCAGTGGCAGTGGCAGTGGTCCTGCCTCCCGAATTAAACGTATGGAAGGAGTGAACGCTTCAGTAATATAACATCTCCTCAATACTCACAGTTCACTGCCTACCTCTACAGAGATATTGTTTGATGATTAGTTAATTAATTAATCTGGAGCTCAGTGTATCCAGGAGTGACGCTTGAACCCATCCCTCCCACTGTGGTGCAAGACGTAGGGTCGAGAGTGTCCAGCTGGAGAGATAAAAGGGTCTCCCTAAGCCGGCCTATCACCTTGCAGCTTGGTGTCTAGACAAGACCTAGACAAACCTCACCCCATGTTCCCGGACATCCCTGCTAAATCAATAAAAGTTTGAGAAAACCACTTGATGGCAGTGACCGATGGCAGTGGCAGTGGCAGTGGTCCTGCCTCCCGAATTAAACGTATGGAAGGAGTGAACGCTTCAGTAATATAACATCTCCTCAATACTCACAGTTCACTGCCTACCTCTACAGAGATATTGTTTGATGATTAGTTAATTAATTAATCTGGAGCTCAGTGTATCCAGGAGTGACGCTTGAACCCATCCCTCCCACTGTGGTGCAAGACGTAGGGTCGAGAGTGTCCAGCTGGAGAGATAAAAGGGTCTCCCTAAGCCGGCCTATCACCTTGCAGCTTGGTGTCTAGACAAGACCTAGACAAACCTCACCCCATGTTCCCGGACATCCCTGCTAAATCAATAAAAGTTTGAGAAAACCACTTGATGGCAGTGACCGATGGCAGTGGCAGTGGCAGTGGTCCTGCCTCCCGAATTAAACGTATGGAAGGAGTGAACGCTTCAGTAATATAACATCTCCTCAATACTCACAGTTCACTGCCTACCTCTACAGAGATATTGTTTGATGATTAGTTAATTAATTAATCTGGAGCTCAGTGTATCCAGGAGTGACGCTTGAACCCATCCCTCCCACTGTGGTGCAAGACGTAGGGTCGAGAGTGTCCAGCTGGAGAGATAAAAGGGTCTCCCTAAGCCGGCCTATCACCTTGCAGCTTGGTGTCTAGACAAGACCTAGACAAACCTCACCCCATGTTCCCGGACATCCCTGCTAAATCAATAAAAGTTTGAGAAAACCACTTGATGGCAGTGACCGATGGCAGTGGCAGTGGCAGTGGTCCTGCCTCCCGAATTAAACGTATGGAAGGAGTGAACGCTTCAGTAATATAACATCTCCTCAATACTCACAGTTCACTGCCTACCTCTACAGAGATATTGTTTGATGATTAGTTAATTAATTAATCTGGAGCTCAGTGTATCCAGGAGTGACGCTTGAACCCATCCCTCCCACTGTGGTGCAAGACGTAGGGTCGAGAGTGTCCAGCTGGAGAGATAAAAGGGTCTCCCTAAGCCGGCCTATCACCTTGCAGCTTGGTGTCTAGACAAGACCTAGACAAACCTCACCCCATGTTCCCGGACATCCCTGCTAAATCAATAAAAGTTTGAGAAAACCACTTGATGGCAGTGACCGATGGCAGTGGCAGTGGCAGTGGTCCTGCCTCCCGAATTAAACGTATGGAAGGAGTGAACGCTTCAGTAACATCTCCTCAATACTCACAGTTCACTGCCTACCTCTACAGAGATATTGTTTGATGATTAGTTAATTAATTAATCTGGAGCTCAGTGTATCCAGGAGTGACGCTTGAACCCATCCCTCCCACTGTGGTGCAAGACGTAGGGTCGAGAGTGTCCAGCTGGAGAGATAAAAGGGTCTCCCTAAGCCGGCCTATCACCTTGCAGCTTGGTGTCTAGACAAGACCTAGACAAACCTCACCCCATGTTCCCGGACATCCCTGCTAAATCAATAAAAGTTTGAGAAAACCACTTGATGGCAGTGACCGATGGCAGTGGCAGTGGCAGTGGTCCTGCCTCCCGAATTAAACGTATGGAAGGAGTGAACGCTTCAGTAACATCTCCTCAATACTCACAGTTCACTGCCTACCTCTACAGAGATATTGTTTGATGATTAGTTAATTAATTAATCTGGAGCTCAGTGTATCCAGGAGTGACGCTTGAACCCATCCCTCCCACTGTGGTGCAAGACGTAGGGTCGAGAGTGTCCAGCTGGAGAGATAAAAGGGTCTCCCTAAGCCGGCCTATCACCTTGCAGCTTGGTGTCTAGACAAGACCTAGACAAACCTCACCCCATGTTCCCGGACATCCCTGCTAAATCAATAAAAGTTTGAGAAAACCACTTGATGGCAGTGACCGATGGCAGTGGCAGTGGCAGTGGTCCTGCCTCCCGAATTAAACGTATGGAAGGAGTGAACGCTTCAGTAATATAACATCTCCTCAATACTCACAGTTCACTGCCTACCTCTACAGAGATATTGTTTGATGATTAGTTAATTAATTAATCTGGAGCTCAGTGTATCCAGGAGTGACGCTTGAACCCATCCCTCCCACTGTGGTGCAAGACGTAGGGTCGAGAGTGTCCAGCTGGAGAGATAAAAGGGTCTCCCTAAGCCGGCCTATCACCTTGCAGCTTGGTGTCTAGACAAGACCTAGACAAACCTCACCCCATGTTCCCGGACATCCCTGCTAAATCAATAAAAGTTTGAGAAAACCACTTGATGGCAGTGACCGATGGCAGTGGCAGTGGCAGTGGTCCTGCCTCCCGAATTAAACGTATGGAAGGAGTGAACGCTTCAGTAACATCTCCTCAATACTCACAGTTCACTGCCTACCTCTACAGAGATATTGTTTGATGATTAGTTAATTAATTAATCTGGAGCTCAGTGTATCCAGGAGTGACGCTTGAACCCATCCCTCCCACTGTGGTGCAAGACGTAGGGTCGAGAGTGTCCAGCTGGAGAGATAAAAGGGTCTCCCTAAGCCGGCCTATCACCTTGCAGCTTGGTGTCTAGACAAGACCTAGACAAACCTCACCCCATGTTCCCGGACATCCCTGCTAAATCAATAAAAGTTTGAGAAAACCACTTGATGGCAGTGACCGATGGCAGTGGCAGTGGCAGTGGTCCTGCCTCCCGAATTAAACGTATGGAAGGAGTGAACGCTTCAGTAATATAACATCTCCTCAATACTCACAGTTCACTGCCTACCTCTGCAGAGATATTGTTTGATGATTAGTTAATTAATTAATTTGTGCAATATTGTGTTTCTATCTAAACAACTTCTATCCTAGATCAAATGTGATTACAAATTTATGATTTTTAGATATTTATAAGCGGAGTAATATTTATAATTTGTATTTAATGCAAATTGTCTCCACAAAAAATGTGCTACTCATTCCATGATATTCAATAAATTAATTGACATTTTGCATCAATCATTTATTACAACTAAGTAAAGCTCAATCATGTTTTGAAAGCTCTGTGCCAAGCGAGAGTTTTTTCTAGGAATACCTCCAACAAATTATTCCGGCGGGGAAGAGGCCAGTGGTTACACTCGGGGCTTGAAACACCCTTTGTTGTGTTCAGGTAGTGGACTAATCTGCAACAAATACTATTCTTCCTACGAAATGCATTTTTTATAATCTACTTCTACTTTACGGAGGAAGGCCTTACCCGCCTCACCGAAGCCTCTTTTTAAGTAAAACTCGTTGAACGGGTTAAATAGTGTTCAATTCCTGGGATAAATCAATTTTAATAAACGAACTTTTAATGTCATAAATTGTAAAAATATTTATAAATCAGTCAACCAATAAAGGCTACTAAGATTTTCAATTGGTCCAATACGCCACTGAAGTACTATTCGAGAAAGACCCTATGACAACGAGACAACTTAAGGTTCACAAAGGTATTTTGAAGAATGGTTATCCGGTCTCTCTTAATTATCGCTTTGTTAATCAATATCTATTGACTAATATTCCGCAACTCCAATTTCATAGTGATTATAAAGGTCCAATATACAATACTTAACAAAAATGATTAATTTCGCAATAATTATAGAGCTTAAGGGCCCGCTTTCCGCGTAAAGAATTTAGATTTGGGCAACACTCACAAAATAAACAATATTTAGTGTTAAAAGAATCCGACAGAGGTGTCTGAATTCGTATTAGGAATAATTTTGGGGATTATTTAATATTTTAAATAACGAAATTAAAATACCGACATCTATTGCAATTTTAGAAAAACAGACCCATTTTTAGTTAGCACCGAGCAAATCACACTGGCGTGAACTTCGCCCGCTCCAAAAAGTCGCTTCCCGTTTACACAGTATGTTTTTAACAGAAATTGTTTGTCTCTGTTTTTTGTACGTTAATGGAACCGAGCTGAAAGGGAGAGCTTTATTTTGCGAGTATGTCAACGATTTGTACAAATATTAGTGCGGTCTCTAGTTATTATTACTCTAACGAACGAAGTCGAAATGAAGATGGTTCTCAAAATATGGGTTTTATTACGGATTTAATTAATTAATTTTTTTTTTTAATTTTACAAAAAACATTTACGAAAGTTATTTGTATAGGTATACAAATTACTTTACTTTACTAAAATACTATTATCACTTTTATAAAAGTAATTTATAACTTTTATAAAATCAATAAATATATTTTTAGATCAATAAGGTTTTTCTTATATGGTTATCTTTATAGGGTGTCCGGGGGTAAAGTGCTCAAACTTCAGGAGGTTATTCTAAATGCTAGAAGAAGTAAAAAAGAAATGGAAATTATTCGAATTTCCAAATTTTTTCCACAAAAATTTATTTTCCGTAGAAGAAATTGTTTTTTTTTCTATACAAAAAATTAAACTTTTTTACTCGAAAACTATCTTAAAACGTTGGAATTCCAAAAAAAGTTTTTTTTCTTTTTTTCTTGTACTATCAATTAGAATCACCTCCCGAAGTTTGTGCACTTTACCCCCGACATCTTGTATAATATTTATACACGTGTAATATCTACTTTTGTACATTTATATAAATTATATACACGTTTACATTTTTATGCTCATCAAATTTATTATATTATAAAGATAGATAGAAAGATCCTTAGTGCTTCCTGAGGACTTACAAATCAGAAGACTTTTTTGTAATTATTTATTTATTCATTTAAACAATTCAATAATTATAAAAAGTAATAAAACATGTAAGCAACATAAAATTACATTCTAAAATGTGAAAGGGGCTCTATTTATTTACATTTTTATGAAATTACTACTTTTAATAGTTTAAGCTTTCAGTTAACTTTCAATTTAATTTTTAACTTCTCTAAATATTATTTGTTTAAATTATCAAATATAATTTAATCACAAACACAAGATTCACTCAAAATGAAAGATTGGTGGTTCTGAAATGTTCCCATAAATACGGTGAAAGAACCCTAAACTATAAACTTATTACCCTAAACATGCTTCGAGCGAAATGCAGATCTGGAAACCTTATCGTCAATCTGAGCAAAACATACCATGAACGTCAATATAGCAACAGCCTTTGTTCTGCTGCAGTTTCATTAAATGCCGAGAGATCCGTTTACAGTCTCCAAAAAGCAATACTGGGGCACAACCCTAGAAGCAAAGCTAAATGATTGGAATACAGAAAGATAAAAACACACCATTGTCAAAAATATCTTGGCCGTAAATGATTAAATAAAATTAGATTTATTCAGGAAGGCAAGCTATCGATCAAATGATTTGCGAATTCGGAAAAACCGTTATTATTGAGGTTTTATTGATGTTTTGTTTCCCCCGATTTATTCGTATAACCCATTAGTCTACATAATTATCTAGCGGGTTTTCCATTACTTGTGCACTTATGTTAATGTATTTTATGACCGTCTTTGTGTTGCTTATATTTGTATCATGTTGTCTCCCTCTATATTTTGTTATATATATGCACACATTATGTACTTCTTGTTTAGTATTAATTTGTACCCTGATGATGCTTAAGTAAAGCGAAACCGGTCGGTTCTTAAATTAATAAATATCGTGGTTTTAAAACAAAAAAGTATTTTATTTTATTAAATTATATTCCCCACAGTTTCAGAACTTTCAATAGCTTCTTTCGCTCGCATGTTCATTATTATTCTGAATTCCACGTTCGAGTATTGTTATTTGAAACAGATGGCCCGTATATTATTATTACATATTATATTATATTTCGGACATCGTTGCATTGTGAATTAATAAGAACTTGCCCTGTAATTTCTAATGTTTTGGAATTAGTTTTATTTCCCAAAGTACGTATTCTGAAAAAAATAAAATAAAAATTTTTATAACTTTTTACTACACAATACATAAATAAAAATAATAATTAATTTTTATAATAAATTATCGTTTATCGTATTCTGAAAAAAATAAAATAATAATTTTTATAACTTTTTACTACACAATACATAAATAAAAATATGAATTATTAATTTTTATAGTAAATTATCGTTTATAATAAATATAAGCTTATAAATCAAAAATTGTATTTTTTTCTTCTCACCTATTAGATAGGATATAATTTTATGAGATATCATTTTTTCTTTGAAATACGGGATATCTTTCGTGTATTTCCCATCTTTGAAAAAACAATATTTATTAACTCATAAACTTTACACGCGTAAAAATTATCTTTATAGATTCAAATATTTGCACGTAATCGCACGTCTGTAGATCATAGAACGTTGAACGACATGTCTGCCCCCAAAGCCCTCGAGTTGGCGAATGAACTTTTCAAAGAAGATAGGTTAATCTTCAAGTCGGAGCGAGCGCGCTATAATAAATATGATTTAAAAGCAATAGGCGTAAGCGACAGTTGTGAAAATGTTTAATAAATCACGGCGTATTTCAAAAATAGCAAAAATTACTTTTGGGGTCTATTGAGTAGCATTAAAAGAAGCATTGTGATTTTTTTCATACATATATCTTGTAAAATAACAGAAATAAAAGTGTTAATAATATTTTTCGGAGCATACTTTGCGATTTATTTCTATCGAGGGAATTTCAAATAATTACCGTTTCGGCTTTTGGAACAAATAGATACTATCTTAAAGAATAACATATATTTTTTTAAGAGCTTAAAAACTTCAAACTTTTAAGGAAAATATCTCGGAAATTGGATGAAATTCGAATAGTGGGCCCTTAAAGCACTGAATATATCACACACTCTAGAAATGCCTTCCGCGTAGAGTTGAATGGAAACGAATGTCGCCACTGACTTAGCACCTTTTGGTTCTAGCCCATCCACTTGCTTGACATCGGATACCACAATCCCGTTTGATCGAAATGAAAATTTTGTAACGATCGATGTAACATAGTTTTCTATTTTATATTTAAGCATAGAATGGTCACACTTTTGGATCACGAAAAGCGCCCTCATTGCATATCTGAGCATTATCGTAATTTGTGATGATAATTTAAAACGAAGTTACTTCATTTTTTATGATAAATGGAGATTATTACTTTGAATAAAATATTTTCTCACGGATAACAAAGCTAAATTCATATTATTTGCCTGTATTGCAAATTTCGTTTTTGCATAACGTCGGTAAGCATGATAATTTCACTTCGACATTTCCTTTTACGTCTCGGAGTCACGGAGGTCAAGTGATCTGAGCAGATCTAGTTAGAAGATCGGTTGGTATTAATCTGATTGATGAGAGATCAAAGAGTATTTCTGATTGTTCACCGATGCACGTTATAGTTTAATATTCCATTCAATTCGTAACGAAATCGTAAAATCTACCTGTGAACTTCTGAATGTGAGATTATGTAATATTAAATACCCTTTCAATACTGATTATGTCTCTTTTCCTTAGATGTGAATCTCAAAATATCAAATAGGTACAGCTGAACCGGGGCATAACTGAGGCAATCAAGGTATAATATTTAAAAAATATATCTTATAGGTGAACCTACGTATAACTTGTTAATAATTTGTTGTCAATTTGTTTGTCACCACATTTTTTTTAAATTTCAGTGAGAAACTAGATTATTAGATCAGAATTATTACGTTATTAAAAAAGCATACTTGTTAAAATTGTTAATACTTCACTAAAAACCTGATTTGCAATAAACGAGATTGACAAACAACAACTTTCCAACAAGTAGAAAGCTCAAAAGCTTTTTATTCAAAACGTAAAAAATCACAACCCTCTTTTTTATCTCCAAAGTTGGCTTACAACTGAAACTTCGACCCAAAAAACCAAAACACGGATTTCACAAAAAAACTTTTGAAAGTGGTTTTATTTTTGGTTCATGGAGAAGTTTTTTTACACAAGGGTAAATTCAATTAACACCAATTTGGTTCGGCGCCACATTCAAAAAGGTTCTACCGCTAAATCTCGAGCCCATCATTCGTTTCTCTCCGATAAAAGTTCTGGAGAGTGTTCATGTACTCAATAATAATCTACCGCCTACATTGTATGGAACTAAATAATAACTTGACATTCGGTTCTTCCGAATCACTTCTTTGGATCATCTATCAAACTTTCTTTACTGATTATAATTATTTTGATATGTTGCTGGTTAGCTTCTGCTGACATGTAAAAATTACATTAATTGCGATCAAAACATTTGACGTTAGTCATGTGATGGTGCAAAGTCAGTGGGTACTTAATGGAAAGGGTCATAAAGTATACGGATAGATCTCGGACAGATATTTTGAATATTTCGGTAGTAACTTCTCAAAGAACATGATTTAAACAATTTTCTGGAATTATATTCTATTTCAGCCCACCTTCTGTGCAGATATTAGATACTATATTATTGTAATAATTTATTTCGAAATAATTTAAACTAGCGATGGAAACTAAATTACCGGGGAAAGTTATAGTTGTTATAGTTGTTCATGTATCTCACTTGCGTTTTCTTTGAACTTTATGTAAACCGAGTTCAAACATAATTGTGGTTCAGTTAGTTGATCGGAGATTCTTTTGTACTGCGCAACAATTTATTAAGTATACAACTTTCTCAAAACATTGTATCGGTAATTTTCGTGTTAAGGAATAGATAAAAGACGGTTAACGGTATCTAGAGCTTATAATGGGTGTGAATAATACAGCAGCATCGGTACGGTGTTCGTCCCATAGCAACTAATAATGTAAACTGTGTGCTAAGTGCAATAATTTGCAATCTTTGAATACTTTTACTAAATTGTTTTTAGATGATAGTGCGTGCAAATTCCTCTATTTAGTACATCAATCAGTTAATAAGTATTATTATTACAGGAAAGTTGTTTCCATTCCTTGTATTCAATAAGACAGGACAACAGTAATGCGAATAGAACAATGCACTTCCATTATCAACATGTTATATATGCAATTCCTGAATAGTTTTAACTCGCATTCTTCGCACGTAAACTATCATTCCATTATGTGTATACAATATACAATACTCAGTTACTGATGTGCATTGTCTTCTCTGTGGGTCTTTGCATAATACTACACAATTGCGTGAAGCTTAATCCCCGACAGTTGACCCCCCGACAGTTCATCCCCGATAGTTGAGCTCCTGACAGTGGATCCCTCGGCAGTTGATCCCCCAAAAGCTGATCCCCGACCGATAGTTGATCCACCAGACAGTTAATCCCTTTGCCAGTTAATCTCTCGGACACCGGAACCCCCAAGGATTATTTCTGTTATACTTCCTCCCTGGTAGAGTAAAATGCTGAGAAGTAAACAAAATTCGATATATTTATATCTATAGTCGTCTTGGGTGAAAATACGTTTTAAAAATATTTTTGCTAACAATAATGCCGTGTCTCCGAAGTAGTATGCAGAGCTGACATAGCGTCGAATAAAAAAATAAGACGTGCTTATCCACCTCTATATTATCTCATCATATATATATACTACCTTACGTTCTACACACTTGCGTTATGAAGGTGGATGTACAACAGAAATAATTATTTAGGTGAAAGAAGTGTCCGAGGGATCCACTGTCCGCGGATCAAGTGTCGGGGGTCAACTGTCGGAGGATCAACAGTCGGGATCAAGAATCGGGTCACCATATTACACACATCTCTCAATGGAAATGCGATATCTCGTTATTCTATTGCCTTTCAGAATCTAGGTTTCTAACATATTTTAAAAAGTTTTTTCTTGAAAGGATCGGCGTCTTGATAACTTTGCAATTAACTTGTAACTTTCCTAGAATACTGAGCTTAAACCAACAAATGAAGTAGTGCTGCCTTCGGGCTCCTACTCATGTTTTACTATGCAGAAAGCATACTGGTCTAATCTAACTTTTAATATTGTTCACTTAACTAACGGGTAAGTAGCATTAACTTAAAACAGGCAACACTGGGCAGGCACAGATCCACGGACCTGATATTATATTCACGTTTGGTGCTGGTGCACCTATAAGTCGGTTACAAGTACCCGGTGTCTGGTGTGAAGACGGTTTTATCTAATCCAAAGAAACGGTAAACCACGTAGTGACGGCTTTTATTTGATTTTTGTCTTGCAGTTAGCCTACAGATCTTTTCTAGCGATTAGTACTTTTGTATCTTTAGTCGGTATTCTAATAAAGACCTTATTTTGAATTGTCGATAAGGTTTTCACTTTTGGTGTTAATCTATGAATCTTTATTGATGAAAGGTAGAAGATTTAGTCATTCTTTTTTAATGATAAACTAATGTTTATAAAACAAGGTTTTTATGCATAGCACAAAGGATACTAAATTATTATAAGCAATAATTAGTCGCCTGTATTATCAATACAAATTGAAAATATCTCCCGAGTAAAAATAAAACCTCGTCTTATAAACATTAGTTTATCATTAAAAAGTAATAATATTTGACAAGTCAGAACATTTCACCAACAAATGTAGATATAATATGTCTCGACGCCATCTAGTGGGAAATTTAGCACTAACAAAGCCTTTCCTAAAAAAATTAAGTTGGATGTTTACAGGTGAAAAAAATATAATAAGCAGTAATTGTTGATTGAAGTACTAGTACATATTGAATTATTTGACGTGTTGGAAATAAGCCGACGTGGCTCAGTGGTCCAGAGCTTCTGACCGGACATCAGAAGGCGCGGGTTCAATTCCCGTCTTTCTCCTAGTTTTCATTATCCATTGTCTTAATATTAGCTCTGCTGACGAGGGGCGGCACTATCCACTCTATCCATCCAGATCCAGACCCGAGCAGATGAACCTTGCCCCGGCCTAATCAGATGGACTTCCTGTCTGTGTCTGTGGTTCGTCTCTATTTCCAACTATATGACTATTGAACTAGACTGTTGCTGTGCTGTGCTGTGTTAGTATAGCGTGTGGTGAAGACGACGCTGCTTGCTATATCTAATCATTATAATAAATGTAATAACAACAATAATACTTTAATGGTGACCGCGAGCGGCGAATTATAAAAGCTTTTGAACATGACAGCGCTCGAGAGAAAGATGTAGAAGAAAGTGAAATCATTATTATTCTAAACACGAAATAGGACTCCTCAAACTGTATGACGAATTATTAGATGATTGTTTGCATTCCACTGCTTATTTAATTTTCTTTTGTGTGTGGCTGTCACTCTTCTGGTGCATTCTTAGAAAGTGTTCTCGTAAATCATTGCACAAGGGTTGAAGGAAAGGCTAAATATCGTTTTAAGATTGGTTTTAAATGTTTTAAAATATAATGTGAATAAACCGTATACACAAGGGCCATATGTTTTATATAAGATTATAGAGATATAAAGAGGAAAGAAGGAAAGAAAATTTTATGATATGGATCGGCCATAGGCCTGGGGCCCCTGGGGCGCTCACAATGCTTTCAAAACGTTTCCTGTCTCTGCGCAATATTCAAGCTATCCTATACGCAATCTTTAATTGAAACTTCAATTTCACTAGATTTTTGCACTTTTCAGAAATCGAACCTTCGATTTCAGCTCATGAATTAATATTAAATGCAATGCTGAATAATATTTGGTCGATGGCGTAGACTTAAAGCGTTACGCTGCGGAGTCTGTGTACCTCTATATAATCTTCCTAAGCATTTGAAACATCGCCTTACTTCTGGAAAAGAAATTTTTTTTTTACTATTTCTTTCAATGATGCACTTTTCTTAATAAAATATTTTTTATCTAATCACCAAAAGCGGCCCACTATTTTAGAAGACTTCCTTGGCTGTTTAAGCGACTCCCTAACTACCGTAGAGGAGATTTGTTCGTTTGTTTGTTGGAAAACAGTGGAAAGATGTGCACAAGTGATAATTCAATAAATATGACTCGCGGGTCGGCGGGCACGTACCTGTCAATTACCTACTTTTTATTATTCTTATAGATTTATTGTCTCTTGGGAGGATAACTTAATTGACAACTTAGACAAAGTAATATAAATATATGTACTTTGATGAGGACCTTTAAGGGATTTCACGGTACAAATGGATACAAATGAGCACGATTAAATACTGTCCAATCTGACACATGTTTTGTTTTCTCAAAAGTATCTTTAAAGGGCCGCATGCTCACGCACTCTATAGCGAAACCATGATCTTGTTCCGATTGCAATTTTTGAACAAATGGCATTTAGGAATCACAGTAAAGGGAATTAGGAATCACCATCCGATGAGATGGGCAGACAAACGTTGAACACTTTTTGAGGGAGATCTATGTCATCTAACAGATCTATATCAGGAGGGTCATAAAGAAGTCATGTGAGATAAAACGTTTTTATAGTTCGGCAGTTAAAATAATAATATGCTTAACGTCAATTATTTATAATTATGAAGAGAATTGCCCATTGTTTATAAATATGTTGCATAATATTAAATGCCATCTTCCACACGGAAGTCTAAATATGAATATTAAATATAAACATCTGGCGCATAGTTTTGTAATAGTGAAGGCTGCCAGCAAAAACATTGATGGCTAAACGTTTAAATATTTCAATATTTATTTATTTTGTTAACGAATCACGCGATATTACTAGAATAACCCAGTAATAATTAGAGAATTCAGGTCGCTAATGGGTAAGAGTTGAAATACAGAGATGGTGTCTTTTGTCTTTACTCCTATGTGTAATTTTTAGGTACTCTGGGCTTATTCATACTATTCCTTTTCCTTTATTATAGTCATTGAAGCCTTGATACTAATCCAAGCATCGACACGTGCACTACTTTTAGAAATAAGGTACACCCTCAAGAAGAGGAAAATTCTCAAAATTTTGGTGACCAATAATTTAGCATTCAACTAATTTGGATGTCCTTTATCATTACCGAAAATTGCAAAATTTAGTTAGCCCGTTATTTTAGGCCTTAACATATTAATTAAACCATTATACCAAACTGCGCCAGTATGGAATCCATGATATATCAGGGGAAGTAATTAGAAATTCCATCTCCGGTTTATCACTTATATTTGTAACTGAACACTTAGGACACACCGACTGTTCATTCGTAACCCCAAATTAGCAATGGCGCCGTTTATTAAAAACTTGCGCACGCACATTCGCGTTCTCATTCTTGCATCACCTATCTCATTCTTTCAAACTCACATATACTACAAATAAGAAGACTGATGAAAAACGTACTTGTAACGTAAGAGTTCCTTCGGGCATGAGTGCAATTCCTATTGGAGCTTCCTGGCTGGAGCCTGTAGTGTGAAAATCGTCGTAATGATAAGAAGGCTTCATGTGAAAACGAAGAAACTTAGTAATTCCATACTCGTATGTCAATACGATTATTTTCATATATTCTGCAGTAGCAGGTCTTGTAGGTCTTGTGTCTTAGGGCGACAAAGTAAGTAGTGGTTATATCTCCCAATTTCCTGTCGCCGTCAGTGTAATCCATTCAATTAGATGGATACCTCACATCAAACAAATCACAAATAAACTTCTCAAAACAATACACATTTTCCTAAACATAAGAAACATATATAAAATAAAACAATTGAAAACAATATATTTTCCACTTTGCCAATCAATAATAGAATATGGAATTATTGCTTGGGGAGGAGCAACAAACTCGGCTATCAATTACATAGAAACCGCACAGAAAACGATCTTAAAGGTAATACTAAAAAAACATAGACTGACTGATACAGACCAAATATTCAACAGCTGTGACGTACTAGATATACGCCAATTATACGTTAAAACACTACTAAACTACATTTTTGACAAAAAAATAAATTTAAACATACACAAAATAACACTAACAGACCAGTTAGACAAGCGTACAAAGAAAACATAAAAACTCCGACAGTAAATTCAAGCTTTGGACAAAGACACTACCAATACCATGCTATAAAAGCTTTCAACAGTGTAAAACTTGAAATTAAAATTGAGGAAGATAAAAATAAATTCAGACACAAAATTACAAAATGGATTAAAGAACAAAAAATACAATATTACCAAAATGTCATAGCATAAATATACTGATTAATCTGCGAGAATACATACTTATACCTCCTCAAAATATTTTCAACCAAAGTTTTAGCCTCGGCATTGTCCCCGATCACCTAAAAATAGGTTGTATCACTCCAATACACAAATCGGGAGACAAAACTATGATTTTAAATTACATACCTATCACTTTGCTAAATTCACTATCCAAACTACTAGAAAAAACTATGAAACGAAGATTGCTCGCATACCTTGATAAACACAAACTGATCTCAAACAGCCAATTCGGGTCTCGAGCGAAAATGGGAACAGAAGACGCCTTATCGGAACTAACTACTTACATAGTCAAAAACTTAGATGGCGGGTCAAAGGTGGTAGGGGCTTTCTTAGACCTAGCAAAAGCTTTCGACACCATCTCACATAAATTACTACAACAAAAACTCAAAAATATCGGCATAACCGGTCCACCACTAAAATGGTTCATCAACTACATTGAAAATAGACAACAAATAGTAAAAATCAATAAATACGAAAGTGACAAGGTAGGTAACAGGTATGGAGTACCGCAAGGCAGCGTCTTGGGTCCCATACTTTTTCTCATCTACATAAATAGTCTAACTGAGATAAACCTTGGAAAAATAGAGTACAAAGTAATCAGTTACGCAGATGACACTGTAATTTTATTCAAAGCACAATCATGGGAAAAGGTCTACAAAAACACAGAAGCAGGGGTGACTGAAATAAATAAATGGCTAATGAATAATCTTCTTACACTCAACATTTCTAAAACAAAATACTTGACTTTTAGTAAAACAAAAGTTGGTCAGCCAGATAGTCGCCCACAATTACATCTTCACCCCTGCACCAATACTTCCACAAATAACACACGCTGTACTAGTGACAAAATAGATTATGCGGATAATATCAAATATCTCGGCTTAACTGTTGACCATAATCTAAAATGGGATCTCTAAATTAACCTAATAACAAAAAAAATCCGGAAACTATCATACATCTTCAAAACAATACGAAATATTATGTCATTAAATCAGCTAAAAAATATATATTTTGCACTTTGTCAAAGTATTCTAATGTATGGTATTTCAGTATGGGGAGTAGCAGCAGACACTCATAATAATAATAATAATAATAATAATGTGATGACTTTTATAGCGCCATTTTTGTAAAATCACCTTAAGGGCGCTGTCATCTCAAATCCCTTAAAATTAATCATAAATCAATAATTCGAATTATGTTTAGAAAGCCTTATCAACATCCGACAGAACAGCTAATTTATGTTGTTTGTTTTTGGGGTGTTATGCCGTGTTGCGCTAACTCCTTCTTTAGCCAACGTTTCGGACAACATTGCAGTGTCCATCATCAGGGCAGATGTGTTATTTGAGGTTGTGTAAAAATGTGAGCTTATGTATGAGGTTGTGATACCGTGTTGCCAGCTCCAACCCTCTGAGCTAACATTAACGTATCATTTATTTTATTTTTTTTTATTTAAAGTGGTTTTCTTCGTTTAGCTCTGGTGTATCCGTCAATTACCGGATACCAAGAACTATTGAGCTTAGCTCCATCGTCTCTATTAATGTTTACGGGATTTTTATGAATTTCAATGGCTTCCGTAATCAGCCGTGCTCTATAAGTTTTGGGTCTCCCCAGGATTTCAGGAACAAATCCAAAGTAATGCCCGGTGTCAATCAAATGCTCGGCAATTGCCGATTTGTCAGGGTGGCCGAGTTTACAAGCTCTGAAGTGTTCTGAAATCCTTTTGGAGATAGTCCGCTCTGTCTGGCCTACATAGACCTTGTCACATCCGGAACAGCTGAGTTTATACACTCCATCTGTTTCCAGAGGAAACTTAGTCTTTGCACTGGACTTTTCACTTTGCACTTTTCACTGGAGCGTAACGGTTACGCTACTTTTGCCGGCCGGAGGAATCCCGCCGGCCCACTGAGCAGGCGCTCGCGCCCACCCAACTGCCTTTATCAAGGCAACACTTTTTTCGCGCATTACTCAACAACGCAGATCCACGCTGGCCCCCACAAACCGCCCGCAAGCTCCAGAGACGTGCTCACTCTTCAAGAGGAGGCACCGACTACCGCCTGTCAAGATGTTCCCGACGAGGATGCTCCCCGCTGACCACGAGGACTCCCCGGTCGTGGTACCACCCGGCGCTCATCAAATTGCGCTTCGCAAGAAGACCGGGACCGTGCGCCTTACGATCCCCGCACCACAGCCCCGCTCCGAGGACCCAAGGACCCGGAGACCATCCACCACCACGACTGCCACTACGCCCGACGAAACCGAGATGACGGAGCCCGAAGCAGGCCCCTCCTGGGCAACAGGACCCAGTCCTGCCCCCAGGCGCCCCCCGATAGGCCCAGCGTCGGCCTACGTGGCGCCCCCGAGGCCCCAGCAGCCGATGGAGACGGCTGCCCCCCAGGATGGAGGCTGGACGAGGCCGTCCAACCCCGCAAAGAGGCCCATGTCCCCACGGGGACCACAACCGCTCCAGTGTGGCAACCGAATTGAAGAGTTGCCCGAGGTAAGCGAAGGCGCCGGCGCGCCGCGTAATAAGCGTGCCAATACTAATCATTCTTTCTCCCCCGCAGGTACCGGCAGGAGAGACCGTGTTCCCCCGGTTGTGATGACCCTGGGGAACATGACACACGCGCAGATTACGGCCTCGGTCTAAGGACATCTGGGGGCTGGCAAACTGTTTACTTTTAAATATAACAGGGGCGGCACGGCCAACATCTTCGTGCGCTCGATGGAGGACCATCGCGCCCTTACCAACGGACTGCGAGCGGAGGCGCGCGGCTTCCACACATTCACGGCCGAAGCCGAAAAAATGAAAAAGGCCGTGATCAAGGGCCTGCCACTCGTAGAAGTAGAAGACATCGCGGCGGATCTGGAATCGCAAGGATTCCCAGCTGTGAAGGTGGTCAAGATGACTGCCTCAATTGAGTATCCCATATACTTAGCTCACTTCAATAAGGAAGTCAACATGGGACAGCTGCGTGCGGCCGTCAAATACCTGTGCCACTGCCGCATTCGACTCCAGAAGCACAGGAGCAATCACCTTCAGCACGGCACCCAGTGCTACAGATCTCAAGACTTCGGGCATGGGTCCCGAAACTGTTCACACACAGCAAGGTGTGTAAAATGCTTACTGGAGCATGCTTCGGCAGAATGCCCCAAGAAGACGAGAGACGAGCCCGCCGCATGCTGCAACTGCTCAGGCCCGCATCCCGCCAACTACAGAGGCTGCCCCAAGCGGGTAGCGTACGTCGCCTCAATACAGCAGCGACCTGCCAGAAGGCCCCAACGCCCACCGGCAGAACAGAACCCGAGCAGGCCACCTCCTCAGCCGAGGACGGTGGACGCACATGGGCCAACGTAGCCGGAGGCACCGCCCCCGCCCAAGAGCAGCGCGAGACCGCGCCGCCCCCACAGCCCCGCCCCCAGCCCCGCCCACAGCAGGAGCCCGTGCGCGCGTCCACCTCTTCAGAAGACAACCTGGATTTGATGGCCCTGCTCCAAGGCCTCCTCAGGATGCGATCACAGCTCGCCCGCTGCACATCAAGAGCAGACAAGCTCGTCATCTTGATAGAGCTTCTAGACACCTTCGATGCCTAGTACCGAGACGGTGAAAGTCCTCGTATGGAACGCATTTAGCGTGCGCAACAAGACAGACGAACTGCTCGCTTTGGCAAATGAATTAAACACCGACATTATTCTCTTATCAGAATCCCACTTGAATCCAAGCGTACCGCTGAGAGTGCAAGGTTTCGAGATTCACCGAGACGACCGACAGGGAAGATCAGGCGGAGGAACCGCAATATTCGTTCGACAATCTATGACGTCCACAAGAATACCCACTCCGAAGTTGAAGCACGCTGAAGCCACGATTATCGAAGTCACCATAGAGGGTAGAGCGCATACCATCATCTCCGTATACTGCACCCAAAGTAACCTAATGAGAGAAGATCTCAATAAATAGCTCAATCTGGGACCAATTGTTGTGATGGGAGGCGATTTGAACGCCAAACACAACTACTGGAATAACTACAGAGGTAATGCGAACGGAAATACGCTCTTTACACACATGCAGACAAATACCTACTCGATAATGGCGCCAGACAGACCTACGTACTACTCGCAACGTTCTAGATATCCGAGTACATTGGATATAGTACTCGAGAAAAATGTTAAGACAATATCTCCACTGCGCACATTAGACGAGCTGTCTTCGGACCACCTGCCCGTGTGCTTCACTATAGGCGGCACAACTTCAAGGACCCCCAGAAAACAGCGCAATTATAAGGATGCGGACTGGGAAGGATTTAAAAAGGAAGTCAACGAACGAATTCATCTCACTTCGGGAACTCTGCGCTCGCCACAAGAAATCGACGCAGCTACAAGCACTCTCACAGAGATTCTTCAAACAGCACAAGATACACACATTCCTCTCAAAGAAGTACATTCATACACGATCAAGCTTCCCGAACACGTTTTATCACTCATCAAGGACAAAAATCGCCTGCGACGCATGTACCACCGCACGCGTGACGAATACTTCAAGACAGCGTACAACAGCCTGCAGAGGGAAATCAAGACCGAAATCGCAGAACTCAAGCGCGAACTTTGGGACAAAAAAGTCGCGTCGCTCACGCCGAAAGATAATTCCCTATGGAAAATGGCTAGCGCGCTGAGACATAAAGATTTCACAATCCCCCCGCTACAGAAATTGAACGGCCCTGGGACGGCATTGTCGCTACAAGAAAAAGCTGATACACTCGCCGACGGCTTCGAGAGAGCCTACGCCGCTACAGACGGCCTTTCCGACCCGGCTACGGACCGGATCGTAGCTGACTCTCTACGAGATCTGAACGAAGCAGAGCAGACAAACGCTGAAGATATTCATTTCACAACGCCGAGCGAGATTGCGGTCACAATCAAGCGACTCAGAACGAACAAGGCGCCGGGAAGCGATCAAATTCACAACATTCTACTCAAACATCTTCCTCAAAAAGCCATCATCTACACAACAAAATTGTTCAATGCCTGCCTCATGACCGGGCATTTTCCCCAGATTTGGAAATCGGCGACCGTGCTGCCCTTCGCAAAGCCGAATAAAGATAGAACGCAGCCGACAAGTTACCGGCCGATTAGCCTATTATCTACGCTGAGCAAGGTATTTGAACAAATTATACTCAACAGGCTTGTCCCACACCACGACGAACACAAGACTTTGCCAGACGAGCAGTTCGGCTTCAGAAAGAGGCACTCCACGACTCATCAACTCACCAGAGTAGCGGAATACATCGCAAGAAAATTTAACGAACATCGCTTCACCGCTGCTGCGCTCATCGACCTAGAGAAGGCATTCGACACCGTATGGATAGACGGGCTCGTGCATAAGCTGCACCGCACTAACACGCCCATATACCTAACGAGGCTGATACAGGAATACCTAAAAAATAGATCGTTCAGAGTGTTCATAAGGAACGTGTTATCTTCAATGCGTGAGATTCCAAAAGGCGTGCCGCAAGGAAGTTTACTGGGACCATTTCTCTTCATTCTGTTCACCTACGACATCCCCCGAGACGAGAGATGCAATCTGTCTATCTACGCAGATGACGTCAAACTATACGTTTCCTCGCTGAAAGCGAACATGGCCGCGATTTACCTACAGAGGGCGCTCGACGCGCTCGTAGAGTACTACAAGAAATGGCGCCCGAAACTGAACGAGGCGAAAACCGAAGCCATCATGTTCACGAGAAAACGTATAAATAGAACACCTGACTTCAACATCGAAATGGGAGGACACAACATTGAATGGAAAGATGAAGTTACATATCTCGGCCTGACCATGGACTCCCGCCTCAACTGGAAATCTCACCAAGCAAAGATGCACGCGCGCACGCGACAAGCGATCGGCATGATGAAGCCAATTTTCAATAGACGGAGTCCGCTACTTCCCAAAACCAAACTCCTCGTCTACTACTCGCTCATTCGTCCGGTACTCTCGTATGCGATTCCCATATGGAGCAGCATCTCACACACAGACCACAAGAAACTACAGACACTTCAAAATCTCTGCATTAAAATCACATACAACACGAGACTCAGAACAAACTTGAAGAGATTACACGAACGAGAACAAATTCCAACTCTATATGAATTCACACACAGACTGACTGCACGCTTTTACAAATCACTCACACTTAGTAAAAATCCACTCATACGAGACATAGGACAATACAATGCTCCGAGCGACCTGACATTCAAATATTCACACAGACTACCTAAACACATCCTCATGGACCATGACCACATATGGTACATACCAGAATCAGACGCGGACGAATAGCGAGCAGTAGGTATTTCCTAAACTCCCGACTTTCCTCCTAAATATATAATGTTTATATATCTATTTATATTTTTATATAATATTTTATAATTTGTATGTATACGTATGTTTATTTTCTATCTTCCCATAAGTATATATTAACATAAAAACAGACACACACACACATCTCAAAAACGCAGGACATCATATACCGATGTTACTGAAGGCCGCATACGTTTCAAGTTGACGTTCGGCCGCTCCTTCCGGGTAAGGTTTTCTGCGGTTTCCCTTACTCTATCACGCAAATGCGGAAGGATACCCACAATAGGACGCAGCCGAATTCCCCCCCCGTTCCCAACACAACACAAACAGACACGTATGTAGTATATGGCCGCTGTAGGTCGCCGCTGGTGCTGATGCTGAATGACACATGCAATTTTAGTAGGGTTTTTAGGTAACAAATTTTTTTTCCCTACCGTGAAAATACAAGGCCTCTAAGTCTATAAAAGCCAGGTAATATTTGAATAAACCCATATGAGGTAAAAATTGTGAGGCGCATATGACGCCGTTCTATTTGTATAAAGAACATTAACTTTAAATTCAGTAAATTTAAATGATTCACCACTTCATGGAACATAAGAATCTAGAAAATAAAAAAATAAAAAATACAACCTCAAATAACACATCTGCCCTGATGATGGACACTGCAATGTTGTCCGAAACGTTGGCTAAAGAAGGAGTTAGCGCAACACGGCATAACACCCCAAAAACAAACAACATAAATACTTTTGGCCGTTAAAATCTTAAATCATATTTGAAGAACAGCTAATGATTGAAAATAACTTATTAGACATAGTAATAATAATAATACTTGGATGACTTGTATAGCGCCGTTTTTGTGCAAAAACACCTCAATAAACACTCTTTATAAATAAACTGTTCATAAAGAAGATCATCTACAAAAACTGCATAAAAAAATTACCACATCGCATAACTCACTCGCAAAACACGAGAGCAATTACACACAAACAATTACAAGTACCGTATATCAAATCAAATTTCGCTAAAAGACATGAATCTTACCTGGCTCCTCACATATTCAACATGTTCCTAACCCAAACTAAAACTTACGTCTTACCAAATAATTTGAATTGGGTGTTCAAAAGATTTGTAAACTGGTTGATGGTAAAAGAAAGAACAGATATTAGAAATATTCTAAACATCTAATGCATTTTACAAACCATACTGCACACAATAACAAAATTACAAAATTTTACAATTAATTATAATACGAAATACTCATTTCATATTTTTATACATAATTTTTCAACACATACAGTACTACACTTATTTTTCTATTTTTATATTACTCATTTTTTTACTACTATTATTTCTTATTATTTTTATTTTACTATTTTTTACTAAACATTTGGTTTATATATAAATTGTTAATTACCAGCCTCAGAACAGACTTTGTCTAGTGAGGAGGGTAATGAAAAAAAAACATCTGTACAGAACCAACCTTAAATAAACGCCCGGGTTGCCGGCACTGAAACTGATAAAATAAAAATAAAACCTACACGTAACACACAAAACCAATATAAACACACATCACTCACAAACACACAAGATTATATATTAAATTTATTATTTTATCTTATATTGTAGATTGTATTTAGATTATATTTTCATATTATAAAATGAAGGCCTCAACACGGGCAAGCCACCCAACGAGGCCAACATTACTGGAAAAATTTGAAATGTAAAAAAATATTGTACCAAATAAAAAAAATAAAAAATTACATTGTGACTTCTCGAGACTTGTGACTTGTCCAACTTGCCTCCGTCCAATACCGTTTAATCAGCGTTGAGCGATAACTAACTAACTAACTAACCATCACGCCGTTTCCCGCAGGGGTAGGCAGAGAGGACGCACCGCCAAACAACTCGGTCTTGGCACACACTTCTTGCCTCATTCACATTCATACATCGTCTCATACATACTCTTCTATTATTCTGACTCTTGACATGGCCCGACTCGAGTATCTGATTCACTTGATCGTGCCATGTCTTCCTCGGGCGTCCCCGACTTCTGCTACCATTCGCATTTGCATCATATATCCTCCTTACACTCCTATCTTCGCTCATTCGCTCTACATGCCCAAACCATCTAAGCGTCCCTTTCTTAATCTTACTCATTACGCTTACATCAGCCTTGCACTCTTTGCGGATCTCCACATTCCTCCCACGATCAAACATGGTTTTACCACACATACGCCTCAGGGATCTCATTTCAACAGCATTCAATCTACTTTCATCCTTTCTTGCCAGTTCCATGCCTCACTTCCATACATCAAGGTAGGTACCAGCACTCCGTTGTGGACTGCTAACTTCGCTTCTTTGGACAATTTTTTGTTAACGCCAACGGCGTTCAGTCCTCCATTAACGGAATTACCTGCATTTACCCTTCTTTCAATATCTCTGTCAGCCTTCCCATCTCTAGTAAACATTCTTCCTAAATACACAAACTCATCCACCTGCTCCAAGTATTTCTCATTCACAATTATATTGCACACTGTTTTCGTACTCTCTCTTCCAAACACCATTACTTTAGACTTACTAACATTCATCATTAACTCATTCTTCATGCATACTTCGTTCATCCTAGACACGAGAGACTGTAGATCATCTATCCTATTAGCAATCAGCACCGCATCATCAGCATACAACAGGCAACATACTTTCAAATTATTCAAATTCGCGCCCAATCCCACCTCTTTCAATTCTTGCATACAATTATCCATGTATAGATTGAATCACCACGGTGACATTACGCAGCCTTGTTTAACACCTTTTGTGATATCAAACCACCCCGTAAAACCACCGTTTACCCTAACACATGCAACGCTTCCCTCATACAACGACGCAATTGCCTGAGTTAGATTTGTATTCACTCCATACTTGGACAACACCTTCCATAGCTTTTTCCTGTCGACTCGGTCGTATGCTTTTTGTAGATCTACAAAGGCACAGAAAAGTTTCTGGTTTTTCTGCCAAAAACTTCTCAGTGAGCATACGCAATAAGAAGATCTGGTCCATGCACCACCTTCCACTCATAAAAGCACCTTGCACATCCCATATTTTATCCTTTGTTTCCTTTCTTACTCTTTCAATCAAAATTCTACCATACAGCTTGCCAACTGAACTTAGCAGGCTAATAGCCCTATGATTCCCACATTCCATACGTGACCCTTTACCTTTGTATAATGGCATGATCACAGCCCTTCTCCAATCTAAAGGCGTGTAACCTTCCTTTAAACATTGGTTAAAAAGATTGCACAACCATGTGAGAATTATACGGCTACCTCCTTTAAAATATTCAGCAGCAATATTGTCAAACCCGACAGCCTTACCATTCTTCATACATTTAATCGAGCATCTCATCCATGCTAATTTCGATAACATTCACTCCATCGTCATTCATATCTGATTCGCCGCTGGAATCACTGTCACTCACTTCGCTTTCGAAGACTTCCTCGAAATAATTCATCCATCTCTCTTTTATTTTTTCCTCATTCGTCAACATTTTTCCATCTTTTGATTTTATCACTTTCATGCTTCCGTTTTCTGGGCCACTCCGGGACCTTTTGACTTCATTCCAAAACAACTTAATGTTTTCTTGGAAATGGTTTGTCATTTTCATTCCTTCTTCCTCTTCCAGGCGTTTCTTTCGTTCTTTCACTCCAACTCTTACTTTTTTCTTACATTCCTTATATACTTCTTTCGCTCGATACTTCTCTTCGCTGGAAGCACTGCCAGCCGCAATCAGACACAACCATGCTTTCTTCTTCTCTGAGACCAGTGCTTTAATCTCATCATCCCACCATGCATCACCTTCGTTGAGCGATTATATCCGTAAATCCTCATTTTGACAGTCCAGTGGTAACGCATTGGACTGCCATTCCGAAGGTCGCGGGTTCGAACCCGGCGTGCGCAAATAAATTTTATTTGATTAATTTGTGTTATTTCACAATTAATTAATTAAAATAATATATAGTATATTTGCGGCACGTTCCAGAGTGGAAGATACTACCAGTATCGCCCTGGTGTAAGACCACCATTCAGAATTGAAACTTTGCTCCAAATGGCTTTAGCCTTGTTTAGTGACTAGATCTGAATAGCCAGGTACTTCCCCACCTTCCTCTTTCCCTTCCCCACTTACCTTCAGCCTCACAACATCCCCCAAGTGGGGATGCCATAGTCTCACTGGCTCCAGACGGGAGCAGTTGGGACTCTTGTGAGGTATTCACTATAAAAAAAAAATATATATCGCTCCACTCAACCAGATGTTGTATTGCACTGACATATTATAATATGTATAAGTTAGAAAAAACCTACATCGTTAGCTAGTTATTTAACAATAACGTTTCTAATGGGTACTCGCACTTTCAGAGTCTACACTAGTTCATTACTTTTGCTTTTCGAACGGAAGATAAATGTGTGTATAACAAACAATTATACCTGTTATAGAATCGTGCTTTTAATTTTGTATAATTATGTACATAATGTTGCTTTCAAAAGCAGTCGAAAAAGAAAATCTAGGTGAAATTATAAGAAATCTAAATTTTCTCCGATAGATGCCGGTTCCAACAGAGACCTCATTCTAATTTAATTAGCAAATGATACTGTACTTCTTTCTAAGGGAGCAATCTTGGGAAAAGGCTTTTAAAAACGCAGAATTTGTTATAAAGGAGATAAAAAAATGGCTCGACAAAAATCTTCTTACCCTAAACCCTCGAAAACCAAATTTTTAACATTCAGTAAAACCAATACTGGGCAACCAAAAACCGTTCCGGTCTTACATCTGTATCCATGTACTACATCACAAACCAATAACTGCGACTGCGAAAAAATTGAGCATTCGGATAGTATAAAGTATCTTGATTAACCACTGTTAATAAACTAAAATGGGAACTTCAAATAAATTCGCTTGTAATCAGAATCCGGAAACAAATACACAGTTTTAAAACGATTAGAAACATTATGTCACTTAAACTACTGAAAAATGTATACTTTTCCTTTTGTCAAAGCATTTTAATTTATGGTATGTCGGCAAGGGGTGGAGCACATAAATCACAACACTGATCATAAATCACTTACTAGAACTATGTTCAAAAACCATATCTTCATTCCACTGAAAAACTTTTAATTAAAAATAAAATACTTGACATCAGGAATCTATTCATTAAAAAAAATATCCATATAAATTGCATAAAATAGTCACCTTCCCACATATCTCACTCCCATAACACTACAGGTAAATCTAACAATCATCCACAAGTGCCAAAAATTAAATGCACTCTTGCTAAAAAACATGAATCTTACCCCGCTCCTTCATATTCAACATTTTCTTAAAAGAAACACAACATATAACTCAAACCAACAGAAAATATACATATAAAAACTTTAATACATGGTTAATGAACAAAAATAGAAATTGCATTAACAAGTTACTTGCAAACCGTCCGTGTTAATAAACATAATTTTTGATTAAATGTAATTTTTACACCGAAAATGGTTTCTAATGTGTCAGTATTAAGAGTAATCAATATATTGAATACTCTTTTTCTCTCTCTCTCTCTTTTTTCTTTGTTACATTTTTTTCTTTCCTTGTTGCATTGTATTTATTATGGGTACAACATTTATGTTAAGCAATTGAGCGTATTGAGCATATTTTTATATATGTATGTAATATTTTATATTTAGATCATTTTATGTTTTATTTTATTTATTTATTTATTGATTCTTTACATTGTATCTTTTTCATAAAGTTATAATTTTTAACCTCACTAGGACAAGCCTGTGTTGAGGTTAATAATTTTACAAAATATTAAAAAAAATAGTACAAAGATTATAACATATATTTAAGATAGTACAATATTTAAAAAAATGAAATATTAAGATAACAATATTGTTACATTGACGTTTCTGCGAATTGGATACCTACATGGTACCTATTAGCCTATTCATTACAATATAATGCTGTAAACATGTAGGGTGACCATGATATTTAATTGCAATAAAAATGTAACAAACTATTATTTTTTTTTAAACAGAGAAGAAAGAGAGATAAAAAAATTACATTAAAAAGAAAAGGATGAAAAAATTAACTTATTCAAAATATAATGCCACAATTTAAAAGGACAAAGATGAAAGAATATGTTGGAAATCCTCTGATGGCAGAAATAATTTAACATTCTTTTTAAATGTACACAAGGAATTTGACGATTTAATGTGATCTGGAAGGCTATTAAATAGAAGTGGAGCCTGGTACAAATAATGTCTCTGCCCAAATGAGGATTTAGGGTGAATTGCCATAAAGTTCAGACCAGAGCCAATTCTTGTAGTACGAATTTGTTGCGTTCTTTTCGCAGAACTAATATTGTTAAAAAATCTGCATAGCGTTTGTAGGATAAATAGTTGTATTAAATTCATGATATTACATTCCTTATAAAGTAACTGTGTAGGATATGTAAATTTTTTCTTGTATATAACTTTGAGAATCAGTTTTTGGGCAATATTAAGTGGTTCTATTACAGTCTTCAGGCAGGAACCCCAGCACACTATATTATACGAAAGTAGGCACTGAATTATAGCAAAATACACTGTTTTTAATTTTTCCTTGTCTAGTACATGTCTGAGATCTTTAAAAATATAGATAAGTCTCCTAACTTTATTTACTAACATTTCGACATGATCATTCCACCTCAAAAATTTATCAATTTTTACCCCCAGGTATTTGAGGCTGTCTACACTTTCCAAGGGGTTGCAGTTACACGTTTGCACACAATTGTGAATAATCAAATTATAAGAGGTAGACGGCTGACTTTTATAAGAAATGCTAAAAGTGATGTATTTGGTTTTTTGTGAATTTAAAGTTAAAATATTATTACTCAGATAATTATTAACTACTCCTAAACCTGTATCACATTTTTCAAAAGTTTCACTCCAATTTTTACCCTCAAATATTAAGGCAGTGTCATCTGCAAAACTAACAATGTTACCTGGAATTTTTAGACTGCATAAATCGTTTATATAAATAAGAAATAATATTGGCCCGAGTACACTACCTTGTGGTACTCCAAATGAGATGGATTTACTATCGCTTAACATTTTATTTATTTCTACTTGCTGTGTTCTATCACTAAGGTAAGATCTGAACCAACCCATAGCTGTATTATTAATGCCTAAAGATAATAATTTCTTAAGAAGCAACTCGTGGGAAACCGTATCGAAGGCCTTTGATAAGTCTAAAAATACCGCTATAGCTTTGTTGCCATAGTCCAGTGCGTTTATAACTTTGGTCAATACCTTTAATATAGCATCACTCGTACTTCTGTTCTCTCTGAAACCAAATTGGCTGTCGGAGAGTATTTTGTATTTTTCTAAAAATGATACTAATCTTGACTTAGCCAGTCTTTCTATTATTTTTGAGAGAGTATTGAGCAAAGATATTGGTCTGTAATTATTAACATTTTTGTGATCTCCACCTTTGAAAAGAGGTATAATCTTGGCATTTTTACAATGGGAAGGAAATATGCCATTCTTAAAACTAAGATTAACAATATGAGTTATAGGACCAGCTAACTCATAAACATGCTGTTTATACACCATTATACTTAAGCCATCGATACCACAGGAAAAAGACATTTTTAATTCATTTATAACATTAGTAACTTCAAAAATGCTAGTAGTTTTAAATTCAAAACTATCTCCTGTAACTTGAGTACCAGGTATAAAATTGTTAACAAGATACATTTCGTTGGTTTTATTAGCACTGCACAAGTTTTTTGCGTATGTAGGACCAATATCACTGAAGAAGTTATTAACATGGTTGGTAATTATATGTGGATCCTCCTCAAATGAGATAATTTTGTTATTGATTAATAATTTTTTTATGGACACTTGCTCCTTTTGAATATTTATGGCTTCCTTTATAATCTTCCACTGTTGCTTGTTATTACCGTTGACTTTATCCAGTTTCCTTCTGTAATACGTTTGCTTTGTATATTTTATAATTTTTGTACACCAGTTTCTGTATCTCTTATAATAAGCCAGCAGTTGAATATTATTAAACTCTCCTCGACATTTGTTGTGCAGTTTGTAACGGGTTCTAAGGCATTTGATAATTCCATCATTTATCCAAGGTTTTAAGTATTTGATGTTATGTTTTACACTTTGTACCGACGAGCAACTTTCCACGTGAATTTTTAAACATTTTACGAAGTTTTCAGTAGCTGAATTAACATCTTGCGATGACAGGACTGACTGCCATGATTCTTCCTTTAATTTAGCCTTCAAAAGATTGTTATTTATGATGGTTTTGATTTTTTCATTTTCCTTTGCTATTTTCTTTTGTCTAAAGCTCATAAATCTCAGTAATACCGCATCATGATCTGTTATGTCAGTAGTGAAGACAGCTCCCTGTGGTTCAAATTTAGATTTTACCATAATGTGATCGATGCAACTTGAAACAGTAGACGAAACTCTTGTAGGTGAAATTATAATTGGCTTTAAGCCGTGAAAAGCCAAAAGTGAGAGGTATTTTTGAGTTTTTATACTGTTCAGATCTAATGTATTAATATTTATATCACCACATAAAATGATTTCCTTATTTTGTATAGATGTAGAATCAAGTAGGACACTCAGTGATTCAAGGAAACTATCTATATGAGTCTGGGACGGAGATCTGTAAATGGCTATTAAACATATATTATTCGATATCTGCATTCTTAAGCAGTTTGCTCCAGGGAAAACAATTTCCTCAACAGTCGCCTGAACATTTCGTTTCACGTAGGCAACTACACCATCGTTTTGCAAATAGTTATTATTTGTATTGTAAACTGTGTATCCGGGGATGCTAGGTATATTGATCAAATTTTTTAGCCAAGCTTCTGTAAAAACTAATACCTCAGGACGATGTTCTATGCCATCAAGCATAGTTATGGTTTCATCAAAGTTTTTACTTAAACTTCTAATGTTCAAACAAAGTAAAGAAAAGTTTGAATGTTTCAAAAAATTTTTGCAAGTAAATGAATCTTTAATAGTTAAATTAGGTTCTGTATTGTCATCCAAATCAATGTTTTTTCCTAAATCGATATCCATTTTTAATATATTAAATATTGTCGGTGCCTTTTACCATACAACTTCTATATTCTATTGAGGTCATCTTCGTGTTTTATTTCTCTGATTTTTTTTCCTTCATCTTCTTTCATTAGAATGGATCCATTTTTAAACCAAATATATTTGTATTTTAATTCTCTTCCCTTTAATTTGGCTTTCCAAAGCAGTTCTTTAAAATAAGGAGATAGCGATTCTCCTAGGAATATCATTTTCTCACGGTTTGAGATCACCTTCTTGTTTGCCAATAATTTTGATCTTGTTTCTGGATTTCTAATTTTTAAGAGAATTTTTTTTGGATGACCTGGTCTTCTGTCATATTGTCTTATTGCTGATGTAATATCGTCTGTACTTATTTGGATATTAGCACTTTTTATTAGGTTTATAGCAGTTACTTTGGGATTTTCATCTGTCTTTTCCTCAATTCCTGTTATTTCAATACAGTTATCGAGGTTCGACTGTTCTAAACAAGCCAGTCTGGTTTCTAGATGTTTAATAATTTTACTTTTATTTGTCAAATCACTTTTTAAGCTTTCGACTTCTCCTTTAACTTCATTCATGGAGTCCAAACGAATTATTATGTCATCATACTTTTGACAAATAAATTCGGTAGTTTTTTGAAATTCCGACATTTTTTTTTCAATGTTTTCGAGTATTTGGTTTTTGAGTTTCTCCAGTTTTGTGTCTACGAAAGACGCAAATTTAGTAAAAGTATCTTCTTCTGGGCTAGTGTCTTCGGGGGCAGTGTTTATTTTGTTTTTGGATCTTGTAAATGTATTTAGAGTGTCTTGTTGTTGAGAGCTTGTTTTTTTGTTCGAACTCATGGTCACCCTTGCAGTAGTTTTGGTAGAAACAATAAGATGCGCAAGCGCCGTCAAAGTGAAACAAGCAAGCCGAATGGCCCGAGTTTGAAAGATGGCGGTGGAGTTGGCCAATCACAAGAGATTCACTTATACAGTAAACAGATGTCAACTTCACCGTTACTATTTCGCGATGTTAATAATTTATAAATCACTTGAGTAATCTCGCTTCAACGCGCAAAATTCTTATCACAATTGATGCAGTGAACACTTAGGTAAATGTCGCAACTGACTCGAATTGAACCGTTCACCGATATACACAATTAAGCCAAGTTTTCAACGGGTCACTATTACTGTGTACTACTTTGATTGTTGTCGTATTGTTAGAGTGTTATGTATTCTTTTGTATTTTTTATTAAGCCCTGATTTGTTTACAAAATATGTGTAATGATACTGCTAACCGCACATAATTTGTAAATAACCATTGATGTTAATAAACGACCGGGTTACCGGCAACAATAATTAAAAAATCAATTAATACACGATTACCATCAACTGAACAGTTTAAGAACGATGAACAGAGAACGGTGGACATCCTGGATCACAGAAATATATAGGAACTCTTAAAGTAAGGAAAGTACGGACGATAGGTTGGTAGATAAGGACGGAAGGGAGGGGGGACAATGCCCTAAAATAAAGCCTGAATCTTAACGACGTAAGTGAAGCACAAAAATATGCGACGCGCGGCTCAGACCTACGGTTGAATTTGTCCTATCAAATCTCTAAAATAGATTGGGAATATTCGTAACTACATAAGTGCTGAAGTCATATAAAAACAATATTTGGCGCGCGGCCCGGCGTGATGGACGGACCTACGGTCGACATTGCCCTAGCAGGCCTAGAAAATTGATTTTTCTGTGCGGTCTATTTTAATTATTTTTTGATATTTTAGTAATAGCATATTACTAAAACCTCAAAAGTTTCTAGAGGGATCCCTCGGGAAGTTACTAATTCATCGTCTAGAAAAATATAATCTGTTGCTTACCGCTAATTGCATAGTTTTATAAAATTATCAAACCGTATTGCAGAAAATATTTTAAAAGTACGTTCGTGTTTTTATTAATTTTAAATATAAATCACTTAGATCCTTAGGAATCCCTCTAGAAACATTTGAGAATCTATTATGTAATACGTTCATCGGAAATAGTAAAAATTTGAAAACCAAACCCCCGTTATTAGAGTCTATGTCTAACACAAACATGGGTCCATGTTTATTTTCTGTCCAGTCGTATCCGATTTGTTTTAGCAGTCGTTTGCGACAGAAAAATAATTTATTTATGCAATAATTAGATACTAACTATGCTAAGATCATATTCAGAAACGTCTATGAATTAATTATTGCGTGCTGTGCATTTTCAATTGTTTGCACATTTCAATGTTTTTCAATTTAAATTTCATTAATCTAGTTAATTTCAATTCAGACTAGACATTTTTTTTTTTATTGTTGATACATTATTTTACAATATTTCATATTCTAATTCAGTAATGTTGGCCTCACTGGGTTGTTTACCCGTGCTGAGGCCCCCATTTTATAATATAAGAATTTATACATTTAAAAAAAAAGAAAAACAACATTAAAATAAAGATAAATTTAAACCAAAAATTGGTTAAAAATTAAAATATAATTATCACACTAAAAGAAAAATATTAAAAGAGAATGTAAATCGGCATTTATAATGATTTATGTGTTTGTGCGTGTTGCGTGTTTTATATATTTTTTTGTGTTGCGTGTATATGTTTTATTCTTTTATGTTATAGAATTTTGGTACTATTGTCTTTTTGTTCTTTAATCCATTTTTTTTTTGTGTTTGAATTTATTTTTATTTTACTCAATTTTTGTTTCAAGTGGAAGACTGTTGAATGCTTAATAGCGTGGTATTTATGGTGTCTTTGTCCAAAGGTAGTATTATTTGTACTGTTTAAAATAAACTCAACGTGTTCGGGGCGGCTTATCCAGTTTCTACTTTTTGGCGAGTTCAATGACGGTAGCTACCGGTCAATCAATCATTTTTATGCGGAAGTTGAGGCACATTATCGTTTTTACCTTTTTCGTTTACGGTACTTTTATTTGTATTATTTTCTGATCACCAAGTTTTCATAAATTTTTATTTTTATACATAACAAACAGTAAATCAATTCCTATAATTCCATCATGCAAGTTACTTGGATTCCCAAGAAATGACTCCGTTGAATTCTGTCACTATCAGCACAGGACTGCCGGAAATTATTTAGTGTGAAATGATCTGTCAACAATCCGAGCAATACAAGATTGTAATCTGGCTTTGAACATGCGTAGGCCATCCATAGCTAAACTTTACTTATATAAACGCTTTCTCTGTGAACTTTTCTGTTTGATTATCAAAACCAACTTTTCAATTTGAACGGAGCAAAAGTTTTTCCGAACTGATTATTTTGTTGTTTAGTTTTGCACGTAATGCGTTTGGGTATTATGTTTATTATAGCCACTTTTTCAACATTGAACATACAAAATACGATAGTGAATATATGTAGGTACAATAAATTGTGTCTCTTAGTCCTCCTCACTAGGGTGACCTATGCTGAGGTGCACTAAAGTTATTCAGTTCTATTTTATTTGTTTTCTATGTGGTTTTTAAATTGTTATATTTTTGCATTGACCTCTTTCAGCCAGGTTTTTATTCTTGATTTGTAATCATTAAACTTTTCTATTCGCTTATATCTGGGGAAGGATGTTGTGGAGTTTGTCACAAAATAAATGTAGTTTCTTTGTCCGAATGTGGTTTTATGACAAGGAATATTTTTATGTCATTGTAATTTGATCTAGTGTGACGAATGCGCGGTACTGTAGAGAATTCAGTATTTTGAAAGAATTTAAAGTATTGTTTAAAATTCCGATCCTAATCATTGCGGATATTGTTACATCTACCGCTAGGTTACTATTAATAAATAGTAGTGTTGTGAACAGTAGACCTCACGTCCCGAAAAATATATTTCTAATTTAATAAAATAAAAACAAAAATGATGTAGGTATAATACGACTGTGTACGCTTCTTTTTATTCGCATTATATCTTATTATTCTAACCTAAATATGTCTAACTGACCTACGTAAGTTGATTCGATTTTCAGTACCAACAAGATTTGTCTCTTGACTTGCATTAATATTCTGCTTAAACTCCATTCCATAAGACTAAACCAAGATAATATAGAATTTAGCATGCAAACTTTTGTTTGTACAGCGGTGTAGCTTCGCTGAATTAGACGTTCAGACGGGCACATTGCGAGGCTGGAATTAAATTACACGGATCCGCGTCCGAGGTTTGACTTTGCAATTTGCCAAAGATCTCTGATCGCTGCCTCCGGGGTACACGAGCGCAGGATCTGCAATTGGTTATTGGTTCGTTGGTCGCCAGGAGACGGTCGTGAAGTCCTGCGAGCTGAGACCAGCCACTAGGTATATATATATAATCTGGCCGGGCAGGGCCTCCTCTCCAGGATTACAGAGGATAGAAGCGGTCTGGGAACTGGGAACGATTACTAATGGTATTCATTTCGACGTTCGTATGGCCGATGTCACGAAGTAAGGCAGTATCACTAGGCCAGTTTTATTTGATAAGATTTCATACTGTTACTTAATATACCAGAAATTGAATTTTCTTTCGAAAATCTGAACTAAAAAATTTTTTGAAACTTCATTTTTATAATTTGATTGGATGATATTTACATTTGACAATTAGTCCAATTTCATACAAAAACAGAAAAGATTATAGGAAACATCATTTGGGGATACTGTTAGACTTAAGAAAGTAAGGGAGAGGGATAAAAAGCGAAAAAGTAATTTTGGGAGCACCTTACTATTCAGATCTGGTAAACTTAACATAGACAAAAATTTCCAAATTAAGAATAACCAACAGACATACTAATGTCTATGTAATATTCAATTGTCTATGTTAATATTCATATGTCTATGGAATAACTTAACAATCAGATTCTTTAGACCGATGTATCTGAAATATGGTCTCTCACATTCTGAGATCATCGTGGACTTTTTTTTTATTAAAATTCTATTTTGAATGAACAGAAAGCTACAAAATATTACTTTTTGTATATTTATGGTTTATAACTATGTGTTATAGTAATATAGTGGTCGATGTTATGTTTGTTGGTTTATAACTGTGTTATGGGTCGTATATTTATAACCCTGTTATGGTGGTCGACATTATGTTCGTAGGTTTATAACTATTTTATGCTGGTCGACATTGCGTTCTTAGGTTTATGACTATAAATAAAAATGGAAATGGATAAAATTATTGGATTTAATCGGATGTTACAGTGTTTGACATTATATATATATATATTGTGTTCGTAGCTTTATAACTACGTTATGGTGTTCGACATTTTGTTTGTAGATTTATAATTACACTATGTAGATCGACATTATGTTCCTAGATTTTTTGTCTGACATACTTTTTCCTTTATTTGATACATTTATTTTTAAGATCTTACGACCGCCGCTAACCTAGGTGTGAAAAATTACAAAATTGAGCTACGATACAAGCTCGTTTAAAAGTTCTGATTATGTTTGGCAGCATTGAGCATTATTACATCTTATTCAGAGAAAATCGGACCATTTTCGACAGAAGCCCAAAGTTTGGAGCATCAAACAAAATCTAGCTTGTAAAACTATCCGTGTAATCCTCTCCTCTGGGTTATGTCTTTATGCGCCGTGAATACAACACACACAACACAACACAATACAGGTACAAACAGGTCCAGTGATGTGGGTAAACTCCAATAGGAACTATTTAGATTCTCAGATAGTATCTGTCTCGGTGTAGGTTAAACTCAACCGTTCATTTACTAATTTAGTCACGTCCCGTCAAAGGGGACGATTTATTTTTATGAATAGAGATTAAAAAGAGTAAAGAGACAACTACAACCTTTGTAACTTTATTCCTCGACAGAGTTATTTGACAGCCAACGCGCATTTTGTTTTAATACTCACAGAGATAAATTTCAAAGAAATTTAGATAAAGTTATAACGATGTCGGTTGTTGCATGGTTCAAATATACTATAACAAAGAATCATAACAACGGCATTCCGCATAATATTCAACTTGACGTCCGGATTAAATCTAAACTATGATATGAATTTTTCTTATAACTTCTCTTTGCTGCCAGTGTTTAAGTCACTTAGTGTCCACAGAAAAACCAAAAGAACCATATATAAGACCATTGTAAGAACTGTATTGGCATATGGATGTGAGGCGCTGACACTGACGGTAAAGATGGCTGAAATGCTGGATACTTTTGAAAGAAAGGTGCTGAGAAGAATATGTGGACCCGTGAAAGAGGGCGAACAGTGGCGTATCCGGCACAATATAGAATTGTACGATATATATAAGGCCCCTAGCATCTCTGCACACATGAGACTCCTCAGGCTGAGATGGGCTGGGCATGTACAGAGAATGCCGGATACACGCGTCCCGAAAAGAATTCTGACTGGTCACCCAGGTGGAAAGAGAAAAGTGGGAAGACCCAGACTGAGGTGGGAAGATGAGGTAAGAGGGGATGCAGCACAGCTTCTCCAGGTGACAAAATGGAAGTCAGCCGCTGAGGACAGGAGGAGTTGGAGGCGACTGTTGCAGGAGGCCAAAGCTCGATATGGGCTGTAGCGCCATCGAAGAAGAAGATGATATAAATTATAAGTACCACTTTTATTATAATTATTTTTTATTTTCAAATAAATAACTAACTATGGACTAGTGGTTGGTGACAATACAATCTATGGTATATACGTATTTCTTTATAATTTAATGACATTTTAGCAGTTAATATAGGAAATAAACGTCGGTCCGACTTCTGTCCCTGGGGAGAAAGGTTCAATCCTCAGTCTAACAAAACAAAAAGTTTTGAAGAACCAGTCCCTGTGGAGAAAGGTTTTATCCTCAGTCGAACCAAAAAATATTATATTTTAATGCATATTTTTTTTTAAATACAAGCATTCATAAATAGTCTTCTTCTGAATTACTCTACACATTGTCTTCCATCAACTTTCCCTGGCATAATATTACCTACGCTGTATTAAATTGTACCCTGTAAAAAGTGTAACCTACCCTGAATGACTGAGAAGTCAAGGAGCAAAGTCCTTATTTATATGAATACCCCACAGTCCTGATTTAAGTCGACCGTTTTGCATTTCGTTTTATCTGTAAATTTGTTTGTACGTTCCTTTTCGGTTATTATATAAGATTATTTTTGTCGATTTTAAAATGTCCTGCTTATTTGGACTAGCAAGGATGAAGATGACTAATGAAGCAAAGGAATGTGCTCCAAGACCGAGTTTGGCTGTGCATCCTATCTGCCTACCCTTGCGGTTGTTAATGAGGTACAAAGGGTGCGGCAAGGTGTGGCTTTTGCTAAATGCAAGGAAAAGTGGTGTTTGCTTTATACATTCATCTTGTTTAAGTGTCGTAATGGAATGAATGAATGATTCTACCTTACCGGGGGTATTACTGTCTTGAGACCCGCGAGGATGAGATGTAATTAAAATTCATATATCTGGTTCACAGTACACACACCACACAATTCATAGTAGTTATAAGTTGAATAGCGTTGAACAGGATAGGAATACGTGATGAATATGAACACATTATACTGCATTTGAACATTTTGTTCCGCTTCACGGAACTTTCCAGTTCACTATGTTTTCAGTTGAAGTGAGACTCAGCATCGCTAAAGAGAATTTTGTTAATGTGATGCAAGGTTCCAACTATTTAAAATCAATGGAATTGTGGCATTCCCATTTATTTATATTTATTGAACGCCCGTAGGTCTTTTACAGACATAATGTTGAATAAGTTGAATTATACAGAATACAGATTTATTTATTAATTTATTTGTTTGTTCACGCCTTGACGGCTTTTACATGCAAGGTAAATCATACAGGAGCATTATAACAAGTATATAGCATTGTAAGAAGTATAACATAGTAAATAAAATAATACGCTGAGCATGAAAGACATAAGTAGGCACAACACAGGTAGGTATTAGTATACGATAAGTAAATTGTATATTGTATAAAGGAGTTCAACCAGCAAATACTTATTTGGGCTCAGGCTACAGTACATTCAGCAATTATAATTGTCACAATATTACACAAAACATAATTACAAACATACTCGAAGCATACCGGTTGGCAGTGGTGTAAAACATTTTCTAGCGATTTATAAAAGTAGGTAATATTCTAGTAATTTAAAATATATAATTTGTTTTTGTTTTTTTTTTTGCTATTATAAATGTACGTAAGTTTGTTGTAAGATATAATAATGAAGAATTTTAGAAAGGTTTTATATGAATACCGCACAAGAGTCCTAACTTCTCCCAATGGTCTAAATCCAGTGAGAATAAGGCGTCCCCAATTTAGTGTGTGTTGTGAGACTGCAGATAGTAGGGAGGGGAAGGAGATGGGAAAGAGAAAAGTAAGGAAGCAACTGGCATTTCAGATCTGATCACCAAACAAGGCTAAAACCATTTCAAGCAACGTTTCAATTCTGAATGATGGTCTTTCAACAGGGCGATACTGAGAGTATCTTCCACTCTGGAACGTGCAGCAAATATACTATAACGTACTTTAAAACTAACTGTTTTTGTTTATTTCTATAAATATCAACAACGTTACTACACATCGCTCTGTAAACGCTTTCATTGAACCGTACTTGTTTTGTACTCCTGTTATTATAGGTATACAATTATGGAACTCCTTTGTACAACAGAACTCTTTATTACAATTGTATTGTACCTGCTTACATCGTTCGTACACTTTATTATGTTATTTACCATACAATTATTATTGTATTTTTTAACAACTTACTTATTACAAGGTAATTTGTTTTAATTTAATGTATTTAAATATATTATTTTTAATGAATTAATTGTGAAACTACACAAATTAAAGTAATATAATTAACAAGCACATGCTGGGATTTGAACCCGGGACCTCCGGATTCTTAGTCGAGATCCTTACTCCTCGACAATGAAGACAGTCAATCTGAGGCTTAAGGAAGTTAGGGAAAGAGATGAAAAATAGGGTGGTTTTCTGGTCACTAACTAAGAATTTCGTACACATAGTTTAGTATCGGAAATTTACGTCTCGATTAGGTAAATATTTGGATCACGAAACACGTCCACAAGTTGTTCTTGTGTGCGTTCTTCTTTTTTCTATGGCTAAAATCAAACATTGGTTTCCATTTAAATCTACGTGGATTGCATTCTAGTTTGTATTATCTGTAGCTAAACAGTGACCTTGGATGATAATGTATTGTGTAAATGTAATAACAAGTTGATTGCATTACTGCAATTACTTTCCTCCCATACGCAGGTAATTCTCGGCCCGCTCGGGGCGGCCATTACCAGGTACTTATTTGCTAATTGCTTTTCTTTCTACAAACTATAAATAACAAGTGTCATCGATATTTTGGCATCAGTCACTTGTGTGTGAATCGACCAACCAAACAAATCAAAATGAAATTCGTAAGTATATCCTTTATTTTTTGTACCCATTTTTATAAACTATTTTTTTTTGTTTTCCAAAAAACATTTATTTTGTGGCTTGCATACGTATAAAAGATTTGTTTTAAGCCACTCTGTTATAACATATTGCTCCACCAGCTTGCCCATCCTTCATCGGGAGAATTTTTAATATTTATGTTTGAACTCCTTTAATATTTTAATGTTCTTCTGACGAAGAAAGTTTTAATGTCTTGGGACAGGTTGTTTCACAGAATTCGAACAATTCGTAAAAATTCTGTAAAAGTTATATTCTATTCTAATGCTTGGATAACAACAGAACTTTAATAGGACTTTACATAACTTGAATTTTAACATTAAAATTTGATGAATTGTTAAAATTCTGTGAAACAGCCTTTCCTTTATATTCTCCTGGTGAAGGAAGGGCACTTCTGAAACTAATAGAGCAATGTGTTGTACATAAATGCTTATAAATAAAATGTTAATTACCGTGAAATCATATTACGCATTGAAGGAAAACACATGAGAAATAGGGTTATTTGCAATTTGAGCAATCTATCTGTTTCTCCATTACATCAAGGACATCATACGTTGTACAAGAAAATGACGTAACTTATTTTTTTACATTTGTTTTGCAGCTCGTGATCGTAAGCCTGATGATCGTGGCAGCTATGGCGGCTCCCGAGGCCCCCCTTCGCAAGTTCATCCCCGTACTGGAGCGCACCGAGGTGACAGACGAGCGCGGCCAGTTCGCGCTCCGGTACCGCAGCGCCGACGGGACCGTGGTCTCCGAGAACGGCGCCCTCAAGCCCACCGCCGACGGCAAGGACTACGTGCTGGTCAAGGAGGGCGAGTACTCCTTCATCGCTGACGACGGCAAGGTCTACAGGACCAAGTACGTGGCTGATGAGAAGGGATACAGGGCCGAGGGGGAGCATCTGCCCGTCTCTGTCGTTGCCTAATTCAACCCTGACCTGCCTGCAATATACTCTATATCAGTATAATACATTATAGAATCAACATAATACAACATAACACGATACAAACAACCGACCTCTTTTTAATTTTCTGAGCCCTGATTACCCCGAGCCAGTGGGACTATGGCATTCCCAATTTGGGGAAAACCAAACTGTAACGTGCTAGATATATTCTCTTCTTGTGTTTTATGAAAACATTCATAATAAATCCTGGGGTCTTGTAGAATTCTTATCAATTCTGTGGTTACATTAAAATTTGCTTGTTATTCCTTAACATACCGTAGAGTACATAATACATTAATATTTTATTGTAATAAAAGAACATTTCCATTGTTATGGTGGGTTTGTTACGTTACGCTCATAGTAACTATCTCACAATGCTCTCTCGAATTCCAATCGAACGTCATGATAAAAATACATAATCATTTTCATAAGAAGCTTGCAAGGAGCAACTCTTCTATGGTATTATACTTTGGCTTGATTTTCAAATGGAAAACTTTGACCCAACGTCTGAGTTTTAATTTTGTTTTTAAATTTCTGTGGGCACGTTGACGAAGGTGACCTCATACAAGTGCAAATATTAAGGGCGGTGAGCAACTGGCTAGTCGGCTCTGCATACAAACTGCCACATATCCGTCTGGCGCGATTAAGAAGCAAATGTTTCCATAATTTCAAGAATGCGTCAAGACTGAATGCAATAGTCGGTAGTAAAAATAATACAATGGAATCGAGGGAAGCAGTCCACGATGGAGTTCTCAGATCTAATGCCAACCCTTAAACATGACAATGGCGAATGAATTTGATAAATTAATCTCTCAAAGAACGAAAGGAGTAAAATCATGCACCATATTACAGATGTGATCCAAAAACTTTCAGATGGTTTGTACACATAGAGCGGGCGGAGGGAGCAACGAATGTCATGTGAATAGGATACGGATTTGGGTACCGTCGCCCTCGAAACCATTTATTGAAAAATAAATGGTTCCGAGGTTCACCCCAAGTGGCTTGAATAAAAATCGAGTAGCGTCGGAAAACAGATTATTATATGCAAGTTTTGATGAACAATGGATGGGTGTGTGCCAGGGTAGGGTTAGGTGGCAATCCATCCTCCCTGCTGAGAAATGCTGTAAATTTTTACAGTAATTTAGTTAGGGCCAGTTGTTTTACAGAATTTGAATAGTTATCAAATTTCTAAGTTAATGTTCAAGTTTTGTACAGATTAAATTCAAGTTATGTTATTATATCATTATTGGCCAGTTGTTTCACATAACTGAAATGATAACTGAACTCGAATAGAACTTTCAGGTAACTTGAAAATTAGCTTTTAAATTTGATGAATTGTTCGAATTATGTCAACAACTGGCCCTTAGTCGTCCTACGACACACGAACCTGACAAAGCAGCTTGATGTCTACAGCTGTATGTGCGTGCGTGTGCCATGTCATGTGCTACTGCTACAGTCGTACATTATTACCAGTCAACATAGTTTGCGTTGAGCACTCGAAGCCTCATTTTATGTCAGATTATTATCATTCAAAAGTGGTTCAATGACTCGATCACACTTTGAGATTTTTAACCTATATTATTTGTGTCCATTTTCATCACGGTTATCGTAAGTCATCGACAAGGTAATATATTTTCAATGGTCGCTTGAAATATTATTCAACAGAAATTTTTGCCAAAAAGTGAACAAAGAATATTTTAGTACATTAATTCAAACCCCTCAATATATTCTGATTCCTGTTAAATTTTCGTGCAGCAAAAAGCGTGAGCCAAGTTATTGCAACACATTTTGAGTCCAATAAAGCAGTTCATCGATATGGCTTATTTTCAAACTAATATTTTGTGTACCACCGTTTCGGGGTCTCTTTGTTAAGTAAGAAGGAGTAAGAACATAATAAAGTTGAAAAATTCTAACCGTATTTTTATTCATATTTTAAAATTAAATTAAAGTACTTGTCCGATAGTAAATAATTGCATTGTTGGCTTTCTGCTTGAATAGACCTTCTATTATCTCACATGTACTGTACATTGATAGAACTGTAGCCGAAAAGACAAGATTTATGTATAATTGCATTATAAGGTCTAAAATTGAATACGCTTAGACGCTTGGGCCTCATACCAGCAAAAATACATTGGGAAATTAGAACAGATTCAAGAAAGTTCCTTAGTTACAAACATATACGAGAACGCATGAGTTCCCGCGATTTTTAATAATAAAATCATTAATAATAATTTAATATATAGTCCATACCCCTGGAATGCTATAAGTTGTTCTTACCGAACAACTACAGCCAGGGACGGCACCATGATCTGCAATGTAAGAAAGGACATACTGGCTGGGCATAACATGATACGGCGTTGTTAAATAACGTTTCGGACTATTGTTAGCACTGTTAGCAGTAGCCTTGAAGGATTCAAGGGGCATGTCACACATTACCCCTTATAATATTATGTTTCCAGGACTATTGTTAGCACTGTTATCAGTAGCCTTGAAGGATTCAAGGGGCATGTCACACATTACCCCCTATAATATTATGTTTCCAGGACTATTGTTAGCACTGTTAGCAGTAGCCTTTAAGGATTCAAGGGGCATGTCACACATTACCCCCTATAATATAATGTTTCCAGGACTATTGTTAGCACTGTTAGCAGTAGCCTTGAAGGATTCAAGAGGCATGTCACACATTAGCCCCTATAATATTATGTTTCCAGGACTATTGTTAACACTGTTAGCAGTAGCCTTGAAGGATTCAAGGGGCGTGTCACACATTACCCCCTATAATATAATGTTTCCAGGACTATTGTTAGCACTGTTAGCAGTAGCCTTGAAGGATTCAAGGGGCATGTCACACATTACCCCCTATAATATAATGTTTCCAGGACTATTGTTAGCACTGTTAGCAGTAGCCTTGAAGGATTCAAGAGGCATGTCACACATTAGCCCCTATAATATTATGTTTCCAGGACTATTGTTAGCACTGTTAGCAGTAGCCTTGAAGGATTCAAGGGGCATGTCACACATTACCCCCTATAATATAATGTTTCCAGGACTATTGTTAGCACTGTTAGCAGTAGCCTTAAAGGATTCAAGAGGCATGTCACACATTAGCCCCTATAATATTATGTTTCCAGGACTATTGTTAGCACTGTTAGCAGTAGCCTTGGAGGATTCAAGGGGCATGTCACACATTACCCCCTATAATATTATGTTTCCAGGACTATTGTTAACACTGTTAGCAGTAGCCTTGAAGGATTCAAGGGGCGTGTCACACATTACCCCCTATAATATTATGTTTCCAGGACTATTGTTAGCACTGTTAGCAGTAGCCTTGAAGGATTCAAGGGGCATGTCACACATTACCCCCTATAATATAATGTTTCCAGGACTATTGTTAGCACTGTTAGCAGTAGCCTTGAAGGATTCAAGGGGCATGTCACACATTACCCCCTATAATATTATGTTTCCAGGACTATTGTTAGCACTGTTAGCAGTAGCCTTGAAGGATTCAAGGGGCATGTCACACATTACCCCCTATAATATAATGTTTCCAGGACTATTGTTAGCACTGTTAGCAGTAGCCTTGAAGGATTCAAGAGGCATGTCACACATTACCCCCTATAATATTATGTTTCCAGGACTATTGTTAACACTGTTAGCAGTAGCCTTGAAGGATTCAAGGGGCGTGTCACACATTACCCCCTATAATATTATGTTTCTTTATTTTTTTCTTTTCTTCTTTCATGTAGAATGTACATATCTAAAAGTAAGTAGTTTATGTTACATGTGTATTGTAAATGGACGCACAGTCTATAATACAAAACAAATAACTATAGTTTCCCACACAGTTCTGTTCGATTCTGAATGTCTTCCATCATAAGAAGTATTTATTTGTAGTCAGTTTTCCATATAATTAAAATGTAACTTTACGTAGTTTATAGTTATATCCTACCAAATGGTTTGAACCGTGGAAATATGATGACTATAATATCATACTCATAGATTTGTTTACATTTTGCATTTCCAGCTGAACCTACGCAGAATAGAGTTAATAACCTCGATTAATTTTAGAATATTATAATGCGTTAATACATCTTTTGAGTCAAATTAATTCTTGCCGTGTCATATGAACTAAATTAATTACAATTCTGAGGCGAGCAAATATTATTGAAGGTTTGATTTCAAGATTGTTTAATTAATATTTACACATCATGAAGCTTAGAGCATGAAATATATAAATTAATTTTGATAGTTATGTCAATCAGACTATATTGTAGCATTGCACGACAGTTGATAGAGTGTTGAGACGTTCGTAATTTACTAAAAATTCATTCGTTAGGGGAGCGCTACTTCCGTTCGCAGTTCACATATGGAAGCTTCCAGAAGGTCCATATTGGCCTCTTCTGTGTACCTACTTATAGTTCGCAGTTCACATATGGAAGCTTCCAGAAGGTTAAGATTGGCCTCTTCTGTGTACCTACTTATAATTCGCAGTTCACATATGGAAGCTTCCAGAAATTCGATACTGGCCTCGTCTGTGTACCTAGTTATAGTTTGCAGTTCACATATTTATGGAAGCTTCCAGAAGGTCGATACTGGCCTCTTCCGTGTACCTACTTATACTTAGCAGTTGACATACAGAGGCTTCCAGAAGGTCGATATTGGCCTCTTGTGTGTACCTATTTATAGTTTTTTGAGTTTTGACTTGTTTGTAAGATGTAAAATTCATGTGGGAGATGCTATTAGTACCCTACCAAGCAAGCAGGGCTCGATGATAAGTAATAATCAAAACTACTTTGCTTGTTTTGTTTTCAATTAAAAATCTGACTTTAAAATTCAGAAAAAACGTAATTTAAAAATAAGTTCCGTTGAACTAATTGTCGATGGGGCCAACTAACAGATGTAAATGGAGTCCACAAATCACCACCTTATCCTTATCATAGAGATGCAATACATCATTGATCCTTAAACACTTTTTTAAAACGTCTAGCTCGACACTAATTATAATATACGTCACTATCCTAAAGCATTTACAAACGAAAGTAATGATTATATAATTATAATCTTCTGTATTTATATTTTAAATATTTAATTTACTATTTCGATAAAAATATTATACATAGGTATATAAATAAAAACGTAAATGTTCATTTGTTCAATGTATTAACTTACACACCATTTTTGTATTGAGGCTTTTTAAAACCAGTTAGACAAGCGTACACAAAAACATAAAAACTCCGACGATAAACACAAGCTTTGGACAAAGACCCAAAAGCTTCCCGACCAGAAAAGAATTCAACAATTTTTCAACAAGAACATTTGAGATCCAAAATTAAAAGATGCATTAAAGAACAAAAAGGCAAAATTACTAAAATTTTATAACGTAAAAGAATAAAAATTATATAAGTAATACACAATACCATTACAATATACACATCATTATTTACAACCGTAGGTACCTGATGATGTTTGCCTTTTTTTTCAATACCGCCTTTATTATTGTATTTTATTTTATTCCAACTTATTATTTCATATTATCTTTTTATTGAATATAATTAAATTGTAAAATGGGGCCTCAGCACTGGTGAAGCTCCCAGTGAGGCCCATATTATCAAATAATGTTTTTAAATATATGAAGTTATTGTGTCAAATGTGTAAATATATATATTTAGTGAATAAAACAACTATGTTCCTTCTATTCTGTGAACTGGATCGAATAATAAGAAATGTATACATAATAATGTAATTATTAGATATACAATGAATAGGTAATGTAATTATTTTAACAAACTGACTCCGTGTGCTGTACCAAGTATTATATCACTATGAGTAGAAGCTATTATTTTTTTACGATCTCTGTGGGGTATGGTATAAATGGATACAACAAATAACACGCGAATCTAAAACAAAAACACTTTGCAAAAAGACACACAGAATTTTGAATATGAAATTACTGCACAATGACTCTTTTGCTAAATGTTGCATAACTGAACGAAAGATTAGAATGTTCGGGACAAACCAAGATGGCCGCCGCACAACATCAGCCGGCCAGTTCATATCGAGTCGCGTTCGAGCGAGTATGACATGTCTCGTGGTGCCGTTTAACCGCGAACTTTTGACGTTCCGGTCATTTTGCATTCGGGCAAACTTAACCTCAACTAAAAAGTTGTAAAAATCGTGCCGCATTTATTTTAAAAACTTAGTCCTCCATCTCCGCCATCACTTGAATCGGTTTTTGGAATACTCCGCGCCTGTTCAACATTTCTCAAGATTGTGTTGGTTTTGTTATTGTTCTTGTTCTTATTCCAACCCGCGTTTGTTTTGAGAACTTTAGAATGTAAATAAAAAGTATGATTCACTAACAATAATGGTGAATGAATAATAAAAAAAAAACATTTCGCTTTAAAATTTATAATAATAGTTCTTGTTTAAAATTAAATGGATGATTTATTAAACTAAATATTATGTGAAATAGGTACATTGGTAATCGAAATGCGATTATTCTAGTGATGTTCAACTTTATTGCTTCTTTCTAAAGGGATTATATTCACTAATCAAGAGTCGAGGTAAAACCTTCTATAATTAATGAATTTCATAATATTGACAATTGGTACTTAAACATGTGAAAGGGTTACTTTTCTAGAAATAATGATAAATGATAATAGCCCTTCATATATTATTTACACCTTAGTTTATAAACAATCGCCTGATAATGTGTTATGTGAATGAATATGTCTGATTCTCATTTGGTAGGCACTATGTTTACTCGTAAATTATTTCCTTTTGTTCTTATTCCAAATAAATAAATGAAAGCAAATTACAATTTAAAAATGGTTTATGAGAAGTTTACATATCACATCATAACAGTCGGTTATCTGCTATACGACATGACTATTATACATCGAGCAGTGACCGCAGTAGAAGAAATAATGATAACCTCTTCCCAAGTACACGCAGAAAAACTCTCAAACGGAGTACAAACAATAATTTATTACGCTACATATAATGGAACGGGTAATTTAATTCATTTAGTGCCAATCAGCTTCCTGTTTACTTTCTTTGAGGAAAAAACACGACACGTTCTGTATTTGTAATTTATTGTAATTCACGTCATTATGTAGGTACGTATAAAGTAATGTCGAATTCTGAACAACAGGAACGTTTTTTTTATGTATATATGAAATCGGCTAAATTCTGTTTTCCTTCGTCATAAAATATCGTGTTTTTGATAATACCTACTTGCATTGCATAACAAGGAATGCGCCGCGGGCTATGTATTTGCAATATTATCGATTTGAATTAAGCCATCTGATTTTTCGAAATGTCTGTGTTGGAGATTAACGACGTTCCGGTTGTTTTAGAAAATTGCTCCGATCTTTCGTTTGAACACAATAAATACCAGTACTTAAACATATTTCTTAGGTTATATTGCAGTTATAATGTAACTAGCGCAAAGCCGTGAAAAATCACTGTCTAAATTCTTCCAAAATCGGTTCCAATTTTCAAAATGACAACTTGACGAAAACAAAACAATTTAACAAAAATCTTTAAAAATTCTAGGTACTCATCGCTTGTCTAATTTTTTCACAATGATGTGACACTTACATTCCAAGCAAATTTGAATTCATTGAACCAGATTTCACGCGGGACTAACGCACAGACAGCCGAAATTAGTATTTTCTTGCAATTAAAAAAAATCTCTCATATAAAGTCTTTTTATATAAATAATTGTCACAAACTATCAGCACACCCCTCAAGCGTTTCTAATGCTTACAGTACGCCACTTGGGTTGGCGGGAATACGAGACTGAATTTAAAATTCGAACGCGCCTTCCAAAGCTTCCACAGTCAAATCCTTCGAGGCTCATAACAATAAAAGATAAAGGGGCCTTTTCTGTAGGTGCACATATATTATATTTATTGTAATAATATGTAGGATGAGGATGTATAAATATATATATATATACATCTTACATCTTACGTGACTATAAAACGTGCGCCGTGCACCTGAGCTTTTGTTGAGTGAGTTCACTCATGATTACGTGAGTTAGGTACATAGGTACATTAGGTGCTTTTGGGCTTATGTTTTAAAATCTTAATTGGAATGTTTGTGTCATTCATTTGTTTCTTTTTGAATACACATCTCAGATGTTTTTGAATAAGTTTTTTTTGTAAATATGCAGAGGTGCACCTCATCCTATCTCTAAATAATGTGGGATTTTTTAAATTTAAATAATGTATTAACCTAAAATACTTGGATACAAATTCATATTTTAAAAATAATTTGGGCGTATTGGGTGGGGCATATTTACAGTTTTTTGTGAATTTTAATCGTTTCTTTTTATTGATGGCTCGACCGTTTTTTAATGTTTTTTTGTCGAAAAATATCGTTTTTTATTGAACAACGTAAAAGCTGACTCTTTTATAATGTGCTAATAGTTACTGACCGGGTTCGCCCGAATGTTGAATATTTTATCTTAACAATTTGAATACATGGACAGTAATATTGCGCCTTGTGATATTTTTTAACAGCTAAATGGATGTACCCTTTAATTATTAGGAGACCAAATTTGATCCCAAACATCATACGAATTTGGGTTCCTGATATTTAAAGGGTTAAAGCTTTATAGCTTACGATGGAAATGGCGTTGCCAGCCAAAAATATATGCGCTGACTTATAAACTCCATACAGAAATAGAAACTCTTTGACAGATTTTCCGTTTTAAAAATAGTGTTCTTTTTAAACCATTTATCGAAACCTTCACGATGGCTTTCTTGTTTTTTATTGGTAAATTATACTCTATTTCAAAAATATAATCGATTTCAAACATTAATAAATAATTGTTATAAATAATTATCGAATCAATTAAGGACAAAGTTCACATTAAATTACCTTTAATTCAAGTGATATGCCTTGGCCTGCATAAGGAGAAGTGGCGGGCTCGTGACTTTTGAGTGTGATAGAGTGCTAAAAATTGTATTGATGTTGTAGTCCAAAAATTTCAGTTTGGCAGTTTATTGCACTGATTTCCTGAAAATCTTTGAATGCCATTTTGTGAAATATTAGCACTCTAGTACACACAAAAGTGACGAGCCGCCAGTGATGAGGAGTCTGTTGCCTCCGTCTGGAACTGCCTGGGACCTACTAATTTAGGTGCCAGCAGTTTATTGGTAAACCTTTTCAAGTGGGGGCTTCGTATGTTATAGTTTGAATATAAGAAGGTGTAGTATAAAAATTGCTCCTCAGTTAGATCCACATTTCGAAAACATTCGAATGAATGACCTTTTCAATTTTAAAATGGCGATTGTTTAATTCAAGATGTAAATAATATTAACCTAACCAAATTTCCATTCCAGTGACAAATTCGTGGTGTAAACGTGTTATATTATGACATAAAATCTGAGATAAAAATAGCCACAATAGACAGGACACATAATTTTCAGAGCAAATTCAATAGATTCCATTGACGTGTGTTTACATTGTTTTGTGGAAGACAACGGCGGACTAACAGCGCGCTGTGGTCGTGTGACAGCTTTTTGTCCGCGGTCACCTCGCCGTGCAAGCGTGACGTGACGTGACGTAACGTGACGTGACGTGTGCCGACTGTCCCCACCCGCATCAAAACACACAAGTGCAAAGTTGACACATTTAATAAACTTGTGTTAATTACTGTGTTTGTAAGTTCCTCTACTAAATGATTTAAGTTCTTACGAGTGTCTCAAAAAAAGGAATTGGGTTTCAACCAAACGATTTGGGTTATTATGAGTTCCTCGAATGAAGGATTTGGGTTATTGTGAATCCCTCAAATAAAGGATTTGAGTTGTGAATTCCTCAACATAGGATCTTGTGAGTTCTTGAACTAAAAAAGTGTAAGTGTCTCGAACGAAGGATTGGGTCCCCTGCCAAGGATATGATGCACACACCGATTTCTCCCACACCGCAGTCATGAAAATGAACACAATGCAGGACGTTCAAAACGGAGTCGTCTTAATCAAATGTAAGTTATAAAAAAAACTAAGACTTTCTCTTTATTATGATAAATACATCTAGGGACTGAAGATCTTAATGAGATCTGCTGATTTTAAAAACACGCTGAACCTTGCCACAACACGAAATAAGGTCAACATGGGCAACACCACATTTTTTCTTCTTAAATAAATTAAACTGTGATGATATTCAATAATAATTCAAACTAATCATCAACTGGCCCGTGGTGAAGTTTTATGAAAGTGCGATTTGAATCTTCTGTAAGTAATTACTACTCGAGAGTTGAGAGGTGTTGGAAGATGATATTGAAACGTTTAGTTGTGTAGATAAACGGTTTTGATAATCTGGACCTGTTGCCCCAGGTTAATGGTCTATTTAAAATACATTGAGAGAAAAAAACAGTTTAATAAAAAAATTATCTGATTCATGAATAAAAAGGTTTTATATTGAATGCAAATTGCAGGGATTAATAGATTATAGCGATTATAATAAAAGTTTTTATGTGTAAAAACTAATAATAATAAATAATATTTTTGGGCTTTTAGCAGCGGTTGGCAAAAAAAATGAGAAAGGATGCCGCCCAACGTACTCGTACTATGTTACATTATTTGTATCTACTGACGACGTTGTGCCTAGCAGTATGTGAAACGCGCAAAAATGATTTTTTTATTATTTCGACGCCTACATTAGATAAAAACACATGCGTGAATGCACTGCGTGCGTAACACCGCTGCATTCGAATACGCGTGTGTTTTTACCGGTTTTTATTATTATTTCGACGCCTACATTAGATAAAAACACACGCGTATTCGAATGCACTGGGTGCGTAACACCGCTGCATTCGAATACGCGTGTGTTTTTACCTGTTATTATTATTATTTCGACGCCTACATTAGATAAAAACACACGCGTATTCGAATGCAGCGGTGTGTCAAAATTTCAAAGCAATCGGCGAGACTTTGGACAAACGAACATTTTTATGTATGATTTGTATAAAAGGTAGCTAATAGGCTACAATTGGTAAACGTCGCTACGCACCCAGTCTCTTTGAGCATTTTCGGGATAAGAGGGGACTGCGGACGGGTAATTCATACTAGTTTGAAAAACTTTTGATGCTACACGAAGAAAATTCGATTTTTGCCTTCTCGATAAATTCACAGGCGTAATTTAATAAATAAAACATCAATTTACGAAAGTTTTATCGTTTCGCCTTGATAGTTTATCATGACAATACAAAGAATTTTCATTGAAATGCAAAAAATGCATGCTGCGACGTCACGATAATATATTCGTAATTTACTAAAAGTTTATCAGGAAACCTATTGATTAATTCGTAAGGCCTGGAATCCCGTTTTTAACCGGAATTGTCAAAAATTTGAAGAGATTCTTAATAAATTAGTAATAGGCAGTCATTTTTCTCCGTGTATTGGTGTGCAGTTGCACAAAAACTTTCAAACGTGTCCTTTTTAAAATGATTTGCCTGGACCCAGCGTAAAAGTTCCCTGAACACTTTCATATTAATTTACTTTCTTAGATGTCACCGCACCAGTGGTCAGAGTGGCCAGAGGGACTATGACACTCTGGGGTGAAAGAAGCTGGGACAAGAAGTTGCAAAGTTCCTGGTAATTTCTATATGGTATGTCCGGAAACTCGTAGTACAAGCGGGAAACTGGTGAATCTACATCACATTTGGAGTCGATTTTGTAGTATATTTTTTTTTTGATTTGAGCTTTCGTTATCGAGTAAATCAAGTTAGAAGTTCATTTTTTTTTTTTTTTTTTTTTTTTAATCAAATTCTTATAAATTATTACTGAAGATCAAAGTACCCAACTAATTAAAACTATTTGAAAGTAAAACAAATGAAGAAACTCGGATTTGAAGCATTATTTTGAAATCACCCTTCATTTAATCCGGTGTAATCATAAAATATTTCTGCTCTGCAGGGTTAAAACATCTGTTGTTCAACCCTAAACACCAGAAAAAACTTTAACCCAAAAATAGCCGAAAAATATTTTTTTTTGGTTTTTTTTTTTTTGTGAAAAAGCTCAAATCAAAAAACTTTGTTTTTTTGGGTTCCCCATGTGGTGTAGATTCTCCAGTTTCCCGCTTGTACTACGAGTTTCCGGACACCGTGTATATTCTATTTCTATATATTCGACCAGTCGGTGGCCGAGTTGACATCGCGTTTGGATCCCACCCAGGCGTAGTGTGTTCAATTCCTGGGCTGGCTAAGTCCTGCATCACAACACAAGCAATATTTTGTGCTTTCTGTGGTGGTATTAGGAGATTTTCAAATATCGTCAGGTTATTCGTATCCCGGGAATGTCCGTCTTTCTTTAAAAACAAAAATATTATTATTATTAACACCGTTTTTCATTTCTGAATGCTGGTTCTTCGTCAAGACTACCCAAAGTGACACTTTTCACTATGATAACTCTCTTATTCGTTGCATGTTATGGTTATGTGACAAAAACAATAATTATTCTTTGATAAAATATCGATTTTGGCAGTTATTGGATTCAGAAATAGCGATTAATATGCCACATTTTAAGGCGAATAAGACTCTTAATAACAGGAGTTTGGTTTGGCGCTCATATTATAATATTATAATATGAGCGCCAAACCAAACTCTGAATGCTGGTTGTTCGTCAAGACTACCCAAAGTGACACTTTTCACTATGATAACTCTCTTATTCGTTGCATGTTATGGTTATGTGACAAAAACAATAATTATTCTTTGATAAAATATCGATTTTGGCAGTTATTGGATTCAGAAATAGCGATTAATATGCCACATTTTAAGGCGAATAAGACTCTTAATAACAGGAGTTTGGTTTGGCGCTCATATTATAATATGAGCGTCAAACCAAACTCTGAATGCTGGTTGTTCGTCAAGACTACCCAAAGTGACACTTTTCACTATGATAACTCTCTTATTCGTTGCATGTTATGGTTATGTGACAAAAACAATAATTATTCTTTGATAAAATATCAATTTTGGCAGTTATTGGATTCAGAAATAGCGATTAATATGCCACATTTTAAGGCGAATAAGACTCTTAATAACAGGAGTTTGGTTTGGCGCTCATATTATAATATTATAATATGAGCGCCAAACCAAACTCTGAATGCTGGTTGTTCGTCAAGACTACCCAAAGTGACACTTTTCACTATGATAACTCTCTTATTCGTTGCATGTTATGGTTATGTGACAAAAACAATAATTATTCTTTGATAAAATATCGATTTTGGCAGTTATTGGATTCAGAAATAGCGATTAATATGCCACATTTTAAGGCGAATAAGACTCTTAATAACAGGAGTTTGGTTTGGCGCTCATATTATAATATTATAATATGAGCGCCAAACCAAACTCTGAATGCTGGTTGTTCGTCAAGACTACCCAAAGTGACACTTTTCACTATGATAACTCTCTTATTCGTTGCATGTTATGGTTATGTGACAAAAACAATAATTATTCTTTGATAAATATCGATTTTGGCAGTTATTGGATTCAGAAATAGCGATTAATATGCCACATTTTAAGGCGAATAAGACTCTTAATAACAGGAGTTTGGTTTGGCGCTCATATTATAATATTATTTCTGATGAACGTATTACATACTATATTCTCAAATGTTTCTAGAGGGATCCCCACTGATCTAATCTATGATCTATTTATATTTAAGATTAATAAAAACACGACCTTACCATTAAAATATTTTATGTAGAACGGTTGGAAAATTTTACAAAACGTTTTTCAACTATAAAATTAGCGGTAAGTACCAGATTATTTATTTTTCTGGACGATAAATTACTAACTTTCCTAGGACTTCCTCTAGAAACATTTGAGATTTTAGTAATACGTTCATCGGAGATAATTAAAATAAACCCCACGAAAAGATAGATTTTCTAGCTCTGCTAGGGTAAAGTCAGCCGTAGGTTGTAAGACCAGCCAGTAATAGATGGCTATTACGGCGGGCCGCGTGGCGAATATTGTTTTTAAATGATGTCATCACTTATGTCGTTACGAAGATTTCCACTTTATTTTAGAGATTTGATAGGGCAAATTCAACCACAGGTCTGTCCAATACACGGCTTCTTTACTTATGTCGTTAAGATTCTGGCTTTATTTTAGGGTATTGTCTTAACAAGAGATATCTATATGAAGTGATGATCGAAAAACTCAATGACCTAAAAATTTCGCTTTTGCGACAACGCGAATTTTCTGAAAAATAACGCGTATTAAAAACAACGCGAAAAGTAATATCGTAAGCATTGATGTAGTTGTATTTAGTCTATGATCGTACGTTATAAACATTGTTTTTATTTTACTAATGAACCTTTTAAATAGGTACATATAAATTAGGCGTAGGTACTTTTAACTAGGTACATATCAATTAGGCGTAGGTACTTTTAACTAGGTACATATCAATTAGGCGTCGGTACTTTTAACTAGGTACATATCAATTCGGCATTTTTTTGGCATTCAAACATTTGATAAACGACCACAAACAAACCAAAAAATCGTCATATTTACGTTACCAGCGACAATAATTTGATTATTAAATAATAAATTCAGTTATTTAATATCTTAAGGCGATCCACTACGTCGTGTAATATTTTAAAACGAGACGATAATAAAAACACCCCTTATGTAGATGGCGATAAGGTTTAAATTCCCGCTTCCCTTATGTACCTGTTTTATGGAAGAAAAATACATCACCAAAAAGTGTATTTTATTTTTATTTTCTTAGAACTTAATTTGCCACATTATACGATAAAACCATAACCGAAAATAGGTTCATAAGTAGGAGATTTTGAACAGCAAGTCCAACAGAATTCAGTTCTAAACTAAAAACTTCTTTTTAAGCTGTCGTACCCTTAAATTAAATATACCATTGCCGAGAGAAAGTCCAATTATTATTATTATTATTTATTGGATAATTTGTATAGCGCCGCTTTTGTGAGATATCACCTCAGGGGCGCTTTACAGTTGATGCAGGTATTACGAAAAATACAAATATTACAAAAATAAAGTGAAGTTAAGTTAAGTAAAATGAAGTATAGGAACAGGTGACACGAAGATAGAAGATGGAGACTCTGCAGCAAGAATCCTAGGTGGTGAAGAAACTGGACCAGCTGCTGCAGCGAGATAGTCCACCGCGTCCACCAACAGCGTCCAGGTATGTGTCTGCTGCTAATAAAGCGCTGACACCTCACATACATCAGAGACCCTGGCAGCACTGCTGTGACGTTCGAAAAGTCCATCATTCATCTCCATTTAATCCTGTTCCTGGTGATTGTTGAAGTGGTCCATTCTGCCCGCAATAAAAGCGACGGTCGGGATAATAAACTACCCTGGGCTTAGCAAAACACTAGCTGGGGCCTTCAGAGTTTCCGAGAATTCCGTAGAAAACATCTGGGGTGCATTTACCCATCGACGTTCGTTTCGAATGTCCAATATTTTTGAGCAAAATTTCCGAATATTCACATTTAAAACACTGCACTCTAATCACATATTATAAAGTTCTAATAAATGGTTATTAAGTTAATTTTTATTTGAGTTAAAATGTTGATTGATTGATTTCAAAAATAATTTCAAATGGATGTTGCCTCATTTCTCTTGAAAATACAAAAAAAAACACAAAGCGGTTGGAGGACGCGTTAGGAGGCGTCCGGCTGCCACGAAGGGCGCTATACATATCCAATTATGTCCTAAATCCTGTATCTAAATTTCGCGTAAATCTCAATTTACATACCAGGTTAGTATGGTACTGTATATTATCTCCATATTTAATTAGTAGAACATTCTAAAAGTGTATTATATATTTGTACAGCGCCCTTGAGGTGATTTTACACAAAAAAGGCGCTATATAAATCATACAAATAACATTATTATTATTTAAAGCAGTTTTTATAGGGCTGATACATTTTTCTTTTCTGGGCTTAAAAAAACACTGGATTATTTCAAAGACCAAGATGTGTTCTACTCGCAGTATATAATTAAAGCATCTAAAACAGTTCTAGCGATCAAATTTAAAACCAAAAACACATGATTTTGCATTATTAGGTAGGGCATCGCCTTAAGATTTATACTATTTATTTTAGTCATTAAATGGAGCTCAGACGTGATTTTAAAAAATGACATCATGGAAACCGGCGAAAATTAACATCCCACCCTTTTAGTTGCTAAATTGAACCGTTTTAGCTGAAAACAAAACCGCTTTTCGACAAAAATAACGCGAATTTTTCTGGTCCCTTTCAATTAGCAGGTTGTATATAAAAATATGAGATTATGTTAAACTGAATCGGACTATTATTGCACGTTTCTCAGTAGACCAATATGTGTGGAAATGCATACGGGCGCCACAAGATATTAATTGGAAAATTCCTGAAAACGTATGCCGGTATAGTTCTTGGCAGGGAATGGAGATGCAAAGTCGTAAAGTTCGTTATTCGCGTGGGAGGTTGAAGACAGATGGGGTTTGTACCGGTACAGCTGTATGTTGTATGGCCGTGGCGTTCCTCTGTTCTATGTTCCATACCTCCATGCCCTGCTAATGCTCTTCTGTTCTCTTGTACTCCTGGTATCAATAAATATAGACTCGGACTAATTTGTATGCCGCATTCGTAAACTGTGGTCTCGCGGAAACAATCCTATCATAAAATTATAGGCCATGGTCAAACACAAAGTGGTTTTATGGATTTGCCGGAATTCTGCATGGATACACAATCACATACAGCAGCCACCGGCGCGGCGCTGCCCGGGCTTTACGCAGAGTTTTTCGAAATCGACTGAAAATTTCCTCTTATTTTGATCATCAAATATCAAATTCTGCTTTAAGGGGTGAATGGGGTGGTTTTTGAAAATCTCATGTAGACATTGACTTCCCTCCTGTTTTGATTGTCAAGTGTGCAAAATTTCGTCAATCCCGGAATAAAACTAAGTTATTATGAAATATCAAATCCTGTATCCCCAATTGAGGTGTGTTGTGAGGCTGAAGGTAGTAGGGAGGGGAATGAGACGGGGAATTGCATTGCTATTAAGATCTGTTTAACAAAACGCATTCTGAGCAGTGAACTTACTAGCGCGATACTGAGAGTATCTTCCATTTGGTATAATTCATCATCACTCATCAGTCACATGGTATCGTTTGAAATACAACCTATTAGTTGGGGCCTGTTTTTAATTGGCTTCTGATGAATGGTTATTTTAATGACATTATTGGACAACCTTGAATTCTATGAAACCATTTTTAATTTAGAATAAGCGGATTGATTATGTTTATGCGTCTCTTAAATATTTCAAATTAAAAACCATAAATTAAATTTGCGGAAACCCCTTTGTTTTTTTTTACCTCTTTTTCATATTATTTATCTCTGAATAGTATATAATATAAAATAAAGTCGCTATCCGGGTCCGTCTGTTTGTGCGCTTAGTTCTTCTAAACTACGCAATGGATTTTGATGGGGTTATCATTTAGACATTTTTTCCGGAAGGTTTATAAATATAATACACGCATATTATATTAATAGAAAATAGAGAAAAGTCGATGTTTTGTAAAGTAACGCTGGCTAAACCTCATGAGATACTCGTACATCAACATAATGTACTACAGAATTGTATATCTTAAAAAGGCCTACATAAAAGTCCACGAGTGTATAAGTCTATCACCTAAGGATAATCCCCAGCAACGCCGGGTACACGTTAGCTAGTGAAAATATATTTTGCTACATATGGTTGTACCGATTTTTCACTTCTGGACCATACTTTTACTCTCAACGTTTATTGTATTATTTTTTAAATGTTTTTTTCGAGAAACAATACGCCGTGTCGTACAAAAACAATCACATAGTTCCAACAAGTCTACAAAAATAGACCAATAATAAACACTACTTACCAAATGGCCTCATTCATTTCACTCGTGCAATTTCAAAAAGAAACTAAAGTTCTTAAATGAATTGAATCAATATAGGCCACGATGAAAATATATAATGACATCATTGTCGCATAGTGACATGCAGCAACATATTACATTTCTAGTCATTACCTACTGCAGTAGTATACTGTGTACAAAGTTTGCGACACATTTGAAATTTGAACTGACTCAATGTTGATATTATGTAAAATTCTCGCGTTTATTCCGTTATATCTCGTGTCACGTGGCTGATGGCTGATGGCTGATAGCTTACTAAACCTTGTTTACTTATCACTTGATCTTATTTGCTGATGTTCTTCTCACAAGAAATACCGCTGGTGATAGATTATTATGGGAACTTTCGCAGGGGGGAATGTGAAAAGCTTATTACTAAGGATGCAGAGATGATATTAGTATTCGTTTTAAATTAAGCGATTTCCAATATTCAAAAGATTAACTGTATTCAGCACCCTCAAATTAACAAGGCGATTTTATCACAAAGGTTTCGGAAACTCGTGAGATTTATCCCGTCGTCCCACGGGTCGGTAATCATTCGACATAAACCAAGTGCTGTAAGATCCTGCGCATGGTTACATAATGTAAGCAACAGATTCTTTACCAGAAATGTTAAAGTAGATTTTTTCAACATTGGTCCAATATTATGTAAAAAGTATATATTTTCTAAAAATATATTGTAAAAGCTATTTAAGACGCCACAAAATGAATCTTACATACCTAAAATTAAATACAAAATCCGACTTTGTTTAATTCCATGTAGATAAGGGACATGTCAAAACACACTCCCGTTTGATCTAAATAATTTATTAAAATTTGATACACAGGTCCGACGGTTGTCTTTAACTGATGAATTAAAGTAAATTTGCATGTTAAAACTATATAAATTTCCAATATGTAACTATGAAAAAAAAAATCGTGGGACATGACAAAAACGCAATGTAAAAACTTTGGCGAAAATGCCTACCTACATTTTGTTCTGTTTCATGTTGGGAGCGATAAAACTACTGGCGTCTTGCCAATGTTTACTACAAACAATAATATTATATCTGTATTGGCCTTAGATTGCTCTGTTTGCTGGCTGATTAAACTCCAAGCTCCTTCCCACCCTTACACTAATCCTTACCTGTTCCAAGTCCCGAATGTACAATATCCGCTGTTTTACCGGTCGCACCGGGACAGGAGTACTCTGGGCTGGGGTCAGCTCGGGTGGTACAATCGTATTATATCGTGATGACGCTATTTCTGTTAGCATTGACATCTAATATGAAGAGAATATTACTACATAGTGTGGAGCAATAACAGGAAGCTTTTAAACGTTTATTGAAATTATGTGATATTTTATTATGTATTTATTTATATGTTCTACGTACGTTTGTGGCGTAGATCGGTATATCGTGTGATTGCTTACATGATTCAATATTTTAATTTCCGTCAAAGCTAACATTAAATTTGCCGAATCACTTTGTATATTGAATTGATGTTAGATTATTATACGCACAACAATCTGGCCCATTTTTATTGATTACGCCATCACCCGGATGAAAAAAATTGATACAATCATTTGCAAGATCCAATACGTCTTTGATCCCTGTAATGGCTTTTTAAAATGGTTTGCTAATAAGGCCGGAGGTTCATTGCTCCGAGCTTCAAGTACATTCTTATATGAGTAAAATACGAAATAGTCGTATGCTATGGTCCTGAGAGCTCAGATGTAGCTTCTCTTTCTGTTACATGCGTGATTTATGAGAAAGAGGGAGAGGTTTTCATGGAGCTATCAGCAGTAATCCTTTAGTAATGGACTCGTCTGCGAGCCTTGGACCTTGACTGGCTACGCAAGGACACGTAAGACCTTGAATGAATGAATAATGAGAAGTATTACTGGAACTGCTTTACAATAGTGATATGAATATTATATAAAACCCAGGTGGTCTTATCGACACAGTTATTATTATAATATGACCGACTACTTGCGGTTATAAGACTAAGGAATGCTGCGTAGGTTCTGCTGTGTCTGGCGATATGAATACAATCCTTCAAATTTGAATGTCCATCAATACGGCGTTTTGTTGTACTGTACCCTCCAACATGTGAGCCAAACAGCGATGATCAATTCACTTTTTTATATTACACTATACCTATGCAATGTCGGAGACATCCCTGGACCGGTTCCGTGGTAACTCCTCAAAATGACAATTCAACACACCTTTAAAAGGTGATATAAAGTAATTAAAAGTGATGAAACAAAAACTAGGTTAAATAGTTGCATATGTAACTATTTAATCTAGTTTTTCTTTCATCACTTTCAATAACTTTATAACACTTTTTATAGATGTGTTGAATTGTCATTTTGATGAGTTATACCATATCGAAAGATCGAGTGAATCATGCATAGGTGTTCACCCTGTTAGTTATATCTTAATCAAAAGATGCGAAAGCATTTAGCTGTGATGTTATATACCACGAGTATTTTAGGGTAAGTAGAAACACTTTTAATTGAAGAAGAAGATAATACTAACAAATCTAAACTTTATTTTAAATTTACTTTTTAACGCCTCGTTTTACTGCGTCCAATAAATAATCATTAAAAATACATTCCTGTAAATGTCAACTTTGATTTATTTCCAAAACACGGTTCCCGAGAAAGACATCATAATAATTAAAATTACATACATAGATAAATTCACTTGCGGTTTTATAACCAGATAAACTGTGTTTTAAATTACTCATCGGACATGACATGTGGGATTAACATTTAAATTGAAATAGTGAAGTCCAATCATTCCGTTTCATTCAAATTAGTCATGGATGTCCGGCAAACCGCTTATAACTCCGTTGAAACTCTTTCTCATAAACGACGCAAAGACAGGCTACAACGGTGCTCTCAGCGGCAAAACCATTCAGTTCCCACAAATCAGCGGACTTCATACAAATTAAAAACAAGCCAAGACACATTCCTGTTTCTTTTTTCTTTGCTTACGTATAAGACAGGTAGGCATCTATAAATATTTCATCGTTGTGTTTAATGAATCAATTGGATTCTATTTGCATATAAATATGTCGATGAATCGTAAATTTATATAAACATAAATATACATAATAAACATGTGTTGATGAAAGTTGAATTGAATTTACGTCGGGATGCTGTCGAAGTATATTTTTCCAATAAGATCCGACGTTTTTGCTATTCTTAATTTAGCTTTTACGTCGGAATTCAATCATGGAATTATTTATACTCATCGATCAGGCATTGTACATCAATGTTTGTACTGATTTTACCTCCATAGTTAGAACAGTTTGGTCGTACCTCCGTTAATTATAATTTGTAGTATCAGGAATAGAAATCGGATGAGTGCATTTCAACATTTGATTTCTTCAGCTTTCAATGAGGTTCCTATTATTGCCGACTTTTTAAAGGATGAAGCGGTGAAATTTTGCAGTTGCAGAGTATAATAATGTTATTATTGTTAGTTTAATTGGCAAATGAAAGTGTTAACACCTGTGAACAATAATTATAAGAGATGATTAAATGGAAATTCGAATAACACGATGTTATAACCCCACTGGCTCGGTAGCAGTGGGGACTAGCAGTGGGTTTTCACTAAATTACAAAAAAATAATAACAGTTATGTACCTAACTATTTACAGGCATTTTGTTTTTAATATTAAGTTACAAATTATCTTAGATAATTTGCAAGACCTGGAAAGACCTCACCCCATGAACCCAGGTACCTCTACTAAGTCACCAAACCTAGCGAACCAGTTGGGTTGAACCAGCTGTTTGAATGAATTTTCCAATTAATGGTTTCCGCGGCGGCGGTATCCGCCTCCTAAATCGGTATAGGTAAGTTTATTTTAAGGTTAATAGTAAGCCGATAGACTGCAATTTCGATTGTTATTTATGTCTGACTTTTTTACATGTTTTTTTTACGAACAAATACATGTAGGTACTCAACGATGAAATAGCACATTATATAACAATGCCTTACTGCTAACCAACAGTAATCGACAATGGTGACTAATGTAAATATTTAATCCTAGAACAAAAAACCTTGTTCATTACAATCGTAAAGCATTCCTTCAAATTATGATCAGTTTTTTTTTGTAAATGAATATTTTATTATTATATATTTATATTCACTGCTCATTGTTTTCATTCCTTATTTTTGAGGTTCAACTACTAACCACGACGGTAATATAATTACGCCCTTTATGGTAGATATTTTTGTTTGCCAAAGGCTAGCTTTAGACTTGTAAGTTTTTTCGTAAATTTACGACTTCTAGCCAATGGGCATATTGCATTTTGAAAATCCAATATGCCCATTGGCTAGAAGTCGCAAATTTACGAAAAAACTTACAAGTCTAAAGCTAGCCTTAAACGTCCTCTTGAAGATTTTTCAACTTACGTCATTGTCATCGCCCTCTCGTATAGTCTGTTAATATCGGTTTCTCGAATTCCACCAAACCAATTCCCTTCGTATCGGGTTCATGCGGGCTATGACTATGAACCATCATCTTTTTGCATATTATCGCTTTAACATGTGTTAAAGCATATGTTCGCAGTTCATACTGTTGGTGGAGAAGACTTGCAGAAAACAAAGTGGGTGTCTACAGCCAAAGTCTGCATAGTCATATTGTCTACTCAATTAATGACTATAGTATATCACAAATTAGCTGTTTACTGGGTATTCCTTTACTTGGTCTGCGGAACAAAAAACTGTCAAGAGCTTTGATCAGTTTATCAGCTTCTTTTATAGTTTTCACTCGGCATCTTGTATCTAGACTTTCATCCCACCTTAGACGGTGAAAAAAAAGCCATGTCAGCACCATACGGGATGCCTTCCGCTTTTTCAAACAGTTCATTTTCTTCGAGTCTGTCATCTCTTCGGCTCGTTCTGGCTATTTGTGTGTATAAAGCCGAAAGTTTTAAGAAGGGGCAGAGCAGCTAGGTTAACGTATACCTGCTCGCTCAAGTAAAAGCATGCCGGAGATGATTAGACAATATTCTAATCTATTTTCGAAATACATCAAAAATATATATATTTCGTATAGGGAGACAATTGGAGGCGAGGGAACCCCGGTGAAGTGGTTGAATTTGTCCATTGTCAGTACCCCCACTCCACACAAAATCTACCTTCACGATGATCCTCTTGTCCTTCAAATCGGATACTTTATATCGACACGGGATAGAATCCCAGCCAATTGATGCAAAGAAACTACGAGAGATTGTATAGCAGTCACAGAAAGCCGACTGAGGGATTACACCGCAGAGTATATAATGAGACTATTTTAATTTTCTACCGATGGGTGTTTTAGTGAAAACGTGAGCTATGTAAAAAGCTAAAAGCCTAATTCGGCATTGTTTGTTGCAATCCGGCCCCAGAGCTCAGAATGGCCGGCCGTGTCTAGTGAATCATGACATTTGTACGCATTGTTACGTGGTTATGGCCGTTTAATTTATTAATGAAATCACCGGGAAACACGTTTCCTGTGCCAGACACAGGACTGTCCGGACTGTCTCCGTCCACTGCCAGGGATATCCATCTTTACTATCCACTATGTACTTTACGTATGGGTCTCTGAACACTCGTAGTTTGTTGGCGGATGATCTTGTATGTTATCCAGTGCTATCGGCTTTCAAAGGAATGGTGCTATTGGTGAGAGAGACCCTTTAAATTCTGACCACAAACTAGCACCTTACATCATGCTAAAAGCAAAAAATAAATTTTCGCAACGCACTTAATTTGCTCACTTGACATCGGTTATATATATGTGTTAGATGTTTTCCCAGCTCAGTTAATTAAATTATTTTATTATAATCATGAGGAATAAATCAAACATTCAATTTTCTTTACAACAATGGATTTTTGAAAGACTTGTAATTTATCTCTGGTGCAATATAAATATATGAAATGACGAAATCAATAAAGAAATTACTAAATTATTTGAGAAATGTTTAAATTATTGATTTTGTATTACAGGACATACATTCTGTTGGAATTAATTGTGATAAATCATACACGTTTTACTTTATCAATCGTTTTATAAAAAAGCACAGCAGAAGGACGAAAAATACTCATATAAAACTTTATGTTTCACTGCTTCTCAATAATATTACATTACTATATCATAACATTTAAATTTGCATTACAAGTTGCTTGATGTTGTATGGTATTTTATTTTCTTTAAAAAAAATGATTTCTATTATTATTTTACTAGTCATTGTTTTATTTTACCCACGCATAGGTACCTTTGTGGGTTCCGGTATTTTTTATTATAAAAATGTGTATACTAATGTGTAAAAAAATATTAGGAACAATTATTAAAAAAACCTGAAATGAAGAAAAATTCTCCCAATTAGTCAATAAACTCCAATTTACGCTGTTTTTCCTATCGAATCGGGGCCTGGTTATAGGTTTTTATTTTTTAATATATATTTTTGAATTATTATCTTACTTTGCCAGCCCTGCCCCGGTGACGTTACGCAGCCATTACCCGTGCCCATCGCTGGTCGGTGGCGCTTTTTTCTTGGGACAATGGCCCGAGAATGAACGGTGATCTCTCATGATAAATACGCGACTATAAAATACGACGCATGAAGATAACAGTACTAAACGGTTTATTATTATATAACAAAATTAGAATGGTGAAAAAAAGTATTTTTTCATCAAAGAAGACAGCTGATGCTTTTCACAAGATTAGATTGGGATCAGTTGGAACTGCCGCGCCGTATTCACATACAAAATTAAACAAAATTTTAAATTTAAAAAAAAACGTAACACTTTGAAAATAAATCATAAAAATTTCATTTTACATTTATGTGTCTTATTCAGGGTGGTCGCATTAAAAGATACGTCTGTACTCTATTATCTTCAGCTTTGTAGTGTTGTTTCTTGCGTGTGAGTTCTGAGCGTGAAGTCCGAAGTCTGAGAGCTTAAGGGGCAGAGACTGAAGCGAGCTGATGTCACTTTTCACTTTAACTACTTCAACTAAGACGCTACAATTTGACGTTAGGTAAACTCCATAAAGTACACGTATAGTTTGTTGTACTACAAATAATAATCATCATTCAAATGGAGTGTTGATTTAAGTGAATGAGCACAATGTTGTATTTTTTATTTTATACTCTACACAGTAGGCCCAAAGGTTTCCTTTGGGGCTTTTTGGGATATGTTGTCGTATTGTGGTCATTGTGGATGCCTTGGATGGAGATTTTGTTGAAAAGACTGGTGTTGTAAGAGGAAGGACAAGAGGAAGTTTTTTTATTAAGATTATTTTACTTAGTTATAAAATTTAACATTTTATATCTAGCGAATGCCTATTGAAAAACTAAAATAATATTTTATGACCTACGTACTAATATTCACAACATTGAGACATGCCACACGAAAAACTGCAAGATTTTTGGCTTCCTCAACATTTAAAGGGAGTTAGTTCATTGAACATTTTGAAACCTTTGAAATAAGTATTGTTTCGTGCTGGCGATAAATTTGTCTTAGGAAGCCTAAAATTGTTGAAGCTTCTTGTAGGATAGCCATGGACTGTACTATTAATACTATTAATAACACTTTTAGCATGTAATAGGGTAAAATATAACTTATGTATAAATACTAGGGCATTATAGACTAAACGTTGCCATTCACTTAGAATATTGAGTTGGCGTTTTTATCCTAGTATATCTTCTACAGTACAACATAGACCTCATTCCTCTATTCTGAATTATTTCCATTCTTTTAACTTGTGTTTTATTGCTAAAAAATTACCTTTGTACAGTAATTCTGGTGGGATTAGTGGTGTCTACAACACCACTGTAGCGGTGTTGTAGACCAACTTCCTTGTTTTAGGGTCTAATTTTCCCTTTATTAGCATTTCAATGTCGGTGTTAAGTTATTTTCGATTATATTTTCCAAGTATTTACTTTCTTCTACTTCTTCAAGCTTGTTGAGATAGTTGAGCACTAGAACCAATCGTGACAACCACCCGTTCTTATACTTTGAATAGCCAACCGTGTTCAAATGTTGGGCAATCTTCTTGCAATTTATATCTACTTTATTGCATTTTAGTAAACTACAGATCATTTTCACATAATTAAAACGCCAAACAGACTTTTACACGTGAATCTGCATAAACTTTGTTAGATTTTGTCTGAATCCGTTCCAAAAATTCCTTTCTTATTTTTATTTTATGATGTCTGCTGAGCTGGTCCGTTCAAAAAGAATAATAAGGAATGTACCTATCAGTCAGTTTGGATCAAGTCGAATGGTCTCCTTATAAAGCCCGAGCGGAATTATCATCTTACACGAACCTTGGCAAACAGTTACTCGTTTAATGTCTAGTTCTAAAATACTCTAAGATAATGAATTCGAATAGCATGATCATTCAGCGTTTACAGTTCAAGTTCAGGGTCAACTTGTCCAATGTTTTTTAATTCGTACTTTTGATTGGCCGTTTGGTATTGTAACGAATTTAATTCATTTGAGACTGCTGCTTATTGATTGATGTTTGCCGTTCGATAAACACCCGAATAAAATTTAAAAAAAAACGAGCCTAGTATTTCTAAAACAAACCGATATTCGTGTAATTTGTTGATAGTTTTATAGAAAACCTAATTGTTATCTATTACATAACTATTCCAATAACTTATAAGTAAGTATAAAATAATGGCATCATACCTTGTACGCCGTTAATTAAACAAAAACTTTAAAATGTAGAAAGAGATGTTTCTTTTTAGAATACCTGTCAGAATAAGTCCATTTAAGAATGTGTAAACCAAAGATAATAGAATCTACGTAAATATTCAATATAGCAATATGTATTTCTTAGTATTATAGATTCAATGAAAGAGTAAATATTTAAGAAACGTTTATAGGCCTATGGTGTCGGCAGTCGGCACGTAGTATTAAACAAATGTCAGACTCAATTGCAATTATAAACATCACGAACCTTTGCTCATATTTTTCTTAGTCTATGGATGATTCGGATTGTATTTCTTGATAACTGAATTGAATTTTATCCATTTCGATTTTCTTCACATGTACCAGAACACTCATCGAGGAATTCCCTTGTTTAGTCAGTCATTTCACTGCATCCAACGCACTCATTAAATTGTAATTCCTTTAGCAACTTTAAATATTTACTCGTTTTATGGTTTGTCCTTTAGATGTGTTTATTTAATTTTTTTATTCTTTCGCCATGCAACGTATACACTATTATACATTTAGTCTAAACAATGAGTAATAATAATTATTGTTGTAGCTGATCTTAGTTTACGGACTGCGGTATAAACTGAAGGTACAAGTTGTGGAGGGTTCGGCTGGATTATTAAAGGATTTCTCACAAAGCCCTTTAAGTTTCAACACATTCCAATTTTATGTGACCGGTGAGAAATTGTTCCATTGACGTACCGTTATTCTTTATTTATATCGAATTGTACTTTTACAAGTTTAATAAGATTAATTGGTAATAATTACCATGTAATAATTTACAAATATTTATGATCTAATTTATGTTAAACAAACGTATTATATGTCGGCATTTCTCTGAAAGTAATTATTAATACACACACCTAATGGTTAAAGGAAAATGTATGCGTTGTTTCGCCATTTTATGTCTGGTTTCGTTTGCAAAAGATTCGGAACATAGCCTAAACAGTGCAGAAATAAAAACCCACACATTTCACTGCACGGCGATAAATCTTTAAGAATGCACAATTTACATACTATTTCTCTTGCGCTAAAACCTCACTCCATTCGTTTAACCTCTGACCTCAGCGCCTCTAAGATACCATCGTATATTATTTCCAAAGAAAAAAAAGTGAGAAACAATCTGTGGGTACTATAATAATCTCTTCCATGTAAACCAGAGCCATATTAATACCCTCGGCTGATTCTGAAAAGATATTCCTTCGCAGTGATCGATGAGCCTTTTCGGAGTTCACGTACTCGGCGTCTATCAACGTTCCATCTAAGTCCAAAGGATTCCTTCTTGTTCTTTGTATGCAAATATCATATCCACTGCTCAGATAATCTACGCGAGTGGTCTTACGGTACGTATACATATGCGAGCTGAACCTCAACTTATGGGAAAGGAACGAATCAACCGCAAATGGCGCGAAACGCCGTTTGCAGTTGATTCGTTCCTTTCCCGTATTCGCGGCTCGGCTCGCGTTACGGTTCGCAAACGTATACATACCATAAGGTTTTTCTCATCTTTGTTATACAACTCATTCTGGAGCAGGGGTGGCAGAACTTTACGCGATCATTTAATGCTAATCCCCTTATAATAAACTTGTTTTAAATTTTACACAACTTATAAAAAAACATTTAAAATGTAAGGAAATTAATGGTTGTCTATCAGATGCGTTAAATTTAAAACACGTTTATTAGTAAGGCCCTTGGTGATAATGGTGTAAAGGGGTGTATTTAACCTTTTTTTATACAATTCTTGTTTTGTTTTTTCTTCCATAATTGATCTTGGTGCTAATAACAATAAGCATACCGCTGAGCTTTACTCGTAAACGATTCAAGATGTCAGTGGCATTTTGTGTTGTGAGCAACGGGAACGGAGACGGGTGACAAGACTGCCAAGCTAAAGCTTGCGGGAATCCAAGATGACGAATTTCGCGTGAGTTTGATATTAGCAAGAAACCGAGTGTTTATCTGCTCTGCTGTTCCACACGGGATATTCTGTTTAGATTTCTTTTTTAATGGAATTGACAGAAAGACAATGTGGGACCCCTTACTAGTCTTACCAGGAATGTGTTGAACCCCTTGTGCGCCTCTATAATTATTTTACATTGCACTAGAAAGCTCAACCGTCGAGCGGAGGATCGATAGGTTCCCATTTAAGTTTTGACATAAACATTCTGATTTCTGATCACAACATGACATTTACCAGTTCGAGATGACGTCCGGCAAACTGAAGGAAGTAACTTTTCGATACATTTCCCTGCATCCATACTTCCACAACCTACATAGAATCTACAAGCTTAGTAACATAACTCCTTCTTCTTACAATCATTGTTCAAATACATTCTAAGTTAATACTTTCATTTTCATAATAATTATTGCTTATGATTATGAAACAGCCTTTCATCCGAGACCAATAGTAAGATTTTATAATGAACTGATATTATATCATAATATTATTTCTAGACCATGAGTATTGACACTTTAAATCAGAAACAGTGGACAGCTGATGTATTTACAGATAATATGGAAAATTATTCAGAAAAATAAATCATGTAGTATTTTGTATGTACAATTTTTCAATTATTATTACTTCTCTATATTTTATCTTATTTAAATTTTAATGGCGAAAACATGGTCTTATTAAATAAATAGACCAGCAGAGTTAAAAAAACTGGATTACTTTTTTAAAACGAACTCAATGGACATATTTTACAATGTACACAAAATGCTTTCTGAAGAAGCTAGAGACGATGGTTGTTTTAGTTATTAGTGTTATTACATTTTACAACGGGAGTTCAATAATTTATCCAGTCTTACCCCTATAATATTAACACGTCAAATTGGAAACGAAAGTAATTACTATCACTGATCTGCCTTCTTTCTTTAATTATCACCAATTATTCTCTATAATCTAAACAAATGCGTCATTCCTGTATTAATTCCACTTGCTCCTTCCCTTTGTTACAACTTACTGCGTAGAAAACAACTACTGATGAATTCATTCAAATTATACTAACAATGTAATCACACAGCCCACACACGAATTGAATGGAGATAGATACTATTGCTTGTAATTATTATTCTCTTTGTTTTGTGTTTCACATTCTTCTCTCATAATGAAATCAAAACAAGGGACCTTTTGCTTAAACCATTTTGTAGCAATGATTTTATATGCAGGTTTTATAGATTGATTCATTTCTGGATTGTGGAAAATTTGTATGATGCCGTTAGAAAACACATGCCCTTTTCTGAGATGAATTAAAGGGGAAGATAGGTTACTGTGAGGCAACGCGCTTGGTTGCACAGAACTGCACTTTGCACAGTGAACAAACAGGTGAATTATTACGCTTAGTATCACGCATAAGCCCGTAGGTCAAACTGCCACCAGCTGCCACAAACACGTCGCTCTGGGCTCTTTTTTGTGTAAGAATCCCTTCCTGTGCTTTTGAGATGTGCACAAATCATGCTTGAGGCAAAAACCAAATCTGATGGAGTTTCTTTCCATTCGCATGCACTCAAAAATAACTTATTATTTCAATAAATACAATTATTCACAATGCTTTTTGAATAAAATAAAGTGAGACAGCGAACGCAGAAGCACATAAGAGTGTGAAGGACATTCTAGTGACAGTACAACGTATTCGACTGCTCTGCTCGCTCGTTTGTTCATCAAGATTGAGGGTAAAAGCGGCCAATTGGCGGGGGAGGTGAACTGTCTGAGCATGACATCGATACAAAAATGCTCGCTGGTGTCGCGAGGAGGCAATAGAAATGAGGGGCGTTCATAATAATATAGTCGTTTCACCCGTACACATATTCGTTGAATGGCTATGTCTTTCTAATGCGTTCCGTTCATTTCGCTATGTATGATGTTATTTGTAGCCATTTCATTCATCCACACAAATTCATAGTGGCTATTTTTTTCTCGTGCGTTTCGTTATTCGATTTCAATCTTGAAACAGGAACGTGTCATATTTTTTATTCGATTAGTGTGAATGTAACGCGTCTTTGGATTATTTATTTCAATGGCACTTTTCGACGATTCTCGTAAATATGTACAACTTACAGCTCCTTGATTTCTGGAACCGGAGATCGCAGGTTCAAATCTAGGCCAATAAATATTTTTTTAATCTAATTATTAATTTAGGTTTTATTTTTATTTTGAAGTATATTTGCCCCTTGTTCTCCTACAGAAGATTTTCAGTGGCCGGATCTGAATAGCCAGACATCCTTCCTCTTCTCCCAACCTACCATAATTCCCTCCAGCCTCACTACATTCCCCAAAGTAGGGATGGTACATGGACAAAAATGAGTATTGCTAATTTATTAAGAATCTATTCAAATCGTGTTCGAACACGTGTTCCGACATCGTGATAATATATTCGAACTTTACTAAAAGTTTATCAGGAAACCCATTAATTCATTTGTTAAAGGCCTACAATCCCATTTTTAACCGGATTACCAATAATTTGAAGAGATTTCTTTTTTGCATATGTTTTTGGGCATACAATATTGTTTTGGAAAGGATGGTGCTTATAGATGGAAAATAAAAAATTAATACCTATTTTTAACTAAAAAATAAGTGGTTTCCGGGGGTCCCGAGTTCAAAATCGGACGTGCGCAAGAAAACTATATGATATAATAATAATAATAATAAGTGTTATTATCTTCATTTTTTGTAACGAATAGATATAATGACATCTTCACTGGGATCTCCCGTGCAGAGGATTGCACTTACATATTATTTAAATTAAAAAATATAGGTATGTTATTAATTTATTTGTGTTATTTTATAATTTATTCATTCGAAACGTGGCATGAAATGACTTAAGCCCTGTTTGGTGACCAGATCCGAATATCCTGGTACTTCCCTACCTTCCTCTTCCTCAAATCCTTTCTCTGTCCACTACCTTCAGCTTCACAACATACCTCAATTGTGGAAGCCATAGACTAGAGTGTCTCACTTGCTCCAGACGGAAGCTGTCTTGGAAGGAGTCTTGCGCGGTACTCACAAAACAGTTACACGCTTATCACTCTTAAATTGTTTTTGAAATCAATTCTTTGTCTGCGCAAATATTAACAGTGATTACAAATAATAACTTTAATACATACAGCATTCAACATGCGCAGTTGTTGTTTCTACATTCTTCAACGGAATACAGAATGAAAAGTACCGTGGTTAATTGCCTCAACAGCAAACTGTCATTAGCAGACGCAACCGGTGGATGTATTAATGAAGGGTTATGCATTCAATCGACCAGCTACTAATTTATTGTGTTCACCATTATAGCGTTTATTTTACGCGTGTTCTAACTCTGCCTTCAAAATAATAACAGCTTTCACCGTCGCACGTGTTACGCATTACGTTTTATCATACCCCGTCGCCGTCCCCTCGTCTAAAGAATATTATAATACACACAGTTGTATTGTGTTTGGTTTGGAGCCTCGGTCCTTAACTGTACTTTTTATTTAAACATACCTTTAGATTATTGTGCCCGAGGGAACAAGTAAGGAAGCCATAAGCTTAAAGACACCTCCTCGCACTACCTTATATAACAAGTTCTCGAAGTACATACAATGATTGGATTACTGCTTTTACAACTTTTGCAACGTACTTTTGTTTTTTATATTAACCCCACACGGGAAGACCTGGTGAAAATAATTTCCCTCAGGGCTTATGTCATCTTTGGGGATGCTGTGTGGAGAGTATTTTTAAGGAAAGGAAGAATAGGAAGTTATGGGTTCAGTATGTCCAGGAGTGACGTATGAATCCATCCCTCATATTGAGATGCAAGGCGATGGGTCGAGACAATCCGACTAAAGATGTCAACCGGTCTCACCCGAACCCACCTGACGGGCAGTTGGTGATCAGATGCATCCGCCGTCAAGACCTGGACAAACCTCACCCTATGAAACCGGGTACCCCTGCTGAGTCACCAAACGTAGCGAACCACTTGGTGCGACCTATGGTAGAGGTGTTGACCCTCCCAAATTGCTACCTAAAGTACTACCTCCTGGCCAATGTTCCCTCTAAGGTGTGCGGCCGCACATTTGTTACAAATTCATTAACCAACTTCCGCACGAGAAAAGAAAGTGTCACCATATTTTTATAATATTCATAAGTAGTACATATTCAATTATTTGGCGGGTTTGGAATAAGCCGACGTAGCTTAATGATTAGAGCAGCTGACTGGCAGCTGGTTCAATCCCCGTCCGCGGCATTTATACTTTCTTAGAAGATTTTTTTCAATTTGTAGAGTCGTTTCAGGCGAATAATTATTTCTTATAACAATTTGTTATCCTTTGCAGTACTTGGCACAGATAAGTGAATGTATTGCACAGACAATGAAAAAGTTAGATGGAACGTTGCTCGTGGCTTCGTGTATCTCTTGTTTTGTGGCTAATAATTCTACGGGAATTAAGATGTTAAAGTGCTCTTCACGGTTTAATCGAACAGCACCATTACAACGATTAGAACCATTGAAGGTTTTGCCATGTTCCATTAAATTGCCTTCATGCTAACTGGCTGTGGTCAGCATCATAAAATAACTTGCATCACTAGTTTTTTCTGTCTTTCTTACATACATTTTAATGACTTATTTAATCTTATCTTGTGTACAAAGTAAGACTTTTAAACTGTAATGGTTCTAATCGTTCCCTCTCTCGTGTAATCTCTCCCTCTTTATCGATATTCATAATAATGGGATTATTTGTATACCGCCGTTTTGTTAAAATGTTGAAGAAGGGAGAAGGAGAAGTTATGATTTTGCATGCAGAGAACAAAATTTCAAAGACACTGCACATTGTACAGTTTAGTTGATATTTAATCCATTATAACAGAGGTTATAATGGATTCTCCTAATCTTTATAGCTAATCTTCTTAATTTACAATTGTTACTGTCGGACAATTTATTCGAATCGTATATGTTGACTTATTCGATCGTCGTCACTCTGTCCGCTGAATACTGATTCAGCAAATTGCGAGTAAGTAATGAGAATGAGTAAATACTGTGGGCCGCATCCATCCAACAAAGGGGGAGAATTGATTGTTTCCATCAGCGTGAGAGAACACACAGCACATTGCACGTCAGAGGCCAGATTCAGAACGGTCCGGAGACGCAACGGACTTGCCATTAATTTGCAATTATTCAGACCGGAAGCGCCAATCTGCGATGTGACTTGCTCCATCCAGCGTCCATTGGTAGCATTGGTACCAAGTACCAACTATCCGTAATTTCTCCGCGATAGGCATCAATTTACCATATGTGATCCATCAATTTCGTCTTTAAATTAAAATTAGTTCAACGTTGTTGATGAGCAAATGTCAGATTAAATGCAATAAAAATGCACAAAATATGCATACTATTTAATGCAATAAAAATATGACCAAAATGTGCAGTAAAAAAATTGAAGTTAAACAATATGCTAATTTAATTTTAAAAGCCTTAATAAGAAATAGAAGAATGAATGCTATAGAAATGAAATCCCTGGGGCGGATGAGTAGTAAAACCATGTATGATCATTGATCGTGTGAGAAATGTGGAGATTCGCAAATAAATCAAGGCTGATGTAAGCATAATCAGTAAGATTAAGATAGGGACGCTTAGAACGAGTGAATGAAGAAAGGAGTGTAAGGTAAGTCGGGGACGCCTGGGGAAGACATGGCACTATCAAGTGAACTGGATACTTGAGTCGGGCCATATCAATAGTCGGAATAACAGAAGTGTGTGCCAAGACCTAGTTGTTTGGCGGTCCGTCCTCTCTGCCTACCCCTGCCGGGAAACGGCGTGATGGTTAGTTAGTTCAATAAGAAATAAAAATGATTACTACCCTTTTGTTACTTCGAGGTCATCTATCCACCCAGTGTGTAGCATAGAACTTAGTTTTCTTAGTTCATGGTAAAATATCCACCTTTGTTCTTTCGAGGTATTCTATCATCCAGTGCATATCATAGAACTTAGTTTTCTTAGTTCATGGTAAAATAGCCACTTTTGTTCTTTCGAGGTAATCTATCATCCAGTGCATAGCATAGAACTTAGTTTTCTTAGTTCATGGTCAAATAGCCGCTTTTGTTCTTTCGAGGTATTCTATCATCCAGTGCATAGCATAGAACTTAGTTTTCTTAGTTCATGGTAAAATAGCCGCTTTTGTTCTTTCGAGGTATTCTATCATCCAGTGCATAGCATAGAACTTAGTTTTCTTAGTTCATGGTAAAATAACCACTTTTGTTCCTTCGAGGTATTCTATCATCCAGTGCATAGCATAGAACTTAATTTTCTTAGTTCATGGTAAAATAGCCACTTTTGTTCTTTCGAGGTAATCTATCATTCAGTGCATAGCATAGAACTTAATTTTCTTAGTTCATGGTAAAATAGCCGCTTTTGTTCTTTCGAGGTATTCTATCATCCAGTGCATAGCATAGAACTTAGTTTTCTTAGTTCATGGTAAAATAACCATTTTTGTTCCTTCGAGGTATTCTATCATCCAGTGCATAGCATAGAACTTAGTTTTCTTAGTTCATGGTAAAATAGCCACTTTTGTTCCTTCGAGGTATTCTATCATCCAGTGCATAGCATAGAACTTAGTTTTGACATGGTAACAATATACAAATAACACAGTTATTCGGTAAGTATATTCTGCATTTATAGCCAAATGCATATTATAATTCGATGACTATGAGATGATTATGAGAAACTACATAGATAAATATGAACACGTAACTAAAACGTTTCTAATCTCTGAAATAAGCCAGTCAACAATTTTTAAGAAAGTGTGTTTAGTTCAAGTGCTTCTAATAATAGGGCTTTCCTAAACTTGAACGTGAACCAGCCATTAAATAAGAGCTTCTACCATATCATTTAATGTATATAACTTTTATATTCAAAATTACACAAATAAAGCATCAAATTATTACGGCGTATTGAAATTGATTCCTCTTAATGTTCTGTACAATATGTTTCCAAGATTTTTGGAAGTTGTATGAACATCATCACACGTATAGATTAAAGTTTTCTTGTTATGACAGAAGCAATTGAGAAATCCTTGAAAAAGCTCATCGCACGCCCACACTTTTTTCTAAATTAAATGTTACCCAATGTGTTGCACGTCGTAGAATTAATGTGTTCGAATATACCCACCTCCAACTACATATATTTATATTTCTCTATAATGCAGTGAAATCCGGACTAAAATTAGTTAAGTATTTTGAAATAATTTTTCAATTTAAAAAAAAAAATCCGCATAAGTGTCGCAACTGCCCAGAGTAGTAAAACTATAGATCACTAGGGGAATATCGGGAAGTTAAAGTAAGTTTATTTCAAATTTTATTACTTACTGTACTACATATTATTTATTTAGTTACAGGACAAGATTACTTATTTTAACATTCTTAACAATTGTTGATTGTTTTAATTTGGGTAGAGGAAGTGGAAGACATTTGCAAAGCCATATTTCACATCTGATGGTGGTCTCTCACCGGAGTGTAGATATCTCATAACCCGACCTATGTGTCCATAGCCGAAGCGCTCCCCACTCTGCCACGGAGGTCGTCGTAGTAAAGATGACGACATAAAGCAAGCATTCATCGTAATGTTTATTTTAAAACCCTTCAGTAGGAGTAAGAGCTTTTTACCCGCATTTGAAGAATGGAGTATCGAAGTTACCTAATAAGGTTCTCTACGTATTTTATCGTTCACAACAACACTAACTATGTAGAAAATTATTATATAAAGAGTTACAAGCACATCGTCTCAAGCGAATGGTATGTTTGTTTCCTCGCATTTAATAAATTAGATAAAAGGTACTTATAATATGATTTATTTATTTGCTTTTTTGTTTTCATTTCTTGTAATGAAACAAAATGGCTTATTCCTTATCCAAAAGACAGAGTATTTTGCAGGATGGATGATGCTTAATTTTTTTAAGATACCATACAGAAGTTGCTTGAAATAAATTAAGCTATGTTTAGTAACAGATCTTACTAGTCAAAGTAGTGTGCCACTCGCAACGGTTGTGTCCGCCGCGCTGTTCGCGATGTCACCGGCACGTTATTGTGTATAGTGTAGGTAGTGCAGTGAGTGAAGCGGATACCAAATTAAGTGGGCCTCCAACTATAAACTATGCCGCTATTTAAGGGGCCGAAGACCGATAGGTCTCCCGACCAAGGGGATTCGATAAATATCGAGGAACACCACAACTTCTTTCCCTTCTCCGTTACCTATCCATTACTATTCAGCTCACTACAGACCATAATTAGGGTACTATGGTTATGATAGTTAGTCTTGTGTAAGTTTTACATAAACTTATACGATTATAATACAAGGTAGCCCATGGTGCGACTTGTTTCCTGCGGAGAACTTTCTATGAAAATCCACCAGTTAGTTATCTATGTCTAATCTTCGTCATGCGACGTTAGATTTTATGGTTAGTAAAATATTGTGATCGTTGATAGATTGACTATTATGTTGCATTGTTACCTGCACAGCGCTCAGTGCGCGGGACAACGCGGAAGTCTCGCATATTCCTAGCGAGCGCTTTCGAGCAAGTATCAATCCTTCACACTTCCTCGCCCAGTTACTGGTGGATTAACATACTTCTAGGTACAATTGATAAATACGTCGACATCAGCTAATACATTACTATTCTTACGCTACAGGGTTATCCAAAATGATCTATTAAATTTCGTAGGTCTATATTTCAAACGGCGAACTCGCGACAAATATAAATTACATTTGATAATAATTATATTGAAGTTAACAAATAGAGTTTATTAATGTTCAATGTGTTCAACGCGGATAGTAATAATTAGGAACATCCTACTGCCAAACTCTTCCCAATCATTCGCCAACCGGAAGATCTTATCCACGCACTAAATCAAGTCCAGCAAGTCCAGCGATGAAACCATTTCTGCCACGTTTTTTTTCTTTTTCGAAAAATAGACTCAGTTTATGCCCAATGTGCTAACACTTTTTTTCTTTTACATTTTTCAACTGCTCACTCTCATTGCTGCGTTCCATTAGCACCTGCTCGTTTATGATCCTTATTCTCCGTGGTGTCTTCAGCAATCTCCTGTTCAACCTAATTACATACTTATTAGTTATCACAATAGCTCAGATCTCGCTCACTCAATTTGATTTCAGTGTCCAAGTCTTTCAAACGTAATTATTTACATAAAATGGGCACTATCTCTTTATAGCATTGGGTCATTTCCCACAAGAGAGAAGTTGTTCGGTGATGAGCTCTCCATACTGTCTATAATTTTAGTACCCACTTATCAAACATGAAAGCAGGTTGCAGGTAGGTCTATTTACAATCTATGTTTATCTATTTTAATATGTTCAGTGGACACTGTTTACCACACCTGTCGTGTTCTTAATTACCCAAGTGTATCAATGTAACCCATCCTGTAAACGTGGAATTCAAATACCAGTGCCCATTCGTATGTAAGTCGCTGTGTGCTACCCATAAAAGGTACCTACCTGTTCCAGTTGATTGGTGAAATCGACTTGTAACAGAATCTAGAATGTCGCAGTTTCAATAGAATCGCCAGAAGATTGTTCCTGCTACTTAATGTCCCTCGATATTATCGTCACTTTTGTCAGATTAATTTCCCAACAATTTGCTGGGATATTCTTCAGCTACAGAGTCGGATGAAATTAGATTTGTAATTTTAAGGATGAAGTTTTTTGTCATTAAAATAAGCATAATTTTGAAATTTTAGTAAAATTCACGGAGCCAACTAATTTGACCGGTATAAAGTGACCTTTTACTTTTACATTTGCCGGAAAGCGCTAATAAAAGCTAAAGAAGTGCAATTATAGGTTATAAAAAAAGAGTAAAATTGTTAATCGGAACCCTAAAGAAGCTTGAATACATAGCCCATAAATAATAATATTGATTCAACGATTGGTCAATTTTATGAGAGCAAAGCTTCAATGTTTTTAGCTTTGCAGAATCATTTTTAATCATTGAATCACTAACTACTCGTACTACTCTCAAACGAAAAATGTGAAACTGAAATATCAGAAAAAACATTCAATTATTGCGATTTGACTGACAATATTAGCGTTTCTTAAACTAAAATTTGGAAACAGAAAATAAGAAAAGGATACAGTTGCATTTAGGACTTGAACCCAGGACCTTCGGGGTCAAGGGTCCTTGCCGGGGCGCCGCTCTACCAACTGAGCTAATGGGACCTCGGTCTCTCCTTCGGTCATGTTTAACTGTATTAGTAGTATTAGTTCGAGTTTAATCTTGCTATCATACATAAAGATAGCAGCCAATATTAAATTTTTCTCTTTAAAATTTTCGTCGAATCGCTAATATTGTCTTCAATGATTAGTTGTAGAAGTCGTTGTTTTGGGAATTGTCTACTTTATAGTAAAGATTAGGTATTTATTTCACTATCTAGGTGTGTAGAATATTTTGCAAATTGCGCACGGAACCCTTTGTACACTTTTAATACATTTCGTTTTTTGTAAAAGAGACATTGACCTAATTATTTAGAAGTACTGAACGGAGTTTTCAATTTGGAATCGTAACTAATCTGCAACAGCCTCCTGTTATAAGTCCACGTGACTCGACGCCATATTGGTAGTTTAGGTGGTAGGTAACTAATCTGTAACAGCCTCCTATTATAATTCCACGTGACTCGCCGCCATATTGGTAAGTTAGGTTAGGTAAGAGATTAGTTTAGATAAGGAGCAATGCAAGAGTAACTAATTAATATGACTTGACGGTTGACAACCATTTTCCTGTGCGGAATTACAGCCACAAAGATGGCGGCCGATGGTATTATTTGCTCGCCAACTTCATAATAATTACTAGTCGCTGAATTCATCCCTCTGGCGGGATTCGAACCGACGACTTGTTATTAACTTATCCGCGGCGTTTCGTTGCTCGTTAATAATAACTTAATTCTTAATACAACGTTAGAAACATCAATTGAGAGTTAATGCGCCGCGGCGGAAATGCCAGCTTTATTAATGTGATAATAAAGACATGTTGCAATAAAGGGAAAAGCTCCGGATCGCTTTATTGGTGTATTAATTACCGGTCGTTTTGTAATTGTTATTGCGACCAATGAAAGTTGTGAACGATTACTTTTATCGCATCATAATAAATCATTTTAACTTATAAATCACGAATGTAATTATTTATTAATGTGATAATAAAGACATGTTGCAATAAAGGGAAAAGCTCCGGATCGCTTTATCGGTGTATTAATTACCGGTCGTTTTGTAATTGTTATTGCGACCAATGAAAGTTGTGAACGATTACTTTTATCGCATCATAATAAATCATTTTAACTTATAAATCACGAATGTAATTATTTATTAATGTGATAATAAAGACATGTTGCAATAAAGGGAAAAGCTCCGGATCGCTTTATCGGTGTATTAATTACCGGTCGTTTTGTAATTGTTATTGCGACCAATGAAAGTTGTGAACGATTACTTTTATCGCATCATAATAAATCATTTTAACTTATAAATCACGAATGTAATTATTTATTAATGTGATAATAAAGACATGTTGCAATAAAGGGAAAAGCTCCGGATCGCTTTATCGGTGTATTAATTACCGGTCGTTTTGTAATTGTTATTGCGACCAATGAAAGTTGTGAACGATTACTTTTATCGCATCATAATAAATCATTTTAACTTATAAATCACAAATGTAATTATTTATTAATGTGATAATAAAGACATGTTGCAATAAAGGGAAAAGCTCCGGATCGCTTTATCGGTGTATTAATTACCGGTCGTTTTGTAATTGTTATTGCGACCAATGAAAGTTGTGAACGATTACTTTTATCGCATCATAATAAATCATTTTAACTTATAAATCACGAATGTAATTATTTATTAATGTGATAATAAAGACATGTTGCAATAAAGGGAAAAGCTCCGGATCGCTTTATTGGTGTATTAATTACCGGTCGTTTTGTAATTGTTATTGCGACCAATGAAAGTTGTGAACGATTACTTTTATCGCATCATAATAAATCATTTTAACTTATAAATCACGAATGTAATTATTTTTAATTATCCTAAACACGGCTGGAAGTATTCCACATTTCCTTATAAAATACTGCGATTGCTCGTCACTAATTCGTGAAATTCTGATCGAGCATTTTTTGAAGTCAGGTTTCTCACAACGAACAATTAATCTAGACTTCTTAACGGTTTTGTATTATTGTGAAAAGTGAAATTTTCCGCTCCCGAAAACTGAAGTCTTGCTTCTTTACATAAGCTTCTTTATTTAAGTACCCGCACTTTCCCGCTTTAAAATAAACACACACATATATATAGTATCCTTCCTTATAATAGTCACTACAGAAATGAAAACACCCTGAAAGTCAAGCGACATAATACTATTTGGCTATGGCAATTTTGTTAAAGTTTTGCTGTCGACTGTTTAATTTTTTACAGAAACATGTGAATTGTATGAATTATGCATGTAATAATTATTCATAAATGTTGTTTTTCAGGGTTTTTCTCACAAACTCTCTTAGGATGGATTGTTTGCAGAATTTGAATAATTCATCAAATTTCAAAACTGATTTTCAAGTTCTGTGAAGGTTCTATTTAAGTTCTGTTATTATATAATTATTGGCCAGTTATTTCACAAAACTGAAATAATAACAGAACCTCAATAAAACCTTCACAGAACTTGAAAATCAACTTTGAAAGTCGATGAATTATTACAGTCAACGAAACACCGGCTTCAACGAAACACTTTGGACTTTTTACTGTAATAGATTAACAATGGGTTCTGATATCGTAACTAGCAGCCGGTTGGAATAAAAGGCCCGAAAACGGGCGTTAATAAATAAATAATCTGGACCTCGACCTTGAGGTTACCACCTTTTTTATTCTCCTATTTTTCCCGACAGCTAACGCCATCTACCGTTAATCCAATATACTAATCTAGTGCCATCTATGAGTGAGCTTATTTATATACAGCGAAGGAAGGGTTTGAGTGAGCTTATTTATATACAGCGAAGGAAGGGTTGAATGTTGCAAATAGAAAAAAAAAGCACCCAAAAAAAAAATAACTGTAATAATAATAATAATATTTGGATGATTTATATTGCGCCGTTTTTCGCCGCAAAATCACCTCAAGGGCGCTGTACAAATATTAATACCATGATCTACCAACTAAATATGGAAATAATATGCAGTACCACACTTACCTGGTAGGTCACTTGAGATTAACATAAACTAATTGTTAATTAGCGAAATTTAGATACAGGATTCAGGACATAATTGGAAAATTGGATATTACTGGACTTTCTCTCAGGAATGGAATATTTAATTTAAGTGTATGACAGCTTAAAAAGGTAAGTTTTTAGTTTAGACCTGAATTCTGTTGGACTTGTTATGGATCTTAGTTCCGGTAAACAAATATTGGTTCAGGAAGATGTCAAAGTAACAGCTGGGATTCGATCCAGATTTCCTCGAAGGCATTAAGTCTATTGGCTGCTTCTTTTTTAAGTTTAACTTACACTGTTAAGATTACAAGTAAATGGATTACTTATTTATTTGGTTTCCAAATAGTCTTTTAACTACTTTGCCAGTGCAAATAACTTTAATAAAATTCGATTAGGACAAAATGTTGTTGACTTTTTTGGCGACCCCATTATTTGGATTCGTGGCCCTGGGCTTGCGTACCGCTGGTCTCGGTACCTGGGTTACGAGAACTATCCACTTGTTTGTATCAATAATACCGTAAATGAGGTGCAAAGGTTTGGAGGTACGAAATAAAAACAGGAAATTTTAAGGTTAGGGATCCTGGTTAGATTTTGACTTCACGGCGAAAAATGAGTATTGCTGATTTATTAAAAATCTCTTAATCCGGTTAAAAATTATTCGCAATCCGGTTAAAAATTTCGAATATATTATTACAATGTTGGGACACGTGTTCGAACATGTCGTGATAGTATATTCGAAATTTAATATAAGGTTATCAGGAAACCTGTTAATTCATTCGTTAAAGGCCTGCAATCACGTTTTAATAATTTGAAGAGATTCTTAATAAATTAGCAATATTCATATTTCTTCTTTGTGTTAAATCGTTTTACGCAGCGAAAATTTACGGCTTAGTTAATTTCCGATCACACATGCAAGGTACTCATTTCTTAGAATGCTGCCTTAACCCTCGTGATCGCCTGACACGTGGAAATTGAAAATGTTGCATGTCGTTTAACTACTTAAAAACGGGTACCTACCTGAATATTTAATTCATAGGTGTATATATATACGTAACGTTAGTGGAGGTGGTTTTCTTACCCGACATTTCAACACTGAAATGTAAATCTCACAAGTCGGCGGGCGTCTACTGTTTTGACCTACATAATAGGTAATGCGGATTTTTAAATGGTACATAATTTTTTTTAATTAAAGTACAAGGTTAGAAAAATAAATTTAATGAATAATTTTAAATTATCACTAAAAGTTTAACAACAAAATATTTCGTTATTATTAGGTATTGTCAATCATTGAATTGGACACACTGAATGCAATGTGGTGAGTTTCGTAGTCCAAAAGTCGGACCATTCTTTGCCTAAATTTATATTAGATCTGTGTCTCAGCATTTTTTAAATTATGTTTCTATCAAATGGGGTGGCTGTATATACGATATCAAGCAAGTGTTTGAGAGACAGAGCGCATGCTAAATAGGCTAGAACTGAAAGATATTTAATCAGTAGCTCCATTGGTTTCCATTCAAATCTACATGGAAGGAATAAATCATTTAATATAATTTTATGATAAATAACAAATAATGAAATAATTCATTCGTATTAGCTGAGTTAATACACAAGGTAAAAAAGGCCGTGACTCAAAACAATGATTGCTCACATTACTTTATTACCTGCATTCATATAATTTAAATAGAAATATTAATTATTATACAATATCAACAGTAGTTAATCAGCACATTTGTTTGTGTATCCCGCTAAAAACTTTGAAACGGTGAGCTATTGTGTCGTGAAATTTCTACGGAAACGCTAGCAACGCTGACTATTATTTATTTTACCCCCTTCGAATCGTTAGTTTCTTTTATTTGAGCGAGTAAACAGCTGCCCTGTGTAAATCTGACCCAATTGGCTAAGGGGGTGCTTTGGTGAAGTAAGTACTAGGTATAAGTAGTAAGTAGGTACTGCTGACGTGCCCTGGCTAGGTAGGCACCTGCCCTGCCAGGTCTGTATACCTACTCGCTACGTACTCGAGTGCGCCTCGTCGATGTAAATACCCTCGGTTAGGTCTGTTAATCAAGGGGGTTTGCGTTTATAACCAAGTAGCTTATTGTGGCGCAGCCTTGTGTGAACCGAAAGTAAATATGTTTATTTAAAAATAAGGATTGTTTATGCGATTGGATTGTATGAAAAGTAAAAATAGAACCAAATTTTAACCTATTATGCATTTGTATATAGGTAATTACATTTAATATAATAATATTTAAACACTGCCAGATTTAAACATCACCAGACTGTCTGGAGATCCGCATCATGTGAGATTTTCATTTGGGATTTGTTGCAAGGCTAAAGAAAGTGGGAGGAAAAGGAGGTGGGAATGGGAGGGTTGGGAAGTATCTGGCTATTGGCAGACCTGGGCACTAAACACGTCAAAAGTCATCTCAAGCGGCGTCCCCTGTGGTCGAGGGATGAGCTCTCGACCAGCAAGTCTAAGGTCGCGGGTTCAAATCTCGCGCAAGTAAACTTTATTTCATTTGGTTTTTTTTTTCTATATTTTTTTCCAATTTTTACATTAATTACATACAATATTATATAAATCAATACGAATAATAGGAACCCACTAAGGCGCAGCCGGTGCGGGGGTAATATATATAAGTTATTATATTATTGTACCTAGAAATAAACAAACTACAGGCATATAAAACAAAAACAAGATTACATTTTGTCTAAGTGGTTTGTATAAAAAGTGTTTACAATAGTGTATAGTGAGGTTATAAGTGTTTAGTGTAATATATGGTGATTATTTTATGAGAAACATAAATGTTGATTCTGTTTTCATTTATTTCGAATTTATTTTTGTTTTCAAAGATGTATTTCATAGTTTGCAAAATAAATAGTTTACGGAGACAGAATAGTTTAGATTCTTTGTATAACTCATCTGTTGAAAATGTTCTTTTCAGATTATACACAACTTTGATGATATAATTTGGAGTTATTTTTAAAGGTTTTATATGTGCATGAAGCGCACCGCCACATCCTATTATTCCGTATATGAGTGAAGATTGCACCGAAGAAAAATAAATAATTTTCAGTTTTTCAACATTGAGCATTCACAATTTACTCATTTCACATAATATAAGGATATTTGCGGCACGTTCCAGAGTGGAAGTATCGCCTCTCAGTATCGCCCTGGTGTAAGACCACCATTCAGAATTGAAACGTTGCTTGAAATGGCTTTGGCCGTGTTTGGCGACCAGATCTGAATAGCCAGGTACTTCTCCACCTTGCTCTTTCCCATCTCATTCCTCTCCCCACTACCTTTAGCCTCACAACATACCCCAATCGGGGATGTCAGAGTCTCACTGGCTCCTCTCCTCTCCTCTTATGATACTCTTCGGTTTCACATTAAATAAACCATTTCGATTCTGAATGGCGGTACTTCACCAAGGCGATACTGAAAGTATCTACCATTCTGGAAATCCATAACTATTCATAGTAATAATGTTGAAACAGGACATACTGTTTTATATATTAATCCTGTAATAATATACTCGTGAACGGAAACCACAAAGCTATTATATTTTTAACGACAGATATAATAGCCACCTCGCAGTAATCGCATCACCACTTCGCCAAATGTCCGGCAACTGACACTTTATATTCACAAACAAATTCATTCTAATGTGAAATAAGGCATTTATTTTCCTTTTTTATTTCCATAAACTTGTTTTAAAAACTGTTTTCCTTATCAAAACATTTGGTGCGTGTGTAAACAATTAAAATATCCTGCCTGTAAACTGTTGTTGATCATTTAAAATTCAAACGTTGCTTCGTATTTTTTAAATGTGCGTATTTGATTTATTCATTAAATTTTCTAGAATTGCAACCGGATTTCCTTTGATTTGTGAATATTTGTTTAAAAACGCTACAATAGTACCTACTAACTACTGACAGCCCCATAAATGTATTTAGAGAAAACCACGAAAAGTGATGACATAAACTAGACTAAACAGACTACGTTAGATTAGGTTAATAGGCCATTTTTAACAATACTTGTAATGACTTTACATCACTGTACATCACTGCAAAATTGTGTTCAATTGCACTCTCCTGAGTTGCCATAGAACCTTATTTATATAAAATGGTTAACTTCCTATAGGGTCTTGTGTTATATAAATCACCTGAAAGGCGCTTTAAAAATATCTAGCAGGCAAAATAAAAGTATTCTCACCACCTCCCTTTCCCCATCCCCCTTTCCACCCCACCACCATCAGCCTCCTAGTCTCACTGACATCAGACTGTGGTTGGGAAAGTTAGGAATCTTGTGCGGTATTATAAAAAACATAAAAAACTTTTTTCTTGTTCAGTTGAAAGGGCTTTTCCCTCTTGAATTGTGAAAAGTACGCTTTTTTGTCTAGGACAATGCAACTATTTTCAGCTCATAAAGTCATTTCAAGCTTGATTAAAATTCAAATCTCTAGTGAAGCTGCATATATAGTGCAAAGCGCATATCAAACGTATTTCATTTATATAATTATTTACAAGAAAACTGGTAAATATTAGTCATTTCATTATTCCCGGAAGTAAATACATACATTTCCCTTATTGAGATAATTTTAAATTTCGCTGTTTTATTATTTTATCCTTGGTTAAAAATAAAACAAGGCTGTGTATTTTTCTATTGCTAAAGTGCGAAATCTAGCGCCCACTATCTAACTACTTCGACGGGACCTTGCGATAGTGATGTCCTGACAATCTAGTCATTTTTTATTCAACAAAACACTGTGACTGAACACGAGCGTGTTAATTGTTTGTGCACTCAAAATGTAACTCAAAACGCAACACTTCGGTGTTGTTTCCTTGCGATAACGGAAAGACCTTCAAATTAAAAATATTTTAAGCATTGCGTGTAAATAATAATCACCATTCTTAAATCTCTCTGAACAAAGAACTTCTTCAACATCAATATTGTCAGGTATAGAGGAAAGTTTTCTAGATTCAAAATAAACAGTTTATTTGGCTATTAAGGTGAATAAATAACGCACAACTTAGTAGATATTTTTCAGTATGATTCCTTTGTTAGGTTTCACATATTATAAACTCTCTCAGTATAAAATACGTTTTCTTTTATTTTGTCTTCTCAAAGAAACGTGGCTCAGCCTCATTGAAGATTCTTCTGAAGTATTGCTGTAAATTTCATCAGATATTCACGAAGCAACCCCCGGCACCCTTCCCACCCCCCGTCCTGCCTTCTCCCGCCCTCTATCCGCTCCTGAGGTCAGGAGGCTGCCATCGATGACATGTGGAGTTGAGAGTCTTGAGACTGCGAGGGCCATTAAATGGAGGGTCACATTTTATGGGGCAAAAAGTCCTGTTCGCTTCTAGAAAAGTGTTTGATTTTGTTACTGTTTTATAAACCTTACGTTTAATCAGGGTTTTCTGGAATGGTGTAATAAAATATTACATTAACTACGCAGTGCTCGCTGGGACGTACATGGTAATGATGACTGAATGAATGTCACAGTAATGAATGTCACAGATATTCATATACATCATGTAATTTGTTGTCATCATTAATTTCTCTCTGCATGTGTATGATGAACGCCGAAAACCGAATAAATTTAACCTTTAACTAATAATTATACTGAAATACCCACACGATTAAAGCGCCCAACATGGTAACACTTCTACAAGATATCCTCACTTCACCACATCCTGCACATCTGCCCATGCACACTGTACCGATGTCCGAAACGTTAGCTAAAGAAGGGAGAAGCTTAACACGGTATAATAACCCAAAATTTAATCACGATAATATACATGCAAATCTCAAATCTTTTTTAAGGGATAATTTTATTTATTTTCCTCTCTTTCTTCTTGGGACATGCCCAGCTTCACATTCTCTCTGGACTACGCGCTCCTGCAAATTGTGAATCTACGCCACATTTTATTTATTTTCCTCTCTTCTTGGGACATGCCCAGCTTCACATTCTCTCTGGACTACGTGCTCCTGCAAATTGTGAATCTACGCCACATTTTATTTATTTTCCTCTCTTTCTTCTTGGGACATGCCCAGCTTCACATTCTCTCTGGACTACGCGCTCCTGCAAATTGTGAATCTACGCCACATTTTATTTATTTTCCTCTCTTCTTGGGACATGCCCAGCTTCACATTCTCTCTGGACTACGCGCTCCTGCAAATTGTGAATCTACGCCACATTTTATTTATTTTCCTCTCTTTCTTCTTGGGACATGCCCAGCTTTACATTCTCTCTGGACTACGCGCCCTTGCAAATTGTGAATCTACGCCACCTTTTCCTCTCTTTCTTCTTGGGACATGCCCAGCTTCACATTCTCTCTGGACTACGCGCTCCTGCAAATTGTGAATCTACGCCACCTTTTAGAACGATTTCCCTCATTGAATGCATAAAGTTTCCGAATTCCAAGTTAGTTGAATTCCGGTAACAGTATTTTCGGACATTACCGATTTACTAAAAAAGTCTCGACTTAGTTCTTCATATTCTTTCAGTCGCATTGGTTGCATTTACTCAGTTGTTGACGGTCTAATTTACCCAATATTGTTTAAGCAGACGATATATATTTTACAAAATCAACGTGATAAGTGAAATGTATCAGGAGTGCACGATGTTGATGGTAAATCAATTGTAAGAACAAAAAATTGAAATAGTCAAATATAACATTCTGCAAAGATAGGTTCTGAAACCCTCTCAGCTGACCCAACGTCAGAGCTTTCACATCGCGGCGAACGACGACTCGCGTGACCATACAATTTCAACAATCCTAAAGGTTATCAGATGCAATACCGAAGGCATGACGTATGAATCTCCAGGGCCCCCATGTGTCCCTGGTACTTGTGCAAGATTTCAAAATAAGAATTACAATGTCTGACAGTTCATTGTGAGTAAAATTAATCGTCGAAAACGAGGCTTCAAAACTTCAGATCCATCTGCATATAATTATGGTTTACTGTTAGACCAACACAATCAATTCTTGTCCTTAGGGTTTTGAAGGTGACCCAAAAAGAAACACCTTTTGAACACTGTGGTACTGGCCCTAAAGAATAATTACGAAATCAATAAATCATACTTATTTTTAACCCAAGTCTACAATGCTACCCACATTTACGCAGAAAGCGAAATTTCCAATATGATATGATATTTTGAAGTAATAACGAATTGAAAGTGTCCATGTGATTTATGTTTATTTATTTTTTACACGGGGCAGCTGTTACGACTCATTTTATTAAGTAATCGAGTTAGAAAATCATTCGAATTTTACGCAAACAATCGGTTTAGAATGAATACTAGTCCGAGGTGGATTCGGTCCATTGGAGTTGTCCTTACATCTCCGCTTGACTGGCGGATTGGCGGATTGACACAGACTAAATGGTCGGCTTCACGAGACGTATCTTTACGCTTCGTCATACTAATTTATCGGCGCCACGTCTTCGCGCCGAGTCAGAGTTGAATGCCGATCACACAGAGCATTTTTGTGCGAATCTGCTCAGCGTGAAATGACGTGAAATGCACCGGAGCCCAGAGCTTAGATACTAGAAGTTCACCGCCCCAGAAGCTGCCATTTCACAGTTCAATAAAACCAGGATCAAGAGAGACGGCTTGCTTGATGGAAGATTAATAATGCTGGATCAGAGTTTCCCAAACTCAGCTAACCACCCCCTTGCAAATTTATTTTAGTTCAGCTTTCCCCCCTTCGGGAATACTCACTTTTTCGAATTAAAAAACGATAAAAATAAAACGAAAATAATAAAAGATTCGAAAGGTATTTTTGTTAAGTAAGACTTGCCGCGGCACAGCGCCCGTTTAGAACATTGAATGCCTATATTGATTAATGATAATACATGTGCTTTACGCACGTTTGACCATATTAGGGTCCTTCTACTGAATGCTCCGTTGTACCCTATATTTCTGTTACATACTTCGTTTATGACAAAAAGGTTAACTGGGTTACTAATTAGCGGTACGCTCGTACGAATAATTCTTTAGATAATTCTCAACTTTATCTATATAGTCTTGTAGTATAGTGAGAAAATGATTTATCCGATCACATTTTTTCAATGACTTTTTACACTGCCTTAAATGCCCTCATATAGGCCTTTATCGCACCCTGGATCTGCGATATCACCTAGTTTGGGAATCACTGGGCTAGACTTAAACGTCGATGACGTGTGATCTATTTTTGCGATGTCGGTGAAATCGTAATAACACATTGGAGACGTGCCTGCTGCCTAGGCCTAGATCTTTGATACGATTATATAATAATAAACAATGATAATAATGTTTTTTTTTATATAAACTTGGCTTGGTTTTGCAAAAAAAAGTACTTACCTATCTACTATTTTGGCCGCGCCTTTGAAACGATAATCTAATAATTATTTGATGATATGCATTGTTTTACATTATATTATTGTTGGTACATAGTGTTCATATATAACATATTCCGCAAAACTTACCCACTGACTGCACTGACCCGAATGGTTGAAAAGTGGTGCCGTTTTTAACCTAAAAACCATCGCTATCGGCAAGGCAGGGTGCGTAGTGAGAATGATTAACAGTGGCGTGTCGTGAAGAATATTCAGATTTTTTAAAGAAATTATTTGTGTTCCAGTAGAACTATGAAAGACACTACCAAGTCGAACTCAGGAAACGCTCGAAGTTTGAAGTTGCTGGGAGTGGAATGCACTAATTGCTGGAAACTGTAAGAGGTTTATGATTCACCAATGTATCTGTCCAACCAATTTCCCACCTCGATGGGAAGAAGGTTACAACTATTCACTTTGCGCCAGGAGAACTGTGCCCTAACGCAGTTTCTATTCGTATATTAAAAAAGTGGATCGTTGATAATTAAAAGTCATGGCGCGCCGCTGATAAGTAGGTTCCTTGTTTCATTGCAGATTGCTTAGCGATTGTAATTCACGTTGAGACGTGTAGTTTGTGCGGTGTGTATAATATAATAATAATATATGTAGTGTGTGGTGTGTACCAGTTAGCACAAGTCACCCCGGAGCTTTGGGACACGCTGATTGCTTGATTATAGCTTACCAGCGGCGAATGAGAACGCGGCATTTTTCACAGATCAGTTCAGGGAATCGCTGATGGGGATGTGCGGACTGCTTTAAGCTTTGTGCTTTCTGCTTTGTAGGGAACTTTCTCCTGTAATGATATACACTGTACAATTTCATCACAAAGCACCTGGCTTTGTTTTGATAATCAATCACTGAAAAGTAAAGGAATATAAATGTAACAAATTATTATCAACAATAATTATTCCCTTGAAATACCCATACAAATTGTAAAATTCTCTAAATAAAAGAAAGAATAAATAAGCCGCTGACGGGAATTGAACCCGCAGCCTTCTGACTGCCGGTCAGTTGCTCTAATCACTAAGCTACGTCGTATTGTTCCAAACCCGCCAAATAATTCAAGATGTACTAGTATTTTTCATTCATTTATTTACCTGAAAACAACCAACTCGACGGCCTCCGTGGTCGAGGGGTAAGGCTCTCGACTAGCAAGCTGGAGGTCTCGGGTTTAAATCCCGGCGTGCGCAAGTAAAATGTATTTGATTAATTTAAAAATAATATAGTATATTTGAGGCACGTTCCAGAGTGGAAAATACTCTCAGTATCGCCCTGGTGTAAGACCACTATTCAGAATTGAAACGTTGCTTGTTATGGTTTTGGCGTCTCCAGGCGTTTGGGAGCAGTTGGGAATCTCGCGCGGTTTCACATTAAAAAAAAACTTTGTTTTAGTACGAAAGAATTTTTATCATTAAAAAATAACAATATAAATGTCTTGTGGGCTTGTCCGACTGTCCGTGCATCCGAAGTAAACTCAATTATGGTTATTTTTTTTGTTTAAGATAAACTTATGTTTACAAGATAAGGTTTTTATGCAAAGCACAAAAGATAGCAAATTTTTATAAACAAAAATTATTAGCCTAAAACACAAACATAAATTGAAAAATCTTCCGAGAGAAAAATAAATGCCGCCGACGGGAATCGAACCCGCAGATTCTGTATTTTATTCTATTTTTTTTTATTTATTAAAGCTTATCTAAAAAAAATAATATTTAACCATTCAAAATATTTCACTATTAATTTTTTATTTTTTTTTTTTCAAAGAAAGACAAACATCCCCGGGTTACGAATACCTGACAATATTTGAAAATCTCCTACTACCACCACAGTAAGCTGAAAATGTTGCTTGTGTTGTGATGGAGGACTTAGCCAGCCGAGGAATTGAACACACTACGCCCGAGTGAGACCCAAGCGCGATGTCAACTCGGCCACCGACCGAGATTTTAAGATATTTATATCTCAAAGTCACCATTTGGAAATTTAGTTTTCAACAAAGCCTTTCCTACTTAAATAAAGTTGGTTGTTTTTAGGTTAAAAATAAAATAAGCAATAATTGTTGAATAAAATACTACTATTTATGGTTGAATTATTTGGCGGTTTAAGATAAGCCGACGTGTCATTGTGGCTTAGTGCACCCGACCGGCAATCGGAAGGCTGCGGGTTCGATTCCCGGAAGATTTTTTCGATTTATATAGGTGTTTCACGCTAATAATTATTGTTTATAATAATTCAATAATTGTTCCTTACTTTCTGTGAAATTGATTTTGACATTTTGAATTTCCAAAATTTTTTCCAAGGCGATGCGATGCAACTCGGCTTGTAACATTCGAAATCGGGTGAAATGAAAATACATTATTCTTCTCTAAATCGCTACAGACCACACTTCTAGAGCTTATCTGATCAGTGTATACACATACAGTACCGGATCACAAATCTCTTGTCTCTGTTTTAAAACATCAGAAGTCATAAATAAATGAATGCACCTCAAGAGAAAAAATGAAGTCGATAATTGATGGAAGTTTAATTCAGCCCAGCGTTTAAAGTACCTACTCGATTCCCAGCCAACTCAGTCCAATCACCCTCTGTTTATTTAATGTAAACTAACTAACTAAATAACACAGGGGTAGGCAGAGAGGACGGGCCGCTAAACAACTCGGTCTTGGCACACACTTCTTGCTTCATTCACATTCATACATCGTCTCATACTCTTCTATTACTGACTCTTGACATGGCCCGACTCAAGTATCTGATTCACTTGGTCGTGCCATGTCTTCCTCGGGCGTCCCCTACTTCTGCTACCATTCACATGTGCATCATATATTCTCCTTATACGCCTTTCTTCGCTCATTCGCTCTACATGCCCAAACCATCTAGGGGTCCCTTTCTTGATCTTACTCATTACGCTTAAATCAGCCTTGCACTCTTTGCAGATCTCCACATTTCTTACATGATCATACATGGTGTTAGCACACATGCGCCTCAGGGATCTCATTTCTACGGCATTGAGTCTACTTTCATCCTTTCTCTGCCAGTTCCATCCCTCACCTCCATACATCAGGGTAGGTACCAGCCAAAGATATTAGAAGAACGAGATGTGCTATGCGCAGTTCGTAATGAGTGGAATTGTTTTGCAGAGTGTCGCCGGTTTTGTTCACCAATACTACTGCACATCTTCGCTTACGCTAAGGCATCGCTAAGGTATCCGCACTAATACATAGAACAGATTTCTGTGCGTACACGTCCCGATACCGTTCAAAGTACCCTAATTAGGTAGTACTCCGGCTACGGTCCGGCGGCCAACATAGCATATCTCGTTCTTCTAATATCTTTGGTACCAGCACTCCATTGTGGACTGCTAGCTTCGCTTCTTTGGACAATTTTTTGTTAGAGCCAACAGCGTTCAGTCCTCCATTAATGGAGTTACCTGCATTTACCCTTCTTTGAATATTTCTGTCAGCCTTCCCATGTCTCGTAAACATACTTCCTAAATAATATTATTTATTCCATTGAAAATGAACTGGTCTATGTTTATTTGACCTTTTGTCTAGAGATTACGGATTCCGTTCCACTAGATTAGTAGCATAATCGAAACATTTTGATTTTGTCGAAGTTTTCCATTATTTTAATAATCGAATTAGACAAACGGTGACGATTTTGACTTCACATAAAACATTTGGCAACATTCTCAATGTTTTGATGTCTATTGAGAAGTTTGATCTTTAAAAAAAATGCTTAGGCCTTAGTATAGCCGGAGAATTTCGCTCAAGCCACTGTAGTACATATGCTAAATACGTTTTATTTTCAACTTCATATCATGTAATTGATTTACTCACCGCTCTGTTCAGCATATAAACAAACATTATTATTATTATTTTGGTAAATTATTCATACTTTATTATATAACCTTTTGTTTTATCAGTAAGCACGGTTTGCGCATTACATGTTCCCTTATCAGTAATAAATCCATGAATAATTTAAAACCTGACCTATATTTAAATGCGGAGGCAAATACTCCAGGAAATCATTTATTTTCTAGGAACGTAATCTTTAGCTTTGAGATAATAATACTAGTGAAATCGGCCACCGAGTAAAAACTGTACCTTTCTCTCGATACTTTCATGATAATATTACTATACTGCCAATTGGTTTTGTTTTATCCATCCGATTTGATAGATAGTTTGGTCACGTGCATCGTTTGATTAGCGTGCAAGGTGCATAGCATCGCGTGCTGCATATAAATGCACTTGAATGCAGTGCATTTATATGCAGTTTTCGTAAAGGTGCATTATGGCTATATAGTAACACGCTTTGTACAAATAATAATATACAGTTGAATAACCTACATATGTTTATTATATTTCTGAAACACACCGTACTATAATTTACACATTAGTGGTTGAATTTTGACACTTTGATTGAGATTTCTAAGCTCCATAGCATATGATGGAAATAACTTTTAGTGGTGAAAATAGTTGTATTTTGGTAGAAAGCCTAAAGTCGCTCTGTGGTTTGACATATTCCTGAAAATAAAACAATTCATTTGTTTATAACCACGAAATTTTATTCTTTTAATTTGTTATGACCGATCGGTTGCGATCAGCACAAGAATCTTCAGTTTACAAATTAAAGTTTAATTTTGTACCTTGATGCTTTCACTAAGCGAAACCGGTCGGTCGTAACAAATTTAAAAAATTAAATTTCGTGGTTATAAACAACGCAACTGTTTTATTTTCGAATATATTTTGATATCAGTTTGATTAGTGTAATTGGGATTAACGACCTTAATTTCTTTTAAATGTTATTGGCGTAGGAGATGGTTTATAGGTAATTTTTCACCCAACAGGTGGCATACAAAAGAAAGCAAAAAAAATCTTGTACATAAATTGCTAACCATTCAATTATGGATTAAAAAAAACTGATAACTTCCGCAACGGGAGTGCAGTAGCCCAAAAATATCATCAAAACGTATTTATATTACCTACAAAAATTTGCATTTAAATTATGAAGAGTACCTAAAATACTAGCAGAATCGTTAAATCGATACAATATCAAAACCATCATCAGATGGAGTAGTGAAAGTTCCGCAGCCGTTCCCCCTAGCACTTACCTTTTTAATGTTTAAATTAAAAGCAATATACGTCGTTCCGTCAGTTCCCCATATTCATGGTTCAATTATTAGTATTATGTATTATTATAACCGTGTTCCAGAAAATTGCCTGCATTAATTGGTGATAGTGTTCACTCCAATTTGCGTTGTATGGTAAATAGTTGTATAAGGGTGTGGCTCGACATAATCCCCGAGCAACAGGGACCATATTGCCGTGAATCGTAATGGTTCAATTTGTGAGTGGAAATCGGGTGATTGTATTTCATTGATTATTAAGCTTAAATATTAAAAAAAAATTGCGGCAATTTGACAAGAAATACTAAAAAAGCCTCAATCATTATTTATAGGGTTTTTTTTCACGGTGAATACTAATAATTATTATTGCTAAGTGAACTCCTAAAATATTAGCATAAAAGTGTTTTCACCAATCAAACTGAGTGAACTTTTTGACTCCAACCCAATCAAAATCCCTACCTGATATTAGTCTATGCCTTCAAAGCATTGTAATAACAGAGTCACGTTCGAATGTTTTTTTTTTGTGGTCAAAATGTTTTATTTATATAGATTCTTTGTGAGATTTAATTAAGGCGATGCACTACGTCGTGTAATATTTTAAATTGAGCCGCTATCAATAACAACCCTTATGTAGATGGCGATAAGGTTTAACTTCCCGCTTAACACCATCCGCCTGTTTTGATTTATGCAAGAAAAAAACATGGCCAAAAATGGCATGGCATATATTTAATTTTTTTTCGATCATTTTATAAATAACTTAATTTTCCACATTATACAATAAAATCATAACCGAAAATGGGTTCGTAAGTAGGCGATTTTGAACTTTAAAGCAGTTTTCATAGGCCTTTACATTATTTTTTCTGGGCTTATAAAAAGACTTACCTATCTAAAAAATACTCGATTATTTCAAAGGGCAAGATGATTTTACTCGCAGTATTTAATTAAAGCATCTTAAACATTTCTAGGCGACCAAATTTTCAAACGAAAAACACGTGATTTTGCATTACTACGTATGGCATCGCCTTAAAATACAACATTGGTTTGCGCTTCCAGGGTGTAAAATATAACATAGATGCAAAGATTAGGTACGTGATTTTTTTTAATTATAAGTATTTGTTTGTTTTATTTTTTAAATATATATACATACCTACATAGATATTTAATAATCCTAAATTAACTTAGCGTAGCTCTCGATCAATTTATCTTTGTTGAAAGCGACCACAAATCATGAATATAAGCTAGGCGCTATAATTTCACCAAAAACTCTTGTATTTTTAAGAAATACTCGATGTTCTGTAATTGTGTGGTAAGCACTAAAATGAAAGGTTCAGAGGTAGGAACATACGAAAGCTTTATATCGTTCTAAAATTATTCAACATTATTTGTAATGAAATTGTCTTCAAAATGTTATGGTTCATTTAAATTTGTCTATCACTAGCAACCCCGAATCTTTCTCTTCGTATGTATGTACATAATTATAATCTCATTTTATAATTATGTATACACCTATATAGACATTCCGCTGAAGGCTCCGTTGTAACCTCTCCATCTTTCTCATAAACTACGCACATATCAGAAAGAGAAGAGGCAACCTAGCTTTCACCGGCAGGACTATAGAGCAGATTGTGAGTGTATGGCGGCCTTTTATATTTTTGAGTAGGTCCTACAGGAAGTAGTGCCGTGTATGCCACCACTACGCCCCGTGCATTTCCGTTTTGGGAACCCCTCTGAATATTTTATGTTCATTGAAATTATCTACATTCCTGTTAGCGGTGTCTTCAGGGCCGGCTTTAGGCGGGCGCAATTGGAGCAGTCCGCTTGTAACGGCGCTAAGTCGCTGATAATACCTAACACATTATCCTTGAGATTATTTTTTACAGAAACGGGGGTACACAAATATACAAATCATCTGAATTTTATTGATTTCAGTGATCATCTACCTAGGCGTCTACTGGTTTTGACAAGGGGCGTCAAAATTTCACTCGCGCAAAGCGTCGTTTCGCTCATTGCCGGCCCTGCGTGTCTTATCGGGTTCAAAATACACATAGTACAACAATAAAGCTTTCGGCAATTCAGTGAAATGTTCCGCCCAAACGTATGACAGGGAATTATGTCGCGGTTGTCATTTGATGCTTTTTGCTCGATCCCTTTGTCATGTCCACCAGGTTTTCAAAGCTCAAATGCATAAAAGCTTTATTCAGATGTTATTAAGTATCCAAGTGCCAAAGTTAAACGTTTTACATACGAAATTAAGTGAGTTGCGTACGTTTTAAGACCAAGAGGTCCTTAGAGCTGTTTATGACGTATTCAAGAACTTTTGTTTTTTAAATTAAGGGAAATAAATAAAATGCTTTGCACTCCATGATGAAATGAAATAATTATAATACATATATTAATAATTGAATATTCTGCTGTGAAACATGCAACGAAGAAAACAGGAAAGGTCTAAAGATTGTAGTGACAGCTCGTGATTGAGTGGGTACCATCTTTTGCTATGAATTCGAAGGTCGTGGGTTCAAATCGCTTCAAATTTTGTTTGATCAATTTGTGTTATATCACAATTTATTCAGTTCAAATAATATGTAGTACTAATATATATTTGCGTTACAGTGTGGTAGATACTTTCAGTATTGCCCTGATGAACCACCATTCAAAATCGAAACGTTGTTTAAAATGGATTTAGCCGTGCTTAGTTACCAGATCTGAATAGCTAAATCCGCTTCCTACTATCCTTAGCCTCATAACATACCCCTAATGGGGATACCATAATCTCACTGGCTCCAGACAGTTGGGAGCAGTTGGAACTCTTGTGCGGTACTAACATTTAAAACAAAACACCCGGATAGCAGAAGGCCCTATGCTCTAATCCCGGTCGCGACAATCACCCATTTTCAAGTCTTAAGTTTAAGTTAAATTTTTCTAATAATCTATCTTCAATTATTGTCGTAAATGTTGTTATAATACATGAGCACAGTTTATTTTCTAGTTGTCGTTAATTATTTTATCCAAATATAGTAAAAATAATCTTCGTATTTATTGAATCATTAAAATGGTTATTATGGTACATTTTTAACGAGACTTCTATCGAGGCATCTTCATAAGCGGAATATCGTGTTTAATTGTATTTTATTAGTACACTTATCTATATCGAGCAGGTTGCACCTACCAGTACAAGAGCAGTTATGTCTTATGCCGTTGTCTCTTTAACTACAATAAGACATAATATGTGATTATTGTCTCAATATAAAATGAGTGGTGACATTATGGTGACACACCCGACACTTATGGTCAATACCTGCTGACATAATCAGAACCGATGGGATAGGTTAGTCTTATTATTAATGGTGAAATTAATCGCCTGTTTTATTGTAGGTACAGGGTGCTGAGACTCCTCGTATTTATTTTATATTATAATCGTCCAATTCTTAAAAAGACAATCACTGTCTCACTAAAAACTCTCGGACGGAAATTTGTGAAAATGATCTGTTTGTTTCATCATTATTCAATTGTTCAACGAGAAAAGATTTCGTCGAAAGAGTATTGAAATTCGGCCGAAGCCGGGTAGTAGAACAATAGTGATCTCACAAAGCAAAAGAGATTTAGCTAGAATGTTTAATATGCTTTGTGAGGTGAACATTATAATGGAGATGTCCAAACTTAACTGTGTTATCGGAGGCTTTGCTTCTAAAGATATTGTGAATATTTTGGAAAAAAGCTTGTACGTTTGTACCTCTTTTGACCACCTCCATAGAAAAGTTTTCTAAATGCGAAGTTGTCAGTGTTTTTAATATGATATTCCATCCGTGATTCTAGGACGCATTTCTCGTTGTGTATAGAAACGGCGATCTTAAATAGATTGGCAGATATTGGCAGTCGTCAAAGTTTCTGTCAGTCAGAGGGTCTCTGTATGCTGTATAGTCTGTACTGTATTCTGTACACTGTATATCCAATATCGGTGAAGTTTGCAAATCAACATTGAACACGAACAGAACATTCTCTCTAATGGACAAGCTATCGCCTACGGCTTAGCGAAATCGGCTTTCAACTCCATACTCCATAGTCAATCGGGTTTTTACTGCGGCGATATGGAAAATTCCTTATAAAAGCCGGGAATGCCGATCTGAATGACGATTGCAAAGCCGATGGCGATTGTGGATCATCTCTCCGGGTGTTCTGACCTGCTAACTGCTGCTGCACTAATGCGCGCCGCACTCCGCGCTGCTCATTGCCTTGCGCATTGCCTTGCGCTTTCCAAAGAAATCGTTACAATCATCACTTTGATAACTCTTCTTTTCACAATTAATTGTGTACCTAGTACCTACCTACTGTGCCACGTATTTTACGTATTTGTTATCATCGCCTAGTCTAGATAAAGCATGGAAAATGTCACGGAAGCATTGAACAAAATGTTAAATTTACTTTTATCATTTTTTGAACAGTCATTCCTTCCTTCGAAGGCTTTACTAAACTGTCAATAAGGCAATATTTAATGTTTTTTTGCCCAACCGGGTGGTGACATAGTTCCCCTGTCTGTGCACTGCACAGGCAGGGACACTCTTGTGAGGTGTCACATAAAAAAAAAAAAAAAAAAAAAAATATACGCACATGCACTCGTCCCGCCAAATTTAGTTTTTGACTTTTTATGGCTTGTAGTGTAAGCACCAATGACCAAATAAAACACCTGTTGGCACAATGAATGCGCATTTGAACTTCCATGCAGTCTTGAATCGCCTTATTATTTTTTTATGTTCATAAATTGGTCAGTATACAATTTTTCCTCTAAACAAAAGATACGAGTAAAAGTTTCCTTTATCATGGCCACCAAAATGTTATGTTGTAGTGTAATTCCTAACTCATATCAAGTAAGTACATGAAAAGCTACGGCTTGGCCTTGGCCATAGAGAAATGCAGGCCACATTTAAGTACAGTTTTTCTTCACTGCGGATAATAAAGATTTCAATTTGACTGATCGTGTAGGTTGTACTACTGTGTCCATAATCGGTGTTTAAATTATTGTAGAGTTTTTTCTGTGATCTTTCAATCTACTGCTTTTATCCGAGATCCATCAGAATTATTTCCGCAGTAGGAGCGTGCTCGGTAATGAAGCTGGGCCATGGCCCATGGCATGGATAAACTGACTGGCTGTTCTGTTGGTGTTATTTGCTTTATCGTGTGTTATTTTTGTGTGCTGCTGAGATCATTCCCACGACATTGAATCGAACAGATAATACTGATTGTTCCCAGCCTCATTTTTACACTCATTGTGTATCATTTGCTTAGCAACAGTAAACATTGAAATAAACCACTATGGAATTATGGAACGAAGACTTGTTATAAAATAGAGTGTCTAAATACATTTTACGGATGGGTTAACATAACATTATTATAACAAAAATACCGTAAACTCATGGAAATCACGGGATAATAAAATCTACTGTAGGATTGATAATTTTCGTATTAGCTAAAAGAGCAGACCCTTAAAAATCGTTAAATCTGACTTCACTCGTCAATAAATTTAAACAAAAAAATTAACATTTCAATTATAGAATTAAAATAATAATCTAGAAAAAATGTAAATATAGGTAAGTACTTTATCGCTCGTCTGAATTCTTGACATATTATAAGTTCCATTTTTGTATATCACAATGAAATAATATTTTTTTGTTAAAATATTAAATCATTGGAGGTATCTACTTGTTAACACTTCAAAACAAATCAGAGTTGATTGAACCATAGTTGCAATCACAGACAGACCACAACTAAAATGGGTATTTTTGATCATGATACATACAACAGTTACTAATAAGTTACCTACTTTACAGTCGATGTCACACGGAGAAAACTTACTGATAATTTATTAAGAATCTCTTCAAATTCTTCGTAATACTGTTATAAACGGGATTGCCGGTCATTAACGAATGAATTGATAGGTATCCTGATAAATTTGTAATTATTCGGAATACGGTTATAAACGGGATTGAAGGTCATAAATGAATGAATTGAAAGGGATCCTGATAAACTTTTAATAAACATTTTACCAACACGTTCATAAAAATCCTAACATTGATGCATTTCGTCATCATATGTTATTAAGACAAACACAGGTGCATGAACACGTGTTCAGATATTATTACGTACAGACGTAAACTTTCTGACGTACTGCTCCTACACAAAATTATACATTCATCAGTTGATACACCAAACATTTTATCCCAAATTAACATCAATATACCATCAAGAAAATCAACAAGGGGGATGAAAGACATTTTCTATATTAAAGCCTACCACACAAATACAGGATATTTTTCCCCTGTACCGCGAACATTAAGAAATTATAACATTATACATGGCTCTAATAATGAAATAGACATTTTTAATGGCCAATTTAAACACTTCAAAAAAATGTATTACCTTTAATCATATTAAGCTGATATTGTGATGAAGCCCTTTATTTAAAGAGAAGCAACATTGTACCTACCTAATCAGTGTCTCCTCACCAGTACAGGTGTGACAATAACAAATCGTTTATGAACATATTTGTATTTACCTTTTTCCCATTCTTATTTGTTATTTACTTGCATATTTAGCTTACATATTATTATAATAGATTAATATTAATATTACTTACATAATATTACTTACATTTTCCTTTTGTTACTATTTTTGCTATTATCATTTTGTTATGTATTGAAACATCCATATATGTAAATTTTTGGGCACCATGCCTGTTTTATGTACTTAAATAAAAATAAATAAATTACGAATTTACCAAAAGTTTATCAGGAAGTGACCTTCAGTCCCGTTTTTAACGGGATTACCAATAATTTGAGGAGATTTTAATTAATCGGCAATACTTATTTTTTTCCCGGCAGGGATCCATCATTACCTACATATTGCTAACTACCGATACAGACGCAGGTGAAGTGAACTTCATAGAATTAAGTCGTAAAAAAATTTTTTTTTCTGTCACATCAGTTTATTTATTTAGAATTTACGGCACAAGTGCCATTTACATACAAAGTTTTTATTTTATTTTTTTACATATACATAGTGCAGTATTAAATTTTGATGAGAATAATTAAAGAATTAAATTTAGTAAAAACATGACAAATAAAATAACAGTAAAGAAAGAAGCAATGACAATAGCCTGTTATGTAGTGACCTCATTAAAATAAGAGGCGTTAAAATGTGTTATTAGTGCAGCTTTATACTTTACAAGGGGAATATTAAAAGTATCTGCGATTTTAGCATAAAAGTTCCCAAGTGTGTGCAATCTATTTATAACTGAGTTATATCCTGAGATTGTAGTATAATTGTCACAATAATACAAACTAGAGGACCTTGATCTAATGGTAGGTACATGAAATTGAATCAACATTAATATGTCAGGGCTATCCAACTGATAATTTTGTATAAAAATATAAGATCAAAAAATTTTCTTCTATCACTTAACTTAAGCAATTTCAATGAATATAATAAGAAATCATAATGAAATGTTTCTTAAAGAATTCCAAGCCTAAAATTAATACACCTCAAAAATTTGCGTAGGACTCTTAAACATGGACAGTTTAATACATAGAATAAGGAAGAAACCTTATATATTCTAGGGGTAAATAAAATATCAACCGTTTATGAATATTGGGCACGCGTCTCTCGGCTACGCTTTGGTACTGAAAGGTCAATGACTCTAGTTCTTCTGAGCAACTTATATTGGATTACCGGTTAAAGAAGCTCAGCATTCTCATCCGCTGTCTCGCAAGATTACATTTCCCACGTAAAGACAAATATTACAAAGAAAGAAGAAATCCAAACTTGTGGGCAAAGAATATTTCAATTTCCCAAATGAATTTGTTCTCCAAATTGTAAGTGGCGTCTCCAAGAATTTTATATGATAATATTACTAACGAGAATATTATATATTATTAGACCGAGATGTCTTTGAACTAGAATATTATATATTATTCTCGACCTCTAGACCTCTCGGCAAAAATATTTTTATCCAGTTTTTGACCAGTCTTATTTATTGACGGAAACGGTCTTCGTCATGTGCCGTCCATTCAATTACATGAGATTCATCGCAGTCCAGAGCAAATAATAACAGGATTTCTAAAAATAGCATCTTGAAAAGGACAGAACAACTTCCCTCTTTCTCAGAGAGGGTTCAACGGAGCTCTCAGTGGCAGTAGGGTACCAAAGTTTGCCGCCTGAATTTCAATCGAGCAGTTATACCATTTAAAAGTTATGTGCAAAAAGATTCAAGTCAACAAAACACGCAACGAAACCACGTTTTGCTTTCAGATTGTTTTGAGAGGCAATAAAATATCCAATTCATTTTGAAGGCAATTACGTAACATACGACTTTAAGATTCCAGATCCATCAAATTCCAATGGAGAAATAAACTGCAGTCGTAAAACATGGCACTTACTGTAAGAATGCATTGTAAATCATTTAAAACAAACTTTTTTCAGACGCGACGTGCTTTGATACTCGTAGTTGATTATTTCCGATAAGCCCGGCTTGAAGGATCATAGTGATTTTGCTGGAACTCCGTCGGTAGGCGAGGTAAATTATATTTCTGATGGGAGGGTATGATTTCATTTTTCAAGGCCTAAAAGTATTAACGTGATCATTTATTTTTGGGGAATTTATACCGTGTTGCCCTTCCTCCTTCTTTAGCAAACTTATGTGCAAGGACTTACTTAAGAGGAAGCTACAAGCCAAAAATGTGTATATTCTTGGTATACCTTATATTGTAGGTAATAGGCATTAAAATCGCTTGACAAACGGAGTCTAGAAACGTTCGATTTCTAGCAAAAAACTGGTTTTTATTTATTTTGTAAATAATTTTAAAAGAAAGTGAAAAGTTAATCAAGTGAAACTGTCACAGATAATCTTAGCTGTAATACTGTATTTTAAAAAAGTGGTTTCTTTCATGCGCTCATACATTTCTATTAAAAAAATATTTTTTAGTAGATTGCATTTATATTTTTTATTGAGTAATTTATTTTTTTATTTGTATTCTACTCAATCGAAGCGATATGAAAACTTTCAATTTATCTAAAGCATATTTTTGGTATTCATAATGTACACCAATTCGTTACAAAGATTAATCAAAATAGTGATTTGGCATTAAGCTTCGCCTTAACAGTACTCGGTTTGAGTCGTTTCCTTACCGACCTATGGGAGGATGACCTAAATCTTAGCTTCATTTCAGAAGAAAAAAAATTGATTCTCGGGAAGTTCATTGATAAATATAAATAAACTAAAATTAAATTTAACTAAAAGAAAGTAAATTCACGGTTTTAGAAATAAACCAAACGAAATAATTACCCTTAATAAAGACAATAAAAATATTGAGGAATTGTAATCGATAACAAAACTTACTTTTGAATTCTTCACTTTAAAAATATGCAAAAAAAGTGAACTACTTAAGTAGGATAAAAGGAAAATTAGACTTCAAAACAAACCAGAAATTTTAAACACAAATGAGTAAGATTAATAAATTAGCTTAGATGATTTGAGTATGTACCGCGAATGATCGAAGAAAGGAGTGTAAGGAGAATGTATGACGCAAATGTGAATGGTAGCAGAAGTCGGGGACGCCCTAGGAAGACATGGCACGGTCAAATGAATCAGATACTTGAGCCGGGCCATGTCAAGAGTCAGAATAATAGAAGAGTGTGTATGAGACGATGTATGAATGTGAATGAGGCGAGGAGTATGTGTCAAGACAAATAAATATGTTACCAAAATATGAGCAAGTGATGGAATACATAATTAAATCTCAACTTGAAGAATACTTGGAAAATAATAGCATCCTTTGTGACGAACAATCTGGATTTAGGAACAATAATTCATGTGAAACAGCGTTAAATTTAGTAATTGGTGATTGGAAGGAAGATATAGATAAAAACTTGCATATTGTTGCGGTGTTTTTAGATTTTCAGAGAGCTTTTGAAACAATAGATAGAAAAAGAGTTATTAAAAAATTAAAAAAATATGGAATAAAAGGGAAAGAACTGGAATTGTTTAAAAACTACTTAAGCAACAGGCAACAAACAACAAAGATAAGAAACAATATATAAAATCCGATTGAAAATAAGCTGGGTGTACCGCAAGGATCTGTATTGGGTCCGATATTGTTTATACTCTACATAAATGATATGGTAAAAATATTAAAACATTGCAAAATAAGACTGTTTGCAGACGACGCACAATGGGGCCGATGACCCCGAAAGTTGGCATCAAATCAGTGGTTGCAATGACATCAAATCTTTTTCGATTTTTAGTTCCGTATAGACATGTTGATAAAAATAAGTGAAAAAAAATGTTCGAAAAGTCACGCATACTTAGTATAAGAATATAAAATTGAATAATATAAGATAAATTAAATCAGTCAAAATGATCACTTTATTTCTCGTGCTATTTATTGACAGTTACACACATAATAAATCGTCTTCATCATCCTGTGACAATATACTATCGTCATCACTACTTGATTCAACTATCGAATCATTCCTGGTAGTCGTATTAGGGTCTGGTGTCTTTAGCATTTTCAGTACTTCTTTTGAAATTGTCTTCATTGTCCGGCTGCTGAAATTGTATTAAACGCTCAGCAGTGTGATCCAGCAATTGTTGCAATTTCACTTCCGCTGAAGATTCCGTGACCGTTATGAATTCACTTAATGGGTAACATTTTTTCTTATCTCCTTGTACAATTTTGTATGAAGGAAATACCTCTTTATCCTCTTATCTTATTAAATTGTATTGGTAGCGACTAAGTTTGGCATCTACAATCAAAGCGAGTGCTTCATCACCACTCAATACCTTTTTGTTTTGGGTTTTATCGGTAAAAGCTTTTCTGTACTTATTTGCTCTGGTCGGCGTACTTAACGTGACGTCTTTGACTACAGTCGATGCTGCTGCTTTACGTGCCAACTGAAAACTCATGTGGGTAGTAAAGGCTAACTCAGTGCTAGATTTTTTAGATCGCAATAGTATAGTTTTATGACGTTTCGTACGCTCAGACGACATATCAAATGACAGTGTGGGTCGACCTCTTTTCGTTTTTACTATTTCTGGTAAAGGTTTATAATTCTTAAACATAACGAGGCTTTCGAGCCATTTTTTGTTATTTAATAAAAAGAAGTCATGGATTCTGTGACACTTCAACCATTTGGTTTTAAATTTAGAACAGAATGCAGCTATTTCATTAAAAAGTTCTTTTTGATTAAAGAGTTGACAATGAGTAAGTTCTAAGAGGTGTTTTTTCAGGTATTTTAATTTTTCGTCAAATTTCTTTACGCCAGAATTCTTCATAATCATGTATAATTGGAATCTCGTAAGAACCACGTCAGAAATTGTATCTAAAACAAAACACATTGATTATTAGACTACAACTGTTTTTTATGAAAACTGATAGTCCTCACTTTCAAGTACTATAATTTAAAAAATTGTGCATACTTGCAAGTACTTATAATAAAATCTTGTAGCTAAGATACTAAACTATATAAAAACAATTAAAATATGACGGGATCTCTTGGAACTCTAAACTATATACCTCTATGTTTAATATATTTACAAGAAAATATTTCATTCAAATAGGTGTTTGTTTTAATTTAAATTTATGACATATAGTATGAGGATATCAATAACTACTATAATATAATTAAAGTACACACCATAAGACATCGTATCCATATTGAATTGGATCTGTATACTTGATAGATTTTGCTTTTAATAAACTTGAAAAGTATTGAAATTTACGCGCTTTCGAAAACTGAAACAGTCACCCGCACAAAGGTCAAGTTCAAACTGATCTCTTCCCGTCAGTATCGCGATTAGGGCGACACGCTTCGGAGTAATTATGCAACACTTAATGAACTTTAAAACTAGCATACTTGCTTCACTGTAAAAAACATTTGATTTTCTGAATTTCAGCCAACGCGTTACATGAAGTCACCCCAATGTGCGACGCACTAATTTATATTGCAGAAGATAATTATGAGAAAGCAATCAAAAAGATAAATAGTGACTTAGAAACATTGTCAAAATGGATCAAACTAAATAAATTAAAACTAAATGTAAATAAGACAAAATACATGCATATAGGTAGAACAAATACGCATGAGGAACCAAAGGTTTCTATAAATGGAGAAATCATAAAAAAGTGGAAGAAATTAAATATCTAGGTGTTATTATAGACTCAAAATTGAACTTCTCAAAAAATGCAGACTATACAATTAAAAAAATTGCAAAAAAAATATCATTTCTTGGTAGAATCAGAAACAAAGTAAATAAAGAAACATGCCAGATAATATACAATACAATTATATCACCACACTTTAATTACTGTTCAAGTATTCTTTTTCTCTGCAATAAAGAGAAAATGAAAAAAATGCAAATACTGCAAAATAAAGCAATGCGAATAATACTTAAGCGCAACATATACACACGGATAAGAGACATGTTAAAGGAGCTGAATATTTTGACGGTGAAGCAAACTGTGTATATGAATGTACTTATTTTTATACATAAAATTAACTTAGGGATGATGTCTAAGGAACTGAAAAGAAAAATAAATTACAATAACGAGATACACGGACACGGGACGAGAAATTCTAAGCAAATTAGATTGCCAACAAGAAAAAAAACAAGCACCCAAAAATCTCTGATGTACCAGGCCGTTCAACTCTATAACAAAATCCCGAAGGAAATTGCTGTGATAGAAAATATTAATAAGTTCAAAAATGAATTAATAAAATATGTCTATCTCAATTATTAATGTTTCTTTTTTTGTGACTTTATTGAAATATTTAAAGAAAGATTATGTTTGCCAAACATTGTACATGTTTATATGTTTATAAAACTATTAGCACACACGAAGATGTGAGCTAACTTAAGATTAATAAATAAATAAATAAGACCAGTTATTTGGCGGTCCGTCCTATCTGCGTGGAAACGGCGTGATTGTTTGTTAGTTTAACACAATTTGAAAGAAGGGAAATAATTCAGAACAGGGGCATGAGGTCTATATTGTGCTAGATAAGATATTCTTGGATAAAAACAATGGAACGTCATTTCAATATGCTTGCGGTTTTACTAAAAAACGTGGTGAAATTTTTTTTTAATTGATAAACGACCGTGTATGTGAAAACATTACTAATATAGAAAGAGTTCATGGAAAGATATATTCATTATTTACACAGCCAAATAATAATATAAACTTGAATTTTCTCGTCGAATTTCGGAATATTTCCTAGGTATTTTTTTTTATATACTTCTCCCTTTTAAACGGTTGGTAAAAAGCAATACCATTTTAAGAAACTACATAAAATGACCTTTTAAATTTTTGTATTTATTGTATAAATAGGAATATTTTAATTTCAAACATGGAAAAAGTTGAAAAGAATACAAACATATTTTTAATCCAAATGTCGAAAAATTGAGAGAATATGAAATTTTGAAACACATTCATTTTATTTAGGGAATCTACAAGACAACTGTCATCTCACTTTTAATCTTGTTAATACAATAAAAAATTATAATAAATCTCAGTGAACAACAAACATGAGATTTTGAATTCATTGTTAACACAATATTTCTATAATTTATATTTACCCACACATACATAAAACATCATTTTTAAAGAATTCTTATTAAATTCACGCGGTAACAGTCAATTAAATAATAATGTGTCCGAAATAACCCAACTTTTTCAAGACCGAAATTTAATTTGTCGGTTTGCGGAAAATCCAATGTTGCCAGTTCTTTCAGAGCCCAGTTAAAGATGTTTTTTTATAAGTACCAGCTCGAATATAAATTTTTACAGTATTTATTAAATGTGTAACAAAAACACCGTTTAACCAAGGTGAAGTGATTTTTCTTTAGTAAGGCTGTAAGTGTGTGTAAACACACTACGTAAATTAATTAAAAATAATGTTCACCACAAAGTTACTAACTACACATTCATTTGCAATAAAACAGTAAAACCAGTTCCAAAAAAAAACATTTAATTCCAGACACCATTTATTCGTGAGTCATTTATGCTAATTTTGTTCTCGAAATGAGAATGAAATTATAAATCAGTTGCATAAGATAAAATATTCTTACACATGTATTAATTGATACCAATGACCCGTCTGAGCTGGGAGCAATATATCGTAAAATTGTAAGTAATATAAATACTACTTGAGTAAATATTTGCTTATCTGGTGATTTCATAGTGTTTCCAGGTGTATTGGTTATGGTTATGCGTCACTTAAGGGATTGGCTAGTCAATATTCTGGCGCTGCAGGAAAACGCATGTATTTAAATAAATATATTTAGTACAAGGCTAATAATTTAGGAGCCGGCAAAATGCATATCGGATTGTTTTGTATCGCCAGCATTTCTGAAAGTTTTCAAGGCGTGGAGCTGGCTTGATAAATCCGCACTACTCTTTTTAATACTTAATAACACATTCATGCAGTTTTTCATGGGTATTGAAATGCAATACCCTTAAATAACAAAATTTTTACATTCCATCCGACCGAAACATGTTTTTGTTTTCCATAGGCTATGGAAACAAAAAAAACGTCGTGGCCCCGACCTAGCATCCACAAAATGTTAACGTGTTTTTGTCGGAGGAGACACGCCTTAAAGTAATAGATTCGAAGGACAGGGGAAACATAGACAAACAACTAATACACATTAGTAATTCTATTCAATGTTTTTTAAAGCTTTTTATCTCGTTTATGTTTGTGAATATATTGTATAAATATAACAAAATATACATATGTAAAAGTAATATTTAACGGGAGTAAAAAGATAAATAAATAAAATTATAAACTTGTTGAACTCCTTTGTACAAATTCTAGGATTGTTTATTTAAGTCCATCAGTAGATTGAGTAGGTCCTGGGAAAGGCCAGGTGAAATGGAGAGATAGGAGCTTAAATAAATCATTTTATTTTTCTACGTTTATCATAAGCGGCCTCTGACGTAAGTTTTGTGATATCTTGAACCTATGTGGAGAAGCTTATTTTAGCAAAAATGGGTAGATACCGTTTATGTAGTCTTCAATGAGCAAAAACATTTATTTTTGCAGTAGCTACTTAGCCGTAAATATATTAATTATTAAAAAAACCTAAATATATTGAATATTTAAAAAAAAACGATCCAAAATATTGTACGTCTTTAACGCTTTTTCCAATATTGCATAAATAATATAAAATATCTATAACAGATTTTTTTGTTGAACAATTCCAAGTAACGTCATATATCTATTGTGTATTGTAACTTATGTAACATGCATACGTCATAAAATGTGATTTTACTATATGGGAAAACAATTTGTTTATCTTTAATACTGAATAATATTGGCCGCACTACGTCCTGTTTTATAGTGCACACCAGCATTCATTTACTAGCAATCACTGTTTAGTTCGGTAATCGGGTTTTTAGCATTTTGAAATTATATTTTATCAATTATTATTTTTTTGGTAAACTAATGTTTAAGACAAGATTTTTTATGCATAGCACAAAGATAAACCGCCATAGCTCAGTGGTCAGAGCTGTCGACCGGAAATCGAAGGGACACGGGTTCGAGTCCCGTTGGCGTCATGTATCTTTTATCAGGAGATTTTTCAATGTGGATGAGTGTTTCAGGCGAATAATTATTGCTTGTAAAATAATTATAATTTATCGTTTCTTCCTAACCAAGTCATAATGGTAAATGTGCTACTGATTATTTCTCACAACTTTTGAATTAACTTAACTTTAACATTATAATTTATCGTTTCTTCCTAACGAAGTCAGAATGTTAGATACGCTCACAACGTTATTTCTCACAACTTTTGAAATAACTTAACTTTATAATTCTGGTGCTATTATATTGTGCATTTCTAAGCTGTTTATAGGTAGATGTTGTATATTATGACGACATAAATGTTGTCGAATCTATTAAAACTCACCATTTGATAAATTTTGAATAAGCTAGGTAAGCTGATATGCCATTGCTAGTAACAAGAACCTACTATACACTACTATACAGCTTGCAATTACACCAGATTTTCACCGTTGCGTTGCAGTCGAATGCCTGCAGCGACTTGCAACACTAATCAATCTAATTACTATTCCAAATACATTAAATATTCATAAATGCGGACTTAGATTTTTCCGATTCATCGAACACTTGTTTGTTTCAAAGGCCTCTGGATTTACTGAGAAGTGTTCGAAGTAGTTTATTAGATCCATGACCGTAAAATTGGGCCCGTTCTTGAAATTTGGCCCTCCGATGTAATAAAGAAAATCTAAGTGCCATTGTGACATCTCGTCAAGAGTCCATTAATGTTTATGCCCGGTTTGAATAATGCGCGAGGTTAAAAATCGGTCCAGAACAGATCTGTACAAAAGATGCTGTCAAACTCATTTAATTAGTAATTGTATCAAATTGTAACGATTTATCTTTGAATGGACAAATAAGATGCCTAGTAGGAACAGGAACTTTATTGCTTGTCCTTAACATTTTGCCGTAGTGCGACTACCTATAACTGTTTCATGATTTATCCTTGATCGGTAAAAAATAACAGTTTAGGATCGCTAATGTTCCACAGTTATCCAATGAGTTTTTAATACTGTGTGAATGTGAGTTAATCAGAAAATCTCTTAATTCGTTTTGAGAAGGATTGCGTCTTTGTGCCGTTAGGATGTCTGGAGGTGACTCATTATGATTCACTTTTAATATAAAACAAGCCCACATAATGTTAATACATTCATTTGAAAAATATCACACCGAAGACTTTGACACCAATTTCTCGTTTGTCACAGAGAAATCACGGACAGGTGATTCATTAATATCCTTTTATTATTTGGTGAACTGTCTCAAGGAAAACATTTGTTTTCTATGCACTACTTACTACTAGCGTGGAAGCCATATCCTTAGACTTTACTTTCATCTTCTTTGTCACATTTACATCGTCGATGTTCACTTTATGAAGATAAAGCGTATGTGATTAAATTGTGATATTTTTATTTTTTTTTATTTAGGAAACAAACATCTATATATTCGGCATAAACAGCAATTATTTACATGTTCTAGACTAATAATTTTCCATTCCATCTAGTCGTTGATTCAATATTTGCACCTACACAATACATTTATAAATGACAAAGAAATATAAAAAAATAAACATTACTAGTATAAGGAATTACAAAATGTTATAAAACAAGTATAGACAGTTAGTAGTAATACAGTTTTCGCATGATTATACTAAAAACAATAAAATAAACTAAGATGATAAAATTTATTATTTATTATATTGACAGTTAACATAAAGAATTGTAAATTTCCAAATAAATTCAGATAAATGCTGAAAACATAGCTCATACGTAGAAATACTTTATACTAGTCATAATAATAATAATAATAATTGAATGATTTATATAGCGCCGTTTTTGTGCAAAATCCCCTCAAGGGCGCTGTACAAATATATAATACATTTCTACAATGATCTATGTTATTACTTACTATATGTATATGGAGATAATATAGATAGTACCATAATTACCTGGTAAGTCACTTAAGATTAAAACTTAGTTAACATTAACTGTTTTTTTATTAGCGAAATTTAGATACAGGATTTAGGACATAATTGGAAAATTGGATATTACTGGACTTTCTCTCAGGAATGGTATATTTAGTTTAAGGGTATGACAGCTTAAAAATGTAAGTTTTTAGTTTAGACCTGAATTCTGTAAGACTTGTTATGGATCTTAGTTCCGGAGTATCAATCAATAGTTGTTATTTATTAGCATGTAGATTTAATGTTATTTTAAATTATGTGTGCCAATAATAATAATCTGAATATCTTATAAGCAATAACAATATCATGTATATTTATAATTAGTAATAATATTATGTATACATATTTATATTGTAATTGAACATGTACGTCCTGTTGACAAACTAACATGAACTAAATAAACATGTGCATCCTGTCGATAAATTGTAGTTTAACGGGATAGTACTTTAAAGAACGGTAAAAAATAATTATACAACGAAACCAAATTAATTCCAATAATATTTTGAACGTGATATTTGTGTTCTGAAAAGAAATGATACACGCGTAACTCAAGTGAAATTGTGTATTAAAGGATGCTTGTTTAATTATTATTTTTAATAACTTTATGACATAAACAACTGTCCCAATGTAATGCCTATCTAGCCACCAAAAACTTTATATGAGGTAGATCTCGTTTTATTATTTTATTTCTGTAGTATTTAGTATGCGGGTATTTGTGTATCGATAGTTAAACATCTCGTTTAAGTTTTATACGCTTATTTGTGTCTGCAAAAAGTGAAGGTCACAGCTCCATTTCCATTTGAAAAGAGTTTGGTGTTAATGACATCATATTTCACAGCGAGCAAAGCTAGAGGAAGTTAGGCCTTCACGGAGCGTGACGACATTACACAACGGCGGATCAGCGGTTGCAGAACGCAGGTCTGACGGTCTGACTGGCTGTTGGACATCGACCTTTGCTTGCGTTCATTCTGCAATGAACTATTATTGGAGTGACGATATCTGCAGAAGATGGGACGCACGGCGCCCGCGTCTTATCTTCTTAGAAAAACTTTTTTGGTCGGTTTTTAAAAGATTGTAATTATTTAACTCTGTTCATAGCGGGGGTCTTTTAGTATGATGCATTTATTGCTACACCGATTAAGTGTGAAGTCGGTAATTAAAAGATTTTAGTATTTTTGCTTCTGCTGATGCTGTCATTGGATCGACCCTTATATAAAACAGTACACGGATAAAACTTACTGATATGAAATATTACTAATTTACTAAGAATCTCTTCAAATTATCCGTAATCCGGTTAAAAACGAGACTGCATGCCCTTAACGAATGAATTGATAGGTTTTCTGTTATACTTTTAGTAAAAGATTAATGTATTATCGCGGCGTCCGAACACGTGTTCATAAAAATCATAATATTTTCGCATTTCGTAACTATATATTAATTAAGATTTATTAATATATATAGATATATTGTGAATACTTAAATGCCTACCTACCACCTACCTTGAATAATTTATTTTTTTAGGTCTTATTCGTCTTGACTCGAATGTTTTAGAAAAGTTCTAGTAATGGGAAAAACGTGATTAGTTGTGGAAGTGAACCGACATCTTATTATATATTTATTTGTATAGCGTCCTTGAGGTGATTTTTCGCAAAAACGGCGCTATACAAATCAGCTAAATATCATTATTACTATCAGTCTCCTGTTGTCTAGCGTTGACCCTCGACTGTCTTCAGTTTATCCGAATCTTAAAATTTGTATTTTTAAATTTAGTTAATTGTATTTGAAATTTCAGTTAACATACCTTTGAGGCGTACACGACATACAGTGCTATTACACACGCTTAAATCCAAAACAAATGCAGCTTTTAATTCGTCAATTAACCGAGCTCTTCATTCTTTGAATAATATTTGACTAAATAATAATAATGAATGTATATAAGAATTAATATATATATATATATAATATAATAATATTTGTCTAAATAATAATAATTTTGGATGACTTGTATAGCGCCGTTTATGTGCAAAATCATCTCAAGGGCGCTGTACAAATTTATAATACATTTCTACGGTGATCTATGTTACTAGTAACTATTTATGCAGATAATATACAGTACAATACTTACCTGGTAGGCCACTTGAGATTTTTTTTATTTAAATATATTAACTAAAACATCGACATTTTTTCGGATTCACTGCCCAAATTCAAACGGACATCGTGTCAATAATATAACTGTTCAATGCGTATACATACAGACACACACAAACACTCAACATACATTACACACACACCTTTATACTACACACGTCACCTGGTAATTAAGGAATCAACATACCACTTTACATTACGTTACAAGGAAACATATCATAGGTAGTCAGCATGAAGTATCTAATTCCTGTATATTGATTGCTTCATCACTGTAAATCATGCATTGTTTGTTTCTATAATATAAAATAAAATAAAAATAAATTTACTTGGTGGAATTCCATAGTAATTATTAAAATGAAACTAATTTAAAACTTTATTCCACTCATTTATTTTATCAGACTGTTTCAAATAATCACGTTCATCTTCCAAAACGGTATTTTTTTCTTTAAAGTTATATTGTACATATTTATAAATTTTGTGGCAGAGTTAGATAACAAATAAGATTCGGGATTTTCACTCATCCGAAGTAGTTGTTTTTCAGTCGTCAGCCCGTAGTCGTAGTACTGTTAACGTTTTTTCAGGAAGAGCCGCTCTGAAAATTTGTGGCTTAAAAAATCATGAAAGCTGGCAAATTCAAAACAGCCTTTCGCTTCTTTCCTGTGTTGGAGTGTCGTTGCAATACGTAATATAATTCTAGTGTGTGTGAATGTGGATTGAAATATCTGTAAAGTTTCCCGGTAAAGGCAATATTTTATTTAGTGTTCTTTCTAATTCATTCTAATTCTATTTTCACGAAATGCCGGATCTGTGAAAAACTTTGTGAGTTATCTTACCTTTCTATAACGCCATTTCTTCGTTTTCCATTTCGATTTTATTGTTCCTTTTCAAGTGTTTCCGGCGAATAGTGACACAATGATTGCGACCTTTTCCACCTTTTAAATTAGCTACCTTTAATCTTTATGCCTTTTTCCGCTTTGCATGTCGATATTTATTATTCCTTTTTAAGTGTTCATTTTGAATAGTGAGGTTGTGATTGCGATTTCCGATTTTACACTTTTTAAAGTAAGTTAAAACATAAAATACACTGGTATCCGGTAACCATCATCAAAAATACTAATTTCGGTTGTCTGTAACTCTGGTTCAGCGAACTGAAATTTGCTTTAAATTTAAGTATGATATTTAATTTTTAGAACTGATTGTGTGAAAAATGGAGAGAAGCGATAAAGTACCAACCTATATTTTTTTTAAACAGAAAATTATTTTAACTGTCTTTTCAAAATTGGAAATGATTTGTCAAGAATTTAGAATATCCGTTGGTTTTTCACGGGTCTGCGCTAGTAATTAATAAAAAAATTATTCTCTTTAAGGTAGGCGACACATTACGCTATTCGCATAAATGGCTTGGTCTATTTCAGCATATCGCTCGCCATACACTACCAATGGGAATGTATGGTGAGCAATATGCTGAAATAGGCCAAGCCGTAGACCAAAATATAGCGTGGTCTGTCACGGTGCCAGTTTTACAATGTTTGGTTTCGCATAAATTAAATAAAACATTTTGACAACGACACGCTCATGTTATGATAGTAATACTAATAAAACCTGGAACCGTAGTTACAAGCGACAAGCCATTTTAACGGACTTTTACTATCGAAAATAATATGTTAACTCTCAACAGATATTTTGTACATCGGTACGGCAGTTGATCGCTATAACCATAAAGTCTAGTCTAAATACTACTAAACTAAACAATAGCAGTTTCCAGGTCTGGGTCTGAAATAAAGGTGAAGCGTATATACTACAAATGTTTGGAACAGATGTCAAAGAGCGCGTCTTGCGTACACATACCGTGGGCGGGGAACATCTACAGGCATCTCGCGTACTCGCCTATATAAAAAGAGTGTTTCCCTAGTATTTGAATACTAGGGAAACACTTCTTATGTAGGTGAGTAAGAAAAAAAGGATATGATACTGTATTTAGAACCAAAAGTCTCGGTACTCTTTCTGGCTTACGTGCCCACATTTTTTTTTTTTTTTTTTATTGTTGATACATTATTTTACAATATTTCATATTCTAATTCAGTAATGTTGGCCTCACTGGGTTGTTTACCCGTGCTGAGGCCCCCATTTTATAATATAAGAATTTATACATTTAAAAAAAAGAAAAACAACATTAAAATGAAGATAAATTTAAACCAAAAATAGGTTAAAAATTAAAATATAATTATCACACTAAAAGAAAAATATTAAAAGAGAATGTAAATCGGCATTTATAATGATTTATGTGATTTGCGTGTTTTATATATTTTTTTGTGTTGCGTGTATATGTTTTATTCTTTTATGTTATAGAATTTTGGTAATATTGTCTTTTTGTTCTTTAATCCATTTTTTTATTTTGTGTTTGAATTTATTTTTATTTTCCTCAATTTTTGTTTCAAGTGGAAGACTGTTGAATGCTTTAATAGCGTGGTATTTATGGTGTCTTTGTCCAAAGGTAGTGTTTACCGTCGGAGTTTTTATGTTTTCTTTGTACGCTTGTCTGACCGGTCTATTAGTGATATTTTGTGTTTGTTGGGGTTTGTTTTTTTGGTCGAAAATGTAGTTTAGTAGTGTTTTAACATATAATTGGCGTATATCAAGTAGATCACAGCTTTTAAATATTTGGTCTGTGTCGGTTAGTTTATGTTTTTTGAGTGTTACCTTTAATATCGTTTTCTGTGCGATTTCTATTTGAGCGATAGCTGCGTTTGTTGCTCCTCCCCAAGCAATTATTCCATATTCTATTATTGATTGGCATAGTGCAAAATATATTGTTTTCAATTGTTTTATTTTATATATGTTTCTTATATTTAGGAAAATGTGTATTGTTCTGAGGAGTCTATTTGTGATTTGTTTGATGTGATGTGTCCATCTAAGATTATGGTCAGTTACGATTCCTAGATACTTTATTTGTTCTGATTTTTCTAGAGGGGGCAATCGCAGATGTTGGTGTTTATGCATTCGTGTATTTTTATAGTTTTTGTATTGTTTTTTGGCTGTCCTGTGTTAGTTATGCTGTACGTTGTGAATTTTGTTTTCGATATGTTTAGTGTAAGTGTATTTGAGTCCAACCATTTTTTCACTTGCGTGATTCCTAGATTCGCTATGTTATATACCTTATTCCAATCCTTAGATTTAAATAGTAAAACTGTGTCGTCTGCGTAACTAATTATTTCTCCATCTATTTCCATGTTGCAAAGTTCATTTATGTAAATAGTAAAAAGAACGGGCCCTAGTATGCTTCCTCGTGGAACTCCATATGTAATCGGCAGTGGTTTACTAGTATGGTTGTTAATTTTGACTTGTTGTGTTCTGTTACTCATATAACTTTTTAATAGTTGAAGTTCCTTGTCTTTGATACCCATATTTTCTAATTTTTTAAAAAGTGTTTTGTGGCAGATTGAATCAAAGGCTTTAGCCAAATCTAGATATATTGCTATGCATTTAAACCCTTGATCTAAGTTGCTATGTATATAATCTATTGCCAAAGGTTCTTTTGTGCTTCTTTTTTCTCTAAATCCATATTGTTTGTCAGAGATTAATTCGTTTTCTTCCAGGTATTTTATTATTTGGTTTTTTAATAGTCTTTCGAAAATCTTTGATAGTGAGTTTAACAAAGTGATTGGTCTATAGTTAGTTATTTCCATTTTATCTCCGGATTTATAAATAGGGATTACCAGTCCTTTTTTAAGAGTATTAGGAAAGCAGGCTTGTGTTATGCTAAGGTTGATTAGGTGTGTTATAGGTTTTAATATTTCATTTTTTATTATTTTAATGCAATCCGTTGTTATCTCATCTAATCCAGGAGCAATCCGATTTTTTAATGTAATTATTATTTTGTTAATTTCCATTTCCGAAGTTGTTTTTAATATAAATCTGTGTTGTGTTGGTTGAGTATCGATGTTTGATCTGTTTGTTTGTTAGTGTATTTGTGCTGTGTTTTTTACGATTCGCTAAAACTTTCCCTATAGTTGCAAAAAAGTTATTGACGTGGTTTGCCATAATTTCTATATTTGTTTTGGCATCTATTTTTTTCGAGTTAATATTTAGATGTTCGATAGTATTTTTTTGTTTGTATTTTTGTGTGTATGTAACTTCCTTTAATATTCTCCATATTTCCTTTGGGTAATTGTTTTCTTTTTTAAGTTTTTCTCTGTAGTACAACTCCATAGCTACTCTAATAATTTTCGTGCATATGTTTCTATATCTTTTATAGTAATTAAGTTTAGTTGTTCCATGTCATACGGTGTTTGTTTAATTTGTTTGTGAATTTTGTCTCGTTTACGAATACAGTTTAATATTCCTTGTGTTATCCATAGTTTAATTTTTTTTGCTTTGTGTGTAAGTTTTACATGTTTTATTGTCGTGTAATTATTTATTTGTTGCGTTAACGTATTTGTAAATGTATTCCAGGCTTCCTCGACATTATCTATTTGGTATATTGTTTTCCAGTCTATTTTTTGGGGTTTTTCTTTTAAGTTTGAGTAGTCAATTATTTTTTTTGTGAATATTTTATGTTGGTTCGAAATAGTGTTTTCGGTGTCTATTGCTATCATATTCATGTAGTGATCAGTGATTGTGAAGATTGTTTCCCTAATCAAAATACTTGGAACACCCGTAATGTTTTCGACGTTCAAAGTACTTTAATACTAACTAATAAAGAAGAATAAGAAGCATTATATTTTTTTAATTACGCATATTCAGAAGTCGGACGATACCCGACACAAGTACCGGGATTTTTTTAGGAGATTCTCAGTGTTCAAATATCGCACCGACTAAGTTTATCGTAATTTTTTTTTTAGTGCTTAATAATATATTTTGTTTGATTTCATTTAAATATTAGTGTTAAAAAAATGCTCCATTTCGTATTGTTGCATCGCTTGGGATCATTTTCTGGATAAAGTTGAATATTTATTTTTTTGATGTTAAACTAATGTTATGAGACAAGGTTTTTTTATGCCTGGCAGAAAGGGTAACAAATTATTGTAAGCAATTACAGGCGAGTAATTATTGCTCATAATAATTTGAATATATTTATGTAAAATGAGATCTTTTTTGTTTAGTTTAAAATTTTATGCATACGCAATGATATATATATACAATTTGTAACGTTTAGTTTATTATCAACAAGAGTATTTAATTTTTTTATTAGCTCCACACAGGAGACCCTGAGGAAAATAATTTCTCTCAGGTCCTATGTCATCTTTGGGGATGCTGTGTGGACTAATTAGTGTTATTTCACAATTTATCAAGTGGCAATATTATATAGTAATGCGGCAGTTTGCGGCACGTTCCAGAGAGGAAGATGCTCTCAGGATCTCCCTGGTGTAAGACCACCATTCAGAATTGAAACGTGGCTTTAAATGACTTTAGCCGAGTTTGGTAACCGGATCTGAATAGCCAGGTGCTTCCCCTCTCCACTACCTTCAGCCTTACAAGATACCCCGATTGGGGATGCCATTGTCTCGCAGTTCCCAGACTCAGTTCCAGACCTATTCCCAAAAGTTTGTCCCGCCAGGCGCCAGCATACGTCTCGCCGCAGTATTTGCCGGTATTACGGCCGACGTGCACGTGATATGTAAATATGAAGAAAAGCCCGTTTGAAATAGAGCAAAAATCTCTCGACAAACGCTTTAGTTGCGTTTAAAGATTCACTGTAATTTTCTTCATGCCTATAACGGTAACCGGATAAATCATCACATCTTTAAAAGTTATATAAAGTCATGGAAAGTGATGAAAAAAAAAACTTTATTAACTGGGTTATGTAGGTTAGGTTAGGTTAAAAAAAATATTTTTTTCATCGTTTCTAATTACTTTATATCACTTTTTAAAAGTGTGTTGAATTATCACTGTATTGAGTTATCATGGAACCGCCTATAACATGTTAAAGAACGGAACAAAATGTGTTTTTAATAATTTTCGAAGCTTACTTTGCGATTTTTTTTATTTTGAGGGAATTTGATATAATTAACGTTTCGGCATAACAGATGCACGGATATTCTCTTTTAACGAGAAACTTACTATAAATCGGTAGAAATTTGCTATGCGGAGTCTTAAAGATACTTTCTTACTTAGTATTTGTTATTAAATGTTGCGGTATATCTCTCTTTATGGAAATATACTTCGGAAATCTAATCATAAGGGGAATTATTCTCCTCAGAAATTCTCTAGCAAACCCCCCTCCCTGGTTAAAATACCTGGTTCCAAAATATTTGGTTTAATATTTGTACCACAGGTCTAGAAGTACTTCGTCCTTTAAAATATTACTGACTTCTCACTCTCGTCGGTTAGAAAGTTATATGAGGAAAAGGGACAAAGAAATATTTTTGCTTTCGGCACTGTAAAATACAGATGCCTTTTCGCTCGTTCCTATTAGAAAGGTGTACGAGGAAAAAGAATAGTTATGAGTATTTAGCCACGGTAATCTCCATTGTCTGATGGTGAATGTCTATGGAAAAACTGTTGACAGCTGAGTGTCTATGGCATGGTGTTTGACATTTTCACATCTTGAACTTTGTGTAGTTACTGCGCCGTTGTGGAGATTTTATTGGCAGATTTTAATAAATTGTTTATCCGATATTAGCGAGATGGCTTTGTACCACTGGGATCTTCCACATCCGCTACAAGATAGTGGAGGGTGGCCGAACTCCACTATTGAAAAATACTTCGATTCGCATTCGAAGATAAAGTCACGAAATAGTTGATTTTTGATGAACCTTCCGTAGTATTCCAGGAATAATACGGCGGTAGAGGTGACGGAAAGGCTTCTGCATTGAATTTATCAGGTAAAAAATCAACATAAACCTTCAATAACAAGAATCTTATGTCTTGAAAATAAAATACAGATCTTTGTGAGGTTATGATGTGTTCTGGTAATTTCCTAGGTATTGCTGACTACTTGTGCGCACATACTCTGATCAAATCTCACACCAGGGTCTACCATCTTTACGAAGATGTATTCAGGGCAACGCAGAATGGTTAGTAGAAGAGAAAACTTGTTATTTTACATGTAATTCATCAACAATGTCACCGGCCAATTGCCTGTGTTGAAAAAGTGTTATGAATCGATCAATTGAAACGAAAACATTGGCAAAACCAATAAATATATTAATTCATTGCTTTAATGCTTTCAGGAAGAATAGGAATGAGTATTAGCGTTGATTGGAATGAACCAGAAAATCCAAATTCTGCTGCCGATGTCGAGGCGTTTTAAACAGGTTTTGAGTTAACAGTAAGTTACCTATAGAGATGATATTACAGACAGCAATGTAGGAAAACGTGTTAATTTTTCATGACCATATAATATATGTTTTGTTAAAATGATGTTAGTGTTTCATGCTTAATAAATAATTTCTAGGCAGTGTAATACGCCTTACAACATTACGCTACGAATGTACAAAAATAAAAATCATATAACAAAACTTGCAAACATTGTTTATTTTGAACACCTGTAAGTAATATTATTCCTTCTTGTTCCTCCCCTCCCTTCCCCCCAACTTCCCTTCTCAGTGCCCAGCACGCCTAAGGTCCCCAGATACCCATGGCACATACATACCATCAGCACGCCTCAGGTCGCCGTCACTCTCCGTCCCCAGTAAAGGTGAGTCCTATGATTACTTTCCGATATTGGGTACAATGAGTACACGTACAAAAAAATACCTGGTAAAAATACCCGGTACAAAATACTTCCAAATATTTTATACCTACTTTGAGTATCTGGGTACTGGGGACGGAGAATGACGGGGACCTGAGGCGTGCTGAGGTACAAAATATTCTTAAATATTTTATACCTACCATGGGTATCTGGGGACGGTGAGTCACGGGGACCTTAGGCGTGCTGGGCACTGAGAAGGGAAGTTGAGGGGAAGGGAGGGGAGGAACAAGAAGGAATAATATTACTTACAGGTGTTCAAAATAAACAATGTTTGCAAGTTTTTTTATATGATTTTTATTTTTTGTAAATTCGTAGCGTAATGTTGTAAGGCGTATTACACTGCCTAGAAATTATTTATTAAGCATGAAACACTAACATCATTTTAACAAAACATATATTATATGGTCATGAAAAATTAACACGTTTACCTACATTGCTGTCTGTAATATCATCTCTATAGGTAACTTACTGTTAACTCAAAACCTGTTTAAAACGCCTCGACATCGGCAGCAGAATTTGGATTTTCTGGTTCATTCCAATCAACGGTCATACTCATTCCTATTCTTCCTGAAAGCATTAAAGCAGTTAATTAATATATTTATTGGTTTTGCCAATGTTTTCGTTTCAATTGATCGATTCATAACACTTTTTCAACACAGGCATTTGCCCGGTGACTTTGTTAATGAATTAGATGTAAAATAACAAGTTTTCTCTTCTACTAACCATTCTGCGTTGCCCTGAATACATTTTCGTAAAGATGGTAGACCCTGGTGTGAGATTTGATCAGAGTGTGCGCGCACAAGTAGTCAGCAATACCTTGGAAATTACCAGAACACATCATAACCTCACAAAGATCTGTATTTTATTTTCAAGACATAAGATTCTTGTTATTGAATGTTTATGTTAATTTCTACCTGATAAATTCAATGCAGAAGCCTTTCCGTCACCTCTACCACCGTATTATTCCTGGAATACTACGGAAGGTTCATTAAAAATCAACTATTTCGTGACTTTATCTTCGAATGCGCTGAAAGCAAATTTTAATCTGCGAAGTATTTTTCAATAGTGGAGTTCGGCCACCCTCCACTATCTTGTAGAGGATGTGGAAGATCCCAGTGGTACAAAGCCATCTCGCTAATATCGGATAAACAATTTATTAATATCTGCCAATAAAATCTCCGCAACGGCGCAGTAACTACACAAAGTTCAAGATGTGAAAATGTCAAACACCATGCCATAGACACTCAGCTGTCAACAGTTTTTCCATAGACATTCACCATCAGACAATGGAGATTACCGTGGCTAAATACTCATAACTGTCCTTTTTCCTCGTACACCTTTCTAATAGGAAAGAGCGAAAAGGCATCTGTATTTTACAGTGCCGAAAGCAAAAATATTTCTTTGTCCCTTTTCCTCTTATAACTTTCTAACCGACGAGAGTGAGAAGTCAGTAATATTTTAAAGGACGAAGTACTTCAAGACCTGTGGTACAAATATTAAACCAAATATTTTGGAACCAGGTATTTTGGAGATTTGTCACAAGTACAAAGTACGGCATGAATATACCCGGTACTTTTACTGGGTACGATAAATACGCCTCTCCTCTAGTCCCCAGTACCCAGATACTCAAAGTAGGTATAAAATATTTGGAAGTATTTTGTACCGGGTATTTTTTTGTACGTGTACTCATTGTACCCAATATCGGAAAGTACTCACAGGACTCACCTCTACCGGAAACACAACATGAAAATTGAAAACACTGGTAAACGAAAGAATTCAGAAATTGAGTAAGGGCGCCGGTACTTTTGGGTAGCCAACAGCCCTTTTGCAAAAAAATTGTGTGCTGGATATGTCTTGATATTCATACCCCGCTAACCTTTCAGTTAACGCGTCATCAAAGCGACGAGCACCCTTTTATTAAATTTTGTTAAATCTACGGCTATACGTGGTAACTAGAGAGTACCATATGTGACCTGCGGACAGAAGTGGCGCCATCTCTATTCGATACTAAACAACGCAGAATAGTTCTACGTGAACAATTTAAAAATTAACTTCTGCCTATAAACATTTGAATGTCTATTCTTCTGCCCCCGGTGCCCTCTCTTATCATCAGGGCATTATTTATCTGCAGCCAGGAATAACTAGAATTCGAAAAATAGAAACAACCGCCTAAAGCATTTTTAGGGTCATAAAAAGTAGGGCAAATCGAGAAACAGCACCCATTTTGGGTCATGAAAAGTAGGGCAAATCGGGAGACACAGCACCCATTTTGGTAGAATGACAATAATTATTTATTTCGATAATTTTTATTTTATTTTAAAAATACACTAATCCAGTGGCGGTTCATGGCAGTGGCGGCTCGTGACTTTTAAGTGTGATAGGGTTCTAAGTTTGACCTTATTGGTGTTGTTGTATCCGAAAATGATTTTTTGTTTTTGAAAATTCATGTTTTTGTATAAAGATTTTCAGGAAATCCGTGCTGCGCACGGTAAAACTGAAATTTCCTGAAAATCTTCATACAAAAACCGAATTTTCAAAAAACAAAAATCTACTTCGGATACAACAACATCATTAATGCCATTGTTTGTAATATTAGCACTCTAGTACACCCAAAAGTCAAAGGTTGAAGGTACTGCCGCAGAAAATGATTTCTTTTTTCTAAATTTCTGTCAACCTATGAAGATTTTCAGGATTCAACAAAAATAAAAAAATTCTCTTTCCTAGGGTATTAGTAATAACAAATATTAAAATTTACTAACATTTAGTAATTGTTTACTAATATTTAGTACTCTAACTGCTTCGTATTTTTCTATATTGTAGGTATTGTAAAAACCAATTTATTACATTGTTTCTATTATTTCTCACGAAATACAAGAACCTTGTTTCTTTTCGGTGAAGAACAGTTACATATGTTTCCTGTGTGTATACTGTATACTATGTTAGACTGTGATCTAGGAGGTTTTGGTAAAACACGTAACAGCTATTTATACTTATTTTATTGTTTCCGTTACGATGTCAATCTGCACTAGTAGATACCTATATCAATGACGAAAACTTCGCTATTTTTCAGGTGTAATTTTCATCAACATCACCATTAAAAAATCAATCGCCTTGTATTGAGAAATTCCCCCGTCTTTCAAAATATTTCTCCTAATTTACTTGCTATTTATTCATTGAAGGAGTTGATGAACGACATAATAAAATAACAAATATGATATATGCAAATATGCAATAAATACACAAACATACTTATATGAACTGATAACCCTGAAATGATGTAGCGCACAAAGGAAACCAGATCACCTAGAATGGCTTCATTCCACATGGTGTCGTGTCTATCATCAGGTGTTCACGCTTCATCAGGTGGTCCCGTTTCATCAGGTGGTCTCGCTTCATCAGTGGATCTCACTTCATCAGGTGGTCTCTCCACATCATCGGATTTCGCTATAAGCCGCAATGCCACTCGAGGTGGAGGCCCGCGGCGCCGGGACCACCCTTTCATTATGGTCCAGCTCAGATTGCTCTGTACCTACCTAACTGTTCGGTACTCTCAGGCCAGTATTCGTACTGTGCGAAGAATAGAAAACAGCAAGGTTGAATAATCTGTAATTTTAAGTTGGTCCTTTCATTCAAAACATCCGTTAAAACAATTTTGTTTCTGGTGTAACAAGTTATGTTTCGAGACAAACTTGGGATCTTTTACTATACCATAACTAATGAATTATGAAGATCCCCGTTTAAATTTCAGTTGTTTCACTGTTTCGGCAATGGACTCCCTTTCAACCATGGAAGCTGAACGTATATATATAATATTTGTTATTAATCCCTCATTCGCAGTTCATAACACAAGCGTCATGTAATTTTGCTAAATTAATGCCAATTAACTCTAAATAGCTAATTAATAATGAACAAAGTGCAACAGTGTTGTAGTGTATTATATTGTAACTTTGCAGTGCATTGGATAATTCATTAGCTGTGTGAACTTGGCACCATTCGGGTAATCATTTTGGCCGGAATAACTGACCGGTCCGACTCGATTGCAGATTCACTGATACATTAAACGCTGAAATACTTAACTTTCTTGCCGCTTTTTGGGTAATGGTTATTTCTTATGAGAATGACATGTACAATGTACATTACATACATTCCCATCTCCGACAGGGTACCATGTCTAATTTACGAATAAAGTGCAGTTTTCTTCTTACTTCTTTTCAACGTTGTAATATAATGCATCTCCCTATACGTACTACATATTTTCAACCTTCAACATACACATTATAATATGCATAATAAGAACACGTTGCAATTGTTTTTTGAGTCAAAATGAATAAAAACGCACATTTCTTTTAGCACTTAGGTAGCACCTAAACTAGCAAATGCCAAACAAACAAGCTGGGTTTGTCGAGGGCGAAGGGATTCGAATGCAAGTAGTTTCTATATTCGGCAAGTTATTGGCAAATCGAGAGTTCAATTTATCTGGTTAAAGTATCTACATGAAACCCCGAGTTAATCATAAGGGGTACGCGAAGGATGCATTATCACGCCATTGTTATTTTGTACAAATTATTAAGGGCCCACTATTCGAATTTCATCCAATTTCCGAGATATTTTCCTTAAAAGTTTGAAGTTTTTAAGCTCTTAAAAAAATATATGTTATTCTTTAAGATAGTATCTATTTGTTCCAAAAGCCGAAACGGTAATTATTTGAAATTCCCTCGATAGAAATAAATCGCAAAGTATGCTCCGAAAAATATTATTAACACTTTTATTTCTGTTATTTTACAAGTTATATGTATGAAAAAAATCACAATGCTTCTTTTAATGCTACTCAATAGACCCCATAAGTAATTTTTGCTATTTTTGAAATACGCCGTGATTTATTAAACATTTTCACAACTGTCGCTTACGCCTATTGCTTTTAAATCATATTTATTATAGCGCGCTCGCTCCGACTTGCAGATTAAACTATCTTTCTTTGAGAAGTTCATTCGCCAACTCGAGGGCTTTGGGGGCAGACGTGTCGTTCATCGTTCTATGATCTACAGACGTGCGATTACGTGCAAATATTTGAATTTATAAAGATAATTTTTACGCGTGTAAAGTTTATGAGTTAATAAATATTGTTTTTTCAAAGATGGGAAATACACGAAAGATATCCCGTATTTCAAAGAAAAAATGTTATCTCATAAAATTATATCCTATCTAATAGGTGAGAAGAAAAAAATACAATTTTTGATTTGTAAGCTTATATTTATTATAAACGATAATTTACTATAAAAATTAATAATTCATATTTTTATTTATGTATTGTGTAGTAAAAAGTTATTATTTTTTTTTCAGAATAGGTACTTTGGGAAATAAAACTAATTCCAATGCATTAGAAATTACGGGGTAAATTTTTATTAATTTAGTTTTCTTGTTGTCTCGTCTCTTTTCTTGTTCCTATACGATCGTGATTTATTTGCGAATTAACTTTCTACGTACACAAATACACACGTCACTTTACATCTGCTCCTTAGAGTAATATTACTCTAAGATCTGCTCTAATGATTCACAATGCAACGATGTCCGAAATATAATATAATATGTAATAATAATATGGGCCACCTGTTTCAAATAACAATACTCGAACGTGGAATCCAGAAAAATAATGAACGGGCCAGCGAAAAAAGCTATCGAAAGTTCTGAAACTGTGGGGAATATAATTTAATAAAATAAAATACTTCTTTGTTTTAAAACCACGATATTTATTAATTTAAGAACCGACCGGTTTCGCTTTACTTAAGCATCATCAGGGTACAAATTAATACTAAACAAGAAGTACATAATGTGTGCATATATATATAACAAAATATAGAGGGAGACAACATGATACAAATATAAGCAACACAAAGACGGTCATAAAATACATTAACATAAGTGCACAAGTAATGGAAAAACCGCTAGATAATTATGTAGACTAATGGGTTATACGAATAAATCGGGAGAAACAAAACATCAACTGGCAAGGTGGTAAGGAGGTAAGGAGAACTGGGAATTTTTTATGGGTTTATTGGAAACAGACTTAATATTGGACTACTTGATATGTCTAATTGATTATTAAGTATCTGACTTTTGGTTTTTACAGCTTTTTTAATTTCTAGTGCCTCTAAATTGTTTAGTCTGTTACCATGCCCGTTTTTATGTAAGATGTCATAGCACCGGTGCTATGACAGAATGTATGATCTTTATCGATCAAATGATTTGCAAATTCGGAAAAACCGTTATTATTGAGGTTTTATTGATGTTTTGTTTTTCCCGATTTATTCGTATAACCCATTAGTCTACATAATTATCTAGCGGTTTTCCATTACTTGTACACTTATGTTAATGTATTTTATGACCGTCTTTGTGTTGCTTATATTTGTATCATGTTGTCTCCCTCTATAATATATTTGTATCATGTTGTCTCCCTCTATATTTTGTTATATATATGCACACATTATGTACTTCTTGTTTAGTATTAATTTGTACCCTGATGATGCTTAAGTAAAGCGAAACCGGTCGGTTCTTAAATTAATAAATATCGTGGTTTTAAAACAAAAAAGTATTTTATTTTATTAAATATGTCAAACCACAAAGTGATTGCTTTCTACAATAATATAATTTAGTTCAGTGATGTTATTTTTTATGTCGGAAGGAGGCCCTGAAGAAAATAATTTCTCTCAGAGCCTGTGTCATCTTTGAGAATGCTGTATAGAGGGTCTTTTTTGAGGAGGAGGGAGTGAACCTGTCCTGAATGTCAACTGTACAATTTCTTCCCAGAATTAACTTTATTGTACGTTTTTTGACTAACCGTACCTTGGTGTTCTATTTTCAATAAACTCTTTAATTATGTTTCAGATGTGAAATCTATACTCTGCTACAGAATGTTTTGCCCAAGTCTTGTAAAGATGCAAAGGCACGGACGTAACAATAAAATCATTTGAGCCCTTTACTGTTATTTAAAAGGTCACTTGAAGTGCAGTTATAATCAATGATTTTATTTTTTTCTAGCTTCCACGAATAATTTGAAAAGGCATTATCTAAGGATTATACTCTTAAGGAGAATATAGAAAATGTAGAAAGGTGAAACGGATTTAAGATTTTCGATGAAATTATTGTGTTGTGAAATATTTATTTTGTTATTTATTACTTTATTTTTTTTTACAGTTTTACCGTACGCGGTCTTGTTGTAGAGTGGTATATCTAACTGTCATGGAAAGTTTTTTTCTGAGCTTTAAGAGAAAGGTTTCTTAAAGATACTGGAGTTATTCTAGGGCTATGTTAGATTTTTAACATCGATCACCGTAATGCTTGCCTTCCTGAATAAATCTAATTTTATTTAATCATTTACGGCCAAGATGTTTTTGACAATGGTGTGTTTTTATCTTTCTGTATTCCAATCATTTAGCTTTGCTTCTAGGGTTGTGCCCCAGTATTGCTTTTTGGAGACTGTAAACGGATCTCTCGGCATTTAATGAAACTGCAGCAGAACAAAGGCTGTTGCTATATTGACGTTCATGGTATGTTTTGCTCAGATTGACGATAAGGTTTCCAGATCCGCATTTCGCTCGAAGCATGTTTAGGGTAATAAGTTTATAGTTTAGGGTTCTTTCACCGTATTTATGGGAACATTTCAGAACCACCAATCTTTCATTTTGAGTGAATCTTGTGCTTGTGATTAAATTATATTTGACAATTTAAACAAATAATATTTAGAGAAGTTAAAAATAAAATTGAAAGTTCACTGAAAGCTTAAACTATTAAAAGTAGTAATTTCATAAAAATGTAAATAAATAGAGCCCCTTTCACATTTTAGAATGTAATTTTATGTTGCTTACATGTTTTATTACTCTTTATAATTATTGAATTGTTTAAATGAATAAATAAATAATTACAAAAAAGTCTTCTGATTTGTAAGTCCTCAGGAAGCACTAAGGATCTTTCTATCTCTCTTTATAATATAATAAATTTGATGAGCATAAAAATGTAAACGTGTATATAATTTATATAAATGTACAAAAGTAGATATTACACGTGTATAAATATTATATTGCGCATATTATACAAGATGTCGGGGGTAAAGTGCACAAACTTCGGGAGGTGATTCTAATTGATAGTACAAGTAAAAAAGAAAAAAAACTTTTTTTGGAATTCCAACGTTTTAAGATAGTTTTCGAGTAAAAAAGTTTAATTTTTTGTATAGAAAAAAAAACAATTTCTTCTACGGAAAATAAATTTTTGTGGAAAAAATTTGGAAATTCGAATAATTTCCATTTCATTTTTACTTCTTCTAGCATTTAGAATAACCTCCTGAAGTTTGAGCACTTTACCCCCGGACACCCTATAAAGATAACCATATAAGAAAAACCTTATTGATGTAAAAATATATTTATTGATTTTATAAAAGTTATAAATTACTTTTATAAAAGTGAGAATAGTATTTTAGTAAAGTAAAGTAATTTTTATACCTATACAAATAACTTTCGTAAATGTTTTTTGTAAAATTAAAAAAAATAATAATTAATTAAATCCGTAATAAAACCCATATTTTGAGAACCATCTTCATTTCGACTCGGTTCTCATTTGCTCGCTGCTAACTAAAAATCGTTCTGTTTTTCTAAAATTGCAATAGATGTCGGTAATTTAATTTCTTAATCCCCAAAATTATTCCTAATACGAATTCAGACACCTCTGTCGGATTCTTTTAACACTAAATTTTGTGGGTGTTGCCCAAATCTAAATTCTTTACGCGGAAAGCGGGCCCTTAATGGGATGTGTGAGATCGTATTGCCCTACCCATATTCTAGAATAGAGGATTTAGGTATTTGAATGTATTATAAATTAATGTAAGGGTAATGAAGGTGATCTAAATATTGATGTCGAAAAATAACGATGCATTACTCCTATATAAAGATAAAATGATACTTTTTAATCAAAGTAGATGAAGTAAGCCGCAATCTAGGCTCATTGATCGATAAAGAAAAAACGAATCTGATGGTTATCGGCAGGGCAAACATCTTCGTGAAACCGAACGCTTTAACCCACCAAGAAATAGTCAGCAAAGTTAGTATAGTCAGACTCGTGTATAAGTTTGCCGCAGCACAAAAGTGAAAATAAGAATTTGCATAGCAAAATATGCAATGACCATAATGCTGAATGTGACAGACATGACACGCAGAAGACTATAAAGATACTCGTCCGAACTTTGATCTTCTCTGTCTTTCCACACGAAGTATGTGGAAGTATTTTGCATTATATGAGCGATGCATGAATGTCAATGAGACATGGAGTTGTTGTTTGGCGGTCCGTCCTCTCTGCCTACCCCTGCGAGGAAACGGCGTGATGGTTAGTTAGTTAGTTAGTTAGTAACCTAAGATATTAAGACACATCCTTCTGGTTCAAACCGAACAATTTGAACCCGAAAAAACGTCATTGGGAGTTACCTAATATTAAATTTTGATTATTCTTCGTTCGTTATTCACAAAGTTTTACTAGGTAAACGGGGTTCACTTTTTAAATCACGGTACCTACGCAAATGATAACTTAAACCCTGTATTTACTTTCTAAACTATGAATTAGACTAATAACTGATTAAATTGTTTTATTTACCTATACTTTCATTAAAATTTCTACCTACTAAGCTATGTAGAATAGCTTTGTTTGTTAGATATTACTAACAAACATTGTAAGGAGGAAATAAATGTCAAAATTTGTACACAGGTATTAAGGCGGTTTAACCAGCAGACGAGAATTCAAATTTCGTTAAAAGACGGTCTCGCGATCGGAGGTTTTTTTAGACCGAGACAGAAATACCGAATTCATTCCGCTGCGAGCAGTATACTCGCGCGGCTGTGAAAACTACAGCATGGTTCCGATGAAATAACAATTATTGTTGTTAAATTCTTGGTTGTAGCTTTCTTCCTAATAAGTAGTTAAATACATATTTGTAAATTATACGTCAGAGTGAGTTAACATAAATAAATACAAATGCAGTTTGTTGACATGGTAGATATAAAATATGTAGGTATATGAATATACATTTAAAAAAAAATTCAAATATTTGTTTAATTTGTATTTTTTAAATATTTTACACGAGTTTTCCAAAGGTGAGTAAAAATATTTTGTTTTACTTATTTATTCGTTTGTCCGAAAGGTATTACCGGTAAGTTTTATTTCTAATACTTATCTTTAAAGTATTACTTGATTTGATATGTATGACATTGAAAATAGGGTTTATTCCTTACAACTGAAGTAGTATATATATTAAAACTAGGTTTTATTTCCAACTATTTTGTACGGTACCTACCTACATAATATGTAGTTATGCGATTGCATAATATTGTATCGCTTTCGTATTGCTCTTATATTGTATCGCTTTTATATTGTATTTGTTTTCATGATTAACGGAGCGACCTGACTCGTCTAATTTTTGAAATGTTATTAAATTCACGAGTAAATTTCGATTGAAAAATCATAGGTTAGTATGTCAAAAATAACCTTGTTTTTTTTTTCTCAATTCACAATATGACATTATGAAACTGACAAAAAGTAACACAAAAAAATTAAATATGTTGAATTATACCAATGTAATAGTGAATTGGACAATAAAATAGAAATTATGAACAAAAAAATGATTTGAATCGCACATCACGAATCGAAATTCATTTGGTTAGTGGCACTTTTTGACTACCAATCACAAACAGTTTCACGTACTTTGGCATAAGTTTTAACATTTATACATGAAAAAACGATGACAGACATAAACTCCTGTCCATAGTTGATTCTTTTCCCTGGAAATTAAACAACACAAAATTATCGCCAAATGTTATAAAAAATATGTGCTTATTCTGACTGATTCTTTCGAACGACTCTGTAGCATATAAGTACGTACAATGTACACGGATAATTAAATATCACTAACCTTTGTTTTTTCTGAAAATATATCTCCCACGTACGTTTTTGATGTCGTAATTTGTGCTATCTAATAAAACTTTTTTCCGAGGGTATTTTCCTCCTCATTTTTAAGCGAGGAATTTCTTTAAAATGTTATCAAGTAGACTGGCGTGGAATAGACGTCCGCTCGCCGCCCTGTCGCAGCGGGGAATGATAAAATTTCGGCTTGCGCCGGGGTAATCACAAACAACAAACGCGAATCGAAATTAATTACTATTATGTACTTTAAGAATATATTTTTTGGTCATAAATTATTTCTAATGTTTCAATAATGTCTTGGTAAATTATTTTTCTAAAAAAATCTGAACTATACCAATTTGTAAGACCATAAATAAAAAGTCCAATTGAGGGATTTTCGTCACAAAACGCGTGCTCGGATTTATTTATTAGTAATTTTATTTGAAATAAAAACAAAATTCTTATACATACATATGATAGATAATTTATTGATTGTTTATACTGTATTATTATATGATTTGAAATATTTGTTGTATAATACAACTTCACCTTTGAAAATGCAACAAATCTGCGCATCGTCCAACGGTAACACTTTATTATGATATGAAAATAATATTATTTTTCAAAATTTTACATCTTACTTTACAAGATAAAATAACGATCTTTCGAAATCAATTAGTGTTTTTTTCTAGAAAAGTGTCCATACGTCTAAAAGTGGCCTCAAAAATGCCAAATTTCAGGTCAAGTCTACCTATTTCGCCTTAATTACCTTCCAGATAATACAAGAAAGTTATCAATTATTCTAAGAATGCATAGAAATATGTTCCAGAACTTGCCTATTAATTCAATTCTCGCTCAGGAAATGTCAAATTAACCGATTATGATCGATGATTATACACATTTCCCTCCATGCGGGATTACAAGTAAACGTCAGCTTATAAGTAGCTAATGCTGACACTATCAGGTATCGCGTCATTACAGATTGTTGGAATATTCTCTTACATCTCGGATAGATTTGACACGGGTACTTGGTAGAAGTATACCTACAGATGTAAAATCATGGCGACAGCCGGATATAAATGTTGTGATTTCATTGAACAAAACTCTTCTGTTGATAACATCTTGAGAGTATAATAATATGTTTATTACAGTATTAAAAGCTATTATAACCTTGAAGTTGGGTATATGAAATAGAGACGCTCGGAAAACAATTTATCCTAAGACAAACCGCTGATTTATGAACAGTTCCGTTGTATGTTTATCCCTTTTATTATAAACGATGTACGTAACAGTATATAACAGAAATACAGGTTAATCTGAAATTCAAAATTATACCAAAAATACTCGTACATACCAGTGGCGTGCATTGTTCTATGACCAAAGTGCTTGTGTAGTTTTTAGACTTTTTTAAATGTTTCTATTAAATGACAATATATTATAAGCAGTTGATTGACACCTCACGGCGTATTTTACCGATAAAAATGAGTATTGCTGATTTATTAAAATTCTGTTTAAGGCGATGCACTACGTCGTGTAATATTTTAAATTGAGCCGCTATCAATAACAACCCTTACGTAGATGGCGATAAGGTTTAAATTCCCGCTTAACACCATCCGCCTGTTTTGATTTATGCAAGAAAAAAACATGGCCAAAAAGTGCCTTTTATTTTATTTTGTGGATGTTCAGGCATAAATATTCAATTTTTTTTCGATCATCTTATAAATAACTTTGCCACATTACACAATAAAATCATAACCGAAAATGGGTTCGTAAGTAGGAGATATTGAACTTTAAAGCAGTTTTCATAGGCCTTTACATAATTTTTTTCTGGGCTTATAAAAAGACTTATCTAAAAAATACTCGATTATTTCAAAGCATCTGAAACATTTCTAGGCGACCAAATTTTCAAACCATAAACACATGATTTTGCATTACTACGTATGGCATCGCCTTAAAACGTAATGGCACGCCATTCCCCAACCAAATATCAGTAAATTCAGAATATATCGGAACACGTGTTCTTACAGTTGCGCTTATCCTTACAAATATAATGACGAAAAGCGAAAATATTATAATTTTTATCAACACGTGTTCCGACATTCTCATAAAACATTCGTGTTTCACTGATAGTTCTTTTAGGAAATCTGTCAATTCATTCGTTAAAGGCCTGCAGTCCCGTTAACAACAGGAATACAAATAATTTGACTATATTTACAAAAAAATTGCAATATTTTATATCAGTAAGTTTTCTCGGCGTAGATAGTAGGAAGTAGCAGTAAAAAATACGTAGAAAACGTGATCAATTGATAAAAAAATAATAGTGTACATAGATTTTAGAACAGGCTAGACAGACTCAACACAGTTAACTGGAAAAAATTTCATAAATGCATTATAAGAAATAAACACAAAAGTTCTTTTGGAGTTCCAAACAAAGAATGTGCCACTGATTAATAAAACTGCTGAGGAAATAGTTTTTAAGAGCTCTTGCCAATGTTTTTTTGTTCGTTGCTGGAAGTTTTAGGATAGTTTTTTTTACCATAATTCATGCTATAAACTTGATTTAACACATATATACTGTATTTAAATCAAGTTGAAAACACAGTTTGATAGTGCTTTCAATGCCGAAACGACTATAAAACATCGAGCAGTGTTATAAGTAACAGCCGATATATTAATGTTATATATTTGAATGTGTTTAAACTGCTGCGGGAATCCCGTTGAATCATCCCCATGCATTCCATTATGTAAGAAAGCGTTCACTGGTGGTATTTCACGATCATCCTTTCCCGCGCAGGATGGGGATAATGCACTCAGTGGGTGGCACGCCGTACCGCCCCGGGCAGCGACGGGCTGCAAACTGCAATTTGCAGATAACATCTTCACTTGTGTTGGTTTATAAGCGCGAGGAGAGGCGCACGCATTCTGATCTGAATCAACTCACGGTATCGATTCAAATATGGAACGATTATTGGAAAAGTTTTTTGCCACCTTATTGGAATCTTAAAATTTATGCCAGGCGCACGTGTAACTTTGTCACTGTTTCAAATATTAAATTCATAAATTCACACTAGTTCCAAAATTCGCTCTAGTCTTCCTAGTCACCTAAATTCGCTTATCTCTATACAGGATGTTGGGGATGTACTTGGCTTACTTTTTTTTATTCTATATACAAACACATTACAATAATTTACAAATGTAGATATTTCGAGGCTGATTGCGAAAAAAATTAGAAATTTTTAACGAAAACTGCCCAACTCAATTGAGAAATTATTTCTCGTGTTTGAGTTGGGGAGTGTTGGGAGTCATTATGGTTTATAGGTTGTAAAATTCACTAAAGTAAAGTCACTAGTTGATGTAGCTAAAAATTAACAAATAGTTATAAAACTAGATGATAAATTTGATAACACAATATAATTAAGAAAATAAGAAATTTAATTACAAACTAAAAAATATAACTTAAATAATATAATAGTTATTAAACTTAGAAAAAATAAGATATAAAAATGTACTTATTAGGTACGAAATAATAGAAGGTAGGTACAGTACTAGTTGTAAATTGTTCAAAGACCGAACTGGCAATCTTGTATGAAATGGGTACTTAATAACATGCAACAACAATAAACGCATATTAGGAAGCGCATAGTATAACTTTAGAGGATATTTAAAAAATATATATGTAGGTTTTTTTTTTTAAATAATACATTTTGTTTATATATTTTTTTAATTAATCATTAATCAATTTTCATAAATTAATAAGGTGAATTTAGAAAAATTTAATCAATAAAAATTACAAATGAGTTCATATAAACAATTATTTGAAAAATGTAACCAATGAAATTAAAACTTGTGATTACCGTTGGGTTTATCTAAAAGTTGTTTGATTTGTGATTTGAAAGTTTTGTAATTTTTTTCACTTTTAATTATATCCGGAAGGGCATTAAACAATTTTATACCTTGATAAGTATAATGGTGTTGACCAGCACTAGTTTTACATTTAGGAATTTCTAAGTTACCACGTGATCTAGATCGGTTAGGTACTTATTTTTGTAGAAATTGTTGAATTGAAATGGTCTTTATGAATTTGTAACAGTGCATTCTTTTTGAAAATTTTGTTTAAGCTAAGAACCCTAAACGAGTCAAACAGCTGCGTGGTTGGAAATATCGATGGTTTTCTTAGGATGACTTTCAAAATTAACCTCTGAACCTTTTCTACAGGTGAAAGGTTAGTTTTGAAAGTCCCCCCCAACCGATTATACCATATTGTAATATGGATTGGGCAAGAGAAAAATATATAATTTTAATCATACTGGATGATAGGATTGTTCTTAATCTAATAAATATATATTAGTTTTCTTACTCTAGTTATAGTATTTTTGATTTGCTCGCTCCATTTTAATTGACTGTCAACTATAACACCCAGATACTTAATGCTCTTTTTTCCCGTTATGGGTGAACATTTCACATGATTACATTCTTTTTTATTTTCACACTCGGCAGAGTGGATTTTAATTCGAACATTATTTTCGACGTTTTTTTCTTTCAATGGGAATGGGATAAAGTATGTTTTCTCAGTGTTTAGTGACAGGCAATTTTGGTCAAACCATATTTTTAGAGTGTTTATGTTGGAATTTGCTATCCTCGTTGTTTCCTCCCATGTTTTTCCCTTTGTTATCAGTACAGTATCGTCTGCATACGATATGATATCTCCAACTATTGGGAGTGTGAACATATTGTTTACATAAATAGTAAAAAGGATTGGATCGATGACAGTTCCTTGCGGAATGCCAAAAAAGGTGGCTTCGGGTTCACTTAAGGTATTATTTATTTTAACATATTGGAGTATCTCATTTAAATAACTTTGGATCCATGATAGCGCTATTCCATCTATTCCAATTTGCTTTAGTTTTTCTATTAGTTTGGGATGTGATATGCTATCGAATGCCTTGCGGAGGTCAATGAAGATACCGAGGCACTTTTCTCATTATCTAACTTTTGCATGATTGTCGATGTTAGTTTAGCAATTGTATCTTGTGTGCTGAGATTGTCCCTAAAGCCAAATTGATGAAGACTCGTTATCTTTTTGTCTTTTATGTAGTCGTTAAGTTGTTTCTTAACAATTTTTTCATAAATTTTTGCTATGTTTGATGTAAGACGATGGTTAGAAATATTTTCTTCATCACCCGATTTAAAAATTGGGGTAACGATAGTTTTCTTATAATTATTTGGGAATACACCTTTTTTTAAACTGGTGTTAATTATATGAGCAATTGGTTTGCTGATTTCCTTATGTACGGCTTTCAATGTTGTAACCGTTATATTGTCGTATCCAGGACTTGCTGATGCTCTTAAACTTATTATAATATTTTCAACATCTTTGTCAGTTACTGAAACAAAGGTTTGGAAACCTTCCCCAGAAAATGTGTTTTGTTCTGGTTGGTTAGTTTGTGTATTGTCAAGGATAATATTACGAGCAAGGTTTGTTCCGACATTTGCAAAATAATTATTAAAAACATTACCACATAGTTTTGGGTTGTTTTCGGTGTCAATGGTGATTCCCTGATATGAGATTTCCTTAGGTACTTTTCGATTTGTGTTTTTGTTGGTTATTGTACTGATATCTTCCACAATTTTTTGCTGTCTTGTCCAGGGTCTTTTATTTTGTCACGAAAGTACTTTTCTTTTATCAGTCTAATTAGGAGCGTAAGTTTATTTCGGTATTTCTTGTAAAAGCCAGGTCTAAGCTAAAAACTTACCTTTTTAAGCTGTCGTACCCTTAAATTAAATTAAATATACCAATCCTAAGAGAAAAACCAGTTATATTCAATTTTTCAATTAAGTCCTAAATCCTGTATCTAAATTTCGCCAATAAACAATTAGATAATGTTAATTAAGTGTTAATCTCAAGTGACCTACCAGGTAAGTATTGTACTGTATATTTTCTCCATAAATAGTTAAGTAATAACATAGATCACTGTAGAAATGTATTGTAAGTTTGTACAGCGCCCTTGAGGTGTTGTTGCACAAAAACGGCGCTATACAAGTCATCCAAGTATTATTATTATTATTTGCAGCAAACAAATTAATGAATTTTTCATCTCCGGTGACTTTTTATATGTTTTTTTATGTTTATTTTAAAAAATCTTCATCCACATGTCGTCACTGGTCACTCAGCCGAGTAACCGCCCAATACCGCACATCGACCCTAGCTGTCAAATACCTGTTGATTTTAGTTGAAAAAACAAAAACACCAAGTCACCGGAGACCTAAAGATGCAAACACCCTGTATTTATACTGTATTGCATTTTGAAATAGTGACGAAATGAAACCATTTATATCAAAAACCGCCCGTGTGCATCTGGCCTTACAAAGTACACTTTTAACAAAAGTCTATTTTTAAAGTGAGAAACATATTTCAAGAAGAAAATTTATATCACTTTATACGTTGATCAATAATTATTGACCCCGAGAAAAATAAACGAAAGACCTAAAAAATACTAGGTAAAACCTACTTAATGTAAAATCGTATTTACGCCTGGTCACAGTTTGGGATATTATTTTCAACAGTCATCAATAATTGAATCGATTTTCCGAGAAAATAGTATCTCCCAATTATGATTTGAAAAAAATTATACAAACATAATTGGCTCATACGAAGGATCGTTTCTTTACCTTCAATGTATGAATGTGTTTATTTTATTTTGCTTGATATCGTTCAGAATTCTAAAAGCTGCTTGAAATTACTTTAGTCATGTTTAGTGACCAGATTTGAATATCTAACAACCTCTGTCTTCCCCTTTATCTTATCCTTCAGCGTCACAATATTTCCAATCAATAATATCAAATGTGGGGAGAAAAATGAGTATTGCTAATTTATTAAGAATCTCTTTAAATCGTTGGTAATCCGGCTAAAAACTGGATTGCAGGCTGTTTCCTGAAAATCTTTTAGTAAATTCCTAATATATCGAGACACGTGTTCATGAACTTGCATTTGCTTTAATTATATATAATGACAAAGTGCGAAAATATTACGATTTTCATGAACACGTGTTCCGACATCGTGATAATACATTCGTATACATACATTTTACTAAAAGTTTATCAGGAAACCTATCAATTCATTCGTTAAGAGCCCGCTATCTAGTTTTTAACCGAATTAAGAATACTTTGAATTGAATGATTCTTAACAAAATTAGTAATACTCATGTGTTTCTCCGTGTGGGTTGTGGGTGTGACAGTGTGACATAGTGACATATTGACATAGCTTCAAAGACCTCAGTGATTTTGGACATTTTGGGAAAGATTCTCAATAATAATTTACAATAATTTTATTTACTACTTTTGATTTTTTTGTATGAAACAACATTGTAATCGTCGAACACCTACGCACATAAAACTAATATAAAAGATGAAATATATTTTTACTATCTTCTTCTTGTCGAATATCCATCTTGTGTGATTTATTGAGAAGTTATAGCCAGGTACAAAACCGGAGATTTTCTCTGACGGATCAATAACTCCCCCGGATGACAAGTGGAATTTAAATCACTCTCCATTGAGTCTAAGATTGTTTATTTTATATACCTAAGTATCGATACGTCTGGTATTTATTGAACGCGCGTAGAAAATCCACGTCGCTAATATATTAACTTAACGAGTTTAAACAGATTTTCTGTTGAATTAACTATTTTATGAATGTGATTTCATATGTATTCTTTGTGATACCCACCATTACGCTAAATCTCAACTTACCGGAGCTAGTGGGACCAAAACATTGGAGAAATTTTGGGCAGCAAATGAATGGGGGTGGGGAATGTGAGAGGATGAGGGGAACTAATTCTGAATAAGTACATAAGTCAATATTTTATACATATTATTGAGCATACGTAACTCCAGTGGTTAATTTTACATTGTAGGTACAATGAATAGCCGTGCGAAATTATTTATTAACTAACCATCACGCCGTTTCCCCGCAGGGGTAGGCAAAGAGGAAGGACCGCCAAACAACTCGGTCTTGGCACACACTCCTTGCCTTATTCACATTCATACATCGTCTCATACACACTCTTCTTTTATTCTGGCTCTTTACATAGCACGACTCAAGTATTTATAATAAGTGTTTTATTATCTTCCTTTTTTGTAACAAATAGGTGATGATATCCTCACTGGGAAGATAATATCAATAAATTTGTAATATTTTTTTCTATCCCTTGATAGAAAAAATCGCAAAGTAAGATCCGAAATTTATTAAAAATACGTTTTGTTCCGTTATTTAATATGTTATAGGAATGAAAAAAAATCACAATGAATCTTTAAATGCAACTAAAGCGTCTGTAGTGAGATTTTCGCTCTTCTTCAAACGAGTCGTGTTTTATTAAATATTTTCACCATTTTCGCTTAATTTCTAACGTTTTTCTTTCATTATTTGCGATTCTCAGAATTTCTCACACGATCTTACATGGTTTTCCCATACATACGCTCTGTATCTTTTTTTGTATCTTTTTTGTTGTGTATTAACTGCACACAGAAAGCTTTGAAGGAAATAATTTTAGGGATTTTCTCTAGTTAATATGCAAACAATTATCCCCGATGACTCGTCATTGTCGCTTTACTAATTTCTTTTTTAAATATCTGATGAATGAGTGCAAAACTTTATTGCAGGTACTAATGTCTTTATATTGAAACCACCGTGTTGCGAGCACACGTTTGCAATAATTTGTGATACTCATTAAAAGTCAATTAAAACGGTCACGTCAAGTAGTTGATAGTAAATCCATTAGAAGCTATTCGCGGCGGGTTGCGAACGTGTGTTGTGCGCGCCAGGCGTTGTTGTCTCTTGCGAGAGGTTTGACATTAGAACAAGACGTTAATTCATTCCTATCTCAGGCATAAACAACGGAAGGCTTGCAGAAGCTTGCAGGTTCCACGGCGGACATGACATGACTACGCGTGTAGCTGTATATATCTACTAAGTCTTGTACTTTAATCTTCCTTTGCCGCAATGGTTCTCTGTACTTACTCTCTGTACCCTGTGCAGTACTTAGATACTGTGTTTATATGCCTACCGCCCGTTTGAGAGTAAATGTAAACAGTTAACACTGTGTTGAATGATTGTGTTTTCACCCGAGAACTTTAGAAATTTCTGTAGATTCGTGATGCTACACCCAGGAAATATGTTGTTACGTTGCGAGTTGTTTTGTTCGAAGAAAATGCGTAAACAAGTGTGTTCTTTAGCGTGTTTTGCTCTCGTCTTGCAATAATATCATACTAAGGTACCTATTGTTTATGCATTTTTAATCGATAGCTTCAATTAACCGCTTATTTTACCATTTATGAATATTTGCATTTCGGATGTGTTTACTTTTGCTTGGATAATTTACTGTTACCATGGTAACCTACAAGAAACATATTCACTACGAAAAGTATAACGTGCTCGAGTCCTTGCCCCCTTGCCCCGAAAATTGTTATATTCCAAAGAAAATTCAAATCTGAGATGATTTTTGGTTAGATTCACGTTTAGAAACATTTTCTCTGTTAGTATTTTTGCTAGGAATAAATATTTTCGGCTGGGTGACATTTAAATGTTATTAGTTTGTTGCAAAAGTAGTTCTAATTCCTCTACTATTTTGTCCACATTCAGAGGTAGTATCTTGTTTTATTTATTAAATACATTTATTGAATTTCACTTTTGTTTTTGCTACGACATCCAATCGAGCTGAAACTCGGCAGATAGACTCGTCGTCGATGCCAATGCATTCTATAACATACACTCACGCGGACATATACGAAATTCAGCAGTTAATATACGAAATAATGTTAGTCCTATACGATCGGCATCTGGCAAGGTCGATAACGCGGTTGACTCCAGTCCGTGGAAAGGAAGTTTCAATTCTCAGCTAAACCAAATTTATTTTTTTAATTTTTAACCGACATTTTACTGTATAATAATAATAAATAATATTTGGATGATTTGTACAGCGCAGTTTTTGTTGAAAATCACCTCAAGGGCACTGTACAAATATATAATACATTTCTACAATGATCTATGTTATTACTAACTATAGACTAGTCGAACTATTATCAATGTATGTCTAAAAGATTGCATCCACCGGTTCGTCGATCACTAATACAAAGCTATATTTACAATGCATTTGATGAACGTGATGCTAGAATATATATATATTATATACCTGGTAGGTCACTTGAGATTACACTGTTTATTGTTTATTAGAGAAATTTAGATACGGTTCGCACGCACAGGACGTAATTGAAAAATTGGACATAATTGGACTTTCCGATATTTATTTAACAACTTATTTATTTAATTTTCGGTATGCTAGTAAAATAAAATTGTTTTTTACGTGTTGATGATTTATTTATTGATTAGTTTCTATTTAAGCTAAGTTTGTACATGATTATGACTTTAGTGGTAATTACAGTAAGTTATATCTCTAAATAGTATAAAATAAAGTCGCTATTTGTCTCTGTCTGTCTAGAAGAGTGGTGAGCATCAAGATATTTATTGTTTGTAATTATGAATATTATAATTTATTAAAAACATAGTTTCATAATTTTGGAACTTTTACATTGAACTTCCCTTTAATTACTTTTAGTATGCGTTTATCGTTTTCTATTGTTCTGATATTTTCGGGTAGGCTGTTGAAGTATTTTTTTCCTAGATATATGTAATGATGTAGAGCAAAAGTGGTGTTAGTGGTGTATATTTATAGAAAGTAGATAACGCCGGGTAGACGTCAGCTAGTATTGTATAAAACATATTATTAATGAATATAATGTTATACCTTCACAATGTTTTTTTTTCAGTTGCGATTGAATGAACGGCACCATTACACTGAGAAAACTTACTGATGAAAAATACATTATTAGTTAATTATTCGTTTCCCTGTTAATAGCAGGATTGTAGGCCATTCACGAATGAATTTATAGGTACCCTGACAAACTTTAAGTAAAATACCAACGTTTTGTCACGATGACTAAAAAAGTGTTCATAAAAGTCCTAACATTTTGCATTTCGCCATACTAAGACAAACGCAGGTGGATAAACACGTTTTCTGATATTTCTACGAATTTAACATTTATCAGGAAGCGGCTTGTAGTACTGTTTTAAAGGGATTTTTTGTGAGGATGATTAATAATTTAAAGAGATTTTCAATAAATCAGCATTACTCATTTTTCTCCGTGTACTTAATGTCGTATTGGTATTAATATTGTGTAAAGCCTCGTGCACTCCGTACCTCCAAGACCGTCCTTAAAATAAAATAAAATAATTAAGTTCCATAAACATATTTTATTTATTCGCAATTACAAAGACAGAGCTGTGAACATTTTATCTTTTGTCAGTCTGCTTTACTTCTATCCAACACGCGATCTGAGCATAAACACGAAAACTTTTCTCCCAGGGCACGTGGTCTGTATTGGTTCTCAGTTCTCAGTATTGAAACTTTTCTCATATTGAAAATACTCAATAAGTCACTATAATGGTCTGACAATATTATTACCTGTATTGCATTCCCTCGCATTCATTACTATTTATATTTACGTTATATGAAACTAAAGCGATGTAGCATTACTTCTCGGTCAATATATTATGTCCAATTAGTTAATGGAGGAGCAGGTAAAAGCTCGGGGAAATCATTCCTCTTATTTATGACCTAAATTGATTTGTAATAAATTATATCGCTAGTGAAATATGTGTAGTTGTGTAGGATTGGCGGGTATCCGTGGTCACAAACGTATAGTAATAACGACATGCACAAGTCTTAATAGGATCAATTATTATTTTTTTGGTAAACTAACGTTTAAGACAAGATTTTTTATGCATAGCACAAAGGGTAACAATTATTTTACAAGCAATAATTATTCGCCTGAAACACTCATCCACATTGAAAAATCTCCTGATAAAAGATACATGACGCCAACGGGACTCGAACCCGTGTCCCTTCGATTTCCGGTCGACAGCTCTGACCACTGAGCTATGGCGGCTTATCTCTTATCCGCGAAATAATTCAATATATTACTTTGCCGAATTTGGACTTCGCAAATTAGTTCATAACGTGGCGAGTAATTTGCGCTCCCATGTAGAAATGTCTATTCATTCAAAAGCAGATTTTACTTTTAAGAACTAAATGGTGATATTATAATGCGAGATGCCTATTTACTGTCAGATTGATTTATTGACGAATCACAGTCAGCCTTACTCCCTTCGTTCTTCAACAGTTGATTTTACCCCTCGCCTATATCTTCTCGTCTATTAATTCCTATGTCTGTGGTCTACGCTCATTATAATGTGATGAGCTCACTTCCTACTAAAGAAGATCTCAATCACATAAACATGTACACTTTAATTCACATCACTTTTTAGTTTTAAAGTTTAGTTTTTTCTCATGCACGTTAATCTCATTTAGTAAAAATAATATTACAAAGCAGCGACCTTTCGGTGTATTATTCATTTATTATTTGACGGTTGGTTTCCAAATATTTTTAATGCGGTTACCAACCCCAAGATGCTCATAAAACATAAGTACCCATCTAGCTCTCAAGTTCACTGCGTGTGAATTAATATTGTTAACTTCTTGTATAGTTAAGTAACGATCAGTGCAATGGGTATTTAGTACTCTGCGCGGCTCGATTGCCTCATTAGACAAAGGTGGTGAGAATATATATTTATATGGTCACTTGGCCCTTGACTCTACAAACATCTGTGATGTTTCCCGCGTTACCTTATATATTATTTGTCTACAGTTTGTGTTTATGGTTTGTAAGTTGGACTGTCCTTAATTGCTCCATTTTGTGAGGCTAGTTGGTGGTTGGTGGTTGGTGTGAATGGAGTCGTGTTTAAGGCGTGCTGGGCCACGATGTAATGATTCTTGGAATGTTGACATTTAAACTGTCGGTTCTGTAGTTTGCGGTGTCGGGCCCCAAACACGAGTCACATTTATCAACCACTTACTTGGCCAAAATCATATTGCATTATGTAAAGCGATAACCATGCCGCATTCATTATGCCTGTTGAATGGTGAATGCACCGCCTCGAAAAGCGAAACGGGAACGCATGCAAATAAAGTAGCTACTTGCAATATAAATAGGTTTCTGCGGTGAGCAACAATAATGGCGTAGTAGTTCATTTGTGACAATAATTAGATACCTAGTTTGTTTATGGGCACTACCTAGTTACATATACCATGCTTATACCGGAGGTAACTATGTACATAAATACAATAAGATATTTTTTGACAGTGAAATGCGTACTACAATTCTTTGCAGATGACGATGAAAATTATTTTACATTATAAAAGGCAACTACAGTTCTGGAGGGACCTGAGAATCTCCCGTTATTTTTGACGGCATTATTGTTAGTTTTTTTAATTTTTGGGAAAACCGTTGGTATTTTGGAAGAAATATGTTGTTAAGTTAATTTTTTGTCATTTTACACTAAAAAACCCATTGTTTTGTTTATTTTTTTTACAAACAGAAAAATGAGTGACAGATCGCGGTGTTATGAACGTGAATGTAACTTCGTTCCTTTTTATGGCTATTCAACTTTGCCAAAACCATAGACAAAGAAATGTTTAGTAGATAAATTTCTTATTTTAATTCGCGTTATTTGACCGAAAATTGCAATTTCGCTTAAAAATTATGAATTTTACGTAAAAATTTGCATCATCTCAAACGCGAAGATTTCAGGTCTCCAAAAATTGTCACATCACAGAATGCCTGTTTTATATGAAAATATTATATTAATTTATTTTGAATAGGTACTAAGGTTCATTTTTCTTTTCAGGTAAGTTGAAGCTTTTACAACAATACAATCTACAGCTGATTTATTAGTAAGTTATTATTTTCTATTAAGTACTATATGTGGTTCGATAAATTTACTAACTTTTTGTGTTTTAATCCCTGTATTACATATACCCGCATACTTCACAAAAGTTCCTGTCCATAGATTGTACACTGAGAGTAATCTCGTCAAGGATGTCAATTTTAGAAATTAAAAAAAAAGCACTTAACTCAAAAACCTTGGGACTTTTACTAAACACGTTAATTACGGTCCTTAAGGTCCCCCATCCACAGTTTAAAGGTTACCCACTACTTAACGTACAACCTGGATCATAATAAATAATATTTGGATGATTTTTATAGCGCCATTTTTCTACAAAATCACCTCAAGGGCTGTACAAAGGGGATGTAAACTGTCAACTCACGACTTGTGACATCTTACATAGTGTCGCCCAAACATTTGACTTGGTCCCACGCACGTTCCGAGAAGCCCATTCATGTTTCCTCTCCCATTCATGTCCACAAAGTAAATAGATGGTTGTGTTCCGACCAGTTCTAGCTCTGACGAGAGAGATGATTGAAGACATAAAAACAGGTTCCCGGTGACGCTCAAACAATTTTTGTAAACCTGTGTAAACGTCGCTGATACCGCTGGAAACACGCGACATATTGTGTCGAATAATTGTTAGTTAGTCTTCCTCTAATACTACTAGTCTACTGCTCCCAACTATCTGCATCCAGTGGGACTATCTATGGCATCACCATTGAGGTAGGTATGTATGTATGTAATGAGGCTGTGAAGCGCGCGGGGAAGAGACGGAGATGAGAGGAGGAAGGTTTGGAAGCACCTAGCTATCCAGATCTGGTCACCGAACATTTTAGCGTGTTTTAGATTCTGAATGGTGGTATTTCATCAGATTAATTTGTTTATTTTATTTAATTCTTTATAAAAATACAATCATCTCTATGTGATACTAGATCCCTAGGTGCCTAGTGTACCGAAATCACTAAATCATAACTCACCAACCAGTGTTGGCGTTCTAATGGGATATTTTCACAAACTATGAATACCGTTAAAAGTGTTTGTTGGAAGACGTAATGTTTATTTTTCTGATTCTGATAAAAATGTGTAATTTTAATATTTTCATTCATTTCATAACTATCGAATTGAAAAACCGCATATTACCAACTGGCTACAACCGGCTACAACCGTCACTGTATTAAAGTGTGTATTGTTGGCGTAAAATGTTAGTGTTTCATCGAAAAGTAACTTTTTTCCAAAATGGATTTCTTATTCCAAAATTCCTAGGTTTCGATTTCATCAAATAATCGAGGAGAGTCTTTATCGTAGGGCTCCTCTTCAATTTCATCTACCCGTTCTCTATCAAAACCGACGTTTAGTATTTGTATTACAAGCGGACTGGTGTGAATGAACTTCCCAGGCGACTGGTTCATGTTCGTTTCAAGGATGGTACCTTAATAACCGCATAACACAACGGACACCTTCCATCTTCTTTTTGTGGTATCAGATTTCATCCACCCTTGGTACTAACTTGGTACACGCCGCATACCTTCAACCTCCTGTAATGATGGCAGAGTATGTGCCTTCAAAGTTCCTGTGGGTGCGTTATATTGATAGACAACAACGTTTACTTCACCAGCCTTCGGCGATTGAGCTTTGGATGCACGCCTCCCCAAAAGTCTCCAGTGTTGTTTATTCTTTCTCTACAAACTGTATGGCATGGACATCTAAACACTGAACTGTATGGCATGGACATCTAAACACTGAACTGTATGTCATGGACATCTAAACACTGAACTGTATGGCATGGACATCTAAACACTGAACTGTATGGCATGGACATCTAAACACTGAACTGTATGGCATGGACATCTAAACACTGAACTGTATGGCATGGACATCGTACGTTTTTAACACGTTATTGTAAATGTGCGATAAATACAAGTTAACCTAACCGATAATCCAAGAGAAGCGTGAAGGGAGCTTGGGAAGAAATGGCAGAGTAAAATGGCAGTTTATAGGCTTCGAAGCACACGTGATTGATTGGTGCGAGTGAAGTTCCGATAGTTACTTTCGCGCTGCAGTCTGCTGGGTGAAGATTTTTCTGATGATAATAAATGGCACCATAATAAGTAGACTCGTCAGAAGACATTGGATTATATGCATTGTCAAAATGGTGATATATGCACTACCATTGCCAAAATATGCACTAACAATGTCAAAATATAATATGCCTAAATTACGTGATTAAAATAGGAATATGTCTTTTGAATGACTTTCGAGAACAGAAGAACAGGTTTCTTCAAAAATGTTCAATTACTCTATTTTTAATAAAAAAATCCCTTTACTGTATAACCGATTACCAACCGCAAATATATTCACCGTTTCTAATTTGAACAGTTCATGTTTTGTGGATTTTATGGATAAAATAGGTATTAATGACAAAAAATGGCTCAAATATGCACTATCAAGTAAAAAGACTAAATTGTGCATTATGCATATATGCAAACGCATACATTCCGATGTATACTCATCAGTTAGCCGTGCCATATGCCCAGCATAGTCCCACTAGTCCCATTTTACATAACAAACTTCACACTTTGTTATGTAAAGCTGACTATTTTCGTCGTGCTTCTAATTACACTCTGCGTGTTTCTATTCATATCTTTACGAGAAAACCATTTTGAGAGGTAATAAATATGCGAAAAAAGTAGATAAAACCAAAATTTCTGATTTTAATCTCAGTTTATAACGGTTAACGAGAATAAAACATACTAAAATACATATTCTACTTACTGGCGGCGTGAGAAATACTAGGAATACATTTAGCCTATGAATTCGCAATGTAATGTGTATTCTTAGAGAAGAGTTTTTATTTGGAATTACAAACACGTCATAATGTTCCAGAGCTTTTAAAAATGACCCTGAATAAAACCACAGAGAACCGATTAGTCGAACATCTGCTGAGCAGTTTGCGCATGTATATGTATATTTAGTAGTGGTGTTCACAATCGAAACATATTAAACCTCGAATGGTTTCAAATTAACATGTAAAAGTCCAGCTGGGCGTAAAAATATCAAATAAATTAATCCCTCAAACATTATCGAGATTCTCAATAAGTTACGATTCTGTTTTCGCTATATTAGTGAAAGGAAAATGGAAGGAGACATTGAAATTTTAAACAAATATACTGCATTAAAGTCTTAATCAAAAACTTTATTACGAATCATTTAAAATGCGGTAATAAAGAAGCATTCAAAAGTAATCAGAAACATTCAAATGTAATCAGAAGCATTCAGAAGTAATCAGAAGCATTCAGAAGTAATCAGAAACATTCAGAAGTAATCAGAAACATTCAGAAGTAATCAGAAGCATTCATAAGCATTCAGAAGTAATCAGAAGCATTCATAAGCATTCAGAAGTAATCAGAAACATTCAAAAGTAATCAGAAGCATTCAGAAGTAATCAGAAGCATTCAGAAGTAATCAGAAACATTCAAAAGTAATCAGAAACATTCAGAAGTAATCAGAAACATTCAAAAGTAATCAGAAGCATTCAGAAGTAATCAGAAGCATTCAGAAGTAATCAGAAACATTCAAAAGTAATCAGTAGCATTCAGAAGTAATCAGAAGCATTCAGAAGTAATCAGAAACATTCGAAAGTAATCAGAAGCATTCAGAAGTAATCAGAAGCATTCATGACATCCTAATATTTGATGTCATAATCAAGGACGAAACAGTTGCTGCTTAATTTAGTCGGTTTACTTTTCTGTTTTATTATTTTGCGTACCATTTTTGTTCTATGTTTTCGGAAACGAATAATTTTCGCTAACTAGTATTAAAATTCTACATCACTTCGAATTGAATATCTCGGTGATGCCCATCTCTACTGTTTTTTCCGTCCATATGGATTTCGCTGATTCATACCAGCGAAAAAAATGTCAATGGACCCCTTTTCTTGCTTTGAAATACCACTTCAGGCAGGACTCAGACAAGCACCTGCACGATCATGTACTGCTCACAAACTCGCTCAGTGAAGTGTCCTTTGGGTCCGAAGAGGACAGGTGTGTCATTCACTCTTCAACCGGTAAACTATCAGTTCATTGAAATTCCCTACACACACAAGCTGAAGATGTTCGTGGCAGAATTCACTAAAAGGTATCAAAGACCGTGAACTTGAATCTTTCACAGCTTTTGTCAAAGTGTTGGGCGAATGCTTAAAATTACATTAAGCTCGCTTTGAAACTTTGCTGCACATACGTCTAAATAAATAAAAAAGATTACCAAAATACAACCACTTGAGAAATGGGCGGCCGAAGAATATGTTCATGGTTGAATTTGGATGAATATTTGTCAGTGGACAGGTGTGCAAGGTGCGGAGGAACTCTTTCGGTTGAATGTGTTCGGGAGACATATGGAAGAACGATAAACAATATAAAAATAAAATAAATTGTCGATTTTTGACTGTTGGGTTTTTGTCTCCACTGTCATTGGGCTGATAAATAACAAACTATATCTAGATGTTTTAGAGCTTAATGTTTATCAAAATTGTCTGTGGCTCAGGCAGAATTGGAAAACAGTTAGGTTTAGGCCGTTTGTCCGCTTACCTAATATGAATCTATTTTTAAAAAGCTGTTCGTTTATTTAGGTAAGTACTTAATTTAGCACAAAACTTCAAGAAGAGATCTACCTAGTGTTTTTTTTCAATTACCGCCAGCACTTTTAATCAATCATTTTCAACAGCATTTACCGCTGTTTCTTTAAAAAAAACTTAACCTTGGATTAAAGTTTAGCTCCGCTCTTTTTATACGGTCTATTATCCATTACCCGAGCATTCATCTTTGATGTTAACGGCGTATCAATCAAGGCGGATATCTCAATGATTTATGTCTCACTCTGATTTATTTTGGATTTAATACGGAAAACAGACTTACAGACTATACAAGGTGTCCGGGGGTAAATTGCGCTAACTTCGGGAGGTAAATTTACACGATGGTAGAAATTAAAAAAAAGATACATAACTTTTTTCGAAATTCCAATTTCGATTAAATACAAAAATATTTTTCCATAGAAGAATATTTATTTTCCCATGCAAAAAATTCAACTTTTTACATAAAAACTACCATAAAACGTTTGTATTTCGAAGATATTTTTTACTTGTACAATCCCACTTTACCCCCGGACACCCTGTATAGACTGTAATGGTTAGATTCTTTGTTAATAATCATGCGGTCCGTAGCCTTCCAGCCGGAGGAGTCCTGTTTCATTAGACACCGCCACCAAACTGGTTTTTATAACCAGGCATGGATGAGTTAAGGGTATTCCACGCGGTATTATATTCTCGCAAATCAATTATTAGGATTATTAATTCTTTATTTAAAATTCATCGTAAACATTGTGACGTTTATCACGTGACTCGTATTAAATACCACGCTCGATGACAGGTTTTTTTACTCAGTTAAAGAACTTACTTAACCGATGGAAAGAATCAAAATTGACATTTCTTCAACGTTCAAATTTCTAATATCAATCAATATAATAACGAATTACTGTAATATTTAAAGAAATATGAAAGTTCACCTACTAACTTACATACCAGGGTTTTTTTTAACAACTGTTAATTTCATAGTTTTTAAAGTTTGCATTTTCCAAAGCCCGCCAAAACTATCGGAATCTGGCGGGTGGGTACGCGTGACGTCATAGGTATGTACCTCGGTTTTTTTCGTTTAACAGTAAGATCAATTCCATTCGGATCGGTATGAAATCAACAAATCCCACTTTGAATATTTAGCAAGATTTCTAAATACATCAATTCTTTTTAAATAATTTGTATACCGCGATAGTGAACCGGGCGCAGCGCAACTTGCAAGTGGCCGGCCGACCCGTGAGGTAGCTGTGTAAGTTCTGTTAGAACCCGCCGACCAATTATTGGCACGTTTTTCATTATATGTACCTATGTGGCTTCACTTATGTTCGATCATGACTTCAGAAGGCGAAATAGCTGTCATGCGTGGTAATAATTACTTAGCAAAATATATATTAATCTCTACGCAAACGCTCTAAGGGCGTAAACACAATTAACGAGCAAACGAAAGTAGTTATCTGAACATTATTACCTTAACAATTTTTTTTATAAAATAAAAAAGTATTTCGTCGTAAAATGTACGCATGAAGTTTTTTTTTCTTTGCTTGTCGAGATTAAGCAATGATGGTCGCTTCATAAACATTTCGTTAGAAAAATAAAATTAAAGCGAGTATTTTTACAAGAGTAGCAAGGTTTTTGATTTAATTGTTATAATATGTGTTCACAAAATTAAATCAATTTAGCGATACGTTTTCGACAAACGATACAAGTTTTTTCTCGATTCCTACAATAATAACTGTTGCTCTGTTCGCCAAAACTCCTTATTTCAGATTAGAACTAGAATTTAATTAAAATCATATCGAAAAATTGATTAGTTTTACAGAACAATGTAATTTTATTTATAATCGCCGAGTTTTATCTGAACGTCCCGAGTTTAGCCGCCTTTCTCGGCACATAGCCGGTTAATCCGTGATGTTATTTGTTAATTTACTTTTTTTAAAGTTTCAACATAATGCAGGTATCTATGTTGTGATACTGTGTTGTATTTATACTCTGATGGTCTGATTTAGCCGCAGCGGAGCGAAGTGATTAATCTGCCGGCACACTCATTACGGGGAATCCTTGCGATAGGGGGTGTGCTACGAACGAATGCTTTTTAAAGTTTCAACATAATTCAGGTATTATGTGTACCTATATTGTGATACTGTGTTGTATTTATACTCTGATGGTCTGATTTAGCCGCAGCGGAGCGAAGTGATTCATCTGCCGGCACACTCATTAGATAGGGGGTGTGCTACGAACGAATGCTTTTTTTTTTTTTAAATATTCCTGAAACCAGGGATCGAATACCCTATGAATCAATATGAAGGAGAGAAACAAAAAATTGTTTGAATATTTTATTTTTCTCGTTTTTTTATATAGTTGTCGCTGTTGGTATATCTTTATAGTTTACTGGTAAAATATGAACAAGTATTTTTTTTACGCGTCCTTATTGCCCTCGCCGGCTCCTTACCGCCTATTAAATGACCCCCTGTAGACCCCGAGGCCACTGCGCACACCCATTCTGGATCACTATAATATGCTGGGTTTATGCTATTTTTTACAATGATTTATTCCCACAAAACTCCGAATCAACATTTTAAGGCTGAAATTTTGAAAATTTCCTTTTTGTTTAGGTTTGGTATAAGCCTGTGACAGACCACGCTACATTCCCGCTGGTAGTGTATGGCGAGCGATATGCTGAAATAGGCTAAGCCATGACGCGTTTAGCGTAATGTGTCACCTACCTTAAGCCGAAGACAGATTACGCTATACGCATCAACGCTTATTTGGGAGTGACCTATACAGATTATATATTGAGGTGTAACACTATGTTATAATTCTCACTATGGAGAAGGAGTCAGATCAATTGGGGAACTGCCCCGGAATATCATTTATTTGCTGGGATCTGTCTGCTTGACAGGTGACGGTCGCATGATCACGGGGCTTCGTAAATTGAACTGACACGGGTCTCATCATTTTCAAATATCGCCTGCTTAGCAAATCACGGCGTATCATCGTCGCCATGCCCACACTTATAACACATTATCTGTCAGGTATGACAGATTTTTATTTATATGAGGTTTAAAACCTTTTTATTAACATTTTTGATAATTAGGGAATAGAAGATTATTAGGAAATCAATTGTGTGAGGAACTTACTGTTAAAGTTTTGGTTTATCCCCCTCAATGGTAGCAGGTTTCTCTTCAATGTTTTATACTATGTAAATACTATTTAAGGAAATAGCCATTCACTGTTATCCGATTATGAATTTAAAAATAATGTGCAATAATTAAACAAAATAACAATAAAAAAAATATAAAATCTAAATAGTGTTTAGCCACCCAGTAACCAGTATTCTCTGAAGCCTCCAGCGGCCGCAGAGCGCGGGGCGAGCAGGACCACACCTCCGGAGCGCTGGTCATCAACACCGGGCACCGGTGACCGGGCACTGACGGGCTCTGAGCGCTGACGGCTGACGGCTGATCACCCGCCGCTCGCGCTTCACGCTACACATCGCGCCCCTCTCTCTGCTACACTTGCATCTCTCCTCGGTCGGGAGGCACACTCTCACAGCTGTAGCCAGCCAGGATTGAAAATGCGTTCATCTTGATAGTAGTTTATGGAGAATTAAGTTCGAAAGTTCTAATGTAATTGGCAATATTAGTTTTATTTCAAATATGCATACATCACACTTCGAGAGATTACATTTCTTTATTGATATATTTTTTTAATAATGATAATACTATAATTATTAAATATTCATAGTAATAGTCACAGTTCTCCTCACCAGGGATTCCTGTTCCGAAGCAGACTGTAGGTTGTGTTAGTGTTAAATCATTACAACTTCATGTTTATTTATTGTTTTGTTGATTTCCTCACTTGGATGTTTGTTGATTTCCTCATTTTCATGTTTGGTGTTTACTTAGCCATATTTTGATGAGTTTTTTTAAACTTGTTTATCTCCTTGGTATTTATGGTTCATTTGAGAGTGCATTATATAATTTCGTTCAATGGAATTTATGGTTTTTCTAGCCAAAACACGTCAAGTAGTTGATATCTGTTCGGTGATTATATTGTAGCCAACCAACCAGAATTGAGAACTAAAATTATCCCCTTTCGACGTTGAGATATGGTCTCTTCCATATTTTTCTTACAAGAAAACAAGTTTTCAACTAACATCTAATCAGACGTTTTACAGATTCCGATTATAAAGTTGATTGTTCACATAAAGTGCAGTTAAAATAAAACGCATAAAGTATACAGAATTAATAATAATTATTATTGTAGAAAGAAATCACTTTGTGGTTTGACATATTTAATAAAATAAAAAACTTGGTGTTTTATTATTTAAATCAGAGGTTCCCAAACATTTTTGCCCCGTAGACCACTTGCCAAATATTTTTTTCCATAGACCCCCTGCCTGCCGAATATTGAATTTTCCTAAAACTATTAACGTCCCATGTGATAATAATTTATTTTTGGTAAAAATATTCCCTTCCCTTGCCTGACCAACAACCGGGTGGCGTTATAGTTGCTCTGTCTTTACATTGTGCAGACAGGGGCACCCTGTTGAGGTATTACACCAAATGAAAATGAAGCAGGATAAGCAACGGGAATTTCTAGCCCTACAGAACTGCCCCTTAAGTTCTTTGTCAGTGCTTATTCCGGTCAGTTCTTCTTGTCACATGATATCCGATTCTTCAACATTCCATTTCTACAGTCAAAATATCCTCAAACTTAGTTTTGAAGTCTGTGTGAAGTGCATTTAAATGTTGAACGTCATTATTACCCTGGACGTTTTTCAAAAACAAGTTGGGGAACTAGGAAAATTCGCGGCTTCCAATGTGCAATGTTTTGGTTCAATGTATTAATTCTGACGAGAATATGTATGTTTTACGATATATAAACATACAAATATCAAATATGTAATTTCTCAGTCTATTATTAGTATTACGTAAACTGTGTTATTTGTGTTAGGTGTATTGTGTCATTTACGGAACTCCTAAATATTGAGTTGAGATAAATGGGGGTCCGCTTGTATGTACCCCCATTTGAATCTCGTGGACCCCCAATTTTTTTTCTCGCTGACATAGACCCCCAGCAAGCCGATATCGACCCCTGGGGGTCCATATAGACCACTTTGGGAACCTCTGATTTAAATAATCTACTTTAAAATTATACAAATTGCTTTTGGTCACACTAGACACAATTTAATGCTAAACGAATCTGCGCTATCTTGAACTAAAGCTGGCAGTTTTCATGACCTGTATTTATCAATCAGACTTTCTATGGCACCTTTGGCTCCGGGGTATTTGATTTGTTTCTTTGATTACCGTTCAAGTGCGATCCAGAACTGCGGTAAATATCATTTAAAGTTGAGTGCACCGCCGCAACCGTCCTCAGAGCTCTGCGCTCGGGGCTCGGGGCTCGGGGCTACGGAAATGCCAAAAGAGTTCCCACAACAAGTAAGACGTTCAGTAAAGAACTATTTCATTGCAAGTAAGCAGTAAGATGAATGATGACAAATTGGTCGTGTTAACCTTGTCCATTTCAAGAATGAATGTTTACGTATTTGTTTCTTGAGAAGAGATAAACATTTTCCCAAAAAGGAGAGCATTACATATCTCATGACTCTGGTAATTACTTTGAGATAAATTGCAAAAGCCTCTTTTCTGAATGAAGTCTACTCAAGATGACTTATATTCACTACTATTTTAATAATATTTCATTTTTCGGTGGGTTTTTCGTATTGATTCAAAAACGCGTACTTCGAAATCTCACTCCTTTTATTTCGTCCATAAATGTAACTTTTTTCCACATTATTACACAATGACTTCATAGGGTTAGTTTATTATAAATTGTTTTTTCCTAAGGGGGAAAAATTTGGCCTGTGAAAAGGTACCTATATTAAAGGTACCTTATAAGACATTATGGGCATTACTAATAAATGTGCTTTAATTTTTGCACAACTCTTAAACAACCATTAAGGCGAAGCTTAATGCCAAATCACTATTTTGATTAATATTTATAACGAATTGGTGAACATTATGAATACCAAAAAATATGCTTTAGATAAATTGAAGGTTTTCCTATCGCTTCGCTTGAGTAGAATACAAATAAAAAATATAAATTTAAACTACTAAAAAAAATTTTTTTCCAATAGAAATGTATGAAGGCATAAAGGAAACAACTTTTGAAAAATACATTATTATATCTAAGATTATGTGTGACAGTTTCACTTGAATAACTTTTTTGCTTTCTTATAAAATTATTTAGAAAATAAATAAAAACCATTTTTGTTGTTTGTTTTTGGGGTGTTATGCCGTGTTGCGCTAACTCCTTCTTTAGCCGACGTTTCGGACAGCGTTGCAGTGTCCATCATCAGGGCAGATCCGGTAGATCCGAAGATGTGTAAATTTTTGGTTGGTTGGTTGGTTCATCACCATGGGATATCGAGACAGTTCGTCCCGATAGGTAGTTGTCAACCGATTTAAACAGGCGTTTTGGACAATTCCTACTTTTAACCTTTGTGCGTATCATGTCCCACCACGCGAAGTCGAAGGCACCAGTTATATCTAAGAAGATTGCTACAACATACCTCTTTGTACAGACCTTCACCCAGTTAAGCGCAAACGAAATGGCGTGCACAGTGGATTTACCCGGGACGAAACCAAATTGAAGTTCACTGGGCGGTGATAGTGTACTGCGAAGACGCTGCCGAATAAGTAATTCCAGGATCTTACCGAGGACTGGGAGTAAGGTTATCGGGCGATAAGCCTTAACATCGGTGAGTGGTTTGCCGTTCCCTTTAGGTATAATCCTGAGCACGCCCCTCTTCCATTCAGAAGGGAAAATTCCTCTTCTCAGGCACGATTCCATCACTTGAAAGAGCTCCTCTTTAGCGTGGACCCAGACATATTGTAAGCAGTTGAGGTACATGTATATAAGTTCGACGGCCTCCGTCGTATTACGTGTTTTAGTAATTGCATCGAATGAATGCTAGATGATCGTAAGCCAGACTCGCAAAGTCGTTAATATGAACCTCATCAAATATTCAAAAACAAATACAGTCATTCAATATTATGTCAATTGACGCCTTCACACTTCCGCATGCAGCCGTAGCCACTGCGCACCAATATATGTAAATATTTATAATAAGTAGGTAGTCGTGACATTTATATTCTCTCAATGAAACTAACACCTTCATCGACTTAACGGAAATTTGAGTCATCCGCTAGTTTAGATGCTTTGGCCATTGCGCATTTATAACAGAAATGATTTCAGTCTAAAATATGTAAATGGGTTTTATGATATCAATACATATTTTAAAAATAAATATTCATTTTTATGCGGCAAACTCCCTGGCAAAATAGGCGCGTCCAATGCGATTATTAGATACTGTCATAAAAATTCCCTACAAACAATATTTTTCTGATCATCAAAGTTTCTGCTAAGACTAAGAATGCGAAATAATAGATCCAAATAATGATATCACGTTCGGTCAACTCACATGAGAATTTTTTTTTCGCCCTTATTCCCATGTAAATGAGACATTTCGATGTAAAATGGATAATCTCTACCAAACTTTTCAATGTTGCTAATCGTTTCATATTATTTTTTTTAATAATAAATTTAAGTCGTATTCAATTAAACAAGATTAAAATATAGATTCGCATCCCTTTTAACACCCTTTGAATCGATGACTAATCTTAAAATGTAAAAGCCTCTACACGGAGAAAAATGAGTACTGCTGATTTATTAAAAATCTATACTAAAAACGCATAAATTTGTTTTTGACCACGATAGTTTTATTTTCACTCTACCGGTTTCGGAAGATCCCTTCCTTCCTAGTAGATCAGTTTTAAATATTCTCCTGACGAAGGAAGGGATCTTCCGAAACCGGTAGAGTGAAAATAAAACTATCGTGGTCAAAAACAAATTTATGTGTTTTTATTATAAATTATGATGAGCCACAAAGTGAATGCTTTTTACAATAACGTATTAAAAATCTTTTCAAATTATTCGTAATCCGGTTAAAAGCGGGATTGCATACCGTTTCCGGATAATCTTTTAGTAAAGTTTTAATGTAAAGTTCATTTACCTGCTTTTGCCTTGATAATAATATATGTATAATGACGAAATTCTAATTATTATGATTTTTTTAAATACGTGTTCCAACATCGTGATAATACATTCCTCTTTTACTAAATTAACAGGAAACCTATCAATTCATTCGTTAAGGGCATGCAATCTGGTTTTTAATCGGATTACGAATAATTTGAAGAGATTCGTAATAAATCAGCAGTACTCACTTTTAGATATACAAATGCAAAAATCAATTAAAAGAGCTTCGTAACTGAAGACAGAGAGGTTCCAATGAAGACAACGGTTATTTTAATTGTGGAATATTTGTATCCATTAATCAGCATTGATTCAGAATACTATTTTAAAACATTGACATTCCTACGACTAATATACAATGTGACAAGTAACAGCAGGAAGCAAGTTTGATTCAGTCATAGCGCCCACGCACTAAATATTGGTACATAAAAGATCTGCAACATTAATAAATATTAATTATATCTGACTCGATCCTATTCTGCTAAGTTGCATATTCGCTTTAACGATGAATTTATCTTGAGCTGACTCATAAACAATACATGATACATTTATCGCCTAGTTTAATTAAAGGAGCATTAAATTTAATCTAGAACACTTCTTTAAATAAGAGCTATGCAATGCAGCAATTTTCTCCATGAGGATATTGACCAAGCAAAAACTGCGCTCATAGTTCGTACTTATACTATCGTACTTTTGTAGAACTTGACTAGTTTTGCCTTTAGAACTCATATGGCAATTTGCCAGTAAAGTTTTAAAGTAGCAAAATACGTTATTTTGTTGCCAAAATATTTTTGACATTTTCTGAAATTATCAGGTTGTTTATTTATTTAACGCTGGAAAAATAAACCAAATAACTTTGCCAGTTTTTGGGTAGGTACTAATATCATTTTATTCTAGTTTTGTCAATAGACGCGTTAGAGTGGTATCTACCTTGGCTCTAGGGATAGAGGACACGAGTTAAAAACCTTACTATGATAAAGTCGAGTAATTTAAATTGTTACGGGTTTTTTCATTATATATATTTTTAAATACCTATGTTTCTGAGCTTCTTTCCAGAGTAGAAAGAGAAAGAGCAGATCAGAATTGCCCTGGTGAAAGACAATTCACATACAATGTATTTGCTTGAAATGGCTTTTGCTTTGTTTTGTCTTCTTCTTTCGTATGGTGGGGGGGTCAGAGGGGGACATCTAGGTCTGCGAGCCAGTCTAGGGCCTCATGTTCGATGGTCTGCACCGCGCCACATTCACACATCTCCGATTCTTTAGGCCCCATCTGTGCATCATGTGAGCACAGCGGCTATGGGAGCACCTTACCCTATTGATGGCGGACCAAGTTTTGTGATCTTATGTTATGAGTCAGATATCTATTTACTCCCCAGCTTATCATTTTCCTTCCCTTCCCCATTTCCTTACAGCTAATTATATTCTATACTTCCTCAAGGCAGTGGGTTTCTAATATGATTTTCATTTTCAATTACAATGAGGTCGATGAAGGGAGTAGGTGATATTTTACATTACCACGTAAATCATAGAAATTATAAATATTTATTCGTTATCTACCTATTAAAATTGAAAGTGTGTTATGGAAATGGAATAAAACACGGAAAATCGTTTTATTATTCGCAAACTACTTAATAAATATATCGTGTACTATTGGTACCTACGCAGGTACACGCTGTACAGTTGCGCAATGCATCTCCCAATCCTCCCACGTGCCGTTTAATTTAGTTACAGTTGGGTATATCCGTTCGTTGACCACCGCCACCGAGCTGCATTAACGTACTGCACTGCACAGTGAACCCTGTACTTCTAGGTACAGGTAAGTACTGGGCCCGTTGTTATGGTAACGCACAGCTGATCCCCGCAGTATAACTGACAATGGTTTCGGTATTGAGTGGGTATGCTGTACGCGATGCTCAATGTGCGGTGTAAAGGTATGGACTTGGTTGGGGTATGTGCTGTGTACGTGTGTAGAGGTAGGTCCTCACTTACCTGGTGTTGCCCGGTGCGCATGTTAATTCTACACCCGGCGCGCTGTAGGCCCTGTGTGGAGTTGGGATAATATACGGAGAGAATCGAGCTTTTGAGAATATCGATTATTGAAATCCATTTATCCCTATCTGACACGTAGGTATATTATTATTTAAAAAAACGGTCTCCATACTATGATTAAAACATATTTCAATGTGTTTTAATCATAGTATGGAGACCGTTTTTTTTTAAATAATAATATACGTATGTTCTAACTCACTTTGACATGTTTATTGTATTCTGATTTTTTTAAAATAATACGTGCAAAGACAGAAATTCCAAAATAACAAACATTTTTAGGGATTCTTAGAATGGTCTTTACTTAAAGCTTGATGGAAGCTTCTTTGCGATAGAGAAGTTTAACATAGAAAGAGACCCTACTTTGCGATAGAGAAGTTTAATATAGAAAGATACCCTACTTTATGGTGGAGAAGTTTAATATAGAAAGAGACCCTACTTTGCAATAGAGAAGTTTAATATAGAAAGAAACCCTACTTTGCGATAGAGAAATTTAACATAGAAAGAGACCCTACTTTGCGATAGAGAAGTTTAATATAGAAAGATACCCTACATTATGGTGGAGAAGTTTAATATAGAAAGAGACCCTACTTTGCGACAGACAAGTTTAATATAGAAAGATACACTACTTTATGGTGGAGAAGTTTAATATAGAAAGAGACCCTACTTTGCGATAGAGAAGTTTAATATAGAAAGAAACCCTACTTTGCGACAGACAAGTTTAATATAGAAAGAAACTCTACTTTTCGATAGAGTAGTTTAATATAGAAAGAGACCCTACTTTGCGACAGAGAAGTTTAATATAGAAAGAAACCCTACTTTGCGACTTTGCGACAGACAAGTTTAATATAGAAAGAAACTCTACTTTTCGATAGAGTAGTTTAATACAGAAAGAGACCCTACTTTGCTTGATTTCATCGAATATCCCGTTAAGATGGAAAATAAACCTTTGAACACCTAAAAATAACGATAAGAATGTCACTACAGCTAAAGTGTCGAAGAGCGCTCCTCTCGTCAGAAATGCGAGCCTTCGCATCAATAGTTCCCAGAATGCCTCGCATCTGCCAGTGGATTACGCGCTTAGCTAAACGATTTATTTTAATTGACAAAAACATCACGAATCAGGCCTCGCACGGGTTGGGGATTTTACACAAATACCAACATGTATTTTTAATCTACAGAATAGTCTATGCTAGATAATTTATTAATTTAAAATTAGATTCTATCTGCAATAGGCAGATTATGCCCTTAAAAAAATAGAACGAACTATCATTCGATTGATGTCAACGAAATGAAGACAATTTTGGATTGCAAAAATAACACAACATCTAGTAGTTCTGTGAACAGTTGACCTCGTGTCCTTAAAGTACGTTTCCATTTTTTTTCGTGTTTTAAATCAAAAGTCAGGCGATTATCGGGGGGTGGAGAAAAATGTATCAGAAGAATACTTAGTACGAAAGTGGATGCAAATAGATGTTAGGGACGTCCCTACAAGATATTTTAAATATCATAAAATAATTACATTTGCACAATACTACCGAGTAAGTAAGTACCTACTAAGTAAGTAAGTTAGTTGAATATCCTGCTTTAGAACCTTGAAATCCAAATATAATTACGATTAAAAAAATAAATTATTATGTTATGAGGGATTCTTATTTGAATTGGGTAGGGCTACAGCTTTTCAGGAGAATATATTTCGTTATTATGCAATTCGTTTCTGCAATATCTTAACCTACATACTGATTGGGCTTGGTTAACATAAATTTCCTTAAGTACAATAAATAATTTCATAACGTTTATTGCGTTATCACGTGGTCGTTGACAACTCTGATGTGAGAATAAAAGAATTTAATTTTTAAGTACTTCTTATAAATCATTCAACTTCTTACATGTCCATTGCTTATGCACATAAGTTTGTTGCAAGCGATGTCAAGATTATATTCATACTTTACAAGATTCACCGTGGGTTTACAGACAACAGCTGGCCATATATTTTTAATGATGTTTAATATAAAAGTTGATTTGGCAATTACCACCTTATATAATGTTGAGTTCAGTTTGATGAAAATTTCTTGAGTTTGTGATTGAACCAGTGTTTAACTGTTTATTTTGTTTTAATTTTAACCCCGTAATGTTTTGGGGATGCTGAGAGTAGGGTATTTTTGAGAAATGGGAGGAGCAAGCCTTTTGTGCTGAAGAAACTTATGTTGGAGTACTTAATTATACTTACATACTTATCGAACACCTTATAGGGAATTAATAAGAATTTTACCAATGCTATCGCTGATTTTGTGAAATATTACCTCAAGTGTGTTCTTTACAAACGTAAACTTAAATCTCAAGCTAATTAATTACAATAAAAATTCTTAGTTCTAACGATTTAGCTTAAAAAAACATTTTAAGCAAGCTATCCAAAGGCCATCGTTTAATCAGTTTAATATCCAGAGATAATAATTTAATAAAAAAATCGATTACTATAAATATTGTTATCTCGGTACCGATTAAAAAATGCCACGGTTAATCCGAATGCTTCGCGTATAATCAAATTAACCTCGTATATTATTATCGCCCATATGACGTATTAAGTAAGAGGATAAATGACACGGACGTAATTTCAGAGGTTAACCTTTTTATTTCCATATCTCCAAATGAATAAGACGTGGGGCGTTCCGCCCGGCCCCGAAATGAATTCCGCGAGTACCCTGCCTACAGGTGGGGTGGGTGCCCGGTACCTGCCAGTACCTGGACCGGTGGACCTGGTGGTCGGTGCCCGGTTTCGGTACTCGATGTCCAGTTTGATATACAAGTGCCTTTATCTCTGGAGGTAGTTAGCGCGATCCTTTGAGAAAAAGCCGAGAAAAATGAGAGGCGGATCTCTCGCCCAGAGGATGTAACAAACAAAGTAAGTATAACTCAGGGTGACCAAGATATAGTTTATTATTCCATAAAACATATTAATATAGAAAAACTGTTCATAAATCGACAATCCAACAGATTTCACCAGTGAAAATATTTAATTAAAACATTGAAATAATTCTTGGTAGCTATTTTCCGGATAATTTTATATATTTTTAAAAAAGAAAGACAAACATTCCCGGGTTACGGATAACCTGACAATATTTGAAAATATCCTACTACCACCACAGTAATCGAAAAATGTTGCTTGTGTTGTGATGGAGGACTTAGCCAGTCGAGGAATTGAACACACTGCGCCTGGGTGGGACCCAAACGCGATGTCAACTCAGCCACCGACCGGTCGATTCCATGTTAAGGCGAAGCTTAATGCCAAATCACTATTTTGATTAATCTTTGTAACGAATTGGTGTACATTATGAATACCAAAAAATATGCTTTAGATAAATTGAAGGTTTTCCTAACGTTTCGCTTGAGTAGAATACAAATAAAAAAATTAATTACTCAATAAAAAATATAAATGTTAAGTACTAAAAAAAATATTTTTTCAATAGAAATGTATGGACGCATAAAGGAAACAACTTTAAAAAAATACAGTATTATAGCTAAGTTTATCTGTGACAGTTTCACATTATTAACTTTTTTGCTTTCTTATAAAATTCTTTACAAAATAAATAAAAACCAGTTTTGTGCTTGAAATCGAACGTTTCTAGACTCCGTTTGTCAAGCGATTTTAATGCCTATTACCTACGATATTAAGGTATTCCGAGAATATACACATCTTTGTCTTGTACCTTTCTGTTAATTCCGTTCAATTCCATGTTATTAATCTTAAAAGTCATTCGTCCCAACTGCGATGATTTTATGGACCGAATTTTCTTGTCAATCGAGCTTTTCTCGTAAGTTGTTTTCCTATTTTGTTTTTAATTTTGCTTATCTTTTATCATTACATTTTATGATGTATGTATTATTTTATATAATTTAATTTTACCTTATCTGTTATGAAGTATGTATATATTTTAATCTGTTTTTTTAAAGATCCGTTTCTCCACTATCGAAGTTGCATTTTTCTTTTATACATAATTTTTTTTTTGTACAAATGTATTTATGTGGAATTTTCACTGGATGTGTAGTATTAATTAAAATAAATATATTAAACTATTTGTTTACTAAACAAAGTAAAATAAATAAATATATCTGATGACTGATATAGTTTTTCTTGGTTTAATCGACTACTATATATTGAACCTCTACACATTATTTTTTTATTTCAAATAAGGTTCTCAATTAAATTTATAGCACAAGACAGAACCACCCTCGAAGCCTGGTCACCCGAACTTAAATGCGTAAAAATAAAAGCCTTCCGTGTCATGGGGGATTCTCCTCTTGATTTTTTTAATCTCCAAAGTAATTACGCTCCTCAGATGTGTTATCTCTTTATTCCGCCATCGGTGCTGTGAGGAGAGTAGTCTACGAGTAGATTCCGCGACCGCTACGGAATCTTCATTAACTATATTATGTTTCCTTATCACACGACATATTATTAAAAAAGAAAGCTCGTTCCTTAAACTTGACACACTTTATTCAATTGAGTGCAAACTTAATTTCCCATTTATCTCTTTGTGGAAAGTCTGAAGATCTGAGAAAGGAAAAAAATATTTTGGATTTTTTATATTTTGTACCTACATACTGTGTGGATCAAATTCAATAATATTTTTACTTTATGTTTATTTTATGCAAGTGTTTTAAACAGTCGTTTCCTGTACTATTTACGAGTATAATTTCGTAAATAATGTTATTTATATGTAAAAGCCTTAATAGGCGTAAATAAATAAATGATCGAGGCCTTTTTGTATAATTATATTTTTGTAATGAGGCTGGGTTAGATTTTCCCCTGCTCTACGAGACTGAACCGGAAGACACTTTTAAATACTATTTAGTTATCTAATCCGAAAGCTATACATAATAATATCTAGAATGCTAGTCTAAAAGCTATATATATACATAATAATATCTAGAATGCTTGTCTGAAGGCTATACATAATAATATCTAGAGTTCTAGTCTGAAGGCTATACATAAAAATATCTCGAATGCTATTCTAAAAGCTATACATAATAATATCTCGAATGCTAGTCTGAAGGCCATACATAAAAATATCTAGAATTCTAGTCTGAAGGCTATACATAAAAATATCTCGAATGCTAGTCTAAAGGCTATACATAATAATATCTCGAATGCTAGTCTAAAGGCTATACATAATAATATCTCGAATGCTAGTCTGAAAGCTGTACATAATAATATCTAGAATGCTAGTCTGAAGGCAATACATAATAATGAATGTGTTTAACTGCGCTTTATCATTGAAATTAGCTTAGCTTTCTGTTTTCACTGTTCACGTGGAGACGGCTAGATGGGAGGTATTTATAATTTATAGTGAGAACGATGCAAGTTCAGAGAGATTGTCCATCAAATGTCTCAAGTCATAAAACATAACACGATGTCGCGAAGAATTCCAGCAACCACAAAAACCAGATCTATTACAATCGATAAACCCATTAAATTGTTTTCATGACTTCCTCTCGTCGATCACACGTGTTTTCATTGTGGATTCAGTCAGTGGTAGTGGTCAGTATCTACTGGTTCTTGAAGAAAACTAGTTGGTCATCTATAATCTATACTATACGCTATTATAAGTGTGAGCAAGTTACAATTACTGTCCATCGCGAGATGTTCAGTGGGCTCAGTATGATACTAATGTTTGTTTAATTCATGATGTCGACGTAACCATAAACTAGTATTTATTGTTTTCTCGATGGGAAAGAATATTGTTTAGAGAATTTTGCTATTTTGCTAAAAATGCACTTATATGTCGATTATTTATTACCCGATCGATATCCTTATGTATGTTAGGAAGTCAGTTTTGTATTTAAGATCGATATCCTTTATGTATGTTAGGAAGTCAGTATTGTAAAATTTTAAATTGATAAGAAGGATTTTATTGAGTAAAACTTAGGTTTAATTAACTAGGTTTAATTATCCTTCCCCTCCCCTATAATATGTGAGTCAGGCCTCATGCATGTTTTGTGTCCCATAAATAAGAGTATATATAAATGTACACGAGTCCAAGATCGTTTTTATAACCACACATATATTACAATAGAAATTGTTATCGTCGCACCTTGTACATGGTAGAAGTGCATTCATAGATATTTTCCCTGACAACTTGTCAACATTGTTGTTATTTACTGCACTGTTTACGTTTATCACATATATTCCGGTTCGCTGGAGTTGCTAATTTAAACCAAGGAAGTTATTGCAGACGCTTTTTTTCTAGGTCAGATAATGATTATTGTTTTATTATACTCGTATCGAGTTAAAAAGAGATTTTTCTTGATCCAATATGGTAAATTAGGTACAACATATACTTCTACGTGGGCACCTAATTATTGTTATTATTCCCGAGATTACTTATGCTTACGTATGATCTTTGTGAAACACTTCGGTTTTTCCAAGAAACTTATATTTTAAATAATGATTGTTTACCTTTACACCGTCTCTTTGAAAAGAAAATAGATTGCCTCCGGTAGGTACTTATTATTGTAAAACGTAGCTACCAGCTATAATATAATCTGTCGTCGAATTGCTTTGTAATCTCATTTCACGTTCCGCCCCCTCGAGTCCTATAAACTGTGGAGTCTATAATATCTTTCCGGGATTCCTGTTAACACTAATCCCTGGAGATTGGACCTCGGATAGTTTCAAACAAACGTCTGTGATCCATGCCGATAATTCCCACTTCAAAGCGAACACGACACATGCAATGACTGATCCTGTATTGGGATTCCTATTGTAAGCGATATTGGATATTCGGAATGTGGTAGGTATTATGTGTATTAACAATTTAATTACTGCTTGTATTGCTCCTTCCTTCATCCATATTCGTACACACTGTGCTGTTATTTCTTGAAACGTCCCGTCTGAAGTAGTTATTTACTTATCTGTGGTATGAGATTCTCAAACATTGTGAAGTTATTCGTTGTAATTTTTTCCCTCTCGTACTCTCTTATATTTTCTACCTTCAAGTTAATTTCTTTGTGAAGTTATATGACCCGCATGAAAGATGCAGTGTTTAAAACATCGTCATATTAAAGTTTAAAACTTTCAATTAAATTCTCACTTTTATAGAGCTTTTTAATCCCACGCGTCATAATTTAAATTTAATATACATTTAACTCGTTGAACCAATAGAAAACAACTTCATCATTGATGACATTTATAATCCAATGAATTTAGAAAGTAATCACATCACATAGTGGTTTATGCGTCCTGCGATATAACTCATGGACCGTACAATCTACATCTAATGTACATCTCGTACAACGTACATAGCAGTAGATAGTGCTGCTCTAAATCACTAGCTTGTTAATAAGTAGGTGACAATCCCCAACCAAGAAGATGGATGAACTTATCCTCATGTCGTTTCTAGAGACGTTTTTACAAATAAGAAGCGTAGATTTTTTTTCTTTATTCAGTGTTTTTAGGTTATTACAATTTTTAGGGATGTTAAGACCACCAAACTATGCACATGTCCGTGTTGTGGTGGTTGATTATATATACAGTACGTTAAAATAACAAATCATGCATGAAATACAGAAGTAATTAAAATAAGTATAAAAAGTATATAATTTAAAAGAAAATAAGTGATAGATTACTGTGGTATCAAGTAGTCCTGCCTTGCAAGGTTGCATTTTCTTTACAATGTCATCTGAACACGTAAATAGATACATGGACTATTTTATTTTCAAACTGGCAGTTAATAATAATTTTAAATTTTACACGCAAAACACTTCATTTATCTCAACCAAACGTATATTGACAAATTTTCGTCAAACAAATGGATGAGTATTGGAGAGTTGAGCGCAGAAATAGAAGGATTTATGCTTGCCATTCAGGATAGAGTTATTAATACTAAAAATTATAGGAAGCATATAATCAAAGATACAAATCAAATTGATGATTTATGTAGAAAATGCTTGGCTTTTCCGGAAACTATAGAACATATTATATCGGAATGTTCTATATTAGAACCGTCCGAGTATTCATTTAGGCACAATCAAGTTTTAAAAATAATTTACCAAAGTTTGGTAATTAAACATAACTTGATTGACTGCCGTAATATAATACCATATTATGAAACGAACCAAATTCATTTTTAGAAAACGAATTTTATAAAATATATTATGATAAAACTATACTAACAGACCGAACGATTAGTCATAATAGACCCGATATAGTTTTACATGACAAAATTAAAAAAAATAACTTATATCATTGATGTCCATATTCCAAATTCCTGTAATATTCAAAAATCTGTGAATGAAAAAATAAGAAAATATACAGATTTAGGAAAAGAGATAAAAAGAATTTGGCATTCTCAGACTATAAAAATATTACCATTCGTTATTTCGGCTACTGGCATTATACCTAGCTCTCTCATTAAAAAAATAGGCGTATTAGATCTATCAAAAAATTTATATATAAAAATGCAAAAATCAGTCATTTTAAATACATGTAGGATAACGAAAGATTTTTTAAATATTTATGTTGAGGGATCAGTAGGATTTATAGGCCCTGTTAGGAGTTCTACCGAGCCAAACCCTCTGATATGAAAATATCTGGAGTCGGTGAATTATTTTCCCATTTGATCTCTTGTGAGTTGACGTGTTGTTCTTGTATTGTTTTGTGTTTATTTTGCTTATATAATGCACTTGCATAATGTGGATTGACTAGATGATCATTTGTGGAAAAGTGTGTGGAAGGGTTTAGTTTTTCCTATGGGGAAGATTTAACCCCTGTGGAAGATAAATCTTCCGATATTAGTTTGCTTTTATCGGGAGTTCATTTGCATGTAAGTTGTGTTTGAATTTTAGGAAAACGACATTTACGATTTATACATTTTCATCAACGAATGCAGTATAATGTGGTTGAAATAAAAATGGAAAAATTAATCGACAAAAATTTGCAAATAGAAAAAAATATTCCCCAATATTGTGATCATTTTTATCCATATTAAGGCGATGCCATACGTAGTAATGCAAAACCATGAGTTTTTGGTTTGAAAATTTGGTCGCCTAGAAATGTTTCAGATGCTTTAATTAAATACTGCGAGTAGAATACATCTTGGCCTTTGAAATAATCGAGTATTTTTTAGATAAGTCTTTTATAAGCCCAGAAAAAAATAATGTATTGGCATATGAAAACTGCTTTAAAGTTAAAAATCTCCTACTTACGAACCCCTTTTCGGTTAAGATTTTATTTTATTATGTGGCAAATTAAGTTATTTATAAAATGATCGAAAAAAAATTAAATATTTATGCCTGAACATCAACAAAATAAAATAAAAGGCACTTTTTGGCCATGTTTTTTTCTTCCATAAATCAAAACAGGCGGATGGTGTTAAGCGGGAATTTAAACCTTATCGCCATCTACGTAAGGGTTGTTATTGATAGCGGCACAATTTAAAATATTACACCACGTCGTGCATCGCCTTAACACAATATTTTCCAAATGGATGGTTTAAGTACCGTAATACTAGTATACGGTTAAACTTGTATTTAAAATATAGCGAGTAACGGTAAAATATTGTAAATCTGCCCCTAATCTATTGAAATTAAAAGCATCCAACATTGAACACTGCGAAAAAACATTTGGATATTAAAAATATTTAAAAAAACTTTTTTTTTTCTCTTCTCCAAATACGAGTATATAGATGTTTTATTACTAAGTGGTCTATTTTATTACCCCGTGGTCGAGGGGTAAGGCTCTCGACTAACAAGCTGGAGTTCGCGGGTTCAAATCCCGGCGTGCAAAATATTATTTGATTAATTTGTGTTATTTAACTATTTAAAATAATATATTGTATATTTGCGGCACTTTCTACAGTCGATTTACTCTCAGTATCGCCCTGGTGTAAGACCACAATTCAGAATTGAAACGTTGCTTGAAATGGCTTCGGCCGTGTTTGATGACAAGATCTGAATAGCCAGGTACTTTCTCACCTTCCTTTTCCCCATCTCCTTCCCCACTATCTTCAGCTTCACAACATATACCAATTGGGAATGGTTGGGACTTGTGCGGTTTCACATAAAATAAAAATTTTTTACATTTAATATAATTATTTTTTACTTTCTCACTCCAGTGTACTTATTACAGCACAGCATACATGTACCTATCATATTATGAATTACTATAATATAAATAACTGCAATAATGTACTGTACAGTCTGTACACTCCTCTTCGAACCACAAGGTTAAGAAATTATTATAAGCAATAATTAGTAATATCAATAATCTGTAATATCAATACAAATTGAAAATATCTCCCGAGTAAAAATAAATGCCGCCGACGCCGCGCCGAGGTTAGAAGGCGAGGGTATTTTATTTTATTATATTTATATTTTATTATTTTTATATTTTATTATATTTTTATTTTATTATAAATATATATATATATATATATATATATATATATATATATATATATATATATATATATATATATATATATATATATATATAAATATATATATTTATTTGTTATATTGTATTTCATTATATATCTCGGGGAGATATTTTCAATTTGTATTGATATTACAGGCGACTAATTATTGCTTATAATAATTTATTATCCTTTGTGCTATGCATAAAAACCTTGTCTTATAAACATTAGTTTATCATAAAAAAATATAACACAAGGTTAAGGCTAAGGCTTCCAGGGAAGAGTAGTATTCAAATATCATAAAATGTAGAAAAGCCGATCTATCGCTGTTGTTTCGCTGTTACGCAATATAGATATTCTAGTTTTCCAAAAAAATCAAATACAAATTTGTCAACTTGTGTGTTTCCTCCCTCCTGCATTTTACATGGGTCTCTTCAATACCCAAGTTCACCCCTTATTTTCCTAAAAACGACTCTCATTACAGCACGCCTAAATGAAGGCCCTAAGGTTGCCCACAGGGCCTCCTGTGTGAAGCTAATATGGAGAAAAACAATAGCAATTAAAAACAACATTGTGATAACGTTTCGGAACCTAATACAGTTACAGCCTCTGTTACAATATGAGAAACTCGCGCGAGACCTCACGCATCAATAACTGAGACAAATTATGCATACAATCATGATTGGTCCGATCAATTCGTAGCAATCAAAAAGCAATGAATAGCATTTCCCAGCCTCCGCAGGTTGCAGGTTACAGCAGGTTACAGGTGGAAGTGGGAGGTAGTGTACTAAATTCCTGCACAGATATAGCGGGTTGAAGCTGCCCACTACTCCTCGGTTATTGCGTGCATTCCGGTTATAACATTATAATGTGTAAATTGCTTGGGGAATTATGCAATTCCGTCCGGTGCATAGTATCACAGTATCACCTACATCACACGAGCGAGCTTTGTATTGAAATATGGTCTGAATGAAGGTCTGCATAATGCAACGAATTTTAAGAAAATAAGATTTTTTACGCTCGGTTATAAATCAACGAAAATGTAAATCGAGTTATAACTGGTGTACTTGTTTATAGTGTGGGATGTAGTGTGCCAGAAAATTGGTTGGTGCGAAATGCATTTCACGTAGGATATTTAATTTCTCGTTATTATTAAAAATAATAAAAATGATACGTTTTTACACAATTATCACGTTCTGATTTTAAGGTACCTGCGTTATAATGCAAAATGAACTGGGTAGGAGAAAAGGAAGGATATGGTTATGAGTAAGGTTGGATTTTTCCTGGCTATTAATTTCTGGTCACGTCTCGACGTTTCATTTCTGTAAGATGGTTTCTCGTCGGGGATAGGATCGAATTCTCTGAAATATTTCTGTACGATGGTCTCTCGTCGGGGATAGGATCGAACCCTCTGAAACATTTCTGTACGATGGTCTCTCGACGGGGATAGGAACGAACCCTCTGAAACATTTCTGTACGATGGTCTCTCGTCTGGGATAGGATCGAACCCTCTGAAACGTTTCTGTACGATGGTCTCTCGTCGGGGATAGGATCGAACCCTCTGAAACGTTTTTGTACGATGGTCTCTCGTCTGGGATAGGATCGAACCCTCTGAAACATTTCTGTACGATGGTCTCTCGTCGGGGATAGGATCGAACCCTTAAAAACGATATATTAATTAAAATACATAATAATGTGCGATCTTTAAAGTATGTGAAAAAGAAGCAGATATAAATTATGCTCATTTTTATTACTCAAGTCTTACTTCGAACCCTCGACTTCTAGTCTTGAGCTTATCACTCCGCGAAAGGGTTAGTAAACATAATTTGGTTAGAATTAAAGTAAAATTACCTTGCATAACTTTATTCGTTACAAAATCTACATATACACCTACCTACCCTTCCCATTCCTTCATCAATTTTTCAATTCGGGTTTGCCCCTTCCCGCTCCCAATGTTAATCTATATTTTACTTTAGTATATAACTCCTCATGATGGAGAGAACATTGTTCTCGAAATAAAACTTAGATTTTGTATGTATTATTTATATAATCACAAAGTTATTCAAGTTAATTCGTTACTCCAAGTTATGTATTCAAAATCGATTGTTGACATGCTATATCAGAGCTTCCGATACACTTGGCTTATTGATAAGCGCCGTGCCCTACTGACGTACTGCGAACTGAGCAGAGAGTAGGTGCCTAGGACCCCCACTCATTGCACAACCACAAGTCGGCCGATATTAACCTTGTTCCTTCAACCAGCCAATTCAATTAATATTCCACTACTAACTACCAACTGCTTTACATCAACTGACTCCAACATCTGCTGTACATTTAACCATCATTTATGAACTAATTCAATTATCGTGGCGTAATGATCAGCTTTAATTTATGAATGCAACTTCTCGACTCGCTGCGTCATTGCTGTAACTACGTTTTAATCCTGAAACCTATCAATCTCTTCGGAGGTTGGCTATCATCATGACCATCACCGAAATCGTACGGTCACCTGTTTCGAAGCCATTAAGTTCCGCTTCTTCTACTGCTCTTCCACCAATCGTTCCCTGCATAATCGATTGGGTTTTCGTGCATTTATCGGTCATAAGAATGCATTGATGTAAATTGGTCAATTTCACAATGCGATAAAACATATTAGATTTTCTTCCTTTTGTTGGTACGAGTAACTTGACAAGTAGTTCTGTCAATAGGAAACCTCGTGTCCGAAAAAAGTATGTTTCTAATTTTGTCTTATTTAATAAATCAAAACCAAAGTTTCCTCTGAAACTGTGGGTTCTTAAATACCTACCTACTTATTTACTAACCATAATATTTTACCAATTTACGTAAGTTTTTTTAAAATTTCAAACAAGGAATTATACAATTTGTCCAAAGAAACATCAAAAACATTTTAAAACTTTATTTAGGCGGGTAAGTAGGTATCATGATACGACAATATGCGAATAATAATTTCCAAATAAACAAGACGATTTCGGATAAAAAAATCTTTATCCAGAGCATTTGGAGTTTTTTTTTTTACCTATCTTTAGTTATTCTTTATTGCATCGTAGTCTTTAATTTGTTTTGTCTAATGTACTGCCAATGTTTATGTACTGGTGACGACGGGAGCATAGTCTCGAGTCGACACGCCTGCGCTTGTTGGTCAATATTTATATGCACGACGTCCTGGATGATGAAGGAATGCATTCGTAATTCAGAGCCAATTAATACTATCGTAACGGATGTTATATTATAGTGTGTCCAAAGACGATGTATTATTTTTAGGTTACGCCAGTAAGAACATCTTTAAAATGTATACGAAAATCTTAGTAATCCATAGGTTTGGCGTCGTGAAATTTACACGCCTTTTTCTGTGTTGATTAACATTATTACAAAGTATTTTCTATCGTTAACTGCGGAGCAATTTAAGTGTCGAAAATAATAATAAACGTTATCATTTGTTTCATAAGTAATGATTTTAACCAAATGGTTTCCAAATGTTGGTTATTCTCGAAAGTAGGTCGCGTACCGTAGAATGTGCGAATCCTTTCTTAGATAAAGATTGTGGGATCCCAGAACGTATTTCGCATAAATTCATATGAAGTTAATGTTGCGCAATATATTTTGTTTCACACGAGAGTGCTTATGTTTAAGAGAAACGGCATTTTCGTATTCCATGCATGTAAAAATATTCGTTATTTTTTATTGTAAATTATTTAGAACTAGCAGACCCTCTTAGACACACTGGCTGTTCCTAAAGAGGGTCTTGTCTAATACGACCCATTGTTTCTCCTTCCCTTTTAAACATATCAATTTCCATTCGAATCTATTCACAACAGAGCCTAATTTATGGGGCTGTATAGTGTATATTGTCTCCAAGGGACATAGGTGAACTTGTGGAAGATGCGGGTCAGCACTATTTTAATGTGGTGTATTCTAATTCCACACAATATTAAAACTTGTGGAATTAAGTTTTACTTTTTTTTATTTTTTTTTTTTTATTTGGTACATTATTTTGTTACAATTTATGTTTTCCAGTAATGTAGGCCTCACTGGGTGGCTTGCCCGTGCTGAGGCCTTCATTTTATAATATGAAAATCTAATCTACATATTACATTTAAAGAGAAGATAGTAAATTTGAAAAGAAAATAATAAATTTAAAATAAAAAATAAAAATACATAATAATACATTTAAAATTAAAAAATAATACAATGAAAATAATCTTGTGTGTTTGTGAGTGATGTGTGTTTATGTTGGTTTTGTGTGTTACGTGTAGGTTTTATTTTTATTTTATGCTATGACATTTTGGTAATATTGTCTTTTTTGTTGTTTAATCCATTTTGTAATTTTGTGTGTGAATTTATTTTTATTTTCCTCAATTTTAATTTCAATTTTTAGACTGTTGAAAGCTTTTATAGGATGGTATTGGTAGTGTCTTTGTCCAAAGGTTGAATTTATTGTTGGAGTTTTAATGTTTTCTTTGTACGCTTGTCTAACTGGTCTGTTAGTGTTATTTTGTGTATGTTGAGATTTTTTTTTTTTATGTTAAAAATGTAGTTTAGTAGTGTTTTAACGTATAATTGGCGTATTTCTAGTACGTCACAGCTGTTGAATATTTGGTCTGTATCGGTCAGTCTATGTTTTTTTAGTATTACCTTTAAGATCGTTTTCTGTGCGGTTTCTATGTAATTGATAGCCGAGTTTGTTGCTCCTCCCCAAGCAATAATTCCATATTCTATTATTGATTGGCAGAGTGCAAAATATATTGTTTTCAATTGTTTTATTTTATATATTTTTCTTATGTTAAGGAAAATTTGTATTGTTTTGAGAAGTTTATTTGTGATTTGTTTGATGTGAGGTATACATCTAAGGTTATGGTCAATTACGATTCCTAGATACTTTATTTGTTCTGTTTTTTCTAGAGGAGGGCAATCGCAGATGTTGGTGTTTAAACATTCGTGTATTTTTATGGTGTTTGTATTGTTTTTTGGCTATCCCGTGCTATTTATACTGTATGTTGTGAATTTTGTCTTTGATATGTTAAGTGTAAGTATGTTTGAGTCTAGCCATGTTTTCACTTGCGAGATTCCCAAATTCGCTATGTTATATACATTATTCCAATCCTTAGATTTGAAAAGTAAAACTGTGTCATCAGCATAGCTAACTATTTCACCGTCTATTTTCATGCTGCAAAGTTCATTTATGTAAATAGTAAAAAGAACGGGCCCTAGTATGCTTCCTTGTGGAACTCCATATGTAATCGGCAGTGGTTTACTAGTATGGTTGTTAATTTTGACTTGTTGAGTTCTGTTACTCATATAACTTTTAAATAGTTGAAGTTCCTTGGCTTTGATACCCATGTTTTCTAATTTTTTAAAAAGTGAATTGTGGCAGATTGAGTCAAAGACTTTAGCTAAATCTAGATATATCGCTATGCATTTGTACCCTTGATCTAAGTTGCTATGTATATAATCTACTGTACATGCCAAAGCTTCTTTTGTGCCTATTTTGTCTCTAAATCCATATTGGTTATCTTATCACCAAAATTATTAGAGTGGCTAAGGAATTATACTATAGCGAAAAACTTAAAAAAGAAAAAAATAACCCAAAGGAATTATGGAAAATATTAAAAGAAGTCACATACACACAAAAATACAAACAGAAAAATACTATTGAAAATCTAAATATTAACTCCAAAAAATTAGATGTCAATACAAATACAGAAACTATAGCAAATCATGTGAATAACTTCTTTGCAAATATAGGAAAAGTTTTAGCGAACCGTAAATTGCATAACACAAACAAATAGATCAAATATCAATAAAAAACCGACACAACACAGATTTACAATAAAAACAACCTCGGAAGAGGAAATTGACAAAATAATAAACACATTAAAAAACCGAATTGCTCCTGGATTAGATGAGATAACAACGGATTGCATTAAGATATTAAAAAATGAAATTTTGAAACCTATAACACACTTAATCAACCTTAGTATAACACACTCCTGCTTTCCTAGTACTCTTAAAAAAGGACTAGTTATCCCCATTTATAAATCCGGAGACAAAATGGAAATAACTAATTATAGACCAATCACTCTGTTAAACTCGCTATCAAAGATTTTCGAAAGAGTATTAAAAAACCAAATTATAAAATACCTTGAAGAAAACAAATTAATGTTTAAATTTTTATTTCTTACTTTAAACTATTAATTTTGTTTTTATCGAATACACGGCACTGGGAAAAGCGTTGGATACGTACTGGTTAAATAATGTTCTTCAAAATAACGTTTAATTTTTTTTAAGCATCTCATTTTTTGGTTTTCAAAGTAGATTTAATAAAATGTTTGTTAACATGGTATTACCAACATATTTACATAACAACATTAACGTCAAACCTCCTCAAGCAGAATCTGTGTTGAAGCATAAAAATTCTCGAACTGAGCTCTGGCGTCATGAAATTTGCATAACTTTTGTGTTTGGATAACTATATTCAAGTAGCAACGTGATATCTATCATGCGGTATGTGGCTTACGACATCTATTTAACTTTCATAAAACAAGACAAGACGTCAGATACTAATATTTTCAGTACTACATCTCCTGCGAAACGGGTAGTTACTTAGTGGGGTTTACCAAGTTGCTTCTGTGCTTACAAAGTGTGTAAAGGTATTAATAGAATCTGATAGATTTATCCAAGTTTCAATTACTTGTGTATTTTTATTCACGTTGGCTCAAGTTTAGTCAGCGCAGAATAGCCCAGCGACCGCGACGTAACTTACACAAACAGCTTACAAGTGGTGATCGTAAAGTCCATTCGTAGTTCTCCAGGGTCACGTGTTTTCAGTGATAAAAGTAAGTTACTCGCGTGGGCGGCCAGGGCGACAGTGGAACGGTGTCCTCATTCATATTAGGGACTAATATTTCTTTCGTGTGGATAAGGTAAAATACTATCCATTTATATAAAATATCAAGTCAAGCTTTCAAGGGAAACTATGTATCGACTCGAACATGTCACAAAATATTGTTTTTTAGATTATGTGATCCCACGCTAAAGTGCCAACGGTTCGGAGCAAGCGTAATTTGGCAGAAGTATTATTAGGTTTTGGGGGGGGTGAGGGGAAGAAGAGGAATAAGAGTAATAAGAGTAAGAAGAAGAAGAAGAAAAAGAAAAAAAAAATTGGGTAGCACCTAATTCTTTTCAGTTATGGTAAATAAATTTTATCGATGTCTAAGTCTAATGCTAAATCACTATTTTCTATAGGCATTGGATAAATTGAGTAGAATTAAATTAAAATTGTTAATCTTAATATATAAAATTCATGTGTCACTGTGTTTATACACGCTAATCTCCGAAACCGCCCAACCGATTTCAATGAAATTTTGTAAATGATAGGTGGCGCTGTTGTAGAAAACTTTAAAAAAAGAAAAAAAGATTTCTCATCCAAAAATACATACATCCACAAATTTTATCTTCCCTACATAGAAGGCGGTCTGTGGCAGGACAACGTCTTGTATTATAAAATGTATGTGTCTAACTGGTTTCTAATCTTAATATAGAAAAGTAGTCGACCGATATCGCTTAAAATTTCAAAGTTTGCTTTTATTAGTGCCAGGAGTGCTTAGAGATGTTTAAATGGTAAAAGAAGCCAGGGACGCCCGAGGAATGTGAGATGTAATGTAGTTTTTTAACAGTAAAATTGCGGTATACAGTAGTGAATGGTGTAAGAAGTCGGAGGCGCCTGAGAAAGACATTAGCAATAGCGAAGCATTGCGGGATCCATTAGTTACTTTATGTAAAAAATTTGCTTCAACTAACACAATTTTTTTTCATCAGAAACGTATCAACGCATATAAACAAACAACTTAAAAACAATACTGTATTATAGCTAAGATTATCTGTGACAGTTTTCCTCGATTAACTGTTTTCCTCCTTATGAAATTGTTTAAAAATATATTTTTTTAAACTACTTTTTCGCATGAAATCGAGCGTTTCTAGACTCCGTTTGCCATGTGATTTTTATACCTACATTTGTGACGATGTAAGGCACACTAATAAAATTTTTGGGTTATGGCTCCCTCTTTAAGGTGGTCTCTCACTAAATCGGTACTAAAAGCACCTAATTACATAGAGGTATATAACTTAATGGTGGAATTCAATTTGCTTTTTATAACCTGTGTGAAAATCCTATTTAAAAAAAAAAATACAGACCTGAATTTGAACCCTTGACCTCTAAGTCACCTCTCTCACGGCGGTCATCAATAACAATAAAAATTATCTAACAAGGTACGAAATAAATGACACTAATTTTTATTTCTGAGTTTGAAGGTTTCACCTATAATGGGTCCATTATCTACGCCATAGATTCCACACCAATTAATGACCGCGGTACACCACTGTGCCGCGGCACACACTTTGCGGAACACTGATCTATGTACATATATCTTGTGTAAGCCATAGTGATAGATAGGGTAGAAGGAATGGTATAATTTTTTATCATAATATTTTAGGCTCCTGAATAATTATGAGAAATTGAGGAGCCTAGGAGCCTCTCTTCCCGCTTGGCCTGTTATATAATTTTTGGTCTCGGCCGGGCGGAAAGTTTTCAGAAACATTTTGGGATCATTAATTTCATACTTTAACTGTGGAAACTCATAAAGAGATCGCTGGACGAATTCTTTTCACGAACCTCAACGCAAAAATAAAGTTCCAAAAGTTTTTTTTATATTCTTGCCATTCTTAGGTTTTTTTATAGATATCTTCAACAATTGGGCAAGCACTTCAGCCTATATTATTCAAGACGTTATTACCTGTAAATAAATACGAATACAATGTCGATCCTTTACCTTCCCACTTCCTCTCCCTATCACACCATAACTTTACCCTTACTTTCTAAATTATTGATAATAACTAAACCTATTGAATAGGCTTTTGTTTTATTTTTAGATTTGTTCATAATATCACTTATACATTATTATCACTGTAAATAATATTTGAGATGGCGTAACCAAAATATGTTTTTTTAATTTTTTTTATTGAATAAATAGTTAATACATATCAACAAACAAGTCCTGCTAAGCCAATTGAATTGGCTTGTCAAAAGGTGCTTAGAGTTTAGTTACATATACATTTTTATAAGTTATAATTTACATCTTAAATCTACAGAATCAACAATTTTTTCATACAATTTTTCACACATATTAAAGTAAAAAAAAATTTCCGATAGCCAATTTTTCACCATATATTTAACCTTATTCATAGATTTACATTGCTTTATAGTTTCAGGTAATAAATTAAATATTTTCGGTATGTTGTATTCAAACGTTCTCTGTCCGTATTTATTATTAAATTTCGGAACTATTAACCCGTCATTGCGCGTGAATCTAGTACTGTATTTATGTTTTAATTTTTCTTTATGCTGCGGGGTAAATATATTCTGAATTATGATTTTTTGCCATGGAATAGCCTTAACAGGTAAAATTTTGGCACTCTGAAACAGCAACGGTGTATTATGTCTCTGTTTAAAAATATTATGGACGACTAGTAATTTTACAATTGCGTTTTGTACAACTTGGACTTGTTTCAGATTGGTTATACTAGTATTTCCCCATATGGTTAATCCATATCTTATAATAGATTCTGCCATTGACATATAAATTATTTTAAGTGTTTCAATTGATAGGAAAAAATTTAATGTGTACATTCTGCCAGCAATTGATCTGAGTCTTTTACAGGTTTTTTTTAATATGTTTGTCCCATTTGAAAAAGCAATCTACTGTAACACCAAGATAGACATAATCCGTAACTAATTCTAAGCTTTCACATTTACAATTAGTCGGGATATTTTTATGGATGCAATTAAAATTATGAGAAATAATATTAGAATTAAATAGAAACCTGGCATTAGGTGATCTTATATGCATAACTTTGGTTTTTTTAGCATTTATTAATAGTCCTGCAACATGTGACCATTTACAAAGTTGATTAAAGTCAATTTGCATGAGTTCAATTGCAATTTTTAGATCTTTATGTGATATGACCAATGCCGTATCATCTGCGAATACAAAATGTTTAACAAAAGAGAAAAGTTTTTTCATTATAGTTACATAAATTATATATACTGTAGGTCCCAATATGGAACCTTGTGGAACTCCTGCAGATACATTCTTTGTTTTACTAAAAGTATTATTTATTTTGGTACATATTTTTCTATTTCTAAGATAATCTTTAAATAAATTTAACACATTTCCTCTTATTCCATTTTTTTCTAAGGTTTCTAGCAGTTTTTTAGAGTTAATTGTGTCAAAAGCTTTAGAGTTATCGATAAATAACACAATAACATGTAATTTATTATTTACTTGATTATTTATGTAATTGGAAAAATCTTGCAGTAGTTTTCTAGTATTTTGTTTCTTTGAAAGCCATATTGATTTGGATCTATGATAGCGAATTTTTCAATATAATTATTTAATTTATTTGATAAAAAATTTTCGAGAATTTTTTTTAATGCAGGTAGTATACTAATAGACCTATAATTTCCCAGTTCAATGTGTTTTTTGATAACCGAATAATATATTGCATTGACCGTAATAGTAATTAATGATTTTTCTTCTTTGCAGGTAAGTGACAAGAGACAGAGGAGTCTTGTATAGATTATGCAACCCCACTACTTTTAAGGTAATAAAATCTAATCAGGGATCTAATCTAGGCATTAACAAGCACTTATTTATTAATTGACTCGATATACCTAAATGACATCGAATTCATAGCTAGTACCTATCTAGGTGCATCCCCGTTGTACCGTTTACCATTGTCGGTAGACTTAATTACCCGGTGTGCGTGTTGCAGCAAGCCATCTTCTCCGTTTCGACCCATACTTTCAAAGCTCCCACTTAGACGTCATCGTCTTTAGGGTGTGACGTCACGAGTGCATGTATAATTGTCTATCATAAAACATTCAAATTACAGGGAATAAGTTGATGAGTGCATCCGATGATGAATGTCTTTATGACTTGATGCGAGTTCCTAGTAAAAATTATGAATTAATTGGAATAGCCCAGGCGACTAATCTATTGAGGATGTCTTGAATTTGGTGGGGTGTCTTTGTAGTCTTACGTTGGATAACGCATCATTTGTATACATGTTGTGATATTATCATCTATTTTATATGTGATGCCGATCAAGAATCCTAAGAAATTGTTTCATTTCCTTTAGTGATTTGTTTGGGGTGAACAAATGATGAAAATGCGGGAGAAGTAATAATATAATAATAATAATATCTTTATTTAGGAAAGTTTACACATTACAACTATACATACATATTATGGTGTACATTGATTTGTAACTTTTATAATTAAGGTTATTAAATTAACAAAAATGAAGAACTATTAATACAAACATAACATTGTGAAGGTAAATAGAAAATAAAAGTACAGTTGAGGTTTCTCAAATACCGCCTCACTAGGCTAGCCTGTGTTGAGGCAGAATTTTTAGTGTTATTTCCTAATACCATTGAACATACCTATATTTGTATTAAGAAGTATTCGCTCAATAATGTGGTGGTAATGTGGTGACTTCAATAACTGCGAATTTGGGTGAATGCACCGGTAAAGGCCCTATTCTTATTTTTAATCCAAATTTTTACATTATCTTTAAATTTTTTTTGTGAATCATATTGTTTTATATTGTCTGGAAGAATGTTGTAGAGTCTTGTCGCAAAGTATTTAAAGTTTCGTTGACCAAACGTAGTATGTGTTATCGGAATTTGTAGTAAGATTTTGTTGTTGCTTCGTGTACATCGTGTATTTGAACTTTTTACGTAGTAATTATGTATATTTGAGTATAGATGAGTTAGGATAGTTTTTGCATATAGCTGCCGAACATCAAACACATTCATAATATTAAAAATTAGATTCGAGTCTGTAATTATAGGTAGTCTTAGAATTATTTTTAAAATTGTTTTCTGAGCCTTTATGATTGGGTCTAGTGCAGATGAAGTGCCGCCTCCCCAGTGAAATGAGAATGGTTGGAAAATACTTATTAAAATGTTATTCAGATCTGTACATGTAACACAGTTAATGCATTTCAAAGCATTGTTTCGATTCACCTCGCCTCGATTGGTCTCTCACCTCGACAATATTAACAATGATCATGTGTATTATTTGTTGGGGAAGTGAAAACTTTTCGCGTAGAAAATTTCTGCAGACCAGAAGTTGAAAGCCACTGTCAGCAAACGATAGATCGTCAGCTATTATGAAGTGAATATTTCTGCAGACCAGAAGTTGAAAGCCACTGTCAGCAAACGATAGATTGTCAGCTATTATGAAATGAATATTTCTGCAAACCAGAAAAAGCCACTCTCGGAAAACGATAGATCGTCAGCTATTATGAAATGAATATTTCTGCAGACCAGATGTTGAAAGCCACTGAATATAGACATTGATAACATGTTTGTGTGAAGTTACAGAAATTCAGAAAGCAAGGCAAATGAGGGGTGTTCTACTGATGATATGTGAACAATGTCGAAGGTGTTCGAAAATACATTTAATTGTGAAAGGCTTCGTTGTTTCTCCGCTCCGTCGCTTCCGGGGAGAAATTACAACGCCTATCTATTGTCGTTGTTATCAGGGGTGTCAGAAAAAGTGATCAGTGCACACAATGCTTGGAGCGAGTCCTCATTGTTGAGTGGGGTTGGAACAACCCTTTATTAAAAAGTTAATTGGAATGTCGGGGCCAGTTCTCGATTATTGTTTCAAGAGATGAAGCTTAATGACTAGTCTCTCTTTCGCCTGGGAGAGGGGAGGGGGTCGTTGCTAGTCTATCTGTCGCTGGGGCTGGTGGGGGTGGGGGGAGGTAGTTACTAGTTTTAAAACTCGTTTGAGACTCTAAAAAGCTGTTGGCTAAAGCCGAGTTGGCTAGCGGAGTCAATAGCTTTTAATTTAGAGGGCAACCTTTGTGTGCTCAATTTTACATTATGATAACAATATATTTTTATAAATTAAGATTTCTTCGGTGTACTTGTTTGGTGTACTTCAAAATTTTGTAGTATGGATAATATAAAGTAATCATAAATACATATATTAAATAGTGTTTTTCTGAAATAATTATAAATACATATATTATTGGGTGGTTTTTGTTCAGTTCGGTGGTTGTAGTTTCAGTGTGTATATGGTGTCAGTATATTAACTATTTATGAGTTCCCTGTGTTTTGTATTCAGCTTTTCATTTGTGATTTAAATGTTAAAATATTGCTGTAAGTTTTAAATGAGAGTGGGATTTTACCGTAGAGTTTAGTACCATAGTATAGGATACTTTTAAGTCCAAATGTTGTATTTGTAGTTGGTTGTTGGATACGTTTTTGACCCTGAGATCTAGTGACTTTCAGAATTATTTTCATTGTGGCTTTTTGGGTTTTAATGCGTGATTTTAGGATATTGTCATTTGCACTGCCCCATCCGATAATACCGTATTCTAAGAGTTATTGGCAAAGATCCATGTAGAGATTTACTAAGTATTTTTTACTGAGGACATTCCTGCTGGTTTTGTAGAAATAACGCAGTTTTTTTTAGATTTTGTTTTTCAATTAACACTATACTACTGTTGTATAGTATACATTTAAAAAAAAATTGGTTAAATACTATTATTAACTTATACTTTGATGTCTAGGTAGTATATATTGATCCACAATTAACTGAAGTTTTACCAATTAATATTAATGATTTCCTGAATCCTGGGCATCCTGGACATCTTGGGTGTTCTGGTTTTAACAATAAGAATAAATATATTTGGACAAATCTACTCTTCGCATGTCCCGACTCATTAAACTTAATGTCCTGAATGGCGTGTCTTCCTGTCTTAACTTCATTCCAAAACAACCGGCCAGAAAATACATTTGGAGGTGGATTTATTCAATCGTATTATTTGCCACGTGTCCTGGGATTCTGTGTACGTTCGTGTTATAAAGGAAGAACTATCAATTCAATCTCCTTGCATTTCGAGTACTCTGGCTTTATTGTCGATTTTCGACCATTGTCTGTTGGATGGATTCCGACTGTTGATTTGTTCACTTTATTTTAGAGATCGATTTTTATATTATTCTTATTGTAATAATAATTATTGTAAGCCGCATTATGTTTCATATATTTCAGCTAACTATAAGTCTAATTTCTCTTAGTCGATGTCAAACGGTGGATTAATGTGATTGTTATGAAGATTTGAAACACCAAGTAGAGATAGATATAAGGCTGATGATTTATATATAGCGCCGTTTTTGTGCAAAATCACCTCAAGGGCGCAGTTATCTTCGTATTGTTATTAGTATTAGAATGAACATAGTTGATGAAGCCCTAGATTAATCAATCCACAACAGGCTTACTTTGCCTATTGACCATGAATTAGGAAAGAGTTACATAATTTACCTACACTGCGTTTTATAAATGTATCGTTATTGTTCAAAACCATATAATACTAATTACTAAAGCAGACCCGTCAAAAATCGTGAGATATTATAGTTGCCGAATATGTGGAGTCGAAAGTGTTTATGAAATATTTCCCTCAGGATCATTACCAACAAAAAAAGAGACGATCAGAAATTAACCTCTTGGATGAACACCGTTAGTAAACTCATTAGTGTTTCAGATGTGTGTGCGATGTATCAAAAATTTAAACAAAAGATATACATATTTCACAAATGGAGTTATTATACAAATAAAATAATTTTGGCCCCTACTTTAGTCACGATGACAAAATTTAATTCCATGACACATAATTATAATATGTCTTGTAAATGTCCATTAAATACCATGTATTTTATAAATAAATAAAAAAATGTAATTTTAACGTCGTAAATGAAAACAATATTAAATAATGCGTAATTAATTTTTCAAAAGAAGCAAACACATTGTGACTTGACCGCTAGGTGGCCGAGTTGACATAGCGTTTACATAATTCCACCCAGGCGTAGTGTGTTCAATTTCTCGGCTGGCTAAGTCCTCCATCACAACACAAGCAACATTTTCAGCTTACTGTGGTGGTAGTAGGAGATTTTCAAATATTGTCAGGTTATTCGTAATCCGGAAATGTTTGTCTTTCTCTTTAAAAAAAAAAAAAAATACTAAATAAATATTTTATATAAATAAAAAAATGTAATTCTCTTGAAAAACCCCTTAATAGTTAAAACGTCGTAAATGGTAAACAATATTAACAAATGCGTAATTAATTTTTCAAAAAAAACAAACACATTGTGACATGACATTCTAAATTTTAAGCGCCCTTGAGGTGATTTTCTCACAAAAACGGCGCTATACAAATAATCCAATCATTATTAACAAATGAAAATGAAGTGTCAATCAAGTAAAACGCGTAATGCGTAATTCCTATTCATATCAGATTTAAAAAAATATATATTTGTATATCAATCAAAGCAATTCAATTCCCAATTCAAGAAGTGGGTCATGTGTCATGTCCCATTAATGTGATGAATCCACCCTATGGTTTGTGGCCACCCTTATGAACCCGCAATGTCTATTTAAGTACTTGTATCTCGAGTCGCTACCCTCGACCCTCGATGATCCTAATGCAATTGACCGGGAACACTGACTGGCCCAAACTGCAATACCCGCCACTCACTAAATCACTCTGAATCACCTTGGCCGGTGCGTATTGCTCCTGGGAGTTAATTCAATAACTACTATTTGATAGTGTGTCAATGTTTATTTGATGTATGCATTATGTTTGTTGTTTGTACCTGTGGATTTATACATGTATAGGTGATTTGACTAAAATCAACTTGGTCGCGTGTTGGTATGCTAACTTGGCTCTGTCTACAAGGTGGAGGGTTCGAACCAAAATTTTATATTTACAGGCCATTTTTCTGGAATCTTATTGTTTTTTATTAATCATCTTCCCCTTGTCTTAGTCGGGTCGGAAATCTATCGCTTCGACAAGGCGTCTCCGCACGGAGAAAATTGAGTATTGCTAACTTATTAAGAATCTCTTCAAATTATTAGTAATCCGTTATTAGTATTAGTAATGGGATTGGAAACAGCCCAGTAAAGGATCCTCGCACGGCGGCCGACTGAATGTCTTTTCTCTGGAATTATTAAGGTATTTTGAGTATATGTAGGTAATAAATAGCAGGTTCTATCGTTCGATGCCAAGAATATTTCGATTCTTTTATTATAACTTATAACACGAACGTAAGTTCAATTAGTCATTGAATCTAATATTAGGCAACTAGTCCATTGAAAATCGCAGGGATAAAATTACGCCTTGCCGATTTGATGACATCGAGTTTGTGTCTTTATATCAAATTTTAGCTGAGCAGCCGCTCAGTTTGATGGGTGAAAGCGTCCGTGACTGACAATACTAATCAAAAGAAATATGAATCATTCATCTGCACGTATGATGTTATTAGAATCAATTTTACCTATGTCACATGACCCCACGTTGCTAGAGTTAATTAAAAGAATTTCGCAGCAGAAGTAAGTCTGTTCAACGGAAACGGAAACTGGGTTAACCCAATTGGTTCATCGATCCTAACCGGAAGTTCTGTCCGGTTTTAACTAATGGAAGTAGAAGTACTAGAAGATGGTAGAAGACTACCACTAAATTAGACGCTTTCGCAAATCAAGTTACTTCCTGTCAAATCTGACGAGTTAACAATCTGTGATTGAAACACTTAGGACGGGTTGTGTCGGAGAATTTGAACAATTCATCAAATTTCAACGTTCATTTTCAGGTTCTGTGAAAGATTTTTTCAAGTTCTGTTTTTATTTCAGTTCTGTCAAGCAACTAGCCTATAATGATATAATAACAGAATTTGAATAGGACTTTCACAGAACCCGTAAATGAACGTTGAAATTTGATGAATTGTTCAAATTCTCCGAAACAATCCGTCCTTAGTGATTTTCCCGTACGTAAATAACACGAGTGAATCGAAACAGTCAGTGGAACCTATAGTGACCTATTTGAAATAATTGATACTTTATGTTTTAATAAATTCAAGGCATTATAAAACTACTTAATCTATATTTATTATCAATTTAAGATCAAACATTAGCCAAACCAGCGAGACGAATTGTAAATGGTTGGTAACTGGACAACTCAACACAGTGACAAATCAAAACAATTTTGAAAAGTGATATACAGCCATGGAAGTGATGAAACAAAAACTAAGTTAAATGGGTTACGTAGGGTAATATCAATTTTTAAAGGGGTGTTGAGTTATCATGGTTCCATTGTTAATGTGCAGTTATAACACTGCACTAATTATTACAAATGAATTTGGTTCAACCACGAAACCACAGCGAGGCTATGGTTTAATTTTATGTTTTATAATTAATAATCTATCTGGTTGAATAATGCTCTTATCCTTGCTCTCTCCGCTTTCAAAACTTTCAATCATCTTTATGGTCTATTTTTCTCTTCCTTTTTTATTTGATTGAATGATATGGCGTATAAAATAAATGTAGGTCGTGCTCCCTAGAAATATTGGAGAACACAAAAAAGAGAATCATCGAAGTCTGTTAAATGAGTTATGTATAAATCTTTCAACAAAACAATAATTTCGTAGGTAGGTATGTATGTATTCACCGTGTGTACAGAAGTAAGTAGTAAGTTCATTGAACTTTAAATGATTGGACTCGTTTCTCCCAGTACTTTGCCAAAATATAAAAACAAACAAACAAGAGGAGCAATTATTGCTAATAATTTACAATATTTATTTACTTCAATTTCACTATATTCCATCAAATAGGTGATACCTACTACATATTTATTGATTTATTTTGAGGAAAAATTTGATGATGAACGTTGTAGAGCTAATATGTTCGACCTTTACTCCGTTTAACCAAACCGTAGGTAAGCAGAGAGTACATTTGCTACATTTACATTCCTACATTGTATCATAAACACTATTATTCTGACTCTTGGCGTGATCCGATTCAATTAATTCCTTTCCAATCTCATTTCTTCAACATTAAATCATATCAAAGCTCTACTGTGGACATAAAAGTTTGGTGCTTTCCGTACAAATTTCAATGGTAAAAAAATGTTCCGGGTAGCCCAATAGGTCAGCGCTCTGACTCACTTACACTAGCCTTTGTAGATCTTCGACCCATTTGAATTTCGTAAACACAATTTGTATTAGAAATTTAAGCCTCCATTAGGCAAATATTTTACTCACTAAGGTTCGCCCGCAAGGCACTTGTGATTCTTAATTCTGTGACTTTGGACAACTCTTCCTTTGATATTATTCCTAAATTTTCTATTAGCTTCTATTCCATTACCGGCAACTTGTACATAATAAAATAGTTACTTATGTGGGTCTTTTTCATTATATGTCTTGTTCATTATACCTAGGGCATTACTAATAAACGTGTTATATATAAAATGTCATACATAACGCGTGTAAAATTTAAAACACATTTATTGGTAAGGGCGTTAATGTACAAATAATATATATCATAATAATAATTGCAAATTTCGTAAGCGTCGTTTTTGCAAAAAATCAAATTTAGTCTATGCCTCATGGGCATGAGAAGAAGAAATAATGTAGGTACGGACCATGTACCCACATGGGAGACGATCATTGTTTTGATCGGTTGAACGATGTTTAGTTTCTTTTTATTAAATTTGAATTGTTAGGTTTTTCCCAACATACCTATTCCCGTTCACTATCAACTATGTTTGCAGAGATTTTTTTTGAAGAACTGGTGCATTAAATCGTGCTAACATCATACCATGAAAATAATTATTATTTGCTCAGTACATCGATTCATTCATTTTATAAACAGGTGTTCAATTTCTTAAACGTATATCAATTTCTTTTACATAGTAACCTTTTTTCGCATTCGTTTTGAATCCATCACTCATCAATGAAATGAATCTCGACAATTTATACCGCCGCCTCGGGCACACTGAAGTAGACGAAGATATCTTAATCAAGCGTAAAGGCATTTCGCTGATATCTCCTTTATTGCCTCTCTCTCTCTCTTTTTCATAAACTTGGCATGTATCGGAAAGAGAGGTTGCAGCGGGACTATCGGTGGTAGTTTCATCTTATTTGCTACTCGTGCATCACTTCGGGAGTGAGAATTAAATGCGCCCGTCATACAGAGCTGGAAGCCAATTTAAAGTCTAAACTACTTTCATTTTTAAAGATAACTCTTATTAATTATTATTATTGCATTTTATTCTATACCCAATTATTGCCAGCGTTGATAATTAGAACAGGTTTAAAACGCCAATAGTCTGATTTTGGTTGTTATTTGGATGTTGAAGTGTGTTGAAATTCTTCCTACTTAGCCTTTCATTGCATTCGCTTATAGTTTTTATTTTATACTAGCTGACGTGTACCCGGCGTTGCTAGGGGTTATTGTTATGAGATAGACATATACCATCGCGGACTTCTATAGGCCTTTTTAATACATGCAATCCGTACTACATTATTTTGATGTATCTCATGAGGTTTAGCCAGCGTTAGCAATGTAAATGCCCGAACAAATATTTTTATTAATAGAATATGCATGTATTATAAATGTAAACCCCATCAGAATTCGGTGCGCAGTTTAGAAGAACTAAGCGCACAAACGGACAGACGCGGATAGCGATTTTACTTTATAATATTTAGAGATTATTTTTTTAGCTTTAGGTATTCATATATTCTGACTTTAAAGCTTTAGGTATTCATATATTCTGACTTTAAAGCTTTTTTAGGTATTCATATATTCTGACTTTAAAGCTTTAGGTATTCATATATTCTGACTTTAAAGCTTTAGGTATTCATATATTGTGACTTTAAAGCTTTAGGTATTCATATATTCTGACTTTAAAGCTTTAGGTATTCATATATTCTGACTTTAAAGCTTTAGGTATTCGTATATTCTGACTTTAAAGCTTTAGGTATTCATATATTCTGACTTTAAAGCTTTAGGTATTCATATATTCTGACTTTAAAGCCCAGTTGTTTCACAGAAATTCATGTGAAACAAATTCATAAAATGGCCATTCAGCACCATTGTTTTTTTTAATGTAATAAGGTTACCGTTAAATGCCAATTCTAAGTCGGTTTCAGCCTTTGAACAAATTATGTTCAGCAGAAGAGGACAACTATTATGTTGTTAATATTGTCAGCCTTTTACAATTTGATAGAAAGCTGAAACGTAACTATAATTGGCGTTTAATGGGGACATTTCAAATGAAAATAACCATCTGATGACAATGTTACATTTAAATTCTGCGAAGACCTAATTTTATTTTCTCGTTTGATATTAAAATATCTGATTTAAAAGACATCTTACAAAAGAATGAGATCCGTTTAAATCAGAATCATCACAACAAACTGACGCAGCCGGGAGGATAATGTCCTCTACTGCTCTCTAGTGATGTTAAAATCTCTCTGACCTTGAGAAAGCCTCATACGCCCATTTCAACTGAAGAACTAGCAATCTAATTACATACTCTGTCACCAGAGCTATGCATAATGATGGAAACTAAGATCTCAAAATTCTCACAATAATAATAAGGGAGTCTATTTCACGTTTTCAAAACTTCTTGCTACTCCCAAAAAAAATACACTATCATCATCCGTATCGCGCGCTACACCATGGATACAACTATTGAATAGTCCTGACGCTTGCACCGACTCAAGTCTTCCTCCAGTTCCTCCTGCCAACAATAATATTGTCCTGCCGCTAAGAGTTCCATCGTAACCTCTCTTTCTGTGATAGGTGCATTCTTTGTGTATGAGAAAGGAAGTAGATATTAAAATGGAAACAAACGCGTTGTGCAGATTTATTGTTTTGGTTTTACATTCCTTTTCTCGTAACAGGCACTGCCACTGCCCAGTTAGATACTAACGTTGACTGGGCGGTAACGTGATGTATTCATGCCTGTATAGCAGCTCATCCTCAACGTACATTGTACTTGTCATTGTCATATTATTATTACATATATATTGTGCATAGGTATATCCAATATAAATGTTAACATTATTTGGCCTAATACTGTAACTTATAATATTTCTATATCAAATGTATTATTAATAATAAAATAAAGAGCAAATAGCAATTATGAAAAGTTTAACCCTATTTACCCTACAAAGGTTTGGGTATCGCTAACCCTACCTCCGAGGCCAGTGGCGTGCCGGTGCTCGTGCTGAGGGGTGAACTGTGTCGGTTGAAAGTTTATAATTTGATTTGCTGGGTTCAACGCCGCCTTTGTCGGCAGCCAGCGGACTGTGGAGACTAATGAAGCACTGGAGTACTCGCACTGGGGGCTCATGGATGTACAGGAAAAAGTTAAATGAAATATGTTATCATTCACTCTAACATTATCCTATTTAGGATTCCAACGATTATCCCACCGTCAAGTTTATCTCTAAGGGCCAGTAGTTTTTCACAAAGAATTTGAAGAATTCATCAGATTTCAAAGTTAATTTTCAACTCTGTAAAAGTTCTATTCGAGCTCTATTGTTATTTCAGTTATGTGAAATGACGGGCCAATAATGACACGATAAAAGAATTTGAATATAAGCCGTACAGAACTTGAAAATTATCATTGAAATTTGATGAATTGTTCAAATTCTGTGAAACAACTGGCCCTAAGATCTGCTTACCTGTTTACATCAAAAAGGTTGAAACATTAATTGAATGGGCGGGTAAACCTAATAATATCCCTAATATTTTTTCTCGTTTCCCATATTCCATATATATACCATTCTCTCATATTTCTCCTAATTCTCCCATAAAACCTTGAAATCTAATTACTATTAATAACCTTTTTTTAAAGTGACCTTACACATACATGAAACACATTAATTCCCAACTCCTTTCCCTTCCGACTCTGGGGACGCTGTAGTCCAACTGGCACCTGGAAGTTGGAACTCTTGGCAGTATTCACATAAAAAAATTAAAAAAACGTTATTTTGTCATTTATTTTGGTGTCAAAGAGACTTACTTCACTTTCGTGCTATAACCACGAGCTTTGGGTTCCTACATGGCACAGTGTGCCAGTGTTAGTGTTATCGGCTCCAGTGAAGGGCGGTGATGCATTGTGCGGATGGTGTGTAACTCGATTGACCTTTTGGGCCCGAACTCGCCCGCCACTGCCCGACATTGCTCGGGTCAATCCACAGTTAGCACTCGGCGAGGATACACGGATTTGTTTCAAATTACATTTTATTTACTTTTATAATGGAACAAAGGGAATCCACGCCATGGGCTGACCTCCACAGCTGCTTGATAAGAGGTTGCCATTGTAAGAAGATTCGAAATACGAACACAATATATTATTTCACCAGACGTACGTTAAACATGTTTAATGTCTCAATTTTAATGTAACGCTATAACCAAGATAGATTAAACACTTGAGTTTTTTTTTTTACGTTAATTTAATTTTTAAATCTCTTCAAGCTTATGATGGAAACAACAACGAGAATGAAGTGGTCACATAGACCTACATCATTCATTTAATGATGCTAGAGCTCACCGATTGAGAGTTATTGTAACTCAGCACACAGCACATGAAGCCAACTTCTTTTTTAAAATTCCATTACAAAATTCTGCAATTTTAACCTCCTCTCTCTCTATAGAGGCACGCCTATGAAACTAGTATAGGTAATGAAGATACCTGATTGAAAAAGCAATCAAACTTAATCAAATGATGTAAATAAATAGTACAATTAAATTAAACCGACTTCTATCAATGCGATGTAACAGCAATTACACGTAGCGTCTATGGAGAGTCCTTGAGGCTAATAAAGTCCAGTAGGCACCTAATTGATTACACACTTTTTGCGAATCCTCGGTCCAATGGATTTGAATTGGCTGTTTATTGGGGGCAATGATTCACTGATTGTCGGCTGTATTTCCATTATGCCAGTATTATAGACTGATGTGAAGTGTTTCTCTAATTTAAAATATACGAACCGACACGTCACACTTTCTGTGATGCGAGGCATATGTGCATTTGGGGCCCCGCGGCCGCTACTGGAGCTATCGCAGCTACCAGTACAATAATAGATATACTAGGTATTGTTACTTCATTACTATGTATTGTGTTATATTATGATGTAGGTACTTTAACTGCTACTAACCTAATATATAATGCTTATTATGGGTGGAACCAAAGTATCCCCCTTAATAATCTCAAGAACGATGCTGTGTTTTTACTTATGACTGCATGATAACACTTTACCTAAATCATGCGATCAACTTAGCACAGGTTCTCTTTGTGAGGTGTTCACAAAACACTACTACTAGCCCACACAGTAATGATTATTAAAAAAATTGGTATAACTGTATGTAAGAGATTAGAAAAGAATAAATAATAATATATAAAAAAATTGATCTTTCCCCTTGTTTTAAAAAAATATATTGGTTGTAGTACGAAATATCGTAATTTTCTTCCAGGTGATATTTATCCTTCGGAGAGTATATGACGCGTAAGTGAATGACAGAAGAAGTCGAATAAGCCCCAGAAAGACGTGGCGTTATCCAGCGTACTATTTGTGTTGTGTTTATTACCAAATAAAGACTCGGAATAGCATAAGAGTTTGTATGAGACTTGTACCTATGAATATAAGTCAAAAAGAGTTAGTACCAAAACAGTCGTTATAATAGCAGAGTTTGTTTTTTTTTTTTTTTTTTAATTTATTTATTTCATCAAAAAATTACAGAATATATATAATATATCATTAGTAAGTTGTATAATTATATGTCAGTTAGAAACAATGAAATTGTTGAAAGAATAATGTTACAATAATACGGCAGTTTCTAATATAAGAAAAAATATATATGAATGTAAGAGTGTTATATAGAAATGGCATAATATATTATATTTTAGGTTGTGCATAACCTGCCTCACTAGGCGAACCTGTATTGAGGCAGAATTTTTAGTTAATTATTTCTCCATTTTGTCTATGGTTTGCTAATATGTAAATGTTTAATATGGGTTCCCATACAGCAATCCATTATTTTAGGTTACATTATTGTTTACATATTGAAGATACAGATAGAATAAGTTTAAACACAATACATACTATAATAACTCACTGTGACAAGGCATTTGGTTACTTTTCATTATTGTTTGCATTTACACAATACGTATATAGTAAGTTTTAGCACCGTACATACTGCAATAACTGTCAATGACAAGGCGTTTGGGTGAGGGCACCAGTGTAGGCTCGATCATTTGAATAAATCCAAATTTTAACATTTTTTTTAAACTCTTTCCGTGTTTGACTCTCTTTAATATTTTCCGGGAGCATGTTGAAGATCTTTGTGGCAAAGTAGCCAAAGCTACGTTGACCAAAGGTGGAAGAAAGTGCTGGAACTTGCAACATGTCTTTGTTCGAATTACGCGTAAATCTAAAGTTAGTTTTTTTTTCGTAAAGCACGTGTTTGTTTTTAAAGAGATGCATGAGGATAGTTTTTACATAGATCTGTCGAACATCAAATACTCTCATTATGTTGAAAATTAAGTTACTGTTTGCAGTTTGAGGAAGTTTGAGAATAATTTTCATAATTGTTTTCTGCGCCTTTTCAACAGGATCTAGAGCTGATGAAGTACCCCCTCCCCATGCAATGATACCATACTCAATGATAGATTGGGTTAATGCAAAATAAAGCGTTTTTAGAATTTGTAAGTTAAGGAAGTTCCTTACGGATCTGAAGAAATGTATTGTTTTCCTAATTTTATTCGCAATGATCTGAGTATGTATATTCCATTTGAGGTATGGGTCAATGGTGAGGCCGAGGTACTTCATCTGTGGAGTTCGCTCTATACAGGGGCACTCATTGCATACATTGGAATTCGTACAGTTATGTATTTTTATGGAGTAATCATCATTAGGTTGGCCTGCAGTATTGATGCTTGAAGTGATATATTTTGTTTTTTTCGTGTTAAGGGTAAGCGTGTTTATATCTAACCATTTTTTAACTAAGTTAATATTTTTTTCAGCTTTTTTAAATACAGCTGACCAATTGTTGCCTTCAAACAGTAAGACAGTATCGTCGGCAAAGCTAACAATGCTTCCCTCAATTTCAAGGTTGCAAAAGTTGTTTATATACAGTAAGAACAGAGTTGGTCCCAATACGCTTCCTTGTGGAATTCCATAGTCAGTTGAGCGCTGGTTACTGAGGGTATTGTGTATTTTAACCTGTTGTTTGCGTCCATTTAGGTAACTTTTAAAGAAGTTTAGCTCTTTGTCCGTGATGCCGATTTTTTCAAGTTTTTTAATTAGTTTAAAGTGTGATATTGTATCAAAAGCCTTAGAGAGGTCTAAAAAGATTGAAATACATTTATTTCCTTTATCAAGGCTTTTTACAATGAAGTCTGTCACCCTGGCAATGGCATCTGAGGTACTTTTGTTTTTTTGAAAACCATATTGATTTTTTGAAAGTATTTTATGGCTCTCGATGAATTTTAAAAGTTGTGTATTAATAAGGTTTTCAAAAACTTTAGACAAGCTATTCAGTAAAGTAATTGGTCTATAGTTATTGATATCTGACTTGTTTCCAGATTTGTAGATGGGAATTACGATACTTTGTTTTAGGTTAGAGGGGAAGTAGCCCTGTGTAATACTTAGGTTTATAAGGTATTCTAGTGGCAATGTAATCTCCGAAGACAGCGTTTTAAGGATTTTGGTTGAAATTTCGTCTGGTCCAGCAGAAGAAGTGTTTTTTAGAGAATTAATTGTTTTGAGAATTTCTTCCTGTGACACAGTTTGGAATAGAAATTTTGTATTTATGTTATTTGTTTGAACCATTGTATCGGTAGATTGGGTGATTCCGCTCTGGGCAATTTGAGAAGCAAGATTTGGACCGATATTAATAAAAAAATTGTTTACATGATCAGCAACGAGCTTAGGATTTTTTGTGGTTTCAACAATATGTCCATCAATGGAAAGTTTATTTATGCTCTGTTTCTCTTTTGTAGTTTGCGAGTTTGTGGCTTCTCTAAGTATTTCCCATAATTTTTTGGGATTATTGTTACTTTCTTTAATTCTTTCTGAGTAGTAAATTTCTTTTGCTTTTCTGATGACGTTACAGCACATGTTTCTATATTTTTTATAATAGTTGAATGTTAGTTGGTCATTTGTAGTTTGTAGAGACGATATATGAATATGAATGAAGGATGAATTGTGTCAAATCAGAGTCATGCCCCGCGATGAAATTGTGTGACGTCTCTATCAGATTAAATCGAATGTGGGATGCATTTTACTATTCGATTTATTTCTTGAATGCATCAATTTAATATGCTGACGGTATGACATTAAAAGCAAAGGCGAAGCCGGGTAGTGAAAATAGTAGAGAGGTACACTATATTTTTCCACTTTTTCCGGTACAAAAAATTAATTTCAAATAGAATCAATGGCTTGGAAAATTGACTTTTAAAATCAGGTCGCCGCGCCACCCAAATTAAACAAAAGTTTCTTTATCATCTAAAGGCCGCTGATTTCAGCACGTCTAACTAACTACATGTAAAGTATTCATAATTGGTTAAAGAATTATAAAACATTTCGTATGGTAGGGAATAGACGTACTGTTAGGAGAAGTCGATATCAACAGTTTGACGTACTTCTTACAGAAAATAACATTAAATAAAGAATACGACAGTATGCATAGTATGTTTTGTTTGCTTAACAACTCGAATCGACATTGCTGTAAATCGTGAAATACACCAACATCGCAATACAAAGAAAGGTACTTTGGTGTATATTGATTGATTCTAATATGTCGGCATTCTCTGAGCAGCCCTTTGTCCCCATCGGCGTTTATCCCGAGCTGCAGACCGAGTAATGAACTAGCAGGAAGATGACAAACAGGGAGGACTAGATGGATGTAGTTCCTGTATTCCTTATTGGTAAACAGGAGCATTGTTCTGTCACCGGATTGCATTGCAACAATGTTGTGTTCAATCAATCTACAGTGCGCCCTTTGTTTGCGATTGAGGATATAGCTCGTTTTTACGTTGTTTCATCTTTTGTTCACGGGTACATATGTTATTACAAGACTCAGAAGTGCATGAACGATGACAATGCCGATGTTGACATTCATAATGTTATAAAAATGATTGGATTATTTCTATGGCGCCGCTTTCGTGTGAAAATCACCTCAAGGCCGCCTTACAAGTTTATTTATAACTCATAGTTTACAATATTTGCAATTAACTAGTGGCTCTCATCCAATGATATTATAAAACTTACGTCTAAAGCTGCTGCCACACGCAAAGCTCACATCAAAAGTTAATGTACAGCGCATCATCTTTTCTACCGACACACGACGCTATCAAATATTTCTTCCTATGGTAGAAGAGGGGGTCAGTTGAATTCGAGAGCGGCCGAGGAACATAATTTCATCTGTCAAAGTGACAACTTTACTTACTGACAGCTTGAGCACGTTTTCGAAATGGATGATACTTGTCGCCTATTGCTGGATCTGTTGGACAGCTCATCCTCAGATGATGATGCCGCCAACTATATAATTATAAATGCTATTTATAAACTTTTTAGATTTTAAACAATCTGCGCGTAAATAGCGCATTTTCACATAACCTCTCCGTCGAATCGGGAAATTCGCAGTTCGCACGCCGATCGACGAAAGCGACATATAATAAATTATTGTAAAATAAGCTCACGTCGATTTCCAAAAATGTCGAAGGCAAAGGCGGCAAGGACCAACACCAGGGCAGGGAACGAGAAGAGAGCACGAGAGCTGACGAGAGCAAACCAGATTACCCAGGAAAACAATTGAAAACAATCAACAAACGAACAAACTAGAAGCTTCTCTATGTAGGTATCAGGCCGTCCAACTTTATCAAAAAACCGAATGATATTACCATATAAACATACTGAGTTAAAAATATGATTAATTTTGAAAGGGCGAAAATTTGTTTACTTCAAATTCAAATATTGATTATATTTATATTTTAAATATATGTTAAATATGTTTGCCAAATAAAGTTTTTTTTTATGTTTCTAAATTTACTACCACACATGACGATATGAGCTAACATAATAAATAAGAAATGCATTATTAGGCTGCTTATGTCATGGCTGTCAAAGGGAACACGGAACTTAGTTGGTAGCTCCGTAATTAAAATGACCCCCTCTCCTTTTTACGGCGGAGAGGGGGACGCATAACTTTTCAAATATCGCGTCGGGAGCGGTTACGTAAAATAAATTCGGTTAGCGAAGTTCAGAACCACACTTATAGCGCGTTATCTTTTTACGTGTGTCGGGTCTGTATGGGATTGTATGGCGAGCGCTATTGTGCTTTATATTATCTGTTGATGTGAGCTTTGCGTGTGGCAGCAGCTTCAGACTTATAATAGCTAGTGACCTACAACTAAAACTTTTAACTAGTGACTTAACACTGATTCTGTTGATTCTTTTTTTAATCTTGCACGTTATATACCTATCTATGTATGTTTAGCGTTAGGCTTGCAATCTTTTTTATGTGACTCGGGGTCAATACTTCTGCTCTTTTTTTACATTAACCCCACACAAGAGCCCGTGAGAAAAATAATTTCCCTCAGGGGCTGTGTCATCTTTTGGGATGCTGTGTGGAGGGTTTTTTTTAAGGAAAGGAAGGAGAAAGTTCTGGGAAGGTAAAAGGTATGGGGGAAGTGGAGTGACGGAAATATGAATATTTCCCTCCCACTGCGGCGCAAGACGATGGGTCGAGATACCAGTTGGAAAGGTCAAAGGGTCTCCCCAAACCATCCTCTCTCGATCAAGCACGCCACGCAGGTGGTGGGCAGGCGCATCCAGAACACACCTCACCGATGAAACCGGGAACCCCTGCTAAATCACAAAACGTAGCGAACCACTTAGTGTGATCTATGGTGGACGTGTTGGTTATCCAATAAATAGTTCCCGGGGCGGCGGTACCCAAAATCGCCTCCCAAATTGATAATTGTGTTCTTGAGTTCTTTAAAATGAGTGGTGATGATCTGGCTTGTAAGCCACACAGACCATCAGGGAATAATTAATTCCCTATAAAAAAATGGGTTGATTACACAATTCACTCTGCAGGAGACGTAAAAAATCATCCAGCCACCAAATACAAAAAACAGAGAACTCACCGAATATATCACTTGCATTGAGATTGCAGCGATTCCTTAATCTCCAAATTCGGCAGGGGACGGCAATCAGCACAATAAAACTTGCATTCGCACCATGAAATAGTGATCTGTCACGACCAGCTCTCAAGAGAGTAAAATTTAGAATAAAATTGAATTAACCCATTGTAATTCAAAAAGTACTGTCACTTACTTGTGACAAAATATTTAAAAATCAGAAGATGACAATCAGGACTAGTGGTGCCCTCTCTTGTCAAACAATATAATTCGGATGAATCCAGATGCGTAATGCATAGACGACTGTATTTCATTATCACTCACCTGCAGAGCAAAATCTATACAAAACTGACCAGAGATGTATAGACATATGGTCAGGATAGCATGACCACTATTTTTAATTTTAATTTTCAAATTTTATTTCAAACTAATTTTAAGTCTACTGCTTCTCCAATGAGTAAGATTAAGAAATGCACACTTAGATGGTTTGGGCATGTAGAGCGAATGAGCGAAGAAAGGAGTGTAAGGAGAATATATGATGCGAATGCGAATGGTAGCAGAAGTCATGGCACGATCAAGTGAATCCGATAATCGAGTCGGGCCATGTCAAGAGTCAGAATAATAGAAGAGTATTTATGAGTGTGAATAGTACCGACCAAATAACCGAAGAATTAAAAATATTTGCGATGATTTCCAATTCACTACAGGAATCTGTCTGTAGTCTGCCTGTACCTATATGATGCATTCTGGCAGGTTAGCGCAGTTCCCGAGAAACAATACCGTTTATATCAATCAAACCCTCGCATACCAGAAGCAGAAGGCAGATCTGCTGACTCCGGCAGTTGATTGACGTAAGCAAGAATGCATTGTTGCATTGAGATTTGCAGTATATTATTTATATAGGAATAGATCGTAATTATATGCTGCTGTTATTAGATTGATTAGACCGTTTAAAGTAGTAAATCTGAGTCAGTGCCCATGGAGTGTTTCAAATATGCAGCTATTAAGAATTATGCGTTCTATTTGGTAGCAGGAGCCCACGCGATTACATATAATTTAATCTAAGAATAATCAAAGCCATACTAGTTACTGCCTTATAACTTATCGCATGTTATGTCGCCCTTTAATGTGATACCGCACAAGAGTTCCAACTTCTCCCAACCGTTGGATACCGGACTATGGCATCCCCAATTGGGATATGTTCTGAAATTGAAGGTAGTGTAGAGGGGGAGGAGATGTGGAGGAAGAAGTTGAGGAAGTATCTGGCTATTCTGGTAACCTGTTGGTGTCTTCTCCAGGATCTCTTTTGAATATTTTTGGAAGAAGCATTAATATTCACTTGGATGGAAATGATGGAGACGGCGGAATGTTTAGTATTGAAACAGTTTTGGACCAACCACGGCTAAAGCTATTTCAAGCAATGTTGCAATTAACTTATTAACAATTAACAATTCACTTACACTAAACATATCGAAAACAAAATTCACAACGTACAGCATAACTAACACAGGACAGCCAAAAAACAATACAAACACCATAAAAATACACGAATGCATAAACACCAACATCTGCGATTGCCCCCCCTCTAGAAAAAACAGAACAAATAAAGTATCTAGGAATCGTAATTGACCATAATCATAGATGGACACATCACATCAAACAAATCACAAATAGACTCCTCAGAACAATACACATTTTCCTAAATATAAGAAACATATATAAAATAAAACAATTGAAAACAATATATTTTGCACTATGCCAATCAATAATAGAATATGGAATAATTGCTTGGGGAGGAGCAACAAACGCAGCTATCGCTCAAATAGAAATCGCACAGAATTATTAAAGGTAACACTCAATTATTAAAAGTAAAACATATTAAAGGTAACACTCAAAAAACAAAAACTAACCGACACAGACCAAATATTTAAAAGCTGTGACGTACTTGATATACGCCAATTATATGTTAAAACACTACTAAACTACATTTTCGACCAAAAAAACAAACCCCAACAAACACAAAATATCACTAATAGACCGGTCAGACAAGCGTACAAAGAAAACATAAAAACTCCGACGGTAAACACTACCTTTGGACAAAGACACCATAAATACCACGCTATTAAAGCATTAAACAGTCTTCCACTTGAAACAAAAATTGAGGAAAATAAAAATAAATTCAAACACAAAATAAATAAAAAATGGATTAAAGAACAAAAAAGACAATATTACCAAAATTCTATAACATAAAAGAATAAAACATATACACGCAACACAAAAAAAATATATAAAACACGCAACACGCACAAACACATAAATCATTTTTTTTTTTTTTTTAAAGTAAGACAAACATTCCCGGGTTACGAATAACCTGACAATATTTGAAAATCTCCTACTACCACCACAGTAAGCTGAAAATGTTGCTTGTGTTGTGATGGAGGACTTAGCCAGCCGAGGAATTGAACACACTACGCCTGAGTGGGACCCAAACGCGATGTCAACTCGGCCATGCCGATTTCCATTCTCTTTTAATATTTTTCTTTTAGTGTGATAATTATATTTTAATTTTTAATCTTTATTTTTAGTTTAAATTTATCTTTATTATAATGTTGTTTTTTTTTTAAATGTATAAATTCTTATATTATAAAATGGGGGCCTCAGCACGGGTAAACAACCCAGTGAGGCCAATATTACTGAATTGGAATATGAAATATTGTAAAAATAATGTATCAACAATAAAAAATAAAAATAAAACTTGCGCACTCCCGGGTTTGACCCGCCACCTGCAGATTGCTAGTCGAGAGCCTTATAATTAAAACCGTATGAAATAAAGAAAAAATGTCTCACTTAACTCCCGATTTAACTAGGGCAAGTAAAGGTAAACAATTACATTAAAAATACAATATGTTAGAAAAGGCTATAAATATATATTTATTCTACCTTTGTATGACATATTTTTTTAGCAGGTACGTTATTTAATCTAATAAATGTACAAGGGTAATCTTCTCATTTAAATCTACTAATTTGTCCTTTTACTTTGAGTAATTCTTCCAACATATTGACATTTTAATCAGTAATACACGTAATATGTATTATTAAACATAGATGATATACGAAATGAAAAAAACGAAAACTTCCGAACCCGGTCCCGCGCACCGCTCCTCGCATGATCATAGTGGAACCTGTAATACTATACTATTTTATATACTAATGGCACATGGCTCCTCTGATCATTTTTATAACTCTATGATATTAATATTATCGTGCGTGCGTTTTTATTTTCTCCTACTTCGTTACTAGGCTGCCTTTATACATTGTGTTTTTACACAAGTGTTTTTCTCGTAAATCGCTTACGTAAGTGACTTTTGGCAAAATCACCAATGTAAACGATACTGTAAGTCTCTTACCGTAATTTATAGCAAGTTACAGAATCGTAAGAGGCGTAAGTTTTTGACAAGTTTAATCGCCTCTGCGTGAACTTACAGCTTTCTCACAGCTTATGAAATAAGTTGAGACGCTTACCCTAATAAATGGTGCCTAAACGCGCCGACGCGAGACGTCAAAAAGTAAGACAGGTTTTCGTTTTTTTTTTCCTATATATATATTTATATATATATCAGTGGATAAGCACATTATTAACTCCCGAAAACAATATAAAAAATAACGCTAGATAAAACTCAAATAAGCAATAGAAAACCAATGAAAATGGAAAGATATAATTTATTTTTCAGGTGAGAAAAAGCTTTCTGAAAATGAGCATCCTTCGTTTTAGTTATCGGTCCAATCCTTTCTAATCTCAATGTTTCTGTTAATAACATGACTTATTTGAATTCGAAGTCGGTGTAGGGTCGGTTGTAATCAGATTGGCATATTCGGATAAAATAAAGAACTCCATTCAATTCCGCCGTTAAAGTTTCGCCGTTAAAAAAATTGTTTCTCTCATTCCAACTTCTATTTCAATACTTTATTTGGACCTTTTCGTCTTTATTGAGAAAATCGCGTAAATTTGACACCAGCAAATCGTTGTTTACAGGAATCCATCATTAGGGCTGCTGTGAGCACTTACGCGAGTTAAACTTCCGTGAGCATTCATTACCATGAGTTAACACTCCTGTGATTAACTTATCAAAAACTTACCAGCCCTGGAATGGTGAAATTATTGTTGTGGGTCATCAACTAAGACCACGAAGTTATATGGAACGTGTGAATTTATTGGTAATGTTTAACAAATTGACATTTAGTAAAGATTGCCGTTTATCGAACCACCGCCATTGCAATCGATACGGCAGTTAGTGCTGTCACATGTCACATGGCGGAATATTCCGTTTTCAGACAAATAGACAACAGATAATAAATACAACCAAAATTGGGATCCGCCATGTGGTCCAAATTAGATATAGGCGTTGGGTACCGGTGGTTCACGACCCCATAATAGATATTATCCTTTATCTTACCAATAATTTAATGTGCTCCGACACAAAATTACCTACTACCACAGTTGTGTTTGCATAAATTCATCAAATCTAACCCAAGGCTATGTTTATGAATAGTAATATATCAGAGCAACTTACATATACATATTAAAGATTTAAGATAATAATGCACAATATTTTATATTTTTAAAACCAATTTTTTCACACTGTGCATCCAGAAAACAATTCATAATTATTGTTGTTTGCAAGCACATTCATTTGAAGAAATGGTTGTTCCGATAAATCTACAAAATATAAAAAAAAACTAAATGAATGTTTCTAATTTTCATTTGTTGACCCTTCCACGTTAGTGGTGATGAATAACGATAAAAAAGCTTTTTTTTTAATTTTTCAAATTTGCAGAAGTACCGGTGTTGTCCCGACTTTATGCAGAGTTTTTAAAATTCTCAGATATAGACAGTAATTTTCCTCCTATTTTAAACGTCAAGTGTGCAAAATTTCATCAAGAAAAGTCTAATTCTGCTTTAAGGAGTGGGAAAGGGGATGGGTGTTTTTTTAGAAATATTGTGTTGGTAGTGACCTTCCTGTCGTTTTGAAGGTCAAGTGTGCAAAATTTCATCAATCTCTGAGTAAAAAATAAAGCCTTCACTATAATTTTTTTTTTTAATAAATATAGATAATATTTAAACTAAAAATAATCTGGAATACTTCGTTATAAAATGTGTGTGATTGCTTCTCTCAGTTTAGGTTGAAACTGTACCAAATTGAGCGACAGATGGCTGACACATCCTACTATCCGCGGGTAACCGGGTTCCTCCCACCTTTCACTACCTACTTAGGCGGGTAGCTAATAGTCGGTATATGGTTATACTGGCCTTTTCATTTCACCTACTGAGGGGTGGTGCATACCTACCTGAAGTACAAACTTCTCAAATTTCAAAATCAAACAGCTGTTGGGCCCGAAACAAACATTTACTCGTCTAATTTGTTTTTTTTTCTCGGATGATGTTTTTAGTGTTATTTTTACCATTTTAATCCTGAGGCGATTCACAAAGTTAGAAAGTTGACAAATGATTATAAAACTTCTTTGAAGTGCAGTCAATAACTAGATTTACACAAAATATTTAAAAATGACACGTCGTTCCCTTGGAGCAACAAGGTTCCATCGGCCATTTGTATTAAACTGAGATATTGAAATTTAAAATTTGATCCCGGTTAAAATACTACAACTTTACATTCATAAAAAAGTACAACGCAAATGACACCATGTTCTTCCAACAATATTTTATCTATGGCAGAACACATAGAACAAAGTTGCCCGTAATTTACAAATCAAACCTTGTTGTTCTAAAGAGTAAAAATTTTGATCCAAAAAGTCAATGTTGGCCAAAATCTCAATTGGAACCTTGAAGAAAATGCTTCTTTTATATAATAAGAATAAGCCTGCAGGGCGACAAAATATCGTGAGTTTGGGCCTAAACTTTTATTTCATGTACCACTTTTATTTGCTCAATCTTCTTGTGCCCTCTCCTATTTGAGGTTGGCAAACTTCTACCTGGGGGCCGCGGAATCTTGGTCGATTCTGCAATCTTTAACCGGAATAGCACTGAATTTATTATACATCGTGTTCGGTGAAGTCGAGGTGGATTAATTGGCTTTAAATGGCAGTAAGCTGTTTCATATGTTTCCATATTAATATTTTGATAAATGGTATTAATGAAATAATATGGTAAATGTATATTGGTATATATATTTATTTATTTATTAACGCCCTATCGGGCTTTTACATAGTAAGTTGACAGTATATGTATGTAAGTGTAACATGTACATGGATAAAATAGCTAAATATAATTTACTCATAAGGTAATTAGAAAATAATATGGTAAAGTAAATCAAAGTATGAAGACAAGACCTTTTTTTAAAGCTAATAAATAATACAAGTTAATAACTAGCAAGTAGGTCTGAAATTAGTTGCCTTTTGAAACTCACAAAGTTATTAACACCAAATATATCAATAACTTTACAGTATTTGTTTGCAAGGTGATGAATTCTTGGAATTGGTGAATACATAGAGTAGTTATTATTGAGGTTATTGTTACATTTAAGTGTCTTTGCTTCGAGTTTGTCTGGCAGGTACATTCATATTAATTAATTCCAATAATTCAGGGCTGTCAATGAGAGATTTGATAATTTTGAATAAAAATAATATATCAGTTAGAACTCTTCTATCCGATAGTTTGAGAAGTCTGGTTTCGGTAAGTAAGTTATTATAATTTATAAATTCGATGGAAATATTCATTTTAAAATTGATGTACCGAAGAAATTTATTTTGTACCTTTTCTAAGGCTTAAGAATGGACTTTGTAGAACGGTGACCATACTGTTGAATTATATTCTAATTTACTTCGTACTAATGAGCAATATAGACGTTTTAAAGTTAACACATTTTTAAACTTTGCCCCCATTCTCAAAATAAAACCGAGCATTCTCATTGCATTGCTTGTAGTTTCATCGATGTGTAAGTTAAACTGTAGACTTTCGTGGAATAAGACACCGAGTTCTAGAATCTGTGAAACTCGAAGAAGATTAGCGCCATTAATGAAATAAGAAAAATGAAGAGGATTTTTACCTTTGTAAAAACAAATAATATGGCATTTACTAATATTTAGTTGCCAATCATTTTCTGAACACCAAGCAAATAGTTTATTCAGATTCAACTGGAAAATAACGCGATCATTATCATCTTTAATTATTCTGTAGATCTTCAAATCATTGGCAAATAACAGAACTTTGACTTTGCTAAAAATATTTACTATGTCATTGATGAACAAACAAAATAATATTGGGCCCAGATGAGATCCTTGCGGTACTCCACTTGATGCCGTAAATTTGTAAGAAGTGAATGAATCCACCTTTACCGCTAAGTACCTTCCCAACAGATAACTCTTAAACCATTCAAACATGCTCCCTCTCACTCCCAACAATTTTAATTTACGTATTAAGATTCTGTGGTTTACTTTATCAAATGCTTTACTGAAGTCAGTATATATGGAGTCAGTTTGATATGATGTGATAAAGCCATTAACGATATCATTAGTGTATAATATTAAATTGGAAAGCGTTGATCTTCCTTTAATAAATCCGTGTTGAATTGGCGAGATTACTCGTTTAAATTGAGATATCAACTTTTCCAGTACTAGGCTTTCGAAAAGTTTGGGTAAAGAAGACATTATGCATATTGGCCTATAATTTGTTACTTCGCTCTTATTTCCTTTTTTGAAAATAGGTGTCAAATGACTAAACTTCCAAAGGTCAGGAAACACACCTGATGAGAGTGACTTCATAAATAAGTTATGTTTGGGATGTGACAATGAATGCACACAATTAACTAGGAATCTAGGTGGAACTTTATCGGGTCCTGCGGATTTGCGGGAATCGAGACTCTTCAGCTTAGATATAACGTCCTCTATAGTTACTGTACAGTCAGATATATCAAGGTTCTCAACCAACTTAGAACAAGAGTACTTACTGTCGACACTTTTACTAACATATACACCACCAAAAAATCAGCAAACAGATTAGCAGTTTCCTGTAGATTTTGTGATTGTTTACAATCGAATGATATAGTACTACGTATATAAGTTCCATTTTCTTTTTGGGATTTAACATACTTCCAAAAGAAATTTGAGTCCTCTATGAGAGAGCCTTCGACAACACACATGTAACTGTTATAATATTTAGTAGAGAGCTTATTACATTCTGCCCTCATTTTTTGAAAGGCAATATAATCGATAGCCAGGCGACTTTGTTTGAACCTCTTGTGCGATATTTTTTTGACGTAAATTAAGTCTATCAGTTCTTTTGAAAACCATTTCGGGAATTCAGTTTCCCTGTAAACTGTCAAAGGTACAAAATTTTTGATTGCAGAATTAACAATGGAGTAAAATTTTACAAGGTGTACATTAATATCAGCATCAGTGTCTAAAAATGACCAGTCACTCTGTTTAAGAAAGTTAGAAATTTGAACATAGTCTGCTTTTTTGAAATTGCGAGTTTCTTCTATCTTTTTTACAGTGGGAATTGGTTTATGATTAGACATACATATTTCTAGTGGCGGATGGTAAACATCGACGGGCAAAAGTATTTCTGTACTTCTCACAACACAGATATCAGAAACATTGGACAAGACCAAGTCCAACGTACGGCCACCTGTATTATGAACACAATTATACTGAGTTAGTCCCAAGAACAGGGCCATATCTCTAACTTCATGAATTTTAACATTGGAACAATAATTGTCAGTACTTATATTACACCAGTCGTAAAGTGGCAGGTTGTAATCACCAACTAGAAGTAATTTCGTATTTTTTTTTTTTTTTATATTTACTCCACACAGGAGGCCCTGAAGAAAATAATTTCCCTCAGGGCCTATGTCATCTTTGGGGATGCTGTGTGGAGGGTCTTTTTGTGGAGAGGAAGGAGTGAACATGGGTCTTGAAGAGTCCCATGTTGTAGGAGGGAGGAAACACAGAGGCCGGCAGTATGAGGGTATTGGGCGCAAATTGATTCAACCTCTTCACAGTGATTACTGTAGCATTGAACGTCAGAATTTGGAGGTAGGTACGCACATCCCACTATTATTTTTCCGCTAGAAGTGTTCACTTTGACAAAAATTTGATCGATGCTTGGGTTCTTCGTAGATGTTTTTGAGGAACTGAGATTTTTTGAGATAGCAATGGCTACACCACCCCCTCGTGTTTTGGCACTTGTTTAGAATTTCTGTCCGTGCGGTATATATTAAAATTGGGGAAGCCTGATTTAATTCCCCAGTCAAGCCATGTTTCGGATAAAAAGAAAATATCACTGCTGATGGTTGCTGCCGATGCTACCAAAATGGGAAGTTTGGTGCGGATCCCTCTCACATTTTGGTAATAGCACTTTATTATTTGCTGTCGTAGTTTTTTGGTACACAGTTTATAATTTTCGGGACTGAGTTCACGTATTTGATTGTGATATTTGTTTCACCGTTTTTCTTCCTCGTGTCTAGTTCGTTTCGTAAATCCTGAAGTTGAGCCCTCTGCAAATTAGTTCGATCATTACTGGCCTTGATACCATTTTTAATTCTTGCACTTCTTGATAAAACCTCACGCGCCGATACAGATTCCTTAAATTCGATCATAATTGGTCTTGTTTTGTTATCTCTTTGTACACCCAGTCGATACATCTTTACGACATTTGGTATGATTTTGCTATTAATATCACTTATTACTGAAACGACTTTTTCTTTATCCATTGCTATAGTCGTTGCAGTAGATTCTGAGATGCTCTCCGGAACATTAAAGAGAATGATATTCTTCGATCGGATTTTTCTTTCTTCTGCCTCCGCGAGCAAATCATTTATTGGAGAGCAGTTTACTGGAATTTGTTGCTTGTCAATTGTCCTTTCGTAAATATCAATTTTACCCACGAGATTCCCCACCTTCACTCCTACGTCTGTCATGTTTCCAGAGACGGTTGATAGTTGTGACAATATTTATGTAATTTGATCCCTGTTGATTTTAAGTGCAGGATCGGTGATGGCTTTATGGAGGGTATATATGACACCAATCACTCGAGTGGATACCTAATTTGTGTAGGTACCTACTACTGTATTTACTTTATATGGCGGGTTTTCTGCGCACCCCACGGATCCCCGGTGGAATACATATTAATTTATTATAGTTAGATTGTATTTATCATATTATAATTATGGCTAGTGACCGACGCGCATTGCGAAAATTTAAATTCCAATGGTCTGTCAAGTAGTTATTCTTCCAACAGCTGTTTGACGGCTTTACAAATACATTAACGAACAATTTATTTATTTATTTATTTGGTACAATATTTTTTTACATTTCAAAGTTTTCCAGTAATGTTGGCCTCACTGGGTGGCTTGCCCGTGCTGAGGCCTTCATTTTATAATATGAAAATAATCTAAATACAATCTACAATATAAGATAAAATAATACATTTAATATATATTCTTGTGTGTTTGTGAGTGATGTGTGTTTATATTGGTTTTGTGTGTTACGTGTAGGTTTTATTTTTATTTTATGCTATGACATATTGGTAATATTGTCTTACAATAAATCCCAGTGGTCTGTCAAATAGTTATTGTTCCAACAGCTGTTTGACGGCTTTACAACTACATTAACGAACAATAAATCACAGTGGTCTGTCAAATAGTTATTGTTCTAACAGCTATTTGACGGCTTTACAACTACATTAACGAACAATAAATCCCAGTGGTCTGTCAAATAGTTATTGTTCCAACAGCTGTTTGACGGCTTTACAACTACATTAACGAACAATAAATAAACTTACTTCGAGCTTATGACCAATTCTGTGTGTGCCGAGTGTTGAAACAATATTATCCCATCCGATGTAAAGTCGCCTTCAATAATTAGGGAAAACATCATGACACGAAATATCTCTAAAATTATACTGCTCTCTTCATAAATAATAATAATATACATTACATAAGCACTCCTTATGAAATCTTGTATAATCAACATTTATGTATCCGATTGAATGCATCACGATGTTTTATTTTGGAACATGAAGTTTGGTGCAGTTGTTATGCAAGTAATACCTCCTACCTGCATATTGGTATTCAACGTTTGTAGATTTTACAGGTAATTTTCCTATTAAAAGTAAGTTAGTTAGAAAGGACCGTTTGGTATCGCAATCAGATTGCGTGATGTTAAGAAGTTAATCTGGATTGTATATAATCCTGCCCCATACTTAGTGGCCGGTGCTTATTGTTTGCTATTATGTATTTGCTTGTAACACGCAACCTGGTTTATAATAATTCCATCAATAGAGGCAGAAGAAAATACACATTTGCAGTGAAACGATAACTTAAATAATAGTGATAATTATTTTCTTACTGATGCCTATTTTCATCACATTATCTGCAAAATAACTCATTTACACGGAGAAAACTTACTGATACAAAATATTGCCTATTTATTAAAAATCTCTTCAGATTATTCGTAATCTTGTTAAAAACGGGACTGCAGGCCCTTAACGAATGAATTGATAGGTTTCATGCAAATTTTTTTGTAAAAAAAAATTGTATTAACGCGACGTCGGAATACGTGTTCATAAAAATCGTTATATTTTCGCATCTCGTCATTATATATTACCAGGCCAGGGCAAACGCAGGTGTATGAACATATATTCCGATATGTTTGGAAAGTACTAACATTTTATTAGGAAATGGCCTGCTGTCCCGTTTTTCTACCCGCAATACTCATTTTTCTCACCGTAGAATTAATCAGATCAATATGAATGTGATTAGATTAAGATCTTGATTAAATTCTGAAATATTTTACTCCGTAAATACAAACAAACCTGTTGGAAAGTAAGAGCTTCACAGATACACTCATAGAGGGCAGTGCATAGAGCTTGCGTGGAAGTCCGCAAGATGGCAGCTAGTAGCCAGTAGTCTCCAGGACTAGTTAGAATGCTCCCAGACAAACTTGGTGTTTTCAGAACTCATTTAGCCAGCTTCTATTTAGGTAGACTTTCGAGTCACCATTGTAATACGCGAAGTATTGATAAATCCCTGATTTAAACACAAAAACCTATTATTTAAAATCTCCTTCCACGACAAGTTGGAGAACTGTTTGTGGGAACACAACAAAACCTTAAAAATTGTGAGGTCAAACATTAGCAGATGATTTAGTTAAGTACTTTCCTTCAGTTCGCAAACAAAAGCATTATTTAATAGCACAGTGTTCTTTTCATTTTTGAATAATAATCCTTTTAGTGGAGAAAGGAAATTTAAAAGTCTTTTTTCCCAGAAATGTATTGTCGCGCGTCGGACCTGGGGGGGTCCTGACTTACCCTCGGCCAGCTCAGAAGCGGGGCATGAGACGTCTCTCTCATAGTCAGGGTTCGGGGTCAGCGCGTGGCTCGAGAATCCATATCCCACCGTCTATACAAAACACTCCCATACGATTGTTATGCCCAAATGAAAGAGGTTAGGTTTTTATGAATTAGCATTGTATTTGAGCGGCTAAAGGACATTACATGGGTGAATAACAACAGTACACAGGTTATTACATCCTAAACTGGAATTATCAACAAGGGTTCCCTAATCTCTCTCTGGGAAATAATTAACAGCTCACTCTCTCTAGATCGGCAGGCAGCGTGGATGAATTTAGGTTATTAGCGGACACATTCAAGGGTAATAGGAAATGTAAGAGACTCACAGCATGGTGTTGTCGGGTATCCTGTTGATTTGCAGGACTGAGCGCCGTGTCTCAAACAAACGGTGCCAGCCTGTCGATGTTCAAAGCGCCATTTCCGTACGTTATTGCTTTCGACCGGAGCGGTGCAAATTGGGAACGCGGGAGCCGAAACGAACACACGTCCAGCCTGGTCAGAGGTCGGCGCGCGAGCGGGGGGGACGGGGCGTAGGGTCGCCGGGGGTGGGGGAACTGTAGCGGATGTATTGCGCGTTCTTCACTACGTTTGGTCTAGCAACTAATTTGAATAATTCCCGCTCTCAGGCTGGCAACTGTAGGATCTTTTGCGGCTAAAATCTGTTATATGACAGTATTCTAAACCTTTTTCAAGGGAACTTATGAAACCACGATTTAAAAGTTTGCAGGCTTTTACTCTTGGCGCGGCGTGGGCAGCCTTTGTTCCGGAAAATGTTAAAAATATTATAAGTTATATACATTTTCTGACGTTCTCAATTTAGTTATGACTTGGAAAAACCTTAAAATAGGTACCTTTGTAAAAGTTAAACAAACGCAGTTTTAGTATTTCATTATTTCTACGTGATAAAATATTTTTGTGATATCATGATAAAAATTCTGGTAAATATGTTTGACTGTAAATATAATAAATTTGTCCAAGTGTATTAGAAGTTTATAGATTTAAGACATAAGAAGCAAGCTATCTACCTATCTACTTCTTTATAACTAAATGTACACTAAGAAAAATGAGTAATTCTGATTTATTAAAAATCTCTTCAAATTATTAGTCATCCTGTTAAAAACGGGACTGTAAGCTGCTTCCTCGCAGTGAAATTCGTAACAATATTGGAACTCGTGTTCATCCACCTGCGTAGATATTAATAATATATGGGGTCGAAATGCAAAAATGAGAGGACTCTTACGAAAACATCTTCGGACATCGTGACAAAACATTGGAATTATACTAAAAGTTTTTTAGGAAACCTATCAATTCATTCGTTAATGGCCTAAAATCAAATAATTTGAAGAGATTCCTAATAAATTAGCAACATTTTTATCAGTTTTCTCTGTGCAGATAGAAACTGCGGCACAGGTATAATAACAAAAACAGATTAATAAGTAATCAAGAAGTATTATAGTTCTTCTCCTAAACAAAGGGTTGATGAGAAAATTATAGAGCATGACCACAAACTGCCAATTCCGTGAGATGCATCGTGCAAAAAGCTTGACGAGAAGTGTATGGAAAATGAAGCCTTCCGCATTTCTACATTTTAACAGTATTAAATTAAATATAGTTTAAAATGAATCTGTGAGAACCTCCTTCTACTTATTATAATAACTTAACTAGTATTTCACTCTCGTTATGGACATAGATTGAGGCTGCTTCTATAGAGAGCAACATGACCCATTCAATAATTTAAACATCAAGGCAATTCATTCACATTATCTTCCCTATACTAGCTGCCTTCTTCGTACCTCCTTTCACTTTGCAACTGTGTTCTGTGTATCAGCTTCAGCAGTTTTCAATTTTTGGATAATCCCGCGTGTTACGTAAATTCAAATTAGTTTGGTCTAAAACACGAAAGCTGATCAACAAAACGCCTCACGACATTAGGAGCAGGAATCCTGCATTTTGCAAGAGTGGCCAATCAATACAAGTACGTCAGTGCATACTAGGAAATAATTATTGTAGTATTGCTTCTACAGTATTCGAAGCGACTTTGGAATCAACACTGATTTAATTCAATAACGAAAATTTTAAATGCCACGCAGTCAGTAAATAATATGAATTTAATACCTTGTTTAGTGCCTTATTAATTTTATTTATTTATTTATACGCCCATTGGGCTTTTACATACAAAATAATATTCTGAGTTAATAAAAAAAATAATATTCTGAAGATCGCAAGTTCACAAAAGTAATAGTAAAAATACATATAACCATATCCATTTGACATATTATAACAGCAAGTAAATAGTACAAAAATAAGAATATTCCTACTCCTAAGTTATACAGACTTAAATTAGTTAATAAGAAATGTAAAGTTTATATGTAAATGCTAGGTAGTGGCAGCAGTAACATGATACAATACGACACATAGTGTATGAGGCCTTTGAGTAAGAAAGCTAACGAAAAAATTATTATTGGCAGTATTGTTTTTTTTTTATTTTTTATATTAACTTCACACAGGAGGCCCTGAAGAAAGTGATTTCCCTCAGGGCCTATGTCCTCTTTGGGGATGCTGTGTGGAGGGTCTTTTTGTGGAGAGGAAGGAGTGAACATGGGTCTTGAAGAGTCCCATGTTGTAGGAGGGAGGAAACACAGAGGCCGGCAGTTCGTTCCACAGCCGAGCTGTTGAACTTAAGAACGAATCGTAGAAGCGACCCGTTCTCATGTGACAAATGTCAACCGTGTACAAATGTTGGGCGCGCGTTTGGCGTGTATCCCGACTACGCACCGGTGCCGAAGGGATTAACGACGCTAGTTCCTCAGAGCATCTTCCATTGTAATACCGATAGAACAAGGACAGCATACCTACCTGACGCCTGTGCTCTAAAGATTGCAGTCCGTTTGTTAAGATTGGGGAATCAATCAAACGGACCGCCCGTTTTTGCACAGAGTCAAGGGTTTTTTTCAGGTATTTAGGGGCTCCGGACCAGAGATGGCTGCCAAATTCGACAGTAGGGCGCACTTGCGATTTGTACAGGGTCAGCAGTTGTGAACTATTAAAGTATCTGCGGGCCCTGTACAGTACGCCCAGCTTCTAAAAGAGGCCAACTTTACTCTGGCTTCGATGGAGCCCCCGTACCTGAGCTCGTCACTTATAGTTACACCAAGCATATCAATGGAAGGCCTGTTCGGAAGATTGCTCCCGTTTAAGGAGACTAGATTATCATTTGGATCCCTTTTAGACGTAATCAGACAGGATTGGGTCTTTGAAACATTAAATTCGACGAGACATCTGCGGGCCCTGTACAGTACGCCCAGCTTCTAAAAGAGGCCAACTTTACTCTGGCTTCGATGGAGCCCCCGTACCTGAGCTCGTCACTTATAGTTACACCAAGCATATCAATGGAAGGCCTGTTCGGAAGATTGCTCCCGTTTAAGGAGACTAGATTATCATTTGGATCCCTTTTAGACGTAATCAGACAGGATTGGGTCTTTGAAACATTAAATTCGACGAGATTATTTTTACTCCAGGAGGAAATACTCTCGAGATAATCGTCCATTCTTTGCTTCAAAGCCCTCCGAGCCGTTGGAGTTTGTGTGCCATTTGGGGGCTTGTCAAACAAAAAGCTATCATGAACTGTACTGTCATCCGCGTAACAATGAATCGGTGCACAAGTCAAAAGGTCATTGATGTGCAGCAAAAACAAAGTCGGAGACAGAACCGATCCCTGTGGGACGTCAGCATTTATGGAGTGTGAGGAAGAGGTGAAACCGTCAGCAACCGCCTGAATCGACCTATCCCTTAAAAAGTCAGCAATCCACGTACCCAGGGATGCGGGAAGTCCGTAAGAAGGCAATTTTTTGACAAGTCCTCGGTGCCAGACCCGGTCAAAGGCCTTGGATATGTCTAGTGCGACCGTTTGGGTCTCACCGTGACGTTCCAGGCACCGCCCACAAACATGCGTCACATACGCGAGAAGATCACCGCACGAGCGGTTCCGCCGGAATCCGTATTAACGGTCGTTGATAATTTTGTTCTTCTCGAGGTATGTGAGCAGTTTGTCGTTGATCACACGTTCCATCACTTTGGACAGAACTGATGTGATCGCTATGGGGCGGTAGTTGGCCGGGTTGGAGCGGTCACCTTTCTTGGGAATAGGGTGAATGACCGCTTTTTTCCAACCAGAGGGCACAGTGCCACACTTCAGGGACATTTTGAAGAGCTTTGTCAAAACTGGAACTATTTCCGCAGCACACCTCTGCAATACCAGGGCAGGTATTCCATCAGGTCCACTAGCTTTGTTAACATCGAGCCCCCGTATGACGTGGAGTACATCCCGATGCCGGATCCTCAGCTTTTTCATATAGAAGCCGCAGTGAGGAACCGACGGCGGAACAGCACCTCCGTCGTCGAGGGTCGAGTTTTCGGCAAACATTTTCCCTAATAGGTTAGCCTTTTCGGTGGCGGTGTTTGCTAGTGAGCAGTCAGGTCTGGTAAGAGGTGGCAAACTGGGTTTGCAAAAATTCCGACCTATTGAGCCCGCAAGCGACCAGAATGCTCTGCTGCCATGCGGGCAGGCAGCCAGCTTTTTGCTGATCTGCAGGTCGTGTTCTAATTTTGACCCATTAATGATTCTCTTGCATTCCTTTGCCGATTTGTTGTATGCTGATCTGCTTTCGGGCGTTCGAGATGTGTTGTAGGCTCGGTAAGCCGCGTTTTTTCGTCGAACTGCTTCGGAGCATTGTCGACTGAACCACGGCTTTGAGCCCACACCAGTTTCTTTAGTAGTCGATTGTATGAAGCCATCCATCGCCGATTTGATGACTTCACCAATCTCCTGGGCACATCTTGGAAAAGCGTTGAAATGGGCCCGCATACCGAACCAATCTGCTGACCTATAGTGCCACACTTTTCTCCTCAGCCTCTCATTGGTTGGTCTGAGGTTAACGGGGATTGATGTCGTCACTAGGCAATGGTCGGATGATCCCAGAGGCGCTGTGACGTCAATCTTATAACCGTGTGGCACAGTAGTTAAGAATAGGTCTAACAGATTGGAGCGGTGAGTCTGGACATCAGGAACCCTTGTAGGCTCCTGAACCAGTTGCTCTAATCCGTAGCAAATGGCAAAAGATTCCGCCTGTCGGCCAGCCGAGTCCGTTGGGCCTGAGAACTTCAACCATGGTTCGTTATGAACATTGAAGTCACCCAGAACAATAAACTCGGCCGTAGGGTAGCGGGGCAAGAGGTCATCAATAGTATCGCTCAAATGTTTGAAGAGTTCGGAAGTGTCTGATTCGCTATGGTTCGGTGAGCGGTATAAACATGCGTAGAATCTTGCCGCACTGGCAAGATTGACGCGCACCCACATTACATCGAATCTGGAGTTTTCCAGACTCAATAGTCGTACACAGTTGACGTCAGCTCGACTATAGAGGCAGACTCCTCCTTTGAGTCGGAACTTGCTTGCAAGGGTAAAGCCCGGGCAGTCCAGATAGGAGGAGTCTGGCGGCTCGGCTATCTGAGTTTCGGATAGGAAAAGAAGGTTGGGACGTTGGAACAAAAGATGGTGATGAACAGAGTTTAAATTTGTGTGCAGGCCGCGAATGTTGGCAAAATTTACCAACAGTTTTGGCCCGCACCGGGGACGCCTGCTACTCGCCGCTGTATTGATGTTAAATTTGTTTTGTGTTATGTTCATGATTTTAAGTTTTTTTTTATTTATGAGGTGAAAGGAAGGTCTGGAAAGGAAAGGTATGAGGGGTGGGTAGGAATCTGGGGTTCAGGCGGTCCAGGAGTGATGAGCGTTTGGTTCCAGCCCACCCACTGCGGTGTAATAATATAACATTCACCATTAGACATATAAAACCAAGCAAAACGCAAATCTAAACATGATAGTTTGTAGGTATAAGCCTGTTTAGTCGATCTTGAGGAAATCATTCAATAAGAGGTGCAATAGCTAGATTTTTATTGTTTTATTTTAAAAGTTCTAATATTTTGGTTTTAAATTTGGAAACCGATTGGAAATGATAGACATCGATTGAACTATATTTGTTTCCAAGTGTATGAAGCCTTTGAATTGGAGAGTTTACGAAGTAATTATTGGCAGATTTGGTAACAAAATATAGAGCATTTAAACGGGTATCACGGGTAGGTATACGCAAATTAATTAAGCTCGTTAAATCGAGGGCGTCCAGGTTGCCATTTGATATATTGAAAAGGCAAACTAAGTCACTCACTGTGCGTCTTGTAGTTAAATCGCTTAGGTTTAGCAATTCCATTAGACATATATAATTAAGTTCTTCGATTGGTATTCCAAGTTTGTAATTAATAAACCTTAGAAATTTATGTTGTACTCTTTCGATTTTTTGATGATGAGTCTTATAAAATGGAGCCCAGATTGTTGAGTTGTACTCCAAATTACTTCTTACCAACCCAGTATAAAGCAATTTGAAGGAATTAATTGTTTTAAATTCTTTTATCGTCCTCAGAATGAACCGCAGGCATTTCATGGCCTTGTTGGTTATTTCATTTATATGAGGAACAAAAGTTAATTTACTGTCAAATAATATACCAAGGTCCTTAATTTGTTCGACTCTTTTTAGGACATTGTTGTTGATGCTATATTGATATTTAATGGGATTTTTGATTCGGGTAAAAGTTATTGATTGACATTTTTCAATGTTGAGAAACAGTTCATTAAGGGTGCACCACACTTGTAGCCTCACAAGATTTGATTGCAATACGCTACAGTCATTATGATTAGTTAATGTTTTGTAAATTTTTAAATCGTCCGCAAATAAAAGTATCATAACTCCATCAAAGATGGTAGTTATGTCGTTGATAAACAAGGAAAATAACACTGGGCCCAGATGTGACCCCTGTGGGACTCCGGTGAAGATTTCAAAGTGATGTGAAACATGTGAATTGATTTTTACTGATATTTTTCTTTTGTATTTATTAACAATGTTATGGTAAGCTCGTAAAGCATTTAGTTTTCTTATCTAATGACTCAGAAAAGGACTGAAATAGAATTTCATAACAAGGCAACTTATGTAAAAATATTCTTGTGTCATAAAATTGACAGGAACCAAAGACGTATTGACAGTTAAACATAGCTACAGTTCTAATGTAATATGTTGTACTTGCTACTGCTAATGGTCGGAACTGAACAACTTACCCTTCAACATTCTGAAATGCAGTGTCGTCACATTTACAACATACAAAGATACATTCATGTTCCCCTACCACATTAATAAATATATATATTAGCACGCAAAAATGAGATTGAAGAACTTGGCATGATACTAGCCTAACCTAATATATATACAATACTGCCGCTATAGGTAGAACCACAGTACCCACCTTGAGAATCTCAAGGACCATGCTGTGTTATACTTATGACGGCATAATAACACTTCCTAAAACATGCGAACACATCAGCACATGTTCTCCTAGTTGTTTTAGTTGTTCACAAAACACTACTCCTAACCCATTCAGTTACTGATTATTAACATTTTAAATTTACATGAATACATATAAAGAAAATAAATGTGAGAACTGCCAAAATATGTGGTTAATGGTCACGGCAATGTTTGTTAAAAGATTTGGAGACTAGGGGCACAGGAGATGCAGGACAATACATAACATTACTAGGATCAGTCGTTCCTTGCTAATAATAAAATCTTAAGTATTCTTTTGAACGGTTGAAGGCAACCAGCAGGAGCCCAAAAACAAATGATTGTCGTATGATTAACATATTAATGCACTCAATGACAATGTGAATTATATAACCGCCTGTCAACGGATTAACTGATATTGATGATTTTTTGAGTCCGTCGCCAATTGACAAATCAACCCGCCCTAGCAACTGGAATGGGTTTCCATAACCGCATTTACATGTCAATAACAAGCAATTATTAATTCTCATGATGTGTCAAGGCGGTGATTTTTTGAAAAATGATGATAACTTTAATTATGTACTAGAAGACAAAATATATCTTCTTCCACCATACAATGGAGTTAAGATGTTAAAAATAAAATAAATAAATAAATAACCACCGATATAATAACTAATTGATTTCGCAAACACCGACACAATATATTAACGTTATTATTTAATTAATTTGGTGCCTGATTGCACATACTTGCCTGACTGTAAATTCTCGGGAAAATAATCGACACAAATCGTGGATTTCACTTTTCGCGGTTTTTGTAAATAATCACCCCAAGGGTTCTACAAGAATTAGTCAATTGACAAAAGAAACTTAAAACCATTTCCAATTTTGCATCCTACAGCTAAACTGACTTGCAACTAATTGACTAAAATTTATATATGCGTAACTAATTGAAACTAACTAACCAATTAATCATCATTTTTCTCAATCGTTTAGGCAGTGGTGTAAAAGTACACCTTTTTTATGTAGAAAGTGGATTTGACTGGGTTGCAAAACAACTTTTTTTTTATATATCCTCGTATATGAGATGTTTTGACAGGCAAATAGTCATCAGTCATTGTCATTACTAACCACCCACTTTACATACACTATAGCACACCTACTACCTAGAAAATCTATATATTAAACATTTAAATAAATCTAATTTAATAATAATAATAATAATTGTTTATTCCAGAATAAATTTAAAATGTTGTTAAATTAACGAGGAATTCTGCAAGGAATTTAATTTTTATTATTGTGATAAATGTTTCGGAGTTTCAGGCCGTTATCCAACTGATCACGTTTATATCGTTTTACCTATTTTAATTTGTATGACGTTAAAACTTTTTTTATTTTTTTATTTATTTATTTATTTATTTAATTGAATATAATTACATTTAATACAATATAAGATATGGGTAGTCCCACAAAGCTGTGACAATCAGCTTGTCTGTAGGTTCTACCATTTAATGTTATAACATAATACACATTAGCTAAAGTTTAAATATTAATACCAAATATGATGTTTAGGATAGATAAACGTTTTGTTCATTAATAAATGGTTAATAAACCACTTTTTTTTCAGTTTAGGGCAGGGTTCTTCATTATTTTTTAAGTTAAAGTTTTCTTTAAATTTGTTATAAATCACAGGTATCAAATAGTCAAGTGTTCTGCTACCATACTTATTTGATATTAGTGGAATTTTTAGGCCTTTTTTTTCAGTAAATCTTGTTTTGTGACTATGCACCAATGGCTTTTTGTACGCATTTTCTCCCGCATTATCCATAATTATAATAAACCAGAGAAGCCCTTTAATTGGGAGTAGGACGAGAACTATGTAACTAGTAACTATGACGAGTTGTTTCACAGAATCGGAACAATTCTTCAAATTTTTAAAATTTCCAAGTTCTGTGAAAGTCCTATTCAAGTCCTGTTTTTTTTTTTATATTGTACATTCATTCCAGTTACAGTACAATTTTACATCATATCAGCATCTAGGTAAATGACTCTTCAATAATTGTTTTAGGTCATTTAGAGAATAGTCACTTATATCCAAATTCTTTGCTAGTTCGTTCAACAGCACCACTCCCCTCGTCATGCTATGCTTTGCCAGGACGTCGGTTTTGCCTTTTGGTACTCTGAATAAGTCATGGTATCGACTTCGGCTGTAGTGGTCTGGTACATATAAATCATAGCATCCCAAGAGGAATGGGCTATCGATAAAATTGTTCCAAATTTTGAAAGACATAATAGCTAGACTTGCTTTCCGCCTAGTTTCCAGACTCACAGAATTAGTTTCCTCAAGTAAGTCGATATGGTGCATGAACCTAGGATAGGTTCCATGCGTCCGCATATAGACATACCTGAGGAATTTCTTCCGGATTTGCTATATCATATCAATGTACTTCTGGTGGTACGGTGCCCAAACATCGCTCGCGTACTCCAGCTTGCTTCTCAGTATGCCATCGAACATAGCATCTTGGTTATTGAACTGCATATAATAACAGACCTTGAAAAATAAGTATGAAATTTGATGAATTGTTCAAATTCTGTGAAACAACCCGTCCTTAGCAAACCAATTATGTGAGGAACTCGCCGTTCAAATTTTGGTTTTGCAGAACTTAATAAGATATATATTTTTTTTAATATTATTTTTCTAATTAAACACAATAACAATATAAATAAATTTAAAAATTGCTCAAGCAGCAAAACTCTGGAACTGTGTGTTCTGGTGTCATAAAATGCTTTCAGTTTTTGATTTGGATTTTTACTCTTCCGTCTCATCATTTCTACCATAGATCTTTGAAATGTTATACATATGATAGCAAACCATATTGTTTTTGCATAATCAGAAAGACATTTAAAAAGAGGTACATAGGTAACATCTACAAAGATAAATAAAAAGGGGTAATATTTATAAGGTAATACGAATATATATATATATATATACACCTAAGCGCCCTTGAGGTGATTGCTTCAGTAAATGGCAAGTATAATTTTATTGGAATGCTTACAAAAAATCAAATAACCGGGTATTTTTGCGGGAAATAGTGGGAGTTAATTGAACCGATTGAAAGTAATCAGTTCTATTCACATATAGTTAAATAATATTGTTGAGCATAATAATTATTCTCAGGTTCTGCAATACATGTATAATGTTGATTATTCCAATACCTATTAGTTGGTGCGGTTTCGTATTTCACGATTGTTTAAGACTTGAAATTACTTGAATTAAATAAGTCATTGTTAGGTCCTGAGCGAGGACTATTGATTCAGAAAATAAGCTCTAACAATAATAATAGTTTCCTAAGAAAAACAGTTGGAAGATAATAAAAGTTTATATCGCCAATAGTAATCAGGAGCTTTGATCCGTATCGGGTCGATAACCTCGTATTTATTGTTCACCGTTTTATGGCGTTTTACTTATTGTTGGTTTTGTGCATTGAGCTAGGGGTCGTGAACCTTTTTTATTATTTGTATTTTTTACAATAGATATAAGAAATTTTACATGTTATAAAGATAAAAAAATAACCTTTCCTCACCATAAATAGACGAGCCTCTTATGTTTGGTGATTTATTCTACATTGTTGTAGTTTCACTCTATGAATAATAATCTTTTGTAAGCTGTTTTTCGTATTAGTAAATAAAATAGCGACACTAGGCTGGAGCTACATTATATGGAACTTTTCTTAAAGGATTTGCTTATTGTAAATGTTATAAAACGTTGCCTCTGCATCATACCTTTATCTTCTAAAAATATGTTCCCATTCATACCCATGTGACCAGGTTTGAATAGCCAGGTACTTCCCCATTTTCCTCTTACCCATTTCCTTCCCCTCCCCACTATCTTCAGTCTTACAAAATACCTCGATCGGGGATGTCTCATTGGTTCAAGTCGACTAGAAGCCGCGGGGCTCCTGTGCGGTTTTCAGATACCTCGATCGGGGATGTCTCATTGGCTCAAGTCTACTAGGAGCCGATGGGCTCCTGTGCGGTATTCAGATACCTCGATCGGGGATGTCTCATTGGCTCAAGTCGACTAGGAGCCGATGGGCTCCTGTGCGGTATTCAGATACCTCGATCGGGGATGTCTCATTGGTTCATGTCGACTGGGAGCCGCGGGGTCCTGTGCGGTATTCAGATACCTCGATCGGTGATGTCTCACTGGTTCAAGTGGACTGGAAGCCGCGGGGCTCATGTGCGGTATTCAGATACCTCGATCGGGGATGTCTCATTGGTTCAAGTCGACTGGGAGCCGAGGGGCTCCTGTGCGGCATTCAGATACCTCGATCGGGGATGTCTCATTGGTTCAAGTCGACTGGGAGCCGCGGGGCTCCTGTGCGGCATTCAGATACCTCGATCGGGGATGTCTCATTGGTTCAAGTCGACTGGGAGCCGCGGGGCTCCTGTGCGGCATTCAGATACCTCGATCGGGGATGTCTCATTGGTTCAAGTCGACTGGGAGCCGCGGGGCTCCTGTGCGGCATTCAGATACCTCGATCGGGGATGTCTCATTGGTTCAAGTCGACTGGGAGCCGCGGGGCTCCTGTGCGGCATTCAGATACCTCGATCGGGGATGTCTCATTGGTTCAAGTCGACTGGGAGCCGCGGGGCTCCTGTGCGGCATTCAAATACCTCGATCGGGGATGTCTCATTAGTTCAAGTCGACTGGGAGCTGCGGGGCTCCTGTGCGGTATTCAGATACCTCGATCGGGGATGTCTCATTGGTTCAAGTCCACTGGGAGCCGCGGGGCTCCTGTGCGGCATTCAGATTTTAAAAACAACCCGTAAAAAACAAAGTTATTTTTATTACAATTCTTCTATTTTAAAAATTATTTTATATCTAAATAAACCGACCGGAGTCACCCGCGCTACCAACCTTTCCAGTTGCCGATCGTGTAGAACCGACATTTATTTCTAATATTATCTGATGTAATATCTCCCGATTTCACGTGTGTATATGTGATAGGGTTCATTGATAATTCATCAAAATAAAAATTCAACACACCTTTAAAAAGTAATAAAGAATCATCAAAAGTGATGAAACAAAAACTAGGTTTAATAGTTACATATGTAACCTATTTAACCTAGTTTTGTTTCATCAGTTTTTATGACTATACACCACTTTTTGTAGGTGTGGTGAATTGTCATTTTGATGATATACCCGGTCACCACGTGATAGACACCATTGATAGATTGCATTGTCATTGACAACGAGTCTATCTGCCGAGTTTCAGTTCAATCGCATGTCGGGAAGTGGGTTAATTTCGGCTTCCAAGAATTTTATTCAATCATCGAAAACAAAAGTGAAATTCAAACAGCTGTATTTAAAAAAAATCGAAATAGTCGGGACTCAGTTCGATGGTTAACTTTCCCTGCACTGTTTGTAATTTTCAGTGGAGCCGGTAAACAATGCATAGTGGAAGTGGACGCACTATTAGTCACGCTCGCTGGAAGTTATGTGGAACACCTTAGTCTCAACTCCTAGTCTCACTCTCGGTACGGTACGGAGTGCAGTACCTACCACTCTCAGCGAGCCCTTTACCTTACCCTACTTCAATCGGAATGGTTACTTTACTCCGTCGAGAAGTTTCAATTGAAGGGTTTAATATTCATGAACAATGAAATCGCAGGACCTTATAACTAATAAAATTCTCGGTACTTCAGTCAACCATAATGATTCTTGGTGTTACTTACATTTTTGCCTATTTAAGTTTTTAAAAAGCTCCTATTTTATTGTGATCTTTTAGAATTTTCTTATTTTCCTTCAGAATTATTCTTCGTAATTATTCATTGTACATATATGCGCATACATATATACACACACATACTCACACCTATACACTACACTGGTCATCTGGTAATTAAAGAATATACAAACCACTTACAAGACATTACAAGCACAATGGAATGTCATAAGAGTTCAATACAAAAACGGTTACCGTGGTTTTGCAAAAAGTCTCTAAATGATGGTTAAAACCCTTTCAAAATCAGTTAAGTAGTTTAGAAGAACTGAGCACACAATCATACAAATGCGGAAAGCGACTTTGTTTTATACTATTTAGAGGCATGACGGGGCCAACTCCCGGTGCAATATCATTTAAATTTGAAGAATTGTTCAAATTCTCCGAAACAACCCGTCCTAATTGTGAATTTTTAGAAAGAATAAGACATAATCGAAATGTTCAAAGGAGATCAAAAGCTTGACCTGACTCTCGAACTTTCAGTGAGAGTGGTTTAATTCATATCAATAAATTATTATTCCCAAAGCTACGTAAATAGTAGTTATAATTTTTTGTGTCGTTTTTTTAACCACGATTTCATTAATTGATTAGTTAAGCTAATAGAATTAATATTTAGGGGTCATTTTTTGCCATTCGATTAGAAAGTAATTTATGGCCAGGGTCAAGGAATGCTAATTGGGCCTCATTAATACGAGGAGTCACTTTCATTAGGGTACCTGTACCACTGATAGATACGTTGTAACATCTCCCTCTACCCCATAAACGACGTCTTCTTCCAAACGGAACTCTCGGTGGTAGAATGATGGTTGAATGTTAAAATTGGTCAGTCGGTAAAAAAATCTATTTCAATCGATGATTTTTTTGTAAATGGGGTGGAGATTTAACGGTAGGTACTTTCCACGTGATCACGTTTTTGTCGATGTATATTTTGCTTCCTCTGGTTTGTATTTTGTAGATACCTACCACTGAATAAAAAATACCTAGACGTGTGATCGATACCGATTGGAAATAAAAGTGATTTACATAAACTTTTCGTCGCCCAGTCTCTAGTCTCTAGTCTCTAGTAGTCTGACCAGTGAAATTATTGATTATATTTTCTTCAATGATTGCGAATTCTATTTGTGGCGTCATTTTAATTTAATTCAAATAAATCATTTTGTATACACCACCACTATTTAATCAAAATAATCTACATTCTTCAAAACATGGTTTCTTTGTCAGGACAAATGTATAGTGAAAATTAACAAATTTAAGAATGAACAAACGAAAGCGAAACGAAAGTACAGACAAATTAGTACCTATAAACAACACAATTACAATGAGCGGTGATTAATTAATTATTACAAAAACAATTATGCGTGATAAATAAAATTATTTTAATTTCAGAGTGGAAGATACTACCAGTATCGCCCTGGTGTAAGACCACCATTCAGAATTGAAACGTTGCTCCAAATGGCTTTAGCCGTGTTTAGTGACTAGATCTGAATAGCCAGGTACTTCCCCACCTTCCTCTTTCCCTTCCCCACTTACCTTCAGCCTCACAACATCCCCCAATTGGGGATGCCATAGTCTCACTGGCTCCAGACGGGAGCAGTTGGGTCTCTTGTGAAGTGTTCACTATAAAAAATAAATAAAAAAAAATCACAAAATTGTCAATTATTTCATGTATGTAAATAACATAAACTTTTATTCATACATCAAATACTTTTATCAATGAATACAACACAATCGAGGAGTATTGATTATCCGTTCTAGACAGAATTTCAAAGTTTGATCAATTTTATTTAAATGTACTTATTGCACATCAGACACGCCCACAGCACAGTTCTATCTGTTCATATCTTTAGTGATTTGTGCACAGCGAGACATAACTACATACTCGTAAATGCGCAAGATAAATTCGCAAATGGCAAAATAAAATAAATAAATTATGTGAAAAAAACTTAAATTAAGAGCGGACTCACGACTCACGACTCTAGGCAACTGAGATCCGAGACCGGTGGTCAATCTAAAGTTAATGAACTCATTACCAGTTCCGGCACGATTCATTCAACTTCACGTGTTTTTTATTATAAATTATCCAAACGCTATTGACTTGGCTGCTGACACTTTGCTATTTTCAATACCATTCACGTTGTTTATTTTATTCTGGCTAATAATCATCAAGCGAAGGAATCGGAACTTGAAATGCATCGCAGTTAAAGTCCCAATAATGCTCTTCGAGTGAGATTCAGACTTTAATTATGTCAGTTTTATTAGTTCGTAAATTTGAGTGTCCACTTAGTAGTGATTAAAGTTGTTACGATCGGTAGGTTTACGTCCGATGGTTTATTATTGACGGCTTTGTCGTCGAAAAACTTCTGTATGTTGACTAACAGATCTGATTTTCATTGTATAAGATTGTATATTTTGTCAAATGGGTAGGCAGAGACGATGGAAAACTACACAATGCACTCCTCGCTTCGTGCACATTAATATATACTTTAATACAAACAAATCTGCTTTCCTGGCTCAATAACTCACTTGATCGTGCCTTGACATTCCTCTCTAGGTCTATTAAAACCATCTATTATTATTTTTTTGCAACTGTTCCGAACCGTCTAAAGCTAGAAAGACTGAGTTGGCATCCTCAATTATCGGGGTATGTTGTGAGGCTGAAGGTGGTGAGAAGAGGAAGGAGATGGGGAAGAGGAAGAGGAAGGTGGGGAATTACCTGGCTATTCAAATCTGGTCACCAAACATTGTTAAAGCCCTTTCAAGCAACGTTTCGATTCTGAATTGTGGGTTTCACCAGGGCGATATTGAAAGTATCCAGTACTCTGGAACGTGCCGCAAATATAGTATATATATTCTGAAATAACACAAACTAATACCTACTCGCGCACGCCAGGTTTGAACCCGCGACCTTTTAATTCGTAGCGGAGGCTGTCGAACATCCCTTTTATACTGTTCAAGCCACACATCGACCATGCATTACTTTCTAATCTCCTCATTCGTATACTTTGGCCATTCGTGGGATATTATCGAACTTTTAGTATTTGAAATGTCAAAAATACTTGTTGAACAATCGTATAGCGCACTTCGTGGCAGCCGGACGCGTCCTAACGCATCCTCCAACCGCGTTGTGTTTTTTTTAGTAATTTCAAGGGAAATGAGGCAAAATCCCATTGAAATTATTTTTAAAATCAATCAATCAAACAACATTTTAACTTAAATAAAAATAAACTTAACAACCAGTTATTAGAACTTAAAATATGTGATTTGAGTGCAGTGTTTTAAAAGTGAATATTCGGAAATTTTGCTCAAAAATATTCGATATTCGAAACGAACGTCGATCGGTAAATGCACCCCAGATGTTTTCAACGGAATTCTCGGAAACTCTGAAGGCAAGTGTTTTGCTAAGCCCAGGGTAATTTATTATCCCGACCGTCGCTTTTTATTGCGGGCAGAATGCACCACTTCAACAATCACCAGGAACAGGATTACATGGAGATGAATGATGGACTTGCCGAAAATCACAGCAGTGCTGCCAGGGTCTCTTATCTATGTGAGGTGTCGGCGCTTCATTAGTAGACACATACCTGGACGGATGACAAACCTCGTGCTGGCACTGTTGGTAGATGCGGTGGACTCTCTCGCCGCAGCAGCTGGTCCAGTGTCTTCACCACCAAAGATTCTTGCTGCAGAGTCTCCATTTTCTATATTTGTCGAACGTCACAGCGGCGCTGCCAAGGTCTGGTATCTGTGAGAGGATATTGTGTGAGCTCTTTGTTAGCAGCATACCATACCTGGACGGATGACCAACCTCGTGCTGGCACTGATGGTGGACGCGGTGGACTCTTTCGCTGCAGTAGCTGGACCAGTTTCCACACCACCTAGGATTCTTACTGCAGAGTCTCCATCTTCTATCTTCGGGTCACCTGTTCCTGTACTTCATTTTACTTAACTTAACTTCACTTTATTTTTGTAATATTTATATTTTTTGTAATACCTGCATCAACTGTAAAGCGCCCCTAAGGTGATATCTCACAAAAGCGGCGCTATACAAATTGTCCAATAAATAAAACAATCTCATTTGAATTTGGCGATATTTGGTGACAGAGTCGCTGGGTCCACCTTTTATTCGGTGGCCAGAAATTCAAGACACTTTATGCAATAGCAAAGCCCCCTTTATGTGATTGGATCACTAAACGGCGTTACACGAAGTTGACCAAATATTATTATTATTGAGTCTTATTAAAATGTTTGAGTTGAAAAGTATGTTAAAAAATGAACCTGCACCTAACAATAGTGTGAATTCCTTACACCTACAACATCGCAGGTACAATAATTATTGTACATTCTCGGCAGATCCATTAATCAGATGGCAATTCTCCTCCGAGAATGGCAAACGCTAAACACACATTTCCTTAGAGAGAAGTACGAACCACGTTCATCATGAATCAGCAATGAAATGTATTCCGGAACGGAGCGGTTAATCATGAATCGTTCAACTTTCCGCTTAGCCCCGGGACAACTTATTCTACGGAATCAAACAAATCCTTAGACAGTTGATCTATTGTCATTTTAAATCAAACATCAGTTTAAATATCTTGTCTGCACCTAGACATGATGTATTTGATTCAACTTGCATTGAAAGTATTTTAGTATAATTCAGAATATGGTCGTATCTACAACTGCATTTTTTATAATATCATATATATTTGAATTCATTCGTTTCGAAAATTCTCTAGGGGTGCATGAAAAATATCACTTTTAATAAGTTATTTTTAATTAGAACTAAAAATCCATGTAACAATTTTGTTTTGAAAACTTCGCTAGATAAATGCAGAACTGTGTTATGCAGATTTAAACTGTTAATTTATTAACACGCTCTGATTTCAGGATAGACCATAAACTTTAGTTTAATAGGTGACAAATTGGAATATGTAATTGCAATCTCTTTTTATGACTGGGAACTTTCGGTGCTCACCAATAATATGTTTTGTCTTTCTCTTGTGAATAGTTTATAATTTTTCTTAATTTTATAAACGCGTTTTCAAGTTTTTTTTAAATGGCAAACTACAACAATAGCAATGATTTATCATTTTGCAAAAGTCTAATAAGATTAGAAAGCGCTATTCCTTTTGTATATTTATCACATAATCACGTTGAATACCATTACTTTTGACCGTTTCTTTGTATGATCGGTTCCTGCCTCCATTGCCCGGCGAAAGTACTACTCGGTCCAAGTACTAAGAATGACCGTGTGAACGATTCGATCTCACAATCGTTACTTTTCACTTCAATTGACACATTACTATTATCACTTGAACCCGAAGTAACTCGTCGGCTTCAAGTTTCAAGCTCCACGCTCCGAAGCCGAAAGCACCGTTTCTTTCGCGAACTATTGTTTCGACAGCGCCAATTCGATAGGACGGATTCTTATCAAGAATCGGATCAGTTATCTGGGAAGAGGTTCAGCGCGGTCTTTGGTTCATATGGATTAATAATGCGCCTCGGATGTTATTATTCGTTAGCTCGTAGGGTCAATAATCCGTGGGTCATTTGGAATGCTTGCGAAACGTTGTCATCGGGTTCCATGATAACTCAACACAGTGACAATTCAACACACCTTTAAAAAGTGATATAAAGTGATTAAAAGTGATATAAAGTCATTAGAAACGATGAAAAAGAAAAAAAATTAAACCTAACCTACATAACCCAGTTGATAATTTTTTTGTTTCATCACTTTCCATGACTTTATATAACCTTTTAAAGATGTGATGAATTATCATTTTGATGATTTATCCGGTCACCATTGAACATCCCTTATACGTGCCAACTTTCAAATCAATAGCAGTTTTATAAATTTAAAGCATTTAAATTAATTAGCTTAAGACGATATGCATAAAATTTACAGGCCAGTTTCCATGGGTAAACTTATTTATTTTTGGAATTTTCACATTGTGACGGTCGTTCATGATTTTAGCACTCATTCGCCCCTGGAATCTCATTTCTACAAAGCTTCAAGTAGAATCGTTCCTGCTCTTGGACTCGCGCCGATTAACTTCAGAAAAACATTAATTACTTGCAAACTATTAATGTTTTAGTAAACCATCCCACGCTCTCCGTGTCCACGTTCGACGACCTTGATACTGTTTCATTGTATCTCGCATTCTGGGTGCAGACTGCGATTCATTATTCTTACACCGGATATTACGAAATAAACATAAAACTGGTTTGATTTGTCAATTTTTTATGCATAATATTACTGAGATCTTTTCTGATCACTTTGTTCCTTTGATAAATTAATATTTGTCTTGGAAGTCAAGGTCGTATGGACGCAATTTGTTATAAGTATTTAGTCAGATAAGCTATCGGTGACTATAATAGTCAGTTTTACTCGATGTTGAAGGCCTCGTAAAAATAGATACCTACAGAATAATAATAATGTATGCAAATTGAGTTACGTGAAAAAATTGTAATGGAAAATATTCACTAAAAATTCAACAGACAATAGGCTTTTAGGCTCACGTATGTAGGCATACCTCTTGTTATTTAGTATTATGAAGGTATACGGAATTCTCAGCTACAATCACGTCGCGTCGACTACAGTTTACCAACTCGGCGTACCTGTTCACTATTATTCTTATCAAAAAGTTTGTTTCCTATTCGTAATGAAATTGATTTGCATCTGTGTAAGTATAATATTTGGTATTCATAGTTTGGTAATCGATGGAAGGATTCGGATGGTATTTTATTTTTTTTTTTTATACGATAACTTTATTTTAAAACATTATTTAATAACGTGAGCCCCACTGGTGGCTTTACCCGTGCTGGGGCCTCGATTTTACAATTTTATAAAATACGATACATAAATCTATTTATTTATTAAAAGAAGATTGTATTTGTGGCGGGCGGCGTGGTTTTGATATTTACACATCCAACCCATCAAAACAGAGTTTTGATATTTCTTAATGAAATTCTGCACACTTGGCTTTACAGGGACATTCCTAGCATGGCGGGTGAAATAATTATAATAAATGTATCTACTGTACAATTTTTTTTCCATGAAATTAATAAAATAACATAAAAATAAGATGGAAAAAATACACATTGTGTTGAATGCATATGTTTTTTAAGTTAGTTATGGAATGGAGTAAAACTCCTTTAAGAAATGAAATTTGTGTAATATCGCCTTTTTGTTCTTTAACCAAATCTTAATTGTATATAAGAATTTTTTTCTGTTTACCTCTTTTTTGTATCGTGTATTATTTTGAAAAAATATAGCTTGATTGCTGGCAAGACGATTTTACATAGTTTTTTAAAATCTAAATATAAATCAATTCTGTACGGTGAAAAATTACTAATATTGAAAATTACTAATTAATAATAAAAAAGGTAATGAATTGTATTTTCAGATTTCATAATCTTCTTAACAATAACATGTAATTTATTTATTTATTAAGAAATTACATGTTATTGTTAAGAATATTGTGATATCTCTTTGGGTGAAAGAGATAGGATACTCCAATCAAATATTGACAAGTTCCCTTTATTTGTGCGATATTTCTATTGATTCGTTTTGAAAGGTACTGAATAGATTGAATATATCTGAAAAGTCTATTGTCCTGTCAGTGTTAGTGTATATTTAATTATTAACAACACCGAAGCTAAGTGCTCGAGCCAAATGTGTCATGTGCCAAATCCCACCACCCACATTCACATAGAGCTGCAAGGACAGCCCAATGGAAAGGATATCCTACATAAGATAAATATTTGCACGACTTTTGGATAGCGGCCGATAAATCAACCAAACGTCAAAGCCTTAATTTAATTTTATCTTCCGATCTTATATTTATTACTGTGGACTTACGTAACGACACCTTCTACATATCTTAAAAGTACATAGTATTATACTATTACATAATATATCATACGTACAAAGATAATCTTACCTATTCAAGGTACCCGAGGACTGGGCATTCCATCCTTTGAAATTACAACTTCCGTATTGACGTAAATACAAAAAAAACATCTTTGAGGGTGCTGTGCGGGGTGTTAGAAGATAAAGGAGTGAAGCTGATATTGACGGGACATATTCATTTAAGAAACATACACACCTAAATGTCAATCGTGTAGTTAGTGATCATTGGCATGAGTCGTGTAATAATATTCCATAATTTAAATCGCCGAAAGTACCTCTATAATTAATTTATTTATTGTTATTGTATTTCGTGAGTAATTCGTAGAGCTCAATTTAATTTTAAGGCAAGGAATTGTATTGTGTAGGTTTCTTGAAAAAACCACCACTTTGTTGTAGACGTAAATAAAATCATAAATATAAGTCGTCTCAATGTGACCTAACCACAGTTTGACAATGGCTTTGAACGTCGAAACAGCTTCCATTTCCTTATTTTTAAATCCTTACTACAACCATCAAATTTACTACACAACCTACATTCGTTCAATTAATTGTTTTTAAAAATTTAGTGAAGTAAATGGCAGTTTAATAGTAACGACTAAGCATACTTGTAAATTTGTATCCAGTTTGATTGCTATCGGAACGGAAAATCGAAGTGAACTGTGAAGTTTCCTGCCACTAAGGTTACATTTTGTTTTCTGAAGTTCCGGAAAATTCTCTACTTGATTATTGCCGAAAAAACATTCTATTAAAACGTGCATACGTTATTATGTAGGTTTTTTTAATTCTCTGTGTTTACAATTTACTTCAAATACATTCGCTTAAATGTTGGTGTGTGAGCAAGAGGTCCCGGTCACATCGTTTCATACATCTTTTTTTTGTTATTTGAGTAATTTTATGTTATCGGTTGTTTTACTCCCATACCTTTATTTGCTTATGCCTTGTGTCGCAATGTATGTTAAATATTTAAAGTATCTATATCTTATTTGCTGTTTTTTTTACATATTATATACACAGTATATAGCTGGTTTCAATTAATAAAAAAATGCTGACGTTAGATTTTTGGAAGCCGGAACCAGTATGTTGTAATATACCACATATTCGGTATAATTTAGAATATGAGGCCGGTGACCAAGTTAAATCCCAACTTTACTTTCAATCACGTTGCGGCGTCAGTGTAATTATAAGTGGTAGGGCGACAGTGGTAGGCGACAAGTTGGGAGCCAGTGTAAACTATCCAACGTTTGGGCCCCAGTGTAAGGATTACCAAGCTTTGAATATAAGTCGATCGACATAGATTGCATCAGGGGTTCTATCCCTAAGCAGTACCTCAGACTGGCATGGTGTCGATTCTCTCTCGGGTTGTGGAGTCAGCTATCAGTTCCTGCTACCATAATTCAGAACGGGACAAGGTGTTCAGTAAAGACAGGGGAGTCAGGTTTCAACGTTATATTATAACAAAGGGCAACGTTACAACATACAAAAGATTATCACCTAGAACACATTTTATACCCATGGGGCATGGATAACATTAAAGGTTCAAAATATAATCCTAACTAAGTTCAATCTCTCTCTGTTTTCCTTAATTTAAGGTACAAAATCGGCGCTGAGTTCTTCTTCTTTCGTATGATGGGGGGGTCAGAGGGGACATCTAGGTCTGCGAGCCATTCTAGGGCCTCAGGCATCGCTATGTGAACCTCATCAATCCCGCCGGGGAATGAACGGAGTCGGCATTCGTTGACCACATGTTCGGTGGTCTGCACCGCACCACATTTACACATCGCCGACTCTTTAAGGCTCCATCTGTGCATCATGTGGGCACAGCGGCTATGGGAGCACCTTAACTTATTGATGGCGGACCAGGTTTTCCGAGGCAATGAGAACCCAGGCTGTCTCTCGGTGGGGTCCTGTATAAGGTGGGCATTTCCCACGTTGGCCGTTTGCTACTCAAGTTTCCGCCTATCTTCTGGGGTGAGAGGTAATCGGACGAGCCTCTATCCTTCCACCCAGAAAGGCTTTTGGGACTTCAAGCGGCATGCCGGGTGGGAGACGACATCTTCGTGCAAAGGTATTGCGCTTTTTTGCAGCGCCTTCTTGTATTCCCTCAGTGTTGCAATTTCTCGCCTGTTGTTTGGCGGGGTTATGCTTGCAAGTACGGGGAGCCAAGGGAAAGAAGTAGATTTTAAGGCACTGAATTTATTAAAGCACATGGAAAGGGGATAGAATGGTCAAGCTTACATGGTTCTTCAATCGGTAAGCGAAAGGGTAGGCGGACATTGTTCACGTGCGCGCGAGTTGAAACATGTGCGTACTATACACTGTGTAGCCTTGTTATTAGGCAAGGATTTTAGTGTGATTATCCAGATGTTATTCTGGATATTCTTTTGTATCTAGATTCAGTTTCCGGAGCGCGGAACGCGACCCAGGAGTTACGTGTTGACGCGCTGCGGTCAGGAGGATACGCGCTGAGGAGGCCGGCGAGGCCGGCGCGTCGGGAACGGCGTGATCCATTAGTTCCTTTTTTTCCGCGCGGACGCTGATGGCGAGAATTTAGTGACCGAAGGTGCTGCCACTTGCGGCGATCGCAAGAACTAGCGTGTTGCGAATTCGACTATTAATATTATTTACTTCGATTTAAACCGCTATGTAACAATGAATGTACGTCATAAGATGCAAAGATTGGCACAAAATTAACAAGGAATGAGCATCGCGTCGCACAGTGGGCTGAAAATCGCCTTTCATAGACATAGAGACTTGAATTTTCAAGGGTATTTTTTTTGGCTAGAAATGGATTTTGCTGATTATTACTATGCTATAAAATTTCATACGAAGCAATTGCGTGAACAAATGAAGGAGTTATCATTTTTTTAAGAAAAATTTGTATGGCACTGACATTAAAAACGAGGCTATCTCTGGAATCATAAGGTTGGCCGTTCTATCCTTACACACAGATATACTACTATTTATTTGTAATTTTTTGACATACTTCGTATTGTGGCGCAACTTGCGATTTTTTTTTTTTTAAATCCTCAAAGTTGAAAAAAACCCTTTTCAATGTTGATGATTCATTTTAATGCTTAAATGCTTTTAGGCTTGCAGTGTAAATAAAATATTGTAAACTAGACAAAGCATACTCATATGTAAAGCATTTAAGCATTAAAATGAATCTTCAACATAAAAAAGTTTTTTTTTCATCTTTGAGGATTTAAAAAAAAAAAATCACAAGTTTCGCCACAATACGAAGTATGTCAAAAGAATACAAATAAATAGTAGTATATCTGTGTGTAAGGATAGAATGGCCAACCTTGTGATTCCATAGATAGCCTCATTTTTAATGTCAGTGCCATACAAATTTTTCTTAAAAAAATTATAACTCCTTCATTTGTACACGCAATTGCTTCGTACGAAATTGTATAGCATAGTAATGATCAGCAGAATCCATTTCTAGCCAAAAAAAATACCCTTGAAAATTCAAGTCTCTATGTCTATGAAAGGCGATTTTCAGCCCACTGTGCGTCGGGGAGATTTTATATGAAAGCAGTTTTTAACGTACCTATATTTTTAGGGATTAACGTATTATTATTATATTATTTTACTTAGAAGTTGAGCGGTTGACACATGACGTGCATATCAAGATAATTTTTTCCATTTAGTATTTTCCCCCAACCGGTGAACTTCGTGGAAACAAGTAGTTTATTTTGATGCCAATAGAATGCCGCGGTAACATGTTCGTTTAAATACCTACTTAATCTGCCATTTAATTCTGTAAATTAGAGAAATTTTACTCTCAAATCAATCCGCTAAATTAGTAACTTTCGCTGGTTAATCACATGAGGTCCACACACACGTGCCAGCCCATTAATCCATTCATGATTACCTGATAGTAATCATCACGACCCGGAGTCATTCTGCGGGTATTAATTGAATCACACGTGGTCCAACCAAAATAATAGGCGTTGTAATCACCAAAGTAAGAGCAACCCGAGCCCTACAAGCAATTGTAATCAATGGATATCAAATGACGAAGGGAATACTAATTAACTTTCACACATTGCGCAAACATTTACGGTACCTTCGTGCATATCCACTTCACATCCGTGCTTTTTAGTACAATATACTATTTTCTATTATTTTCATAAATTTTTTTTTTTATTTATTTTTTTTATTAACGACAATTTTAATTACAAAGTTAAGTATATTATTCGCAGTCCTCCTCACTAGGTATTCCTGTTCCGAGGCGGACTGTAGGTTTTGGTATAGGTGTAGATCGTGATTTCCTTGTTAATTTCTACAAAAAAAATTTAAAAAATTGTCTTCACATTTGTTCAGTTCATAATTTTATTGATTTCCTCATCTTCGTGTTTACTTAGCCATAATTTGATGTCGTTTTTAAATTTTTGTGTCTCCGTTGTGTTTTTGAGTTCAATTGGGAGGGCATTATATAGTTTTGTAGCATGGAAATGATGATTTTTTTGGCCAAAAGACGTATTTAATTTTGGGATGTTCAATAGTTTTGAGGATTTCTTCCTTGTAATATAGTTGTGATGGTCAGCAGGGTACTCATATTTTTCTGTAAATTTGATTAGAGCATTTTTTGAGTATAGTTTTATTATACTGAAAACTTTAAAAATTTAAAAATGTCTTTTGATGGAGTTCTTATGGGTACTTTAAGGATTATTTTTATTATTGCTTTTTGAGTTTTAATAAGCTGCTTCATGTGGATGTTTGAGGCAGATCCCCATCCAATAATCCCATATTCTATGCGTGATTGACAGAGAGCATAGTATACCTTATATAAATCATTTATACTTAGTATATTGCGTATATTTCTAAAGTAGTATATAAGCTTTGTGAGTTTCTTTGTAATACTATTTATGTGGGAGTCCCATCGAAGATTTTCATCAATTTCAATGCCGAGATATTTTATACTTCTAGAGTGTATTATGGTGGGGCAGTGGCATGATTGCGTTTCGTTTTTTCCTTGACAATCATGTAATTTGAGAGCATAATCATCAGCTGGTTGTCCTCTAGCCGTTATAGAAAACGTTAAATATTTAGTTTTGTTAACATTAAGTGTGAGTGAGTTTTGCATAAGCCATTTTTGCAGAAGGATAAGCCCGTTTTCAGCTTCTTTGTAGGTGGTTATCCAATCACTTTCATTAAATAAAATGACAGTGTCGTCGGCAAAACTAATGATTTTTCCGTTGGTGTGTAAGTTGCAGATATCATTTATATATATCAGAAATAATAAAGGTCCTAGGACACTTCCTTGCGGTACACCGTAATTGATTGGGAGAGGTTTACTTTTACACTTATCAATTTTAACACACTGTGAACGTTCTGACATGTAACTTATCAGTAGATTTAGAGTTGTGTTTGACATCCCAATTGTTTTAAGTTTCTTGAAAAGGATTTTATGGTCTATCTTGTCAAAGGCCTTTTGCAGGTCTATAAAAATTGCCAAAGATTTATTTCCATGGTCTAAGCTTTTTGTGATCGTATTTATGATATCGTCTATGGCGTCGGCAGTACTCAAGTTTTTTCTAAAACCGTACTGAGATTTCGATATTAGGTTATTATCTTCTAGGTACATCATAAGTTGTTTTTTTAGTACTTTTTCCAATATTTTAGAAAAGGTACTGAGAAGGCTTATTGGTCGATAGTTATTGATATCATTTTTACATCCTTGTTTATAAATAGGTATAACAGTAGCTTCTTTAAGGGATGTGGGAAATACGCTTTTAGCTATAGATAGATTGATAAGGTGTGTCAGCGGGAAGGTAATTTCTTCACTGAGATGTTTTATTGCATTGGTTGAGATTACATCTTCCCCTGATGACACATTTGGTTTTAGGGAAGTAATTATGTTTTTGATTTCGTCAGCGGTTATTTGTTTGAAATTAAGCTCTCTTTCCAGATTTCGAGCTTCATTTGGTTTGTCTGCATCATTTTTAACACGTAATGTAATTTGTTTGGCTAATTTTGATCCAACATTTGTAAAAAAATCATTAACATGATCAAGAATTTTGTCAGGGTTTTCGGCATATAGAGTGAGAACCTTGTTTATGTTCAGTTCATCGATTTTTGATGTATTACTGGTGGATTTAGAATTCGTGAGTTCATTTATGATTTGCCACATTTTTCTGGGATTATCGTTACATGCTTCTATTTTATTTTTATAATAGGACTCTTTTGTGTTGTTTATGATGTTTTTGCAGATGTTTCTATATCTTTTATAGTATCGTAGCTTGTGTATATCATAAGGATTTTGTTTAAGTTTTTTATGTAATTCGTCTCTTTTTCGTATGCAGTTTATAAATTTATTAATATTTTATTAAATAATCTTGCACTTACAGCAGCTGACTCAAAATAAATTTAGTTTTATTGATTTATTTTATTTATATATCGAGGATAATATTAGCGATTTTTAAGCGCAAATTTTAAACAAAAATATACCTTTACATCTGGGTCTTGAACCCAGGTCCTTCGCTTGGCGGGGCACCGAATAAGAAACCACTGCACTGCGATGAAAAAAGTAACACAAAACAAATGATTGTTTTATTAATTTTAATTTATGTGTATTTATTTTTATATATTTATGTATGCTAGTTACACGTATATAAATAGAAATATTTTTTACCAAATGCTATGCATAAATTAGAACATTTACTCATAAACTGAAGTTATTTTTCACTGTATTCACATTGCTTTCTTATTTCTAAATTACAAACAGATTTCATATAATATTATGTATTATCAAATAACATCATGCTATTAAAGCTTACGTTTTTTATGACTTCGTATTGGTAGGGATGGTAGATTAGTTGACGACAACTGACGACAAATAAAAAAGAAGCTTCACAAAAGTCAACCAACTCCCTGAACTGTTTTATGTATAAATACCAGATATAATATATTACTTGCAGAATATTTTATCGGGACTCTTAACGTTTGTAATATCTAACTTAAAACTAGAAACAATTCATTCAGGAATACCTCTTCAATGATACCAATGATGTCAATATTATCATTATATTGTGTAGTTAGTTAGGTTGCTCATACGAAGCCATTTTTTCGTTATTCAAGGGACTACAAGGGACGAGGATTGGGCATTCCATCCTTTGAAATTACAGCTTCGGTGAAAATTTGATTAAGACACCCTTCGTAAAACTAAGAAAATGTATACATATTTGTAGGTCACGCTTTTATTGTTATTAGAAAATGTATATATATTTGTAGGTCACGCTGTTATTGTTATTATAAAATGTATACATATTTGTAGGGTACGCTTTTATTGTTATTTAAAAAATTCCTAAATCACCCGTAATTTTTTCACCGTAAAATTCCATAAAATTGAATTAATTTAGTGTCCACACGAGTTTAGTGATTTTCAGAATCCGCCTAGATATTATGTGGATGCCAATATGTTAGAAATAAACACGCCCACTCGAAAATATTCCGGCTTTTGTATGCAAATTTCTTAGTGAATTTTACGGTAGAGTTCTGATGGACGGCGTTTGGCACGACGCGAAATGCGAGACGCGAGACGCGAGACGTGATTCAAATGTTTATAAAGTTATTTATTATACCGTCCTCTCGGATATTCTTTTGTAGGCTTTGATGCGTAGTCGCGTCCCTTCGGCACCTAAAAACGTGAAGACTGGAACTGGAGGGATATTCAATGAATCACTCGAAGGCTTCAACATTGACCTTCAAACGTGGATACTCAATGGTATTTTAGACTGCCTGAAAATTTTCAAACGTGTCCATCGTTGAATACATAATTAATAATTAGTGAGGCTGAAGTGCTTCTAGTCATTTTTTTTTATTTTTTTTTTTTATAGTGATTACCTCACAAGAGTCCCAACTGCTCCCGTCTGGAGCCAGTGAGACTATGGCATCCCCAATTGGGGGATGTTGTGAGGCTGAAGGTAAGTGGGGAAGGGAAAGAGGAAGGTGGGGAAGTACCTGGCTATTCAGATCTAGTCACTAAACACGGCTAAAGCCATTTGGAGCAACGTTTCAATTCTGAATGGTGGTCTTACACCAGGGCGATACTGGTAGTATCTTCCACTCTGGAACGTGCCGCAAATATACTATATATTATTTTTAATTAATTAATTGTGAAATAACACAAATTAATCAAATAAAATTTATTTGCGCACGCCGGGTTCGAACCCGCGACCTTCGGAATGGCAGTCCAATGCGTTACCACTGGACTATGCCGGCCGTCTAGTCATTAAGTTATGTTTGTAATTTAATTCTTAATACACGTGATTTTGGACCACTTGGAGTTTTATAATAATACTAGTAGTTAGTAATTCTACCCTGATTCGGCTGAGTTTCAAAGCCCCTATTTTTTATCGATAAATGAAAATACGGCATCTTTTCTTATTTTTGCTTTTTTTCCAAGTTCATTGTGCGAGCTGAAAATAGTTAAAGTTAACCTAAACCGAAACGTTACATAATGAAAAAGCTGTGCGATTTTGTAGGTTTTTTTTTAACATTATCTAACAACGTAACCACAGGGCCTGAATAATAATATACTTTACATGTATGTATGTAACTTGTTTCTTTGTAGTGTTCGCGATCAATCATTATTAATGAATCTGTTAACCAAATGACACGTAAAAAATAACAACAATTCACATAAGTGTGTACTCCAACTAGATGCATTTATTTTCCATATACATTTATAATATTGTCGTCCCTGTACCTACACTTTCTTTTATCTTTCTTTCGTCTTCATGGTTTAAAGTGTATACAACTTTGTAATTTGTGTTTTGGTTTAGTTATGCATGTAAATATTCTTTAACTATCAGAATACGTCTGTCTCGACACACGTGTACCCAAAGATATTAGAAGAACGAGATGTGCTATGAGCAGTTCATACTGTGCGGAATTGTTTTGCCCAGTGTCGCCGGTTTTGTTCACCAATACTACTGCACTCTTTCGCTTACGCTAAGGTATCCGCACTAATGCATAGAACAGATTTCTGTGCGTACACGTCCCGATAGTATTCAAAGTACCCTGATTAGGTAGTACTCCGCCTACGGTCCGGCGGCTAACATAGCATATCTCGTTCTTCTAATATCTTTGCGTGTACCCTAGTGAGACAGATGTCGAAAAACACATTTAAAAAACTTTATATTGATAAATGAAAAAAATTAAATTACTGACACTTTAATAGAAGATAAAGCTTTAACGAAAAACTTTTTCACATCTACTGAAAAATTCCTGCTTGTGCAAAGAGGCAGTTTTGCATCTTTTCCCCTCATTTATGTTCGTGCTTTATAACAAACACATGCTTAAAAAATATTCCAAAGCTTTTGCAGAAACTAAGAATTATATATATGCTATAATATTTCATTGTCAAATCAATGGGTATGATCATTTAGATCCGTTTCGCCATACTGCAATAAATCTTTAGATCCGTTTCGCCATACTGCAATAAATCTTTAGATCCGTTTCGCCATACTGCAATAAATCTTTAGATCCGTTTCGCCATACTGCAATAAATCTTTAGACCCGTTTCGCCATACTGCAATAAATCTTTAGATCCGTTTCGCCATACTGCAATAAATCTTTCTACTATCAGGCTATTTGATGGAACTTTTATGGAAAAAGAATCCTGACTCTTGGTGAAATATTTAACTTTAATAGATAAATTAATTTTGATTATAAAACACATGCGAAATTATTTGTGTGAAAACCTTTGTTATTATGTATTTTATTGTTTGTTTCGCTTCCAGTGCAAACATTAAAGCTCTGTGTACTATCATCTCTTGGCTCACCGACAGATCAGTTGAATTTATTGTAAATTTGAACCTTAGATCCTTGTTCTGTGTGATGAAAGTAGCATATTATGACTGGTTGTATGGTGTTAAGAAAAAAGGGAATTGTGTGCATTTTTAGCTTTTATTTATTGCCACTCACTATACATAAATCATGTTTTTTTTCATAAAAATCTCAAGGTTAACAATTTACATTTGAGTGAAGCAAACATAGAGTAATCACAAACATAAAGTAATACTACATACAGACACACATTATTTCAAAATGAATAAAAAAATTTGATGATTTACTAAATAGGTAATTTAAAGTATATTGTGATAATATTTGAACCATAACTAATCATTAATAATTATCCTCAAGAAAAAAAAATAGATGATAAAGACAGCTAGGGTGACATTCAGTTTTTAGAAAATGGGACTTGTATAAAATCTTATTATTTAAGAAAGGACAAGGATATAAAAATTAAGACAATCGTCTGTCTGTGTTCTTTCTGCAAATTCGATATTGATAAAAAATCGACATTGTGTTGGTATATTACTTGACAGTGTCGAGCAAGCCTTCAAAATGTTGCAGATTATATATAATTTATTCACCTGGCTATATGTATTTCAGTCCCTAATGTATTCAATAACAAGTTTCCGGACACGATGCTCCCGGTGATACCAAAGCAAATGCAATGCAAATATAATAGGTACCTAGTCAAAATTTGACATTGTGAATTTCTAATGTCTAAATAAAATATATGTATATTTGCATAGATGCAAAACACGTAGACACATTTTTAACCACAACAGCTATCTATTACATTTCCATAGATGCAAAATACGTGTTTTGCATCTATGTAAATATACATATATTTTATTTAGACATTAGAAATTCACATGTTTCCGGACACGATGCTCCCGGTGATACCAAAGCAAATGCAATGGAAATGTAATAGGTACCTAGTCAAAATTTGACATTGTGAATTTCTAATGTCTAAATATAATATATGTATATTTGCATAGATGCAAAACACGTAGATGCATTTTTAACCACAACAGCTATTTAAGCTTTCGAATGATTTCTGAAGAACCCTTTAGTCGTCGGAACAAAATTTTAAACCCAAACAAATACAGGTAGAATTGAAAAATATTTGACACAACTGATTAGACAACATGGTGTGATTACAATGTTTGCCATAAATATATACCATAAACATATGGTAAACTGTTGTTTTAATACAATGTTGTGCAAAATGTTTATTAGTATGGTTGTAGTATCTAGTATTTCGTTAGATTTCTTTAAACTTCTTACTAGTTTAATTAAATTTCTGATTTTGGGTACAAATGTTAGCACCAGATTATAGTCTATTCGTTTTGATAATTTATCGCATGACCTTCAGATGCAATTAGTGATTTCTAGGTATCTAATTATTATTTGTTTTATTTAATGTTCTTAAAAATTGACAAAATTAGTACACAATCTCTGTACTATTTAATAATGCACAATGAGATTCTGTTATTGAATAAAGAAAATATCTTCCGTGTTTCGGTCCGGGGTTTTATTTCACTTTTGATTTTCATCGCACTTCTGCTTTCTTCGGCGTGACCCGCTAGCCCCTTGCCTCAATAGAGCCGCTAGACCCGACCCGCGGCTGGCAAGATCCCGATATCAATCAAACTGATTAGTAGTAAGTGAATCGCATTCGAAATTCAATCACAGTTTCGCCCGGAGCTTTAATGCGCGGGTCACGGAGCCACGTTAACTTTACTACTTTACTGCGGGCTGACGGAATGCCAGAAGCGGTACAACGACAGAGGCGTATTGGGATAAACCTTTACATATATATTATGTACTCAAGGAAGTCAAAAAGATTCCCGCGTCCAACTCATGTACATAGTCAAAATGCTCTTGGTGTCATTTTCTAGCCAACGGTATCGACAAAAGTACTGTGAATGGTCTGCATTTTCCCTATATCGTGTAAAATTAGCCACTTGAGATTTTTTTATTCCCAATGTGATCAGAACAAATAACATTTATTGAAAAGGGACACAAATGAGTCCTTATACGAAAGAAAATTAGGAAGATATAAAATATCAATAATAGAAAAACTACGATAACAATGTACGACTTCATTACTGCTCCCATATTTGCTGCTCAACGATTTTTTTTTTGTAAAGTGACAGAAAAAAAAGTTGCGAATTCTCCAAAATAAAGCAATGAGAATAATACTATTAGAAGATGGGCCGTAAAATAAACGATTTAACTATTTTATTGAAAAAAACTAAACTCAGTCTCGAAATTGATATTTTCAAATCGTTTTTAAAAGGTATCCATATTAAATTCAAGGGTATCAATAAATATCACAAGGAAAGCCGTCCGACGATATGGTCTTCACCCAGGATCAGAGTTTACCTGCAGTATTGAGATCTGTGCGACTCGACAGCAGATAGTCCGTAGATAGCAGTAGTTAGTGGTTGGCAGAGTTCCGAACTATTCATCGCCACTTTCGATTTCAGACACGATTATTTCACTGTCACTTCCAGTCCAGATGAGCCCGGTGAGTTAGTCCGGTGGCGAGTAGTATAGTGATGTGTGCGCCTCACCAGCAAATAGTACGTAGATAGCAGTGGTCAGTAGCCGGCAGTAGTTCCGAACTATTCATCGCCACTTTCAATTCCAGACACGATTATTTCACTGTCACTTCCAGTCCAGATGAGCCCGGTGAGTTAGTCCGGTGGCGAGTAGTATAGTGACGTGTGCGCCTCACCAGCAAATAGTACGTAGATAGCAGTGGTCAGTAGCCGGCAGTAGTTCCGAACTATTCATCGCCACTTTCAATTCCAGACACGATTATTTCACTGTCACTTCCAGTCCAGATGAGCCCGGTGAGTTAGTCCGGTGGCGAGTAGTATAGTAATGTGTGCGCCTCACCAGCAAATAGTACGTAGATAGCAGTGGTCAGTAGCCGGCAGTAGTTCCGAACTATTCATCGCCACTTTCGATTCCAGACACGCTTATTTCATTGTCGCTTCCAGTCCAGGTGAGTCCGGTGAGGGAGCAGTAGAGTGATGTGTGCGCCTCGCCAACATCGCCTCAATGGCCGCACAAATCTCTTTACTTTCGATTCAAACATTATTATTACTGCCGGTGATTTCGGTGAATCACTATGACGTAATTTATTTTATACTGTGTTTTGCTGATTACGAATTTATATTATTTTACCAGCTTTATGACTCGACTTCTCACGACATTTCAACTCCCCTTATTCGTATTTGAAAAAAATGGAACAAACAATAAATATGGCGTCTCGTCAGATTATTGGTTGACAGTTAAAAGGATGAACACTTTTTTTATAAAATTGAAAAATATTAAATAAACTCGATGTCATCTTTCAAAGTTCCCTTAACTCACGGTGAAAATGACGTTGGTTGACGTTGCATTACTTTATTTTTATATACAGAAAATATGTTTCGTGAACGATCTCTACTGCTTCAGGAATAAATATGTACTAAAGTTAAAAATTAAAATATAGATCAACTTTGGAGAGGGGTGGTAGAGTGAGGGTAAGAATCAGTGAAGTTTATTAAAAGTAGAAATTACATTGTCATTAGAAGGAAAAGGCCAATTCGAGTGGGAAAATATTTAAAAGAGGGTTTATATACGAGTACTTGAATATACGTTTATTCCTGAAGAAGTGGACAAGTTATGTCTTTTAAAAAAAGCCATCACAATCTGAAAACCGGTTAGAAGAACTATTCTTCGGAAAACTTTATTAAATTAGTTTTTGTTTTGATAAAACCGGTTAGAAGAACTTATCTTCGGAAAACTTTATTAAATTAGTTTTTGTTTTAATAAAACCGGTTAAAAGAACTTATCTTCGGAAAACTTTATTAAATTAGTTGTTGTTTTAATAAAATATTCCTATTAACTCTACACGAAGAAAAATGAGTATGGCTGATTTATTAAAAATCTCTTCAAATTATTGGTAATCCGGATAAAACTGCAGGCCGCTTCCTGATAAACTTTTAGTAAATTCGTAATCATTTCGAAACACGTGTTCATGCACCTGCGTTTGTCTTTGTAAATATAATTATGAAATGCGAGGATGTTGATTTTTATGAATACGTATTCCGACATCGTGTTAAAACATCGGTATTTTACTAAAAAATATCAATTCATTCGTTAAGGGCCAGCAATCACGCTTTTAACCGGATTACGACATTCTTAATAAATTGGTAATATTTTTAAGCAGTATTTTTTAATTTTAGCAGGAAGTATGCCTGCTAAAGGCACTAGCTGTATTTCATCTCATTAAGCTTTTTATAGACACATTCTAGCACTCGTACAGTTCCACTCATGTAGCTCTATTGATCCCCTGCATTAGCATCACAATGAACGGACAATCAATCAATCCGCTTAATTACCGAACTGACTAATCACCTGATCAATCATCGGATCAACCGAACAATAACCATCGAACAAACAAATAAATAGATTATATGTAGATACGTTGTTCTTTCTAGCTAAATTTACCGAATAACCATTTCTGGAGAACTCATCAACATTTTTCCCTTTTGGCTTTCAAGGAAATATGTTTGGTTCTTCTCTGTGATTTGCGTTAAAAAGGGATTATGTATTTGTAAAACCATGATAAATAATGTAGGTACCAATGAATTTGGAACCGGTTTAACCGGTATCTTGCTGTTGGCAACGGGTATGACACCAAATTATTAAACGTATTATTAACACCCTTTTGCCATGTTTTCTTCTATACATATTTATACACAATCACCTTGATTTTAAGCACAGTTCAAAGTGTTCTACACATTATTTGAGGTAGGCAAATGAAATTTTCACCCTTTACGTTGATTTTTAAAAGCAAGAAGTTTACGCATTTCCTACGAATGAGCTTATATATTCGTCACTAAAAGCTAAGAATACATTTCTTCATTAAAAGGACTTCGAGAACAATAGAGTGCACGTTGTTTCCTATATAGGTAAGTGGTGGCTATTTAACTTTCATTTAGTAAAACAGCTTTACAAAAACTTGTTTCAATCTCAATATCTTCTCGCGCTAAATAAGTATTAATAGAGGTGATGAACTCTGCATTTAAAAAATAAATATTTATACAAATAGAAAGAATCCATTGATCACGAGCCGCTCTGAAGATTTTTTTCACACGTGATTCTATCTCCCATTCTTCCCAATGCGAGGAGTTCAATAAATCTTTGATTGCAAATAAAAATGCGTATTGAATTGCAATATTCACAACCAATAACTCACAGCTGATGGTACTTAACGAATTTCTGGAGGCCGGTCATTTTGAATATTGGCAGTGAGGCGTGAGGAGTGAGGAGTGAGGAGTGAGGAGTGAGGAGTGAGGAGTGAGGAGTGAGGAGTGAGGAGTGAGGAGTGAGGAGTGAGGAGTGAGGAGGGAGGAGGGAGGAGTGACGAGAAGCCATCACATCTTTACTTTCTATTGAAATGATCTTTGCGTTGTCACACGAATGAATGGTTGCAAATGAAATATGGATAATATTACTTTCATTTGCGATTTGTTAGTTAAGAAACAGGGTTACTTTCCATTTTTAATGGTCAAATCGTGATAATACACTAGAATTATTAGAAAAAAGTTATTATTTGCACACCTCTGCATTGTTTTGCAAATCATTTTTTGTATCGTGTCACGCAATAGACTCACTCTCCAAAACCATTCTGACTAGGACACTGTAGGCACTGGAGGAAATGGGTAAAGGGGGTACGTACGGAAAAGAGAACGGTTTGAAAGTAACAGTTTCAAATCTAATAAACATAGTTAAAGCCATTTCAAGTAATATTTCGATGTTGAGTGAAATTTTCTCTCCGGATCAAGTAGCTTTATTCTGAAACAATTAAATTATTCTGAAATTAAACAAATTGCTTCTTCAAAGATTTAAACATTACCATTGTTGCACCATTTTATTACAATTTTAATAAAACCCTAAAACAAGTCAACAAAGTAAGTCGCAATTTCGAAATTAGAATCAAAGAAGATTTTAGGTGTCTTAATAAAAAATATTCTACATTTTAACAATAAAGGAAAACGATAAATAATTCTGTTTGAACAACTATTTAATAATAAATATCAACATGTTTACAACCGATAGTACCTTCATCAGGGTACAAATTATACTGAAATTAGAATAACATATATTATATTAAAAGCATAGACGAATTTATAACAATAAACGGTGGGAAAAGGCAGTTACTTAAGAATTGTTTTCGTAAAATTAATTATTTTATTATCATCTAATTAATCTATTTTTTTCATGAAACTTATCGAAATAAAGCTTGCAGTAATTTCTCAATTCCGGAGAACTATCGATTTTTTCGTATATAATAGTAACCGGTATATTATATTATAATAGTAGGTAGTTATCTACTTGTAAGTTTTCAATCACATATAGATCACAAAGGGTTTTAATTACAATCAAAATTTTTGAAAAACCGTATAATTATCCAGTGATTTAAATAATTTAAAGCGAGGAATTCATTTCGGCCCAATCTCGCTGTCTGCATATATTATATTTAATTTAATATTCCGTCTGATTCGCAATACTTGGAAAAGGGTGTTGTTGCGACGGTTGTTATTTCCCTTTATTCCATAGCCATTTCATGCCAGTCTGTTGTCTGTGATTGGTTAAAGATGTTAGGATATATAGGAATCACCCCACCCCACAAATGAATTCCTTTTTTATATTTGATTACTTAAATTGTGATATTTACCATTTTTATCCAACTCTCGAAACTAATTTATATGACAATGTGCACAATTCATTCAGAACTCAGTAACACGATATAAAATCATAGAAGTACCATAATGAACCGTCAGGGTGCCTACAAACAGAAACTGTGCCACGAATTGCGGGAAAGGAACAAAGCAACCGCAAGCGGCGTTTCGCGGTGTATTGGCTGCCCCCGGAGTTCCACTAACTGCACGCCAGCTCTATCGTGCTTGTTGCGTGTCACAGCGTGGCAGGCGTCACACCACACTAGCCCTGTCAGCTTTGGACTAGTTCCACATCATTCATTTTTCATAATGCATCAAAGTATTATTACTTTTAACGTATTGTTATTTTGTCATGTTCGCTATATCCCCTTCGAATTTTTAATTATTTTTCAATGTTTTAATCAATTTGCACAAAACTCGCACTAGAGCGCCATGATATTTTTGATAAAATGCGTTGAGCGCTTGAGATTTTCGTACGTTTAATTTTGAATTCGCCCGCACTCATTAAAAAAAATCATACCTCTTAATATTGATACGAAAACATATAAACTGTTAACTGTCGTTTAAAGACAATGAATCTACCTGTATATCGTAATTCATCTTATGTTTTATCCAGCTAGGGGATTAAGATTCACGTGTCTTTTAAGGAGAGATAAAAATGTCTTAAAACTTGTTTTGCTATCAATTTATGACTGTACTGAAATACGCCGTGGAAATCCAAAGATGATTAATATTATAAGTATAAACATATATGGTGATATGGGCTACTGTATACGTTATATAAACTTTAGCATAAGCGAGATTACTTTTATGATGGAGGTAGATTAGGTTAGGTTAGGTTGGGATATTTTAATAAACTGAAGTACCAACTTGTGAAAATTAAAACTATACTCGTAAGTATAAGAAGTTGAGATTAATTTTATGATGTTCTTAGAAGGTGGGTGGTAAGGTTAGGTTAGGTTTGCAGTGCAGCAGTCGAGAACATTATATTCTAATAATTAAATAAAATAATATGTCCTACTTTTGCAAATATTGACTTACAATTAACAAATACATTGCAAATTTTTACTTAGAATTAATGGCACAAGTGCCATTTACGTACATAATAATTATTAAGGCCCCGTAGTAAGCGTTCAAAGATGGTTTGAAAGGGAGATATGTAAATACGAAGGTTAGAGGGAGCGCGCTAACATTAACTAACTAACTAACAGGGGTAGGAAGAGAGCACGGACCGCCAAACAACTCGGTCTTGGCACACACTTCTTGCCTCATTCAATTAAATTCACAAACACGTTAAATTCGTCTGATTGTTAACAAACGGGTTTAGAATGGTATTTATTACAGGAAATTATGCGAACATGTATTTAAAGTTCAGTAGAACTAATAATAAATCATACACATGTCAGGACATTACACCCTCATTTAACGATAATTTAGGTACGGTAACGGAAAAGAAAAATTTTTGTCAGGTTTTCATTTTAGGACTATGAAATAACTTTAAATTAGCAAAGAATTCAATAATGAATGCATTGATACCCAATAAATAACAATCTTATTTTTATTAGAGCACTAAGTAGAGATGAAAGACATCTATTGAAAAGTGGGGAACCATTTTCTGTGTAAAACAGTTATCTGGGTGAATAACCGCAGTTGCTAAGACGCGGGAACTTTGGAAATATCTCTTCAACTTGGCTATATTTTGGCCAGCTTAATCTCGGGTTTTTTTGCAAATTGGCCAAAATGTGACCAAATAAGCTTCAGTGGTTAATATATTTAAATGTGTTTTGCATTAATAATAATTTCAAATTATTTATATTTTATAGACCTCACTGGGTATTTATCATACCTGTTCTGCGGTCTACATATTACAATTTTTGTTTTACATAATTCTTCTATGGTGATTTGAACCTCTAATATAAAATTTTCCCTTAAAAATAAAAATAAAAATGATTTGTTTTCCAGGTGGTATTTCCTTTCTTTTCCTTTTGACTCTGCAGTTTTTATTTGTTTTTTTAAGCTAGATTGCTTATTTTGTGTTTTAATTTCGACCCAAATAATATTTTATATTTGTAGTTAGTAGTAGTACTGTGTCCTTTGTCCAGATGTAATATTCATTGCGGGTGAGTGTACATTGTTCTGGTTGTTCTAATTGTTTATGTTGAGTTGTTATGTGTGTGATTTATTAGTGCATATGCATATAGTTGTTTCACGCCAAGTACGTCAAATTTCACAATTGTGTAGTTGATACCAGATTGTAGTTTTTTTTTAATGGTTTTGATTATTACTTTTTGAGTAATTTAAAAATTTTTATAGCATACCTTTCAGTACCTCCCCATTTTAATATTCCTTACTATATATTTTTAATTTCACTCAAACAGAATATATTTCCGATGTTTTAGGTAAAAACCAAAATACTTGCAGAATTTATTAATAATGTTTTTAAAGTTGATTTATATTAAATTATATATATACAAATATTTATACTATATATACTTCAATACTAGTAATCACACGAACCGACAGAGTTATATGACAGATGTTAGCTGTTGTTGCCAGATGAGTTGTTATTTAGGGTGGGGAAATGTAGGATCGATTCTCGGATGTTTATATAGATCACTTCACATTATTATTATTATTATTATGGACTACTTTTGACCCTTCTTTGCGATTCTTATAAATGTACCTATTACGAACAATACTAGGATGGATAGGATGGAACACCTTTGTTTTTGAAATGGTCGCAGTTCAATGGGTGTGACGAATATTGAATTTGGAGATAGTTGTTGTAGAAAAATACATTTTATACGAAAATGTTCTATTACACCTCACAGGAAAAATCATAGATTTGTTATCTTTGACATAATGTCCAGCTCAGGAAATGAGCTCAATAATATCTGTATTGGATTGATGCGATCAAAGAAGCAAAAAACGATACGTGAAAGCAAATCTTATTTGGAAGGACTGCAAATAGGAAACAAGATGATAATTAATTAATATTATATTATTAGCGAAAACACGTGGAAAATCGCGGGTTATTATAATTGTACGATTGATAATAATTATTGCATGTTAGCTAAAAAGCGCTGATATTTGAAAGAACTTTAAACTAAATAAATACACATTTAAAATAATTTTGAGGTAAAAAAATATTATATAATAGGTAGGAACTTTATCGCTTACTTGCATTATTTCACAATCAGTTTCAATTTTGAAATTGACACTTAAATTCAAACTTAATACGAATTCATTGAACTATAGTTACCCAGTCAGACAACACACAGACCAGCAACCGAAACTAGTATTTTTGATTATGTAATTATGATGATGCACGGAGAAAACTTACTGACCGTTAGAAACGGGATTGCAGGCCCTACCGAATGAATTGATAGGTTTCCTGATAAACTTATGAACGTATTATCACGATGTCGGAACACGTGTTCATAAAAATCCTAATATTTCCGCATTTCGTCATTTTATATTATCAAGACAAATACAGGTGTATGAACACGTGTTCCGATATGTTAGAAATTCACTAAAAGTTTATCATGAAACGACCCGCAATCCCGTTTTAACCGGATTACCAATAATTAGAAGAGATGTTTAAATATATGTTTTTCTTTTATATATTGACGATATTATTAATAAATTTACAAAAACACAGTTCATTTATAAACAACTTCTGCTGTGTATTGTATTAAGACTGTGTATTTTTCTTCGTGTGGTAAGGAGAATTAGATTCATGACATTTATTTGATATCCCCTATTTCTAACAGAGAATTTCTATCCAATCACCATTTTTTTTAAATTATATACGATATTTCATTTAATAAAAAAAAGATTAAATCTGACGGTTGGAGTATTTATATCTGTGATTTAATTACTGGCTTTATAGCGGGACTTCTCCAATGGCCTGTTTGTTTCGATGGCCAGATCGGTCCAGACCCGATTCTATAAATACGTCTACCGGTCTGCGACTTAAATGTTAAACGGTCCATTGTTCCCGACTATCGGGACAAAAATAAACTCATTCAGATGCTTTGTGTCCTTAAATAACAAACGATCGGGTTTTCGGAACATTCATTAATTTTTGTTTATTCTTTATTAAATAAATTTGAGTTTGGAAAAATAGGTTTCTTCGAATCGTCTCAACTAATTCGAATATCGTCGAAAACGTCTCGTGTCAGGACGTCACCTAACCGTGTGTATGTGATGAAGTTATATCAATTTAAGAATTTTAAGAGTTACCTCTACGTCCAGACCAAGCTACTAGCAGCGCCTTATTTAGTATTTTTATGATATTACTACTGCACAAGAGTCCTAAGTGCCCGAATTCCGTGGGACTATGGCCAATATGGGCACCTCCAAGTTGTGGAATGTGAGGCTGAAGGTAGTGGAAGGTGAAGGAGATAGGAAATAGGAAGATAGCTAAGAGTTTGTCTATTCAGATGTTCAAATTTCATCATGATTAAATGTGTTGTTTTACTCAAGCTCCTCTATAAATACCCTAAATTATTTTGTTCTGGGTAAAAGCCAAAATTGTAAAAAATAAATAAAAATTGAAAACTTATAGTAATTTCACTCAGAACTAGAGTTAAAAACCTCCTTTAGTGTCTAGGCCTATATATCTGTACAGACGGTGTTGCTTCAGGTGACCGGATAAATCATCAAAATGATAATTCATCACATCTTAAAAAGTTATATAAAGTCATGGAAAGTGATGAAACAAAAACTTTATTAAGTAGGTTAGGTTAGGTTTAGTTTAAATTTTTTTCCATCGTTTTTAATTACTTTATATCACTTTTTAAAGGTGTGTTGAATTGTAAAGGTGTGTGTTGAGTTATCATGGAACCGTTGCTTCAATGTGTTGGTAATGCGCACATTTTCAACTTCTTTTTAAAACAATTTTATTAGCTGATGCAATTACCCTCCACCGGACATCCGCTACTTTGCATTACTTACTGTTAACTTTTACATTTTATCCGTTAAAAGCTGTTAAAATTGAACGGTAACGATTTGAAGCTTCGGTATTTGAGTGGAATAGTTTTAGAAGCTCACATGTATGACGAAGATTTCATGGATTTCTCCGACAAAGCAAACATCCGAGAGGCGTTAAATCATTTGGATTTGGATTTCACTCCATGTTGCCTTCCAGGAAGAGGGTAAAAGCACTCCATTCTGTGTTCATTATATCAGTTAATAATACCAATACCAAATTAAATAGATAATATTAAATCTTCTATATAACTGGTTGGAATTGCTGCCTGGCAACAGCCTACCTTTTCGCAATTGTGCAATAAAATTTAGGTGAAAAAAGTGTTGACACGTAAAATAATTATCAGTTACCGACTGAAACTAGATTTTCAGCCGAAACTGAATTTCGGCCAAAATTCACTTTAATAAGTTTTTTAAAACATTTTTTATTCATAATTGGGCGTTTTATTGTTAAATTTGTAGGAGTTCATTAATGTTAGTGTTAAATAAAATATACAACAAAAAGACATCAATTTCATGAGGAAATTGGTTTTAGTGAGAGCTTTTTTGGTTCGTTGTCGTGTAACAGTTCTTCATTGAACGCTATGGGTAGGTACTTTATGAATTACAAAGATACGAATCTTCTTAGAACTACTAACTATGGTGAACAAATCAGTCAAAACTTGAATAGTACTTACGTTAGACAATAGCAATACAATAATGTACAGTAACTAATAATTATTTAAACCATCAACTGTGACCAAAGTAAATAATACCAATTTTAATAATGCAAACTCATTAAACTTTGAACTTTATATAACAGCTTCTTTCAAAATAATAAACCGAAATCGCTGCCGAAACTCGGTTTATTAGTTCTTTTATTTAATTTTAACAATTTACTTATTTATTATGCCATTCGATTGTGAATGCTGAACTCTCAGCGATACATAGAATCTTTCACTCTGAAAAATATAAGGTTCGTACAAACAATATACTGCAATTTCACCAACTGTAATTGTCATGAAGGCTTCTACATCTTCTTTTAAAAAAGAATCGGCCTTCTCAATAAAAATGTCAGTTTACTGTTCAATACCTGCTTGATGCCAAACACCCCCCCCCCCCCCCCCCCTCTCTCCCCTCCTACCCACTCTCGGGCCCGACCAGGAATAACTGCAGACTCGCGGTAAGTGCCCGCTAATGCATTTTGCCGCTCGTGGATGCATTTTTCATTGGCACCCTAGTTCCCGAGCGCACCAAGAATCTGAAGCGATTCACACCAACGTCATTTGTTCATACTGATGCCAAAATGCGTAATACATGCCGTGGAAATTTCTGGAAAACAGTTAAATTATCGTACCTAAAACTGGGCTCAAAATTTACAATTTTCCTATCGTAAACATTTTACATTATAACACAAATACAATTATATTTGGGAAGCGGGTTTGGGTACCGCCGCCCCGGGAACCATTTATTGGTCACCCCAAGTTGGTGATTTAGCAGGGGTGCCAGCATATCAGCTGCGTAGCATACCAGGTCGTGAGAGGCTGCTTTGGGGAGACCCATTCCCCTCCCCAACTGGTCTCTCAACCCATTGCCTCGCGCTGCAGGGGGAGGGATATTCATATGTCCGTTACTCCTGGACACACTGATCTCCAGATTCCTACTCAACCCTCGTACCTTTTACCTTACCAGAACTTCCTCTTTTCTCTCCTTTCCCTTAAGAGACCCTCCACACAGCATCTCCAAAGATGAATTAGGGAAATTATTTTCCTCAGGGCCTCATGAATTGATCATCTTATAGATATGAAGATATAAACGGCTTAGTTTGGCGTTTACACTTTTTAAATCGAATATAATAATAATAATATAATCAATACATAAAAATAATATATAAACATAATAGCATTGTATGTAAAAGCCCTATGGGCGTTTAAATAAAATAAATAAATACTCAATTTCATGTTTGGGTGTTTGTTGGGTTTTATATACATAACCCCGTCGCGTCGTCCTGATTTCTTATCCCATGTCCGCGAGATCCTTGAGAAGTCAAATCAACAAGGAAGTGATTTACGACCGCAGCCTTCAAGTCTCAAGGAACCGGACATTATGTAAGTTCGTCCTTCCTCGAACCAGATTGAATCTTCAATTCCAAGTCCCAAGCTACCAAACAGAGCTAGAATCCAATTTCAACAATATTCACAATATACAGTAGTATTTTCCCTCGCTGATATAAGTTTTATTTTGACATACTTTTCATTTTGAGCCAGAAAATGAAATGTTCGTGAAATCCTTTACATACTCGTATTACTGCCACTTCTTCTTATTCGACCGCTCCCTCAGTTTTAATTAAGTTTATAAGTAAAATCGGTCATAAGTGTAGGTATAAAAGTATTATAACGACACTTTTACTATCATTCTCTGTTAATATTTTTTATATGATTATTAATTTTACATGGGAGACCCTGAGGTTTCTAGCAAGGCCTATTGTCTCAGCTCCGGACCTAAGTTTGGAAGACAGGACAATGTGCAGAGACATTATCCTAGAGATAGATGGATAGGCTATCTCCGCAGGACAGTGTCTTACCCCCACCATTGCACGCAGCCGCATTGTCCGCGTGTGGGCGCGCACGGGCAGGACAGAAGGACAATAGCCAGTCGCTCCGCTCGTAAGTGTCGCTCCCGCGCATATTCCTGCCGAAAATCTCGCATAAATGGTACCCGGAAGAGATTAATAAATTGATAATCATAAATTGTATTTTTCTTAAACTCGCTCATAACGCGCGTTATTGTGTTTCCATTTTCGCAGCGTTCCGCGTTTGAACTACGGTCGAATTGTTGTAATGTCCCATTGTCCTGTCCTACGCGATCGAGGATTTTTACGGAGCTGGAACACGACAATATTGTATTTGCTTCTGAATTCTCCTCGTGTGAACTCGGCGTAAATGTCTCAAGGCCTATGTTTTCTTTCGGAATTCTCTGTGGACTATACAGGGTGTCCGGGAGTAAAGCGCGCTAACTTCGGGGGGGAGGGGTGATTATACATGATAGTTCAAATGAAAAAGATAAATAACTTATATTAAATTCTTACGTTTTCAGGTAGTTTTTTGGCAATAAAAGTTGAATTATTTTTATGGGAAAATAAATATTCTTCTATGGAAAATATTTTTGTATGGGAAAATAAACATTGGAATTTCGAAAAAACTTAATCTTTTTTACTTCTACCATCATGTAGAATCACCTCCCGCGCAACTCCCGAGTGTATTTCAAAGGAGAGGAGGGTGAGGCTAGGATTTGACGTGGCCAATAATATAGCCCTTGGGGCTTTTACATTGGGTACATATATGGTAACATTTTTTACACAAGAGTTAGTAATAAAATAAATAAAAATGGTTTCTCATGCTTTACAATTGGATAAATTCTAAAAAATAATGATCTTGACATAATTTTTTTTCTAACTATGTTTTAAACATCGAATTTATTACATGAACAATGTCGTTATCATTGGTGTGTTCATTTGCTAAACTATGTAGGGGAGGAATTGGTGAATTTGTTTTTGAATAACGACAACGTGTCGAATAAGTACGCTTAAAGTAACTAGACTCAGAAGTTTACAACAGTCGATCTCCTACTTTACAATAAAAAAAGCATAGGCACCCTTCGTCGATTCTCAAGTGTATGTATTTTTAAGGTATTTGGCTTTATTCGTTCCTAGGGAATATTCAAGTTAAATTGTTAAAACTTTTGCTGAATTCTTTCGCCCATATTGTATGAGCGAGCAAAAATGGAAAACACAAATTGCTCCAATTTGTTGTGATTTGGAATTACGTCAATAATTATTATCATTTATCTTTCTCTGTTTTCAGTCACTAAAATTATTTTCGGAACAATAAATAATAGCATAGAATACTTTGATTTAGAAGTCGTCTTCGTGTTCAGCTTTGATCCCGGCTGTCGTCTGTCTGACTGTCTATTCACTAATAATAGCATAGAATACTTTGATTTAGAAGTCGTCTTCGTGTTCAGCTTTGATCCCGGCTGTCGTCTGTCTGACTGTCTATTCACTAATAATAGCATAGAATACTTTGATTTAGAAGTCGTCTTCGTGTTCAGCTTTGATCCCGGCTGTCGACTGTCTGACTGTCTATTCACTAATAATACCATAGAATACTTTGATTTAGAAGTCGTCTTCGTGTTCAGCTTTGATCCCGGCTGTCGTCTGTCTGACTGTCTATTCACTAATAATAGCATAGAATACTTTGATTTAGAAGTCGTCTTCGTGTTCAGCTTTGATCCCGGCTGTCGTCTGTCTGACTGTCTATTCACTAATAATAGCATAGAATACTTTGATTTAGAAGTCGTCTTCGTGTTCAGCTTTGATCCCGGCTGTCGTCTGTCTGACTGTCTATTCACTAATAATAGCATAGAATACTTTGATTTAGAAGTCGTCTTCGTGTTCAGCTTTGATCCCGGCTGTCGTCTGTCCGACTGTCTGTTCACTAATTTATGAAAATGGCAAAAAAACTGGACGACTCTTTTTTACGTCCCGTTTCAATTCCCCTCATTCTTCCTATAAACAAGTCAATTATTTTGATGAATAGGCCATTCTTAAACGACAAGACTGTTAATTAATGTACCTAAGTGGTAAATAAATAATTATTTTTCTTTTGTTTTAATTGCTTTCGACATAAAATATTTGTTTAAATACTCCAAAAAACTTTGATGTAAAAATAATGATAAATTTAATTTATCTATACAAGAGTGTCTGTGTTTTCATCATGTAGAATCAATAATATAGAATATGGTACTGTCTTGCATTTAATTTATTTATACAAGAGTGGCTGTGTTTACATCATGTAGAACCATTGATGTATAATATTAGTCTATGTGTAGAACCAATAATATAGAATATGGTACTGTCTTGCATTTTCGCTCTCGATTATTTAATTTCCTTTTATATTACCCAGTTATCTTCTTACTAACCTCATGTCTAAAAATTAACTGATTTTATTCTTCTTTTACCCAATACATACTTTATTAATTATTCTCCATCAATACTTATCTAAATTTAACATTTCCTAAATCTGTCAATAACATGGCGATTAAATATTTTTACTAATATTTTACTAATAAAATATTTAATCGCCATGTTATTGACAGATTTAGGAAATGTTAAATATTGATATTAAATATTTAATATTATAAATATTTTTACTAATAATGTAAATATTTTTAGTAATATAAAGCATACAATTAAAATATATGGGAACTACTAATACTGTTCTCTTTTTTTATAAATTTAAAAAATATATTTCTATTAAAACCGAACTGAAAAGCACAAACCAAAATGGATGAAATAAAACCTCTTCTTGTAAAAGCGACTTACCTAATTTACCTGTGAAATGCTGAATAATTTCCCTCTAATGAGTGCGTTACTCTTTCGGTATTCGAACAGATCGCATACAAACATCATATCGTGTACCCGACTTACTCTTATTTCAACCTTTGATGTAATCTCTATGTTTTCATCACCAATTTTGCAAAAGAAAACAATCAAAACTACCAAAAAATGCTTTCATGGCTTATTTAATCAAATAAAACATGTTATTTGTTTTTTATTCTCTTGTCGTAATTGAACGTAGTTATGCAGAAAGCAGCCAGCCACAAAACTCAAACTGAGATGAATGCATTTTTGTCTAAAGATTGAATAATCAAATCTACACTATCTGACTGTTTTCTCTAAACTGTCTGGCCTTACTATGTGAAATATGCCTTCTGCAGAAAACAGCCAGAGCTAACAAAACACTAAATATATGTAATTACAAGCGTCGCGAACATTTTCTGTTCGCGACGCTTGTAATTACATTTTTGTCTAAAGATTGAATAATCAAATCTACACTGTCTGACTGTTTTCTCTAAACTGTCTGGCCTTACTATGTGAAATATGCCTTCTGCAGAAAACAGCCAGAGCTACCAAAACACTAAATATATGTAATTACAAGCGTCGCGAACATTTTCTGTTCGCGACGCTTGTAATTACATTTTTGTCTAAAGATTGAATAATTAAATCTACACTGTCTGACTGTTTTCTCTAGAATACATATTAGTGAATTTAAGCTCTGCAATAAACTGTCTGGCCTTACTATGTGAAATATGCCTTCTGCAGAAAACAGCCAGAGCTACCAAAACACTAAATATATGTAATTACAAGCGTCGCGAACATTTTCTGCCGATTACGTAAATGTCAATGTTCGAATGTTAGATATTTTACTGAAATCGACCTGTTAGTTGTTTTCTGGTAAATGTTTTGAGAAATAACCTCATTAAAAGTGTTTTGAGTTCCGTGGGCGCTTTCTTCACATTTTTAAATGGGTTTTTTGGCAATCAGATGATATTATTTTATTTTTTCCTAAATTGTGGACTGGCTGCTTTCTGCATAACCACGTTCAATTGGAACTTTAAATGTTGGGTCCTTAAAAACAAAGCTAGAGAGATACTGATGATGCTAATCATAATAAATCATCGGGATGTGTTTGATGTCATTTCTTATATGGAATATGGACATGTATTGTATCAGCCCGTGGCCCCCAAACTAAACGAATCGCCAATTATTTCTAATTGCCCATGGAGATTTTTTTTAAAGCAGGCGTTGAAAATTGATCAAACCTAACGATAGATATTTACGAAAAAAAGTTGGCGCACCCGATCTTGAATCTAGATGATCATTATAAATTTTCAATTATTACTCTATACTGGTACTGAAATGACCCAAGGTTGGAGGAGACACGTTCGTAACTTGACAGGCATTTTGTCCGATCGATATTAACGTTCACATAATCTGTAGCATACAGAGGTATGTTTATGAACTATCGTGTTATCTTTCTCTACTTAGCGAAATCTTACACGTGTATACTGATTACAAACATCTCAAGAGCCAAGAGGGTGATTTGCCGTGTCAGACTTATTAGTTTTCAGTACCTACGTATTATTGTAATGAAGTTATGGCGCCGAACTTAAAATAGAAATATTGTAATCTTTAGGTCATAGTTATATAAAACCTAATTTGTATGTATCTGAAGAGTTTTATTAATAAAAATGTAAGTCAGATGAGAATGCTGTGTTTGTTCTTATATATATAGCGCTTTATGGAAACTCAAAGAAGCTGAAACAGATTTATCGGAGCCAAAAAAAAATAACGTTATCAAGGAGTAGAATCAAATAAATGGAGTGTTTTTTAATGACCGTTCACTTTGCAAAGGCAAATCCTCTGAAAAAGGGACACGTGAAGGGCGTGAAGGCGTCTTCGCTTCTCTTCGAGAAACAACACAACTTCTGCAGAGTATTGACGGGACAGGCCCTTGTAAGGGCAGAATACCTATAACTATAATCAGTAAGTACTAGTAATAGCGATAGGTGGTGCGGTATGCGGTATGCGGTATGCAGTGCGTGGGTGTACTGTACACTGTACAGTGTAGTTGCGTATAGTGATGAAGGCTCTATTAAAGAAAACGCACACGTTCCAGGTTTCAGTGTGTAACGGTCTTGCCTTAGAAATGTTTATCTAGTTTTTACCTCGATCACTAATAGATAAACTGTTAACTGTTAGTTGATGACAAGTTACACTCGATTGGGATGTAAATATAGATGTCACACAAGCCAGATCACAACTTTGCACAACGCTTCTAGCCGGTAAAACAATATTATCAATTCATGAGTTATGTTATATAAAACGATTTTCTTTTGAGACCTTACTTTTTTTTAATATAAAAATATTCTTATCGTAAGCAGAAAATCTGTCTCATGTGATTTATTCAGTTTTTTGTGAAATTTATAGTTTAACAATTTTGGAAGCGGGTTTAGGTACCGCCGCCCGGGAAGTCATTTATTGGATAACCAACACCTGTGCCTTAGGTTACCCCAAGTGGTTCGCTACGTTTGGTGACTTAGCAGGGGTGCCCGGGTTCATCGGGTGAGGTGTGTTCAGGATGCGCCTGCCCAGCAGCTGCGTGGCATGCCAGATCGGGAGAGGCTGGTTTGGGGAAACCCTTTGACCTCTCCAACTGGTCTCTCGACCCATCGCCTTGCGCCGCAGCGGGAGGAATAGATCATCCATCCGTTACTCTTGGACACATTGATCCGTAGATTTCTACCCATCTCTCATTCCTTTTTCCTTCCCAGAACTTCCTCGCCTACATTTCCTTAAAAAGACCCTCCACACAGCATGCCTAAAGATGACAAGCCCTGAGTGAAATTATTTTCCTCGGGGCCTCTTATGTGATGTTAATATTAAAACAAATAATAAATTGACTGTGGAAAAAATATTCGAGGCACCATAATACAATTTTTCCGTATTCTTCAAATTAGAAAAAAATAAATGGGAACATGGGGCGCAGCTTGCTAGTAAAACGTGTAGGTATCTAATATGACTCATAAAATAACTCTTCAAAATACAACCTCTCGTGAAAAGCCCTTGCATTGTGATCACATTTTCATGTTTAATGTATTTTATTTTTGAATGAAAAAACATACACTTAGTAAGACACCACTTTATTTTTGAATCAATAACGATAGCCAACCAGGTTTCGCTTGTCCCAAGCTTCATCAGGGCTAAATATCAACTAAAGCTAATTAGATACAGGCACATATAAATATAGGTAAATGAAAACAATGAGTGAAAGAGATACAAAACAGATAGAAAGAGATGCAAATAGAAAAGGTGGAGACAAATTATTAAGGATGATGAGGAGGGAGGGGGGGGGGAAGGAAATAACAGTTTCAGCGGCGGAATAAATTTAATATGGGACTATCAGATAAATTAATTTGGTTATTTATTATATTTAAATTATTATTAACTGCTTTTTTTATTTCAAGGGCTTCTAAGTTGTTTAATCTAATTCCAGATCCATTTTTATGCAATATTTTAGTTCCAGAGATTTTATCGAATGAATGATTAGATTCTATTAAATGATTCGCAAATTCTGAAAAGGCATTATTGTTTAAACATCGTATATGTTCTTTTACTCTTAAGTTGACATTCCGGGCCGTTTTTCCGATATAAAAAGCAGAACAATCATTACAATTAAGTTTATATATGCCCGAGTGGCTTAGTTTATCGTCTTTATCTTTAGTATTAATTAAATATTTGTATTAATTAAATATTTAATTAATACTAAAGATAAAGACGATAAACTAAGCCACTCGGGCATATATAAACTTAATTGTAATGATTGTTCTGCTTTTTATATCGGAAAAACGGCCCGGAATGTCAACTTAAGAGTAAAAGAACATATACGATGTTTAAACAATAATGCCTTTTCAGAATTTGCGAATCATTTAATAGAATCTAATCATTCATTCGATAAAATCTCTGGAACTAAAATATTGCATAAAAATGGATCTGGAATTAGATTAAACAACTTAGAAGCCCTTGAAATAAAAAAAGCAGTTAATAATAATTTAAATATAATAAATAACCAAATTAATTTATCTGATAGTCCCATATTAAATTTATTCCGCCGCTGAAACTGTTATTTCCTTCCCCCCCCCCTCCCTCCTCATCATCCTTAATAATTTGTCTCCACCTTTTCTATTTGCATCTCTTTCTATCTGTTTTGTATCTCTTTCACTCATTGTTTTCATTTACCTATATTTATATGTGCCTGTATCTAATTAGCTTTAGTTGATATTTAGCCCTGATGAAGCTTGGGACAAGCGAAACCTGGTTGGCTATCGTTATTGATTCAAAAATAAAGTGGTGTCTTACTAAGTGTATGTTTTTTCATTCAATATGTCACACCCCAAAGTATTTGCTTCCTTCGAAAATATTTTATTTTTGTATTTCCTGCTAAGAATTCTTCACTCTTCGTGACATGTTCATTTTATTTACCTTTTATTCATTCGATGGCCTTGTCTCTACTCGAGGTATTTACTTATGTATTTTATTTTATTTTACAGAAAACTTACACACGGATACTTTTATCTTTAAAAATCGGGGTTAAGTTTTCTATACAATTAAATGTACTTCTCTGTTTATTAATAAATAAGTCAAGTTGAGACAAGGCCATATAAGCAGATACGTTAATTTACTTAAACAAGATGTCCAGAAACCAGTGGTTTAATCGGGAAACCAGTGAATCTTCATCTCCCAACAAAGTTTTCTATACAATAAAATGTACTTCTCTGTTTATTAATAAATAAGTCGAGTTGAGACAAGGCCATATAAGCAGATACGTTAATTTACTTAAACGAGATGTCCAGAAACCAGTGGTTTAATCGGGAAACCAGTGAATCTTCATCTCCCAACAAAGCATTTTTTTCGTGGTCTTCTCTTCGAAGTATTTTAAAATGCAATAAACAGCTAATAGTAGCTAACCAACCCCGTAGCTAACGCAGTTTCAACTTCGGACTTGATTTACTCGAAAACAAAAGCTCAAATCAAAAAAAGCTTACCACAAAATCGACTCCAAATATTCTCAGTTTTCGCTTGTGCCACTAGTTTCTGGACACCATGTATATTTTTAATGTAACACCGCACAAGAGCCCTCTGCCGAAGCATGTATAATTATGACACCATTGAATGTTGCATATGTTAATAACTACTCGTAGAAGGAAGGTACAGATATGCAGAAACACGTTTATGATTTTTTATTTACATTTCGCCGGGTTTTCTGCCTCTGGACCAACATCCAAAGCTCTATCACGAAGCTCGAACTCATCACATTTGGATAGTTAAGCACGATGAAAGCTTTCTCTTGAAATAATAAGTATTTTTATTCCGTTATCACGCGTGATAAAAAGGCTTTTATTAATAATTGCATACGTAGGATAAAACGACCTCACCTGAAAAATCACAGGAATGTAATTATATGCCTTGGTCAGGTAGTTACTAAATAATTCTAAGTAATCAACAGTACCGCCGGTGGGTAGGTATGTAGTTTATAGGACTACGTGAAAGTCAATCAAACACACTATCATATTGTTGTTATTAGCATCAATATTGATTGACCCTCTTAATAACCCTCCCGGAGGCAAATTAGTTTGATTGTTCTTTTCTTTTGGTACCGAATAAATTATTTTAGCTGACAGCTAAGCATATTGCGAATTTAATGTATACTTGGTTTATGTGCGTATTTTATGACTAGCTCTGTGATTTAATCTCCTTCGTAGCTTAGTGGTCTGTGGATTTGATTTTGAGTCGGATTGCTCCGGGTCCAATTCTGGCAACTTTTGTAGTTTGTTATCAGAAACATACTAACAACATTTTATATATTTCATGGTACATTAAAAATAATTTCAAATGGTGTGCAAGTGTACATGGTATATATTTTTTGAGACGTATGGAAATTTTTTCATATATCTAATAGGAAAAGTGTATAAAATACAAAACAAAAATACAACATTTAAAATACACATTTATATTGGTTTAAAAATACAGCTACATTGGTTTTAGGTGACCAAAGTAAAATTGGTACCTACCATCGAATGCAAATCTTTCTTTTTTTCATTTATTTTTTAAAAAATATTTGATTTTCCGCCTCGCCGGACTTTTACATGAATTTTATGAGCTATAGAAAATCATACACAATTATATAAATATACAATATACATATAAAAGTAACCTGATAAAAATATGTAGCACATATCCTACGAAAAGTACCAAGACTTCTGACTTCGTTTACGGCTTTCGGTAGGTTATTATAAAGTTTTGTCCTTTTTAAAACACGCTGTTTTGTGTGTATTAATGATGACCATGGTAAATTAATACTTCTATCAGTAATAGATTCAACAATTATGATCGATATGTTAAATTAACAGTGTAGCATAAATGTAAATAACGGTTTAAGTATTGTATAACAAACAGCATAACAAAAGAAAAAGTATAAATGAACAGTTACTTCAACAGATTCATATATTAGTAGGTACATGTGGTATAATTAGTTTTTTATTTATTTATTTACTATATTTTGACCCACACAATGTCGTAACGCAAAGGGTTAAAAAGACCATGTCATTATTGCGTTTTTACATCCATGTAGTTACATACATCCAATGCAATTCGTGATCGGTGATTGCAATCTTACGTAATTAATACTCAATAACATTATTTTTCTTTTCAGGTGAGTACCTCTCTCGTCACAATTCACAAGTAACCAGTCACCAGTCACCAGTCACCAGTCACCAGTCACTAGTCTGCCTACTTAGGGGCATCGCATCGGCTATCGATAGTTGCCTTTTTGCAGTGGTAAGTCATTTGCAGTTTCAAAGACCCAATCCTGTCTGATTACGTCTAAAAGGGATCCAAATGATAATCTAGTCTCCTTCAACGGAAGCAATCTTCCGAACAGGCCTTCCATTGATATGCTTGGTATAACTATAAGTGACCAGCTCAGGTACGGGGGCTCCATCGAAGCCAGAGTAAAGTTGGCCTCTCAGAAGCTGGGCGTACTGTACAGGGCCCGCAGATACTTTAATAGTACACAACTGCTGACCCTGTACAAATCGCAAGTGCGCCCTACTGTCGAATTTGGCAGCCATCTCTGGTCCGGAGCCCCTAAATACCTGAAAAAAACCCTTGACTCTGTGCAAAAACGGGCGGTCCGTTTGATAGATTCCCCAATCTTAACAAACGGACTGCAATCTTTAGAGCACAGGCGTCAGGTAGGTATGCTGTCCTTGTTCTATCGGTATTACAATGGAAGATGCTCTGAGGAACTAGCGTCATTGATCCCTTCGGCACCGGTGCGTAGTCGGGATACACGCCAAACGCGTGCCCAACATTTGTACAAAGTTGACACTTGTCACATGAGAACGGGTCGCTTCTACGATTCGTTCTTAAGTTCAACAGCTCGGCTGTGGAACGAACTGCCGGCCTATATGTTTCCTCCCTCCTACAATATGGGACTCTTCAAGACCAATGTTCACTCCTTCCTCTCCACAAAAAGACCCTCCACACAGCATCCCCAAAGATGACATAGGCCCTGAGGGAAATTATTTTCTTCAGGGCCTCCTGTGTGGAGTTAATATAAAAAATAAAAATAAATAAATAAAAAACTTAAGGCCCCGTAGTGAGAGATCACAGATGGTTTGAAAGGGAGATATGTAGATACGAATGGTAGAGGGAGCGCGCTAATATTAAAAAACGTTAATAATTAACCGAAAATGGTGAAAATATTTAATAAAACACGACTCGTTTGAAATAGAGCAAAAATCTCTTCTACAGAAGCAACAAAACTGCTTATCAACTCTTACGAAGTCTCACGTCTCGATTACTGCAACGGCATTTATGCCACCCTTCCAAAATATCAAATTGACAAACTTCAATCAGTGTTTAATGCAGCAGCACGGCTCATAACCGGGGTTTCAAAATATTCGCACATTTCAGAACACCTTCGTAACCTTCACTGGCTCAAGTGCACTGAAAGAATCCAGTACAAATTGTGCTGGATGGTGTTTAAATCCATAGATCAGCAACATCATCAGCTGTAGGCAGACTGGTGGAACCTAAGCGCAATCCAAATACTAAGTTTGGTGATCGCGCTTTCGGAGCATCTGGGCCGAAGGCTTGGAATAAACTTCCTCAGGAACTAAGAACAATTCCAACAGATTTCAGGTCTAAAACTAAAAACTTACCTTAAATTAAATATATCATTCCTGAGAGAAAGCCCAACTATATCTAATTTTCCAATCATGTCCTAAATCCTGTATCTGAATTTCGCTAATAAACAATTAGTTAATGTTAATTAAGTGTTAATCTCAAGTGACCTACCAGGTAAGAGTATTGTACTGTATATTATCTCCTATTGTACTGTATATTAGTAATAACATAGATAAATGTATTATATATTTTTACAGCGCCCTTGAGGTGATTTTTCACAAAAACGGCGCTATAAAAATCATCAAAATATTATTATTATTAAAAAAACGTGTTTTTAGTAATTTTCAGAGCATTGCGATTTTTTTTTCTATCGAGGGAATTTATCTAATTAACGTTTCGGCATAATAAGTGCATACACATTATCTTCAAAAATAACTTTTTTTGGGAACTTAAAAACTTAAAGAGTTAAAGAGAAACTTGACAATTGATTGATAACATTGGATTGTATCACACCGCCGTTTTCATAATGATGTTCCTATAGCCATAGACGATGACATTATGGACATTAACTATCGAAACAAATCACCCTTCCCTTTGTATTTTTTCAATAAACAGCAACAGTGAATCAATTGAATAATGCAGTTATTATATAGTGCAGGTAAGTAGAAAGACAACATAAAATAAAAATCTTTTTTCCAAGAAATGGAGAGTTCAGTGGTTTTTTCGGACAAGCGTCAAAACTTAGTGGCTATTTTTTAAAAATGTTTTGTAGTCTTCCTACCTCTACTTTTTTGTTTTTTTTTAATTTAAATTTACATAGTAAGAACATACTTCAAATTAAGTTAATTTAGTTATTAAATATTTAGTTATTATTTAGTTAATTGTTTTCCTTCACAAGAGTCAAAAACTCGTGTGTAAAGGGAAAAAAATAAAAATAAAAACTTAACATACATATGTAAACAGAAGAAAAAAAACCATAAAAACATATAAAGTGAAGAGATTTTTATTTTTTTATAAAATAATATATAAAGTAATATAGTGAGATGTCATCGTCATTCTAATTCGCTAAATTATTTAAGGTAGTGAAGTTTAATTTATTTTTAAATTTATTATACTCTGGTTCTAACCTTATCTCTGTCGTTAGTTGATTAAACCACAGCACTCCAGTGTACGTGTGATAGTGTTGTGCAAAACTGGTGTGCATGGAGTGCATAAGCGACCCATTGTATTTTGCCTATTGCTCTCAACACGAACCATGGCATGGTGTAACTTCTTATACAGATCTTTGTAGATTTGAAGCAGCGTATTTTTTGTATATGTATTTTTTAGTGGTGGGACTTGAAAGTCTTGGAAAAGTTGTGAGGTTGGGTAGTCTGATGGTTTTTTTATTAACAGCCTTTGAGTGATTTCCAGCGGTAAAAGTGATGATTTGTAAGCTCCCCCCATGCAACGATACCATACTGTATTATTGAATGGGCTAGAGCGTAGTAAATATTTTTAAGAATTTTTAAGTTAAGTATATTTCTTAGACCAATAAATATGTAAATGAGTTTTCTTAATCTATTTATGATATTGTTTATGCGAGTTTTCCACTTAAGGTTACTATCTATTATTACACCTAAATATTTAAGTTCATTTTTATTTGTTATGCATAAAAAGTCATTATTTTGGCAAGTAAATTTTTTTAATGTGCATTTTTTTTTATGTATTTTAATATTTAAGGTAATAAAAGGGTTTTTTTGCTTATACTAAAAATTATATAATTTTTTCTTTCAATATTTAATGTTAATAAATTTTTATCAAACCATTCTTTTAACGTATTGATATCATTGTTAGCAATTATTTCAAGTTCATTCAATTAATTCGCTTGAAATATAATTGCAGTATCATCTGCATATGAAATGAGTTTTCCTGTTAATGGTAATTTAAAGATATTATTAACATATAATATGAATAGAAGAGGGCCCAAAATAGTGCCTTGTGGTATTCCAAAGTCACTTGTGTTCGGTTCACTGAGAGTGTTATTTATTTTTACGTATTGATTTCTAGAGTTCAAGAAACTTTCTATCCACATTTTAGCATTATCTATAATTCCTATTTTGTTAAGCTTGTACAGTATTTTTTGTGACTTATACTGTCGAAGGCTTTCTTTAGGCCTATGAATATTGCAAGAGATTTTTTGCCTTTGTCTAGTGCTTGATGTATTTTTGTTGTTAAATCTATGATTGAGTCCTGTGTGCTTATTTTTGCGCGATATCCAAATTTTTGGTCACTCAATATATTATTAGTTTCAATAAATTTTAGTAAGTAGTTGCTTTTTTGCTACCTTTTCAAAATTTTTTAGATATTTGATAATATTGATATAGGTCGGTAGTTATTAATTTCTTTAGTATCACCTGATTTAAAAATCGGTGAATCAATAGTTTTTTTTGTATATAGATGGAAAGATTCCTTTTTTAAGACTATTATTTATGATATGTGTAATAGGTTTTTTCAAAAAGTTAAGATTTTTTTTTCATAATTTCAACGGTGATCGCATCAAAACCTGGTGCGGACTCAGTTTTTAGGTTTTGTATTATAACAACAGTTTCTTGTTCAGTTATCGTTTCGAATGTTCGTACCGTTTTATTTGACGGAGCTACTGGAATTCCTAATGTGGTGGTATTATCTATGTTGTTAGTTATTTCGTTTGCGAGATTTTTTCCGACATTTGAAAAAAAAATATTGAAAGCATTCGCACATAGTTTTGGGTTATCAGAAACTTGCATCATATGTTAATGTGTAACTTTAAAATGTCACTTGTCTTTCTTTTTTTTATCAATTATTTCAATTATTGTTTTCCTAATTTTTTTACCTCTGTTACCTGAATTTAACACCTTTTGTTTATAGAATTCTTCTTTGGTCATTTTAATTAGTGCCGTTAGTTCAATTCTGTATTTTTGAAAGTGTAAAATAATTGAATTAATTAGTGGGATTTTTTGTTAGTTTAAATAATTTTTCTTTTTCTCTAATGGAAACCACTAGACCACTAAATCTATGGTTTAATTTTTTGGAATATATTTTTTTGGGTATTTCACAGCTTGAATCCTTTATATGCTTTTGTAAGGTGTCATGAAATTTTAAAGCACTTATATTTACATCTTCTGTGCAGAGTATAGATTCCCATATTTCGTGAGACAGTTTTTCATGAAGTGTTTGTTGCTATTTGTTTTTGGGGTGTTATCCCGTGTTACGCTAACTCCTTCTTTAGCCAACGTTTCGGACAGCATTGCAGTGTCCATCATCAGGGCAGATGTGTTATAAATAACATGTGTTATAAATAACACATCTGCCCTGATTATGGACACTGCAATGCTATCCGAAACGTTGGCTAAAGAAGGAGTTAGCGTAACACAGCATAACACCCCAAAAACAAATATCAAAAATAATTTTAGCCGTAAAAAAAAAAAAAATCTTAAATCATAAGTGTTTGTTGGTTTAATCAATATTTTAGGAATGTTAGATTTATTACTATTATTAATGTTTTGTTTTTCTATGTTATAGTTAAGAATGTTATGTTTTTTCTCCATATTATTGTTTGAAGACTATCAGTGTAGTTGGAATTACACCATATATGATCAATACACGATGTTATTTGATTATTAAATTCTCTAGTATATTTATTTATATAGGGTTTAAAATTTTAGGCGGTCATCATGTTGATATAATTGTCCTTTTCAATAGTGTGATTATTTTCAGCAATGTTTATATTAATATCACCAATTAGAAAATTATTTGTACATATTATTTAAAATAATATTATTCAATTCTGCAATAAAAGTGGATGTAACAGCTGAGTGTGTCCTGTATATTAATATTATTTGTATAGGTAGTTTAGTATTAATGCTCAATCTTATAATAATACAGTTTGCATTAGTCATATTCGTTTCAGTAAAGAGTACGTCTTTAAATATGGTCTTCGTGTATATAACAATACCACTATTTTTGTTAATATAATGTGAGCTCTAAAAGTAGTTGTAATTGGGGAGAGTTGGGATGATTGAGTTGGTGCTTAAATGGGCTTCAGTCAGTATGATTATGTCAGGATATTTGTTTAATAAATTTAGGTTTACTAGAAAATGATCAAAATTTTTCTTTATAGATCTATGTTTAGATGCATTACGGTAAAGGAATCTGGAGTCATTTGAAGTATTGTGTTACAGTCATTTGAGTTGTCACAAATTAAAATTTTTACGTAAATTTTTTTTCCAGATGTTGAATAATGTAGTCATCCATTTCTAGTTTTAGCAAAAGGATTAAATAATATGTAAGCGTTTGGTGCATTTTTGTTCAGTGAAGCGAAAGAATATACAAGGTTTTCCAATAAGAGGTGTTATTTTGATATTCAATCGTAAAAGATCAATGGTTTTGTTGCTTGTGTGGCACGTAGCGCCGTCTTGTTGAAATTAAACATTGTCCAGATCAATACCATCCAATTCCGGCCATAAAAAATCATTAATCACCTCTCGATAGCGCAATCCATTCACCGTAACTGTTGCTCCAGCCTCGTTTTCGAAAAAGTAAGGTCCAATGACTCCGCCGGACCATAAAACGCACCAAACAGTCACACGTTGAGAATAGTGAGGCTTTTCAACAATAACTCTTGGGTTTTCCGAGCCCCAGATGCGACAATTTTGCTTGTTGACGAAGCCACCGAGGTGGAAATGGGCCTCATCACTCAAGATGATTTGCATTTGATTCACTCAAGTGAATTTTAATAATTTCAATGCGTTGTTGAAGCGTGTATCGTTCCGTTTCTACTTGTCAAATGTCAAAAAATGATAGCTTCAAAGTTTCATCTAGCGAAATAGCGGGCTATTCAAAATATCACCTCTTATTGGAAAACCCTGTATTTTAAAAATATTCTGATATTGGTAATCGTATTGTAAATAGTTTTTAAACGGTTGTGAAATGTTTTCTTTAATCACATTTACGGATTTGAAGAATTTAAACGATATTATAATTTCTAGTATACTGTAAGAGTTTTTCGTAAATGGAAATAAATTGATATGTAAATTACTGGGAAAATATACATAATTTTATACAAAGTACTGAAGGTATATTATAGTTTTTATAATACAATCTAACTAGTAAATTAAAAATTAAATAAAAAAAGTAAATTTTGGCAAAACTAAAATCAATAGATTTTAAAAGGAAAAAAAAAGATATTTTTTTTTACTCTTGACAGTAATTGCAATAATATTGTTTTTATGAGTGATCATGTAGTTAAGTTGAATACTATTAAAATAATTTGTGCCATAGATTTCTGTTGTAGGTACAAGTAGAGAAGGATTTTGACAGTTGTTCAAAGCAATAACAACAATATACAGTTCAGTGACCTTTATAAAAACAGTAGAAAATTTAATTGGGTTAATGTCAAGAATATAAGATTTATATTTTTAGTACGGAAATTACATGCAGTGTTTAGTTGAAATTCAAAACAAAGATTTTGTGATAGTAATATTGTTAGTAGATAAAAAGCACTTCTGGTTAAGTATTGTATGAATTTTTTTTCCACAAAGTTAAGGTTGGCAATTCTGAAAACAATAAACTTTAAACAGTTAATTTCAGTTTTGATACTAATTATAGTAGTATTATACTTGTTGATATTTTCTATTTTATTCAATTTATTAAGATATCTTTTGAAGGTTATACACATCAATGTAATACGTAATCATTGAAGAAACGAAACATAAAACAGAACTTGTCACAGACACAGAAAATAAAAAAGGTAACGGTCTTAACTGGAGATCGAAACCAGGACCTCTGTCTTACCTGGATAATACTCTAACCTAGGATACCTGGATAATTGAGACCTATTTATTTTCCGTCATTTTTATCGACCTCATATTTCAATATAATAATTAGCAATATCATCCCCAATTAATTACTATTTTTTTGGCTACTTTTCAGTTTCTGAAGTTATTCAAGTAAAGTAACAGAAAAGAGGGTTAATTGAGAATAATATTGGTAATTTTCAAATTGAAATAATCAGGTCTCAATTAATTAATTGTTGGCCGGGTAAGACTGGGGTCCCGAGTTCGGTCCCCAGTTGCGACCGTTATGTACCTTTTTATTTTCTATGCCTGGTTCTGTTTCACGTTTAGATTTATTAATATTTTCTTCTTCTCCAATGATAACTTATTTAAGTCTTCCCAAGAATTGCAATAGTAAGTTATTTCAAAGTCACGGTTAATAGGTTGAAATCTGGTTTAGTTATTGTCATTGAATTAAGGGCATTAGGCTACTGTAAGTCAACCGAATTGAAAATAATCACCACGACATTATACGGGCTCGATTTCCTGAACTTCATCGTGAGTACTCTATATTAATACCCTCATCTTGCATCAATGCGCTTAAAAACTCCCGGCATTTATTTGTAGGCAATGCGATGACTGAAGAGTTCTACCACAGTACAGATTTAAAAAAAGTTTTTTATTTAATAGGCTGTTTTCACGATACTTAAAAAATAACCTATTTAAGTATGGAAATGTTTCAGGATTTCTCGTTTTTTTTTTAAATTTAAAATACAAAAAAATGTTAATTTTTAAACATTAGAATTTTTAGAATTTTTAAAAATTCATAAACATTAGGTTATCATTTATCATTAAAAAATTGTTAATGTTTATGTATGAATACCACAAAGGATAACTTATTATTTTAAGCAATAAATATTACCCTTAAACACCTATATATTTCATTCCATTATCTTACTCTTTGCTGATGACCTCAACATTTTTAGAATTGTTCAAAATATTGATCATCGTAATATTCTTCCAAATAATATCAACAAATTGTTAATTTGGTGCCATGAAAACACTTACTTAAATATCTCAAAGTGTCAGATTTTTTCGAATAAAAAATCCAGTGATATTTAGTTACAACATTGATAACAATACTCTTGGACCATACACAGATTAAAGACTTGAGCAGCACTTTTCATTCAAATCTTTCTTTTGTTAACCACATAACGGAAATCTCTAACAAGGGCTTACAAATATTATGATTTATATCTAGGTTAACTAGAAATTCAACAATATTAAGTGTATTAATCTGTTATATTTTGCCTTTGTTAGAAGTCAACTTGAGTATAATTCTCCCGTCTGGAACCCACATTACAATATTCACGTATAGGCTATTGAAAGAATACAAAATAAATTCTTACGTTTTCTAACTATTAAAACCGGTATAAAATTCTAAATGATGCATTTGATAGTCCAGAATTGCTTGCGTTGATAAGTTTTCGGATTTCACTACGTAATACTAAAAGTCGGGATTTATTAAAGTGCAGAAATTTTGGCACTAACTACCATATGTATTCCCCATTACCCAGAATACTATGGAGGGAAATATTATACCGAGTCAGTGGACATCTTTAATTTATCACTTAACAAATACAAAAGATTGTTACTGAGATAGTTTAGTTACGTATAGTAAATATGTATTGTGTTGATGTATGTTTTTTACTATTCATGTGTAAAATCCCCTAAACAGGGCGTTAATAAAGTAATAAATAAATTAAATAAACTGAAAAAGTCTTCCGAGAAAAAACGGCGAAGGCAAATGATAGATGCTTTAATGTGATATATGGTTTTTGTTCAAGGTTTTGGCATTTTTCGATGATTTAGTATCGTCCCAAAATATTATATCTTTTCTAATGGCAACTGTCTCTATGAAGTCTAAATATAGAATCCATATAATATTTTTAATTTCATTTAACTTCATTTAATTTTAATAGTAAATACGCAATAAAATATTATTTTATATTAATTACATACATAATAAAAAGTAAATAAAATATATTATATTGCATCTTATAAAATTGTAAAATGGGGCTCAGCACGGGTGAGGCCCACGTTACCATATAATTTTAAAAAAAATACTGCTAATGTAACAATAAAATTGTCGTGTAAAGCAAAAGATTTTTTACATGGTCCCCGTTGTTTTTTCCGTGTGGGGATCGGTATGAAAAAAAAAACAATCGTGTAAAACGGCCCATAAGGCGCGTAAATATAAAAACCCGTAAACTCCTGAATAAAAGTGAAACTCGTGCCGAGTATGAACGCAGCAGAAGCCATCGAATGCAAAGCCTTATGCAGAGTAATCAATTTCCCGCATTCTATCGCCTTTATTTTAGAGATTCTTTATCTGACACAAGAATAATTTCAAAATCATATTATCGTGCCCAAACTTGGTGTTTCTGAAGGGTGTGGGATGGTTTAACGAAGAAGAGATGCGGTGTTGTGTTTGGCCCTATCCGGTCGGAAATGGGCGAGTGTTTGGTCAGCGTTTGGGGTTCTGTAGGGCTAAGGACCAAGGTGGGGCTATCCCAGTGGCGTAACAAGTAACAAGACCCGGGGCACAGGTACATTTTCAGACATTTTAGGTACATTTTAAATTATAGGTTAATTCTTAACTGAACATAAGTTAACTTGGAGTATCTGTTTGTTGAAATCATTGTGATTTCATTGTAGTTATGTTTTATTTTTATGTTATACTAGCTGTACCCCGCCACACATTGCTGTGGCTCAGTCTGTTTGGGCAGGTAGAGAAACAAAAGCGCGTCTTGCTTTTACGTCCAACAGACTGCGCTGTTTAAAAAAATACTTGTTTGTCCAACAGATGGCGCTGTTTTATAATTTTGTAATGTCTCTGTCTCGTCTGTACGGTTTGTACGGTGCTACTGGAACGTGACTGAGTGCGTATCACATGACGCGCTAGGTTGCACCCAATGGCGACGTGTGATGGAAGAATATATATATTTGTGTTAATTAAAAAAGATGTCGTCCGAGTATCGGACAGCAAAATGACTAACATTTTTGACTCCAAATACGCTCAGGAATCTTTGTTAAGTCTTTCGACTGTATAATTTTGTATGTAGGTACCATGATAAGATACAGTGCCCTTAATCAATTAGGTTTGTGTATTAAATTGTAGAGGTTTTCTAGTGCTTGTGATAGTTACTTAACTTTGTTTAAGTAATAAAACGATACAACCAACCATATCTCGTGGGGGCTATTTTTTGTGGGGAGCTTAAAATTTGGAGTCCCGCCTCTGGGTTGTCCCTTCTTGTATGTAGTGTTGTACTATATTATGAGGTACCTTCTGTCTCCCGAAGGAACTCGGGAGGATAATATAGGATATGGGAACACCAACACCAACACGGCTATTTGTGTGGACCATCCCGCTATCTCATTCCAGCCCGCCGCGGCAGGGGGAGTGATCCGAGGGCCGCGGACGGAAATGTTCCATTGTTGCATCTTGTATCGATCCTATTGTCTCGCCCGATTGCTGGCTTCCTTGATGCACTATTATAAATGTAACTAAACAAACCCCACCAAGTAAAGTAATATAACTCTGGATATATGATTAAGTTTATTTGGGTTGATTTGTTGTAATAATAATAATGAATGGATTATTTGTATAACACTGTTTTACTGGGAAAATCACCTCATGGGCGCTTAACAACATAATTTTAGGCGTTTAATTTATTCCTATCACTTAAATTGCGTTCTACCACTAGAACAGCACTCTAAAATGATAATTTTTCGATTTAAGTAATATGAAAACTCAAAAATACATCTCACTTTTGGTATATATAATTTTACCTACAAGAGTTTCTACTACCATTTCAAGCTGTATCGATCATATTATGCAAATCTAAATTTGAACCACAGGGTTCCTCACTACTAATATAACAGATCATGGTATAATATTGCTGAGATTTATGAGCTTTAGATTAAAGAAAAAAGCCAAAGATAATGAAAAATTAAAAACCGTCACCGTAACAATCAAGGTCAAATTAAAGGAGGAATCATGGAAGTCACAAAATTTTAATTGCTTAAAAAGATGTTTTAAAAAATGTGTGTGTAAAGATGTTAAGTTAAAATATATTGTATATGTTTTTTCCTTACCCTTGTCCTAAATTAATCGCATAATTTATAGCATTTTTTTCTACATTTGTTTGTTCTTTTAAATTATTAGTAAAATATGTTATTTCACATGGTCACCCTACATGTTTACTACTTTATTAAAATAGTTTCCTTCAGCTTAGTAGGTACCCATTATTCTTGCAACAATATTTTTCTTCCAATATAAATATTACTTTGTGTTATTTTGTAAAATTATTAACCTCGACACATGCTAGTCCTAGTGAGGTTAATAATTAAGATGTAAACAGTGATAATGCATGTAAAGAAACAGTAATAAATATATAATTTGAAGTTTCTGAATAAAAATGTATACATTTTATTCAAATTTAAGCTCTTAACTTATCTGTTTCTGCTTTCTTTTTCACATTCACATCACATTTTTACTGAAACACGTTACATGAAACGAACAATATAATCTAACTTATTTTGAATCTAACACCATTGCACAATAAAGTCAAACTTATATTATATCCGATGCTGATCTGTCATGCTAAAAAACAAACGTAGTAGTATATTGATAGTACAAGTAAAAAACTTTTTAAGGTAGTTTTCAGGTACATAAGTTGAATTGTTTGTATGGAAAAATAATATTTTTTTATAGAAAAAAAAAAATATGGGAAAAAACAACGAAATTTAGAAAACAGTTATTTACTTTTTTTACATCTACCATCTTATACCTTCCGAAGTTTGTGCAGTTTACCCTCGGACACCCTGTATATTAGAAGATAGATCTTGTATATTTTGCTGAAAAACTCGTAAAAATTTGCATAAGACCGCAATAAAAATATGAATCATCGTCTCAGTTTATGTAAATACGCACGATGTTGTATTTTTAGGATCTGTTTTGTAAACGGCCTCGCCATTTCCACAGATATCTTATTCCTTGCAAGCTATCTCCCGCCCACCCAGTGCTAGCTTATCTTCTGATCAAATGTTTATAATTAATTTTTTGTGTCTTATACGTATCTATATAAATAAAATTAATGGATGGTGATTAAATTTTCCGTTTCTTTATGTCCTTTTTTCGAAATGATGTTTTCAAATACAAGTATATTTTCAGTTTATATGAATACTATGTAGGTATTTCACAATTAATTAATAAATAATAAATAAGCGCAATCTTTATTAATTAATATATTTAATAAGTATTGCAAGGAAGTTCCCAACCTTCTTCAATTCATCTCCTTCCCATTCTTCCGCCAGCCTCGAAACGTTAGCGAACAAATACCGATACCATAATGACAATAATAAAGTTTATCCGGTACATTAATGTTATCACACAAAATCCTACGTTTTTGAAGCCCACATGTTTAAATAATTAAAAGTTCATTCGCTTACCATCTAGGCACATTTCCTCCATTACCCCTACTTCAATTCGAACACGTTTGCGTATTTTAATTTGTTGATTAAAACACACAACGCTCTTCAGTAGGTGAGCGAAAAAGAATTGCCTTAAAAATTAATTACGGCATTACGCGATTGTCGCGTATTTCATTTGGACCCACCTGGCCCAGACATTTCATAGACAGACACTCCACGCGTCCGGTCCACACCTCTTCTACCATCGCATCAGTCGGGTCCAAGACAAACGAAGGGAATTGACCATTTATACACCCCGCCATATTGCATACCTATTTTTAAAATGATCTCTCGGTTACGTGCCTTGCACACGACGTCTCTGTGGAATTTCCGGTCCCAACCGTGGCGAACAAATTCATTTAGTTTAGTCTTTCGCCGCCAGTTGTGCGGTGCGGTCGTTTTGTTTGTTCGGCGCCCGCTTCTGTTTTGTTTTTATCTGTGTGCAATAAAAGGTTGCAGTGTAATTGCCACCGCGTGTGTCATCGTATTGTCAAATACTTTATGTTGTTTATTTAATTTTACCGTAATAATTGGTGTTAGAGTTTGGGAAAAAGTGGCAGAAAAAGGCCCTGACAAATATTGCAAGTGACATGTGTTCGTGAATGACTGTGCTAAGAATTTGGGGAATTCTCGGTGCATAAAGGATTCATATTTCAATGGAAACAGCTATATGTATGTAAAACCTACACTTGGAGATATTCTGAATATTATTTGTGTAGTTGAAGAGCACGTTTATGTTAACTTAAACTATTAAATTGTATTTTTTCACCATGATCGATGCATGTTTTTAGTTAGAGTAGACAGTTAGTAGTAGGAACGTAGACGTAAAAAATATATTGCCATATAATAACATGTTGGTAGTAAATAATGTTTAAGTGATTCTGTAAAAAATATGAACAACTCATGTAATGGCAAAAAGTAAAAAAAATCTGATATTTATTATATTTGGCAGATACGCACTTATTGCAAATTTATGCAAACTCAATTAAATTTATAGGTGGGCGTAACCACACAACTTTCCCTTTATATTTTAAATTCATTTCAACTTATTATAAATAATTATCATTGTACAAAAAAAATGAAGTAGCATAAATATAAATGCATTCCATACAATTACTTCTGTTATTAAAATGGAACTAGCTGTCTATCACGATCGACATTTGACAGACTATGCAATTTTAAGTTAATATTAATCTGTCGGTATAAAATATTGTATTTATTTATTTTTTATAATATGATTACATTTTATGATTTTGACTGTCCAACTAGGAAGGATTCCCGTTTCAGGACAGTCAAATTTACAGGTTTCAAGTTATCCTAGACGAATACAGGTATTATAGATATATTTCTACTAATTATTTACTGCGAATGCATTTTATGTACGGTACAGTGCATATACACAATTATTGCAATGTGAAAACTTTTAACTACCTTTGAGCAAGATGTTTAAGCAACCAATTGAATATTCTGAGTGTGGAAATAGTTCAAAATTACTAACTACCAGTGGCGGTTTCCGGGGTTAATAACTGGGGAGGCAAGAACATTTTCTGTAAGTATTATGTATACCTACACCTACTTGCAACTAGAAAATAAAAAAAATACAAATTACCTATGTCAAACTATAACAATATTAATGTGTAAACATGGTCAAGATAATTTACTCGACACACAAACCAAGATAGACCGTCAACTGCAAATGCGTTGTAGTAAATTATTCCAAAAAGCCTTACTCCGTAGGTACTACCGCGTACTATCCCAAATAATTACATAACCAAATAAAACTTGATCACTTGAGCGTTAGAGCTAATGGTAAACGATCGATTGTACTTCGGAAGTGTTCGTTTGTTGAGGCGCGGCTCAAACTAAACAACGCGCGGCATTGTCGGCCACCGTTCATTTCGATTCCATGTGACTTCCCCACTTCCCTCCGCCTACATGAAATCAGCGGCTCAATGAGGCTGGCCCTATCTCTGCCTCACTAGCGTATTTATTGTATCGCGTTGCGGCCGGCCGGGACAACCAGTCCTATTGAAACATAATAAAATTAACGGGTAATATTTGAATTGAAGTAACTTTTAGACGGTACTTAATTGTATCTTGTTCGTGGGCTAGTGTCTAGATGTGCATATTTGATATCAAGTACGTAGTAAGTACAAGTATAAACAACTACAAAAAGTTACCGACCACCACTGATAGATACGTGTATTTTTCTCACATTTTCTACTATTTTTTAATGAAGCACTGCCTCCCCTGCCGTATTGCACGAACCGCTAGTGCATAACTACACACTCTTGAAAAGTCGTAAAATAATTATCGTTTATATCTATTGCCCACACGAGTAAAAATGATTGCATTTTTAAGACGTAACTTGACTACAAGGACAACATGTAATAACAGCAAAATGTTCGTGGAAATGGCATCGGAATTATATTATTTAACATTATAATATTTTTTTACATATTGCGTTAGATTAAATATTATTTAAATGATAAAATGTGATACGCCTCTTTTTCACGAGTATTATCCATGAGGCGCTGGGTTTAGTGTTTAGTGCACGGGACCGCGCCAACAGGCATGACGGTCATCTTCACGATTTCACTTCTGATCGTGGTTCTGGTGCAGATCGCAATATTTTATGTTGTATAATTTTTATTATGAATAATAAACTCCGGGAAGCGTATCGGTCCACCCTACACACAAAAAACTCCAGGCCCCGTGCAATGGCGTGTTGACACCTGTATTATAAACATTTAATACAGGTAGGTAGTAGATATCTATTTGTTTTTGAAAATCCCTGTTCGTTATCTCTTGCAAAATTGCGATGCATATTTTTATAACAGATTTTAATTTCGCTCCCTAGGGCGAACTTAGCTGTACCTACCCTAAGCGCTGTCAGCATTGCCATTTCGAGAGTTTGACTTACTGTGCTACACTGAATCAATCTTCCAGTCATTGTACTTTTTGTTGTTCCCTTCCAATTCGAAGGAATTTTAGAAAAGAGTGCTACAATTTTCGTATTTTATGGAGTTAACTCTGAAGCTTTCTGTTTATCCTCAACCGAATAGATCAGCCTTCCAAAGAGTCTATGAACATCAGGCAGGTAGGCTGGCAGGTTGGCTGGCAGGTGCCAGGTAACTAGTTGGGCGGGAGTTAGCTACCGGTTCGTGTTTTCACTTTGGTGTGCGCACAATACTTTTTTTAAATTTTACAATGTCTTCGATGATCTTTAGAGTGTGGGAAAAATCACCAAGCCAAATGAAATTCGCCAACAGAGTTTCTCCGTTTGGCCAGAGGCGACCAGACCACACAACATTTGCACTGGCCGGGCCCAAGCGGTTCTGCACAAAGCCGCCATGCCATACCAAACTCTAACAAAGACAGTATGAGCACAGTAGGTACTACCGAAAAGTATTAGAATCAAAAATGCTTTTAGTATTTCTTTAGTACTACACCATTCATAATTGCGTATTAGCCCACACTTCTACAAATTCATACAAATTCAATGACTTATCCAATTTCTTTTATTAAATTTATTTTCTTAAGTTTTAATATATGTTTTTATACATTTTGACAGTTATACAAATAAAAATACAGTTTAGTATTTAGCAAAAAAATCCCACAAAGGCAAAGCCTGTGCGTGGGTATTATAAAATTTCTATGGTATAAGAATAAAACATAAAATTAAGGTCTACATTTTCTTTGATGATAAAAGATCCAATGGAAGTTTTAAGCCAAATATAATATTTAATATCGACTCTACATGACCCGACTCAAATATTTGATTCACTCGAACGAGCCACGTCTTCCTGGTGCGTACGCGACATATCTTATTTTTAGTTTGGCTATCATCAGGGATAGCTTATTCACTTTTCACTAATAAATCAGCTTTACTAAGTCTGGTGATGGCTGTTTTCTGTAGAACTTATCCAATTATCACTATTATACCCAGTGAGTTTGATCGCTTGCGGTTTGCGACCAAACTCTTTAACTCTTGGTTTCGTTTAGACCTCAATTCCCATACTGCGAGTGCGGTGCCAATCTGTATCGAGTTCACTTTCAAAAGATCCCGGTACAGTGGGGACAAAACGATATGACCAAACGAAGCTCAGTAAAACCCAAACACAACTCGAAATGTGACCTATTAAATATGATGGGTTTGTTAATTGAATAAGTATATATATGAATTTAAGTACTTCTGTGGATTTGTACATTGTACAACTTCCTTTCTCAGATAATTATATAAGCCACTGCAAAAAGCATCTTCATTATGGGCGCATGATTTGCGCTTTCGTGTCCTTATTGTGTACTATCTAATTATCATTATATTATATTCCTGGTGAAATTGACCCAAATTCGTCCACTGAAAGGAATTAATTAGATGGTTTCATTGTACATATTATTATAGCTTCAAGTCAGATTATTGAATGTAGATAATTGTATATACACAAAAGATAACATTCCGGAGATCTTATCATAGTTCTGTTTACAAATTAATAAGAATCTATCAGTTGTTAGATATGAATCACATAGCTTTGTTCGGTGCATATCTCTTGAACCCTCTCCTCTATAAGTCTTTTTACTTATTTTTCGTGAGCCACGCGGTACCCCTCAAAAGAGAGTTGCGATCGCGGAGATAAAAGAGATTAATTAGATATTTTAATACAAATAAATTATTCGGTATTCCAGTTTGGTATTATTACCATGCTTGTAGCACGTTCGCCTGCACCGTAATAAGTGCTTTTCATTTTCAGTGGTTTGAGGCATGAATGGACATAAAACTAATTAACTTCAGTATAACTAATAGACATTGTATTGGCATTTCCATATTGGATCGGTCACGCCGATGTAATAACTAATAACTATTTGTCAAGAAACCCGCATCAAATCCATACATTACTATCGCATGTGACAATGCACGCCGCACACCACGTTACTAACTTTCATGCGCTTTATTCTAAACGCATTGAGAATCCCACCTTCTGAGTAATTACTAAACCTTCGTGTTGAAAAATGCCACGTCTTTACGTCTTCACATAAAATAAACATGTACAACGTGAATCTCGCTGCAATTTCAATTGTTTGCTATTAACCTACTACTTTAATACTTTATAAACTTGCTCCAGATTATTCTCGTTGAGAATTTGTTATCAGAATCCGTTTATTTGTAATTAAACGCGCTACCCGCTGCCCACGCTCGCTGTTAAATTCCCCGTCGCTCGGGGCCGAAGCTCGGACATTTCATATTAAACCTTCATCCTCCGAGAAAAGAATGCGAAGAAGCAAGGGACTGTGGACAAGGGCCCTACTAGATTTGTTCCATTAATTACGTATAAATTAAGAGATTCGGAGGAAGAGCCTCTCCTACGTAACTGGAGACAGTGTTAAACATGCACCAGAATAGAGATTTGCATCCTGGTAGTTCTGCGAACGGTAAAATTCTCGTTCAAAAGAGTATGTTTCTTATTTTCTCGTATTTAATAAAACAAAACCAAAATTCTTCCCCGAGTCCTTTGTAAGTAGATATTTAAATACCTACCTACTTAATAATAATCCATATATTTTATTTAAATTTCAAATAAGGAAGTATACTATTTGTTTAAACAAACGTCACTATCTCGATGACAAAATGCAAAACGGTCAAGTTAAAACAGGATTTCGCTTTTCTAACCAAAGGTGGTAGAACTAGCCCTACTTTGTCACCCGCGCTTCATTCTCATTCATACACCGTCGCACTACTCTTCTACTAAACCAAATCTTGTTATTGATTCACTCGATCGAGTCATGTCTTCTTCACGCCTTCTCCTTGTGTCAATCAAAGCCGTGTGTATTTATAATTCTTACAATATTAACTAAACATTAGCCTAGAAAACTTGAAGCAAGTTCAAAGCAATAGTAATTTGTCTTTGTGCACAGGTTGTAGGTCCGCCGAATATCTGAAATGTAGACATGAAGTTGTTGACAAAGTAGACAGCTGGGGAGTGTCGCTTCCGTCGCGTCCCCATGATATTTCCGCTTTTTTTCCGCCACTTTTATTTTGAGTAATGCTTCTTCCACATTTGAGCAGAAATAATAATTCTTGGAATTATTGTTTTAAAAAAAGATTTGGTGGTAGATTCCTGGAACGGTTACGCTATGCATCACGGATAAACTAAATTATAATTAACATTTTCCCCTTTGAAACGAATAGCTTCATCACACTATTTAAATATTTGCTTGTGTGTGGGAATGACTTGTACGTAATACCACTATTTTAATTTTAATAAAGTGCTGTTAGCTAATAAAACGATTTTCACGGTTTCGAAATGAGACGTTTTTCTCTATCTTCTCTTTTCATATAAGTTGGGTTATCTTATTAGAAAGTTCTAAAACTTGCCAAAACAAAAATACTATTGTTCAGTTAATCACGCGGACCTCCTATCATATTCTGTCCGTCTTTCAGAGTACCTTTGTCTTTGTTGGGGTATTTTATGGGATTTTTGATCCGAAACAATCCCCCGCCACGATACGTCCATAATCAATCCATCAGTCCCTCGTCCAGCCAGACCAGCGTCGTGGGCTGTGGGCGGACTTTGGACGCGGCTGCCTGACAAACTTCTGAAGGAATAACGCGTTTAACATGAACTCGTGGAAAAAGCCTGATTTTAGCGATATTTACGAATACTTTTTTTATAATATATAAAACAAAAATGAACCTTTTTCCTCTTTAATTTTATTGACCGTAACCGGTTTCAGCTCGTTAAAGCCATCTTCACTTTTTTTTATTCTTATAATTTTTTTTTTAATGTTTAATATTTGTATTGTTCACAATAAACATTTTCCAGTTTGTTCAACCGACTTGAGTTTCAATACTATTTTCCTTATTGAAAATAAATTGAAAGATATGGAACATTCGAGCGATCGACATTACGAGCTGAAAATATTTTCCTTGATTATAAATTTCATACATACATATATTATATTGTAGTTTCACATTATAGATATGTTTAATTCAGTAATGGATGAGTCAGATTTCTTATTGCATTCGTCATATTCATTTCAAAGTAACATTCAATAAGGCTTCCATCTTAGAAGGTTCATCCTTACGTCAAAAATCCTTTAAAAGCATCAAGTTTCGCTGCCGAAGACATATATGTTTATATTTACATTCACGTCTCCGTTCTGGATTTTCCGTCGGATTCCCTCGCAAACCTTTTAAACCATTTGAATCAACACATCTCTGCCATATTTCATGCGCTCCGTTAAATTTGAGATGTGAGCAGCTTCTTTCTTCAGGCCGTTGTCACGACACGTGTCGTGTATACATTTTCTTGGAGGTATTGAAACTGGTCTCAACTGCTCCCTGTTAACCAGAGCCAGTGAGACTATGGCATCCACAACTGGGGTTTGTTGTGAGGCTAAAGGGTGTATAGTGTGGAGAGAGAGAAAGGTAGAAAAGTACCTGAATATTCAGTTCTAATTACCAAACACTAATTCTGAATGGTAGTCTTTCACCAGGGCTATACCTATCTACCACTCTCGGTTATGTAGATATTATTGTGTTAGTGAGGGTTAATACATATCAGTATGTTTCAAGATAAACGCAAATAAAATTCGCAGCAATAATGGCACTTTAAACTCAGCTTGAACTGTTTAAATTGAATTCCATGCCCCCAGGAAATTGTTTGCGAGTTGTTTATTTTATTTGCGGCCATTGTTTTGTTCGTGTTTTGTTTGAAGTTCACGGCTGCATCCGACGGCGATTAAAGAAATAAGAAACACACTCGCCTTGATGAAATGACGTGTGAACAAACCTCTGCAGGTAAACAATTAAAACGATCTCAATGAAATATTTAAACATTATTAAAATGTTTGCACGAACTTAAATCGTAAACGGTTATGCCTTCGCCGGCATTTTAGGTTGTTGAAGTTCGAAAGTGAAAACAATAAACACTCACAGACAATTCTGGCCGACAGGTATTTATATTGATATACTCGTACAATGGCATTGATTCGCCTAATGTGACATAAATGCAAAAAGTTAACATTCAGGATAAATGGAGTTTGTGTATTTATGTTGATATACTCGTACAATGGCATTGAATCGCCTAATGTGACATAAATGCAAATAGTTAACATTCAGGATAAATGGAGTTTGTGTATTTATATTGATATACTCGTACAATGGCATTGATTCGCCTAATGTGACATAAATGCAAATAGTTAACATTCAGGATAAATGGAGTTTGTGTATTTATATTGATATACTCGTACATTGGCATTGATTCGCCTAATGTGACATAAATGCAAATAGTTAACATTCAGGATAAATGGAGTTTGTGTATTTATGTTGATATACTCGTACAATGGCATTGAATCGCCTAATGTGACATAAATGCAAATAGTTAACATTCATGATAAATGGAGTTTGTGTATTTATATTGATATACTCGTACAATGGCATTGAATCGCCTAATGTGACATAAATGCAAATAGTTAACATTCATGATAAATGGAGTTTGTGTATTTATATTGATATACTCGTACAATGGCATTGAATCGCCTAATGTGACATAAATGCAAATAGTTAACATTCAGGATAAATGGAGTTTGTGTATTTATATTGATATACTCGTACAATGGCATTGATTCGCCTAATGTGACATAAATGCAAATAGTTAACATTCAGGATAAGTGGAGTTTGTGTATTTATATTGATATACTCGTACAATGGCATTGATTCGCCTAATGTGACATAAATGCAAATAGTTAACATTCAGGATAAATGGAGTTTGTGTATTTATATTGATATACTCGTACAATGGCATTGATTCGCCTAATGTGACATAAATGCAAATAGTTAACATTCAGGATAAATGGAGTTTGTGTATTTATATTGATATACTCGTACATTGGCATTGATTCGCCTAATGTGACATAAATGCAAATAGTTAACATTCAGGATAAATGGAGTTTGTGTATTTATGTTGATATACTCGTACAATGGCATTGAATCGCCTAATGTGACATAAATGCAAATAGTTAACATTCATGATAAATGGAGTTTGTGTATTTATATTGATATACTCGTACAATGGCATTGAATCGCCTAATGTGACATAAATGCAAATAGTTAACATTCGGGATAAATGGAGTTTGTGTATTTATATTGATATACTCGTACAATGGCATTGAATCGCCTAATGTGACATAAATGCAAATAGTTAACATTCAGGATAAATGGAGTTTGTGTATTTATATTGATATACTCGTACAATGGCATTGATTCGCCTAATGTGACATAAATGCAAATAGTTAACATTCAGGATAAGTGGAGTTTGTGTATTTATATTGATATACTCGTACAATGGCATTGATTCGCCTAATGTGACATAAATGCAAATAGTTAACATTCAGGATAAATGGAGTTTGTGTATTTATGTTGATATACTCGTACAATGGCATTGAATCGCCTAATGTGACATAAATGCAAATAGTTAACATTCAGGATAAATGGAGTTTGTGTATTTATATTGATATACTCGTACAATGGCATTGATTCGCCTAATGTGACATAAATGCAAATAGTTAACATTCAGGATAAATGGAGTTTGTGTATTTATATTGATATACTCGTACAATGGCATTGAATCGCCTAATGTGACATAAATGCAAATAGTTAACATTCAGGATAAATGGAGTTTGTGTATTTATGTTGATATACTCGTACAATGGCATTGAATCGCCTAATGTGAAAACCTAACGCCTTAAAAGAGTATTTCACTGATGTTTCTTGAATTGATGTTTCTGATGTTTATGTTTCTAGTATTTATATATTTATAATCCTGTTATGGTATGATTTATATGCACAACATTGTCTTCTTATGGTTATGGTTATGATATGATTTATATGCACAATATTGTTTGTATTCTTATGGTTACCAATGTATCGATAATCTTTTATTTTATATAAATTTTAGTTTTTTTTTCCCCTTTATTTTTGTTGTATTATTTTGTTCTATTATTTTATACAATTCTTTTATTTTATATAATTATAACTTCACATTTCTCATAAATTTAATTATTTCTTCTAATGCTGTCTTACGTAAAGTCACAAGGAGGAAATCCGTATTTGGTTTTATTTTGGCTATTTTACTTATGTACAATCTGTAAAAATGTAAACTGTTGATTTCCCAAAAATGAATAAATAAAAATAAATAAAATAAAAATAAATTCAAATAGTTAACATTCAGGATAAATGGAGTTTGTGATGAATTAATTGTACGTCGCCAAACGAATATCTATACATATATAGGAAAGCTCCCTAGTCCTCCGTTTACAGGAATTCAATTTTACAGCTATTTATATTTTTGTAAATGTAAAACCGCACAAGAGTCCCAACCGTCTAAAGCCAGTGAGACTATGGCATCCCGCCTTACCGTCGAGCCTTATCCTTCGATCAAGGAGGATATCAAGGAACAGATATGCAAACGTTTCCTGAAACTTTTAACCGTATTTTATGCATTTACTAACTTTTTGCAGTATCTCACCGTATGTTTCAACAAAAATATCGATATATAAAATAAAATTAATTTGAAGAATCTACCTACATTATATATTACCATTATTAGTTCCCCACTTCAATCAGCGTGGTGCTGTATGCGAGGTATTTGTTTTGCTGGAGTCGTACACTATTAATGAAATTAACCGCCATCTGTTCTCACGTTGTAACTTTTGAAATCGCTTACCAGACAATTTTAGATTGATTATCAACTAATAACATCATCATTCCACAACGCTATAGTTCATACATATAAAACTAGGCTATTTACGTTAACTTCGATGATATGGTATTTACATAAAAATGTCATATTTGACATGTCAAATGCCTTGGCGATTAAAAAATGAACTATTCTGTGGCTTATCACAGCTTTGAGCGGCAGATTTAGCCCGCTTAAATTTGAGCGAGGAATGTCGTACATAGCGAGCATGCGGATTGCGGATTGATACCGGGCTATAGTAATATAATATAACTTTAGCCTTTAGACTCAAGATACTACTGTAAGCAGTCGTAAATAAATATTTAATGTTTAAATCTAGTATAATCTGAACTCGTTCACTCATTGGCGTACATATTCTTTATAAATATTTATCATATTTCAACCATAGTCACTTTATTAGATTGCTTTGTTTTCCTGTTGAACTATTGACTTGTTATTTTTTTGTATTTTCGTGTACTTCCTCGTGATACGAATACTTCAAAACTAAATCGGTACATTGCAACATAAGCCTTGACTTATTTATCTTGTAACAATATCGTTCTTTGCCATAGGTTGAAATTCAAGTTTATTTATATGCCTATTGTTTCCGGCTTTCAAAAATGATGTGTTAATTAGTTTTGACTAATTATTATTTAATCGATTATGTAGGTTCCGCCTTGTTGTTGCTCTTGCTGTATAGTAAGTGACTACTTTAGCATTTTTACTAAACATACAAATTTCTATGTGGTAAAATCTTAATAGTCCAGTTACTACTCTAACTCCCTGCTCTGACACGTGTTTATACTAAATCCAGTTTGACGGGAAAATGGAACGCACCGAGACACTTATTCCTGTCTCGTCAGTTTTTTAAATCACGTATTTTTAACTACCCCTCAAATGGGATCCGAAAAGGTGACCTACATAAAAATTTATTTTGGAAGTGGGATTTTTAAATTTCTCTTTTAACGATACGATTTGTGTTTGGAAAACGTATGAAGCCATTTAGATTGCATAGGTAGGTCTAAAGAAGCTTTTCATAACCATTTATTAATAATAATTGTTACATAAATTATTTTTTTTTAAATAAAACAAAACAAAATTATATATTTAATGAGCAGGCAGTTCTGCCTTTAACAGTAATTGAGTTATTATAAGCAATAATTAGTCGCCTGAAATATCCATACAAATTGAAAATATCTCCTGAGTAAAAATAAATGCCGCCGACGGGAATTGATCCCGCACCTTCTGATGTCCAGTAAGGTGCTCTGGACCACTTAGCTACTTTTTTTTAATTTTTTTTATAGTGAATACCTCACAAGAGTCCCAACTGCTCCCGTCTGGAGCCAGTGAGACTATGGCATCCCCAATTGGGGGATGTTGTGAGGCTGAAGGTAAGTGGGGAAGGGAAAGAGGAAGGTGGGGAAGTACCTGGCTATTCAGATCTAGTCACTAAACACGGCTAAAGCCATTTGGAGCAACGTTTCAATTCTGAATGGTGGTCTTACACCAGGGCGATACTGGTAGTATCTTCCACTCTGGAACGTGCCGCAAATATACTATATATTATTTTAATTAATTAATTGTGAAATAATTAATTAATTAATTGTGAAATAACACAAATTAATCAAATAAAATTTATTTGCGCACGCCGGGTTCGAACCCGCGACCTTCGGAATGGCAGTCCAATGCGTTACCACTGGACTATGCCGGCCGTCGAACTGTTCTAAATTAGTTTATATTATATTAGTTTATATTAGTAGAATCGATGATATGTTGTGGAAGATTTAGTGTTTTATTAATTTTGTGTCCGCGGAGATTTATATTTTTCAGGAAAAACTTTTTCTCTAAACTTATTTTTGAATGTTATACCCATTAATGTAATATATCATTGAATAAGAAGATAATAGGAATAAATATAAACGAAACGTGAAATAGTCTTGTTCTATTTCATGTTTCGTTTAGATTTATTAGTATTATGTTCTTCTTCACTGATATATTTATATTTTTGTTGATGGTGAAGATTTCTTGGAAGTCACCCCTTAGTTCCTCGAGTCTATCTTCATATTGCCGGTCTTTCAAAGCTCTTAGTATTTTTGTAAATCTTCTTTGTACTCTCTCTATTAGGTCTACATATTTAAAAAGCATATTCCAGGAGAGGTCGCACATATGTTTTGTGTATGTTTAACATCAAGTCAGGTGTTAGGTCAAGGAAAGCTTTCCTGATTAAATATGTTATTGAATTTGCTCTTTGACAATCCCGTAATAATATAACCAATCCTTAGGTTAAGAGACAAGGAGCTTACTGCTCTACCTGTTCTATCACGGGGGTCGTCCAACATGTTTTGAAAAAGAAACTGATAAACGTGTTTTTAAATGTTGCATTCAAAAGTTTGTAGAACATGTTTAAATTGCTCTATTACCCATTCGATCCAATTCTGTCGATAAATCTTCCATTATTTGTTAAGTAACTATAAGGTGTTTAACCCTCCCGAGCCAGTATGCCCTAATCTCTGACAGGATCTCTTTTGGGGTACCAAGTACAACCTCCTACAGACCTGCTAGTGTAGTACTGATGACTGCGGACCACCCGTACGAAGCTAATGCCTTTCAGACATTTTTACCTTTTTTATCTATCCGAGGACCGCTCTCGTAATAATTTCTTCCATCGTGGTCCTTGGTGTTTATTTTTAAAGTAAAACGATTTCATAAATTGTGATGGCAGCGATTCGGAGACCACTAAACACGAAGTGAAGTTTATTTTTGTCAGGAAAATGAGGAGTGGTCATCATAATTCCATCGTGCGTTGCGGAGGTCCTGCTTATTTTTGATGGTGTGTTTTTTGTTTGAGTTCAGATCGATGTTTACATCTCGAATGCCGACATCATTCTGTCAGATTTATCTTGTTTTCATATTTTATTTATTTGTTTTGAATCACCGCCATGAAAGGCGTAAGTAGCGATGATTCAATATTGATCCAGTGATGAGAGGTCAAGAAAAATAATATTTTTATTTTATTTTCAATCACACGAAATTGAACATAATAATATTAGAAAATTGCACGATGTTAACGTTATTACTAGTAGTTTCAACTATAGACTAGACAATTATAATAATTTTCTGTGAAAATATTATATTATATGTACTTTATCGCTTGTCTGAATACTTGAAACAATCAGTTCCAATTTTGAAAATGAAATTTAAATTCCAGTTCATTGAACCAGAGTTACCTATATTCACAGACAGACCCAAAAGTTATTTTTTTAAATAAAATTAATAATGGTGGTTTTAGTAAGTTTTCTACTTTATAATTGAGATTTTTCTAAAACTCACTGGCCCTTAACATAGCACTACTTTTTGAAATTTATTTGTCTACCTACCACATCTCTTATAACAATTATAACTAAATATTATTATTATGATTTTCTATATATTGAATTACTTTGTAAGTATATTTATAAAATATGTGCACATTTCGAGGCATAAACCATAAGTTCCACAGGACACAAAGCCTGACTTTAATTGACCCTTAAGTCTGTGCGGTCTGCCCAGGTGTTGGAGTGTGAAATAATAGAACCGTACCCGTAATAGGCGGACCCCCCACATGGAAATATCAATAATTTTATATATTTTTTCATAGTCATTCATAAATTATAGTTAACAAGACGGGGCTGAATTGATGAGGCTTATGTACTAATCTTATGGGTACCACAGTAACTTATTGTTTGATTTTTTGTAACTCTTATTATAAATGTCACATGTTCCATTTTCATTACATGTTAGGTGCTTTTTTCGTTCTCATCATATTTTTTTTCCATATTTTATAATTGTGACGTGTTGTTTTTTTGTCATGTCAGGCATCCCTTTGTTAATGCAGTGTGTAGTTATGTTTGATATGCTTTTGTAATAAAAAATCTGGCAGGCAGTTCATAATGTTATCAACATCTGATATGATCTTCGAATTGTTTAATCGACAGTCCCTACCTCAAAAATAATGTTGGTATATTTAGAAATCTGTTTTTTTTTGTATTTATTTAATTATTTTTTCTGAAAATATGGGTGTAAATAGGATGTCGAGTCTAATCAGGGCAACATCACCCACAGGCTGCAGTCTGGTCAGTCACGCAGACCTCGACGCTATGAGGTACCTACGGCAACATGTATCATTAGTGTAATCTTGCATTTGTCGCTCCTCATGAGGTTTAAGACCATACTGTCTCAGTTTTAAATAATATCAATCAGAACTTCTTTACGTAGAGCCCCCCTTAATGATATCTACAATATGGTGCGTGGGAGACATGACGAATGATGACAACGAAATAGGTTTCGCGGTAATAACTGACTGTGATTTGAAAGGCTGCAATCATGTGGCGCCAATTATTAAACCTTGCCATACTTAACTCGGGCTAAACATACTTTATACGCAGTTTAAATTAGCACCAGCAGTTAGTGATTGGAGTTCTCACTTGTCTTAACGATAAAGCTATTGAGGGCGCGTTTTGTTACTGACGACTGAACCCAATGTTTTCCCGTCTCATTATTGCATTATTCTTCAATTATATTCTTGCCTCGGCTAAATAATTACATCAATAAATGCCGATCAGTATTTTATTGTTCAAGACGAATCTAATGCATTTCGTTCGGCGTAGTGAATGAATGACAACTGAATATTCACCGACATCCGCCACACAAATTATGAATGCGCATTGTATCCAAAGCCGAATCTAAAATCAGTTCTTGGAAACATCCAACTATCAATCCCCTGATTTCATCATACAATATGAAATATGACACACATTATTTTACAATTAAATTCCCACAACACTATTGTGGGACTGATTCATTCAAATGTAGCTTGGCTTGGCTTGGCTGGGCTTGGATTGGAATCCAAATAGTAAGAAAAGCTCCGTTCATATCCATCCTAAGTGCATGGTAATCTAAAGCAGGATAACAATTATGAATGTGATTCGAAATTAACAACCTAACAACAAAGTGTTTTTTTTAATCTTTTATTCTTTAAGAAAAAATCTATTACGATAATTAATTGCAATAATTACAATTTATGTTGCTCAGGCGTGTCGCCCTGGGGTCTTACAAAAAGTTTTGTTTGACCGTGAATTATTTCTGTTAATTATTATGCTTTCAGCATTCCATGTCGGATTGTGTATCTTGTCGAACCCTTCTGCTAGTGTTTATTTGAGATTTTCCAACCACTAATTTAAAGATTTTTTGGAATCATTTGGTCGTGAAGGGCACATAAAATATTTCTCTTGTGCTTTTCCTTAATTGGTCATATCAATAATAATATCACTGACCGAGTTAATTACAAGTGATTTTAAGCCATGTCGTCAGTTTTCATTGTTAAATTAATTCAACGAGTATATCATTTCATCACTGATAACCGAAATGGGTCCATAACGCGAAATGTAAATAGTGAAGACCTGTTTTGCGTGCATTTGTGAAGTTGTTCCCGTACATAATATATATATTTACATTCATTTAGTCAATTGGTTACTATGCTTGCTTGTGACCGTTTCCTTGGTTAAAAGTACGAACTAATCGTATTTACCGGCTTACAACGAAACGTATTCCTTATATAACGAATAAACGAGGCATTTAACTATATCGACGTAACCGGGTGGGTTAATTTAAATTAATTAAAAACTGGTTATGTTTAGCCGGGTTGACGAGCTACATTCATTTGAAGGTGTATGCCGACTAAGCAAAATAATTTCATTACACTTTATAAGGTGTATGCCGACTAAGCAAAATAATTTCATTACACTTTATAAGGTGTAACTATTTTTTTTATTAACAAAACACGTACTGACACAACTTTTTGAAAATTGAGCTGTATTATTTTTTCTCCTTCTTGAATCAACGTTTCGAACAGCCTTACTGTGGTCATCTTGCAGGTGGCTCAAAAGTCAACCTTTAGTTAGAATCTATTGACTGAAAATCTTAAATTATCTCTTAACTCTATTCGATTTAATTTGTGTTAGTTTAAATATTCAGGCCTCATTTTGAATCGAGCAATCTTCAGAAGTAATCGCAATAACGTCATTAAATCGAGCTGGGAGGCCTAGCGCTGTTTCTTTATATGGCTCGGTCCATCTTGTCATGCCAGCTTTTCGATCGAAATAACATTTACTATTTTGTACCTTGTAATTAAATTAAATATTTCATTTGAACTCGTTTAGTGTCCGCGTTAGCCTGTTTTTTTAATCTCTATTTATTGATATTGATTCGGTTCCTTTTGTAATGGACCCTCGCCGGTTTGTCCCAATTAATATTATTATGTTCCCCGAGTGACAAACGGATGGATGTAGGGCAGAATATCCCGTTGGGCAATCCGGAAATGTTTCAAATCAACATAAAAATATTAAATTTGTCCGGAAACTCTTATTTTGCCTGGCTTATTCGTTATTTTGACTTGTTTCCTGCTGCTTGCGGATATCTGCTGCCAGCATTCTTGTAGGATCTAAGGTCAAAAATCTATAGAATGTATTATGGTTAAGTTTTTAAATTCCGATCAGTGAACTTTGTTTCCAGAATCGGTAATAAAATGTAATTTACTGTGGTCAAGGCCAGTCACTCTAATAATGCTTTCGTAGAAGAATGTTGACGATGTTTTAATTGCTTGCAATGAAATAATTCTCGTTTCTGTGAGTGCATAGTTCAGTCCATTGCATAATTGCATTTATAGCGACCAGCGACCATCACATGTCGTTAATCAAGCTTATTACAGACTTTGGTAATTAACAAAAGATCCCGCTATTCAATTGCCGAACTGTTTTATGTAAGAGTGGGAACAAAACAACCGCAACAAACTGTATTCTATAGTATTTCTAGTGGCGGCTCGTGACCTGCTCGTGAAGATTTTCACGAAAAAGGTCACGAGCCGCCACTGACTATAGCATAATATAGATAATAATTTTGCTCTCTTCATAATATGTTTCCTTTTTCCTTTGGTTTAGTACCTACAAAGGTGGATGTTTTCGTTTTTTTAACTGATTACTTCTTATTGAAGTAGTATAGTTTTCTACTCGGTTGGTCGTCATATCCAAAAGTCGACATTTCAAATTTAATCGTTTTATTCCGAGTACGGCCCGTATTACATATATTTGACAAAGATTATGAAATTATTAGCAGTTATCGTTTATTTGGGCGTATCTACTATAAAATATACGCCGTTATTATCAGCCCAATGAATATCGTCAATAATCCTTTGGCGTTGACGCATTGATGTTATCGATGACAACGCATTGGAATACCCATCGGCCAACACTGATAAACACTACTAATTCCACATTACTGCTTGCTTCGTTACTCGACTAGATGAGATGGAAAATGGAAGTAGTGACGCGGCGTAGTATCGCTGTTATCAGTGTCTAGTTTGTAGATATGGAGATTGGACTGGCCACTGTGGGTACTGTGGGTAGTAGATAGATAAAAAGCAATTCCTTATCAGAGATTTACGTTCGTGCTTTATAGGTACTGTTGATGTACAAATCCTCTAATTATTTTATTTTCTTTTATTTGGAAAACCAACAGTTACAATATTTTAAAATGTACGGTGAAATATTATAAAATTAATATGGCGGTGTGAGCATCATGGTTCTACTAAACAGACTGATGTAATTATCATGTATTATTTTACTATTATGTTATATGGGTCATTGTATTTCATATTACGCAGTATTTATGGTTTATCTAATATCTTTTTACGTAGTGGGATGTTCTGGCCATGTTCCAGTCGCTAATGGTTCTTTGTGAATGTTTCTGATAACGCTTCCGAATCGCAATAACACAAAACGCGGTATGACTTCAAAGGGACTTTATTTGTTGTGTTTAATGCACAATTATTTTTTTTTTGCCAACTCTCCAGAGAGCCATCGGTATTCTTAAATGATTGTTGGGGAAGCGTCCAAGATGGCCGCTCTGGGCCCCTTCCATATCGATATGGTTTTGGTCTAGTAACTGTTAAAATATATTATTTATGCTATCTGGTACTCTGAAGTCAGAATTAATAAAACATTAATGAACGATATTATTTTTGGCTTTCTCTTGTCACTTGCTGGAACAGATATCCCAAAAGAAACATCTTTAGTTGTCTGAACTTTACGCTTGTTCTCAGTATCTCCGTGTATTTGAGTTCATGTATGTAAGAGAAAACAACAGGTGTAAACATTTGTGTGAAATGCAAATAAGACGTTACATATTTATTTAGTTGAGTGCAACAACATCTGATAACACATATATTGTTATCTGCCTTTGCGCTCCGAGATGATGATGTTTTCTTTACAACCGGTATTTCAAATTAATAATAATTTGTAGATTGTACGTACTCGTTTAATGTTTGTTTATTTTTGTAATTAGTATTTATGTTTGCTTTTTCAAAAGTAACGCAGTAGCAATTTGGTTCATTGATCGAATGATACCGATATATATCGGATAGATAATACTTCCTGATATTATTTGGCTGGCGTGGTTTATTAGTACGTTCTTAAACTAACAATGGACGTACTAATTTATTTATTTATTGCATCTCACTATACATAAAACACTTTTTTTTCTAATAAAAATCAACCTCACTAGGACTGAGCCTTGTTTTATCAGTACTTGTGGTTTATCAGTACCTTAATTGTTAGTTTTTAATTTGCAAAGTGGAATATAAATCCTACTATAACCAACTCTCGCCCTAATTAGAGACTATCATTTGCAATTAAAACATGCTTAAAATGGCTTTAGCTATATGCAGTTGCCAGATGCATACTTCCTTCAGCCTTTAAACATTTTCCACCGACTATAACTAAACAAAAAAATATTTTTCCAAAGTATAATTCTCGTATTTCTATAAACCTTGCCATCCTCGACAATGTCACCATCGATGAGACATATCTATCTCCTCCTCGCGACCCCAATTAACGTATGCAGGGTGTATCGGCGCGTACCCGAAATAGTTAACCAGCAATTCTTGTTAATTAACGTATGCAGGGTGTATCGGCGCGTACCCGAAATAGTTAACCAGCAATTCTTGTTAATTAACGTATGCAGGGTGTATCGGCGCGTACCCGAAATAGTTAACCAGCAATTCTTGTTAATTAACGTATGCAGGGTGTATCGGCGCGTACCTCGACAATGTCACCATCGATGAGACATATCTATCTCCTCCTCGCGACCCCAATTAACGTATGCAGGGTGTATCGGCGCGTACCCGAAATAGTTAACCAGCAATTCTTGTTAATTAACGTATGCAGGGTGTATCGGCGCGTACCTCGACAATGTCACCATCGATGAGACATATCTATCTCCTCCTCGCGACCCCAATTAACGTATGCAGGGTGTATCGGCGCGTACCCGAAATAGTTAACCAGCAATTCTTGTTAATTAACGTATGCAGGGTGTATCGGCGCGTACCCGAAATAGTTAACCAGCAATTCTTGAGCTTGTTGAAGTCTTTCGGGCATGCGATGATACGCCCTGTATACATTTATTGCATACAAATACTCGATTTCGTTATCTCAATATAATTGAGTGCTTAACCATGTCCTACGCATTCTGTTGCGCTATTCCCTGCAAATCTGGCCATTATATTTTCCAGCCCAGTTATTATAAAACATATTTAGAAATGAGGTCAAGAGGCACAGTATTTCCACACTACATAGATCATTAAATCGCCTCCGTAATCCACACTGATTCGACAGCATAAGAATAATACAACCGAGAAGTCAGAACCCGATAGACTGGCGACATTTTGGCCAATGGCCCCACCGCACCGCACCACACCACACCACACCACACCACACCACACCACCAGCAGCCAGCAGAGCTTGGCTTCACTTCACCCACGCGCTTCCGTTGCAGCCGGTTACAAATTACCAACTAAACACTCCAAATCAATCATTATTCCAAGCACCCCGTCTGATGTAAGCAGGGAATCGCTAAAGAGTTATTCAATTAAAGGCGCTATTGCGTATAATCTAATTATCTCCTCGAATCGGGTTCAACTATGAGCACGCTGGGAGCGGAGAGGGGGACCGGGTTCGGCAGTTTCCGTTGGTACTTACCTCCCAATTAATTGGAACCAATGCATCAATGCTTACCACCACTTTGCACTTCAAAACATTCATAATTACTGAAAGAAGCTACGTAATCTCGCATTTAATTAAGTATTGCTGATGGATAGTAGGTATGTACGCTTCTTACTTATCGTAGATTCAAATTGTTGTATGCCTGCTCTACACCCTGGGAGATACTTCTTGTATTTCAGTACCACCATGAAATAGAATTCAGTAAAAACGCCAGCCGCTTAGACTTTTCCCAAGGCTAGTCTTACCAGTGTTTAAAATAAGAATTAGAATTGCATTTGAAAGTCTTTGATTCTTCTCGATCCGATTGAAACTTAGCTGCTATGTACACGTTATATTTCTGTCTTTTTATTTCAACCATTTGCTATAGAGATGCAATTTCGTCCGAGGTTTCAACCAAAAAACCATTTTAAAAAAATTAAAAGACTATTATCTCTCAGAAGGCGCTCTGTCATCCAAGAAGTCATCAGTTCTGCCAATTATCATTAGTTTACGTCTGAACGATGAATCATTCATAGCTTCATGGTTTTAATTAAACAGTTTTTAATTATTATTCGTCGTTCCTTGATTAAATCAACTTTTTTCGTTTGATTCTGATGCCTCCCATCACTCAGCTAATGTTACCAGATAATTAATAGTTCAAAAGCGTCATGTTGTCTGCTTAGTTTAGATAACCAGTTTTAATTATGATTGCATTCTGTTACAACATTTGCATATACGCCGATACCATTTTCGTTTGGCCTTCAGCGGCAGTGTCATATTTTGTAGGGTCGAGTCATTACATAAATTACCGCTTTAAATAGACAAAAACGTGACTGGATCTTCGTTGTTAATTCCTATTTAACTTTAGTTATGATGTTTTTTTTCTCCAATCTCCGTGTCATTAATTGATTATTACTATGTAGAATACATTAATTGTCATTAAATACAAAAGGCTTTGACCCAGTTATCCCTGACTGTCTGCAGTACTATTTCTGAATTTTCAAATCGTCTTTATTATAAAGCCCGTGTGTCGTCGTGATTGTGCCATATTATCTGTGTTTTTTTATAGGACATATTCTAAACATAATTTAATCCTTATCGCAAGTGCTTGGTCGTATCCTGATACCAAAATAGAAAAAGATGGATTTGGTTCCATATTGATATACAACCAGCAAGTTGGTGTATAGCGAGGATGACGCATTTAAATAAATTATTAAGTATTTTTAGTAATATTTATACTAGTATCATGAATAAATTAAGTTTGTATCGATCATCGATAGACAGACTACCAAAAGTCGGATTCACACCCACAGTATACACAATATTCTGCCCCGGGTATCGTATTACCTTAACAATAATAATTTACAAGTATAAATATTTTAGAATAAATTAACACTCAAATCTCTCAATCGTGGTGAAAAAATACAATAAAATTATATGTACCGTCCTTGGATTGATTTTTTTTCTTTTCCTTTTCAGGTTTCAAGAATATTTCCACAAACTTATCAATAGACTATTGTGAAAGTTTAGTTTACTTTGGTTATTGTTGAATACGTATTATTTATTGGATTAAAACGTGTTTATTAAATTACTCGCATTAGATGTTGTGACGATGACGATTTGTACAAAATACCGTACTGTTTATCGTGAATAATAAGTTGGACGAAAATCCGTATTTTGTCAAAATGTATCTCGTTGACAAAATAGCCAGCAACCTTCGCTTCGGTAAGTTATATTTATTTATTTCTATGTTTATTCATTTTATCTTCCTTTTTCCTTTCCTTATTCGACGTTTTTTCCTTGTTTCTGTGTTTTTCATTTGATAATTTCTTTCAAACTCCTCTGCCCTCCGGAGAATTTCACCAATACATAGTGTCCGGAAACTAGTGTTAAAAGCAGCGGAATTTTGTGGTGTAACTTATTTTGACAAGAGCTTTCGTTTTCGCGTTAGTCGAGTCCGAAGTAGAAATTGAAAACAAATCTTCGCTACGATTACTGTCAGCTTTTCATAACTAACCATCACGCCGTTTCGGCGTGATGGAGAAAGGACGGACCGCCAAACAACTCGGCCTTGGCAAACATTTCTTGCCTCATTCACATTCATACATCGTCTCATACATCATACTCTTCTATTATTCTTACTCTTGACTCGGCCCGACTCGAGTATCCGATTCACTTGATCGAGCCATGTCTTCCTCGGGCGTCCCCGACTTCTGCTACCATTCGCATCATATATTCTCTCATTGTTTTTTAACACGCGTCGAAGCGTAAAGCCAGTTGCAAAAGTTATTTTTAACCTTTTGTTGTAGAAAAGGGGAAAAGCGTTTAAACAAAACAAAATGCTCAGATCTAGGTTTTTATTTATGAGGTTTTTTTGTTCTTTTTGTGATGTAGATTGTAGAGTCGCCAGTTTCCCGCTTGTACCACAAGTTTCCGGACATCGTGTATACATATATATTTAGCTAATGTTGACTGTTATGGGACAATTACTTAGTTATCTCTAATTTAAATAAGTTAGTAGCCATGTTCGGCCACCCTCGACGTCTATTCATATCTCTTAACTCCTCGCCCACTTCCCTTTGATAATTGATTAATTCAATCAACACGTGAAATGTGTTCATTATATCACGATCCGTGGTACATTGGGTACACAGACACTACACACTATCCAATTATTATATTATGCGACATCAAATGATAATACGAAACAAGCCTTCGCAGACTGCAAATGACCGCCGCCGCCCACATCAATGATCATGTTCTTTCACAATTGTTTTTAGTACTGACACTTAATCGAATGTGGAATATTATAAGTTATTAGTTGTTATAAGTACGATGTGAGCTGGCGGATCGCTCTCTTTGCTGTAATATTGAATGCTGTTGTTTCTATGTGTATCTCGCAAAGTAGATTATATATAGTCTAGATTAGATATAGTCTATTTGTTTGACTTGTACTTCAGATTCTGACTTGTAAACAAAATATCAAGTGTCTTTAATTAATAGTATTCACCGTGTTTCACGCCCACACCTTCAGGGGAGGTTTATTAAAAATATCTAACAAAAAAGGCCCAAAGCAAAAAATAAAATAATATGATAAAATCCACCGTTTGACAACGTTCGTATAAAGGTATCTGCCTTCCAGATATTTTGCTAATACGTTTGATGCGCGTAACCTTACGGATATTATGTCCTTAACACTTAATTTGAAGTCACTATCCGTGTGTGGACAGTATATTTCACTATGGTGCCCCCCAAGGAAGCGTACTGAGACCGATTCTATTTATTATTCATATAAATGATATCATTAACCTTAAAATTATTGGAAACATAATCAGTTTTGCTGATGATAACGTTTTATTATTTCAAGAATAAAACCGGACGGAAACATTTTATGTAACTGAACATGGGCTTAGCTCTCTACAAAATTAGCTGAAAATTAACTCGCTTACCCTTAATATAAGCAAATACACTTAATATAGGGCCCTACATATCAAATGTATCACGGAAAAACTAAATCTAAGAAATGTGGTAAATAAAAAGGACTTGAAAACCTATTACGCTTTATGTCATTCATTCTCGTATTGAATATGGAATTATAGGATGGGGATCTGCTGTATCTAAGTATATACATTACCTGAATACAATTCAAAAAGGAATCATAAAGACCACAGTGAAAGTACCCATAAGAACGCCTTCGATCGATATTTTCAATAGTTTTGATGTACCAAATGTTCAACAAATATATGCTAAAAATATACTATTGAAACTATTTAAAAATACTGAATCCTCTACAATACCACCGCGTATTCATCACACTGGCTCAAATGACAATGAAAATATTCCATGTCATTAAACCACATTCGGACAAACAAATTACATTTATTTTGCGACAAAACTCCACAACATCCTTCCCCCAGATATAAAGCTATTAGAAAATTTGAATGATTACAACAAATCAAGAACAAAAATTTGGCTGAAAGAGATTAATGACTACCATAACACGGGCATTAGCCTAGTGTGATAGTCAAAAGAAAATGTACTGCATCATCGTGTAAATATTTATAAAAAAAAAATTAAAAAACTCTGAAAAAAACATTAAAAACGACATAGAAAACAAATAAAACTGAGATGAACTTCACTCCGCCTCAGCACAGTTCACCCTAGTGAGGAGGACTATAAAATACATTTTACTATACGTATATTCATTCACTAAATCTTCTAGTGAGGCGGGTTACTTTCATGTTTGTAATATTGATCATGTTATTACAATAAACGCCCGGGTTGCCGGCAATTTAAAAAAAAAACTATCATATTTTGTAGGTACAATGTCTTTACTAGTCGTACAATAAAAAAAAGTATGTGGCAACTAGTAGGTTACCGTTAAATATAATCTTTTACCACCGCATCCTTAGGTGTTTTTTTGGACACGCAGGCAATCAAGTTTTACTATAAATAAAAAAAAATTGCTAAATCCGTTACTTAATTGCACGACATGTGGAGGGCCCGAATCCCTTTTCTCACGACAGTATTTAGTTACTACTTATTACTCTCCTTGGTACTGGCTGTTTGTGAACTACCCATTAGTAACTGAAAATTACGTCGAAGCCCACATATTTTATGTAATCTGTATATTCTTATATATTATGTAAACTCTTTATTGTTATTGTATTTAAAAAACATAATAGCATTGTATGTAAATCTCCCCAGCAAAACAAGCACTGGTCCTGATGATATTCCAGAAATATTACTGAAGGAATGTAAATTTACTATATCTAAGCCAATTTGTTTGTTATATAACTTGTCAATATCATCTGCCACTTTTCCAGACTCCTGGAAAGTTTCTTATATCAGACCTATTTTCAAATCAGGTAATAAGTCGAACGTAGAAAACTATAGACCCATTTCGATATTATCCCATATTCCTAAAATATTTGAATCAATAATCACGAAGAAAATCACACCTATCTTTAAAAATGTACTGATCGAGGAACAGCATGGATTTAGATCTGCTAAATCTACTACTACTAACTTACTATCCTTTACCAATTCCATCGTCAATGGTCTAGAAGATAACTCACAAATAGATGTTCTATATACCGACTTCTCTAAAGCTTTCGACAAAGTAAACCACTCAATCCTTATGGCCAAACTATATGCTATCGGTATTAGAAACCCCTTGCTATCATTCTTTAATTCTTATTTATGCAATAGAAAACAAAGAGTTAAATTAAACAACTTTGTGTCTACTATTATTGAAGTAACGTCCGGCGTACCTCAAGGAGCACATCTTGCACCGCTTCTTTTTAACTTGTTTATAAACGACATTATTAGTATTTTTTCTCATACACGCTTTTGGCTTTTTGCTGACGACAATAAGATTCTAAAGATAATAAAAAATCACGATGACTGCCTTCTTTTCCAATCGAATATCGACTCTTTCAATGATTGGTGTAAAATTAATTGCTTGAAACTAAATGTCGATAAATGCAAAATTATGTCCTTCTATAGATCAAAAAAACCGATTGTCTTCGAATACAAACTTAATAATATTTGCTTAGCAACTGTTACATCTATTAAAGACCTTGGTGTCTCTCTTGATAGCAAGCTTTCTTTTCGGGATCACATAACGGCAATCGTTAATAAATCGCTCAAACTACTTGGTTTCATCACTAGAATCACTTCGGACTTCAAAAACGTAAATACCCTTAGAACTCTTTACTGCTCCTTGGTTCGCCCCCATCTTGAATATGCTTGTGTTATTTGGTCTCCTTTTTATGCTGTCCACATTCGACGCATTGAATCTGTTCAACATCGGTTCTTAAGAGGGATTGCTAGGAGGCTAGGTTTAGAAAAAGGCAAATACTCATATGATGAAATTGAACTAACTCTAAACCTCTCTACTTTGGAAGTCCGTCGGGAAAGAAATGACCTCATTTGCTTCTTCAAAATTATAAATGGTATTATTGATTCACCTACTCTACTGCAACTCATTCCCTTCAATATCCCCTCGCAAAGACTCAGAAATAATGAACTGCTCTTCCTCAACCATCATTCGACAAATTATGGATATTATTCACCATTGTCCAGAATGTGTAGACTGGTCAACTCAAGTCAAAGCCTTAACTTTTTTGGGATAAGTCTAAATGATTTTTGCCAGTCGCTAAAAAAGTGACGGAATATTATAAGTGTCCTGTGGTCCTGACCCACGGCGTATTTTTGACTTGATTCGACATGTCACTTTATTTTTTTTATATTATATCTACCTTATGTCTTTGCTTTCATGTACCTTTGTCTACTCCTATATTTTTCATTTTACTTTATTCGTGTTATTATTTTGTAATTTGGACGATGTCCGTTAATAAATAAATAAATAAATAAATAAATAAGTATGTAAAAGCCCTATGGGCGTCTAAATAAAATAAATAAATAAATTAACATATTGTCTGAAACCTTTATTTTGAAAATTTTGTTTTATAATATTACTTTAGCTTGATCATAAAGTAATCTTCAATTAACCTGGTGTGCTTCTCGTGCTGCAACTATCTGTACCTTGCCTCTAACTAAACCAACAAAAAAACCTAACAAAAGATCGTTACGGAGAACAGAAACCACAACACAATAAAACAAAACAATTGTCAATCAGCTCTGTGCATCTTTACTTGTTGTGTTGAAGCTTAGATTCACACAAACAATTATTACTATGTTTTGTTTGTTGCTGTTTTTTGTTTATGTTTTGGCCAGGTAGGCAGGTAGGGGGCTTGGTTGGTTCGGTTGATTCAGTGTTCTTAATTTAAAACTTACGCCATTGTTAGTCATTTGTGTTTGTGTCCTTGCATAAATGTGTATATATTACCTATAGTAATATAGTTATTTCATAAATTCGTAAAGGTCCCTTAAAAATTAAAAAAAAGTTCTTGTTAATGTTTTTCCTGAATTTTATGTGTAAAAAATGTATTAAATCCAACTTTGTTGACATATTTAGATGTAGGTTTATTGCAAACGATTCGTACGTATTATTTCCTTAGTTGGTGTTAAACCGAAGTTGCAAAATGGCCGTGCGCATGCAATCGTAATTTCTCTGTTTCGCCTTAGAAAGAGGTCAGCATGTCTAAAATGACCTTATTTGTTGCGCAACTTGCGCCTCTAAATGTTTTTTGTTTACACATTCAGTATTTTTTGCTTTTGATGCACTTTCTGTTTATTTATTATTTTACTTTCGCGCAAACATGCGACGTTTGCGTAAAAAATGCGATGGTTGAATGCGTTTTATTCAGAATGGAAATTTTATTAAATAGAGATACTGCGTGACTTTGTATTTTCGTGTGACGAGTTTTTAGTCATAATCATAATCCTAATCTAAACACCTGCTAAATATTAGATAGCGATGAAAATCGAATCGTAACCTTTCAAATGCCTGAATGGAGGAAACTCGGTCTGCCTGTCCACTTTCTTGTTTCATTTGGGTTAAACATATTATTGACAAATCGGTAGCCTTTTGTTCTTGCCTTTTTAGGATCGGTTTGTAGGTAAAATAACTCGTCTGATTAAATAAACGTCATTAGAAATCTTTCAGTTCCATCTGTCTGTAAGCGAATCTTAGGATTTATTATCCGACATAATTGCTGGCACACGATCTCTGGCATTGAGTGGAATTTCCGCCCCGAGCAATGCGGTCCTTCCTCGTTCCGAACTCCAACTCTGGAGGCTCTCGATTATCCGTGCACTCATCTACCGCGGACGTGGGGGGATCCCAACAACACAACGCGAAACGACACAACAATGGCTAGTTTGCAAAATGGGTTAAATTCGCAGAAAAGTTCAAATGAAGGTTGTGTTGGCAATCGTCTCTGGTCTGGAGCAATGTGAGGTGCATTTTTAGATTAACTTGTTTTAACATGCAGATTATTAAGAATACATACCTCAGGTGGGAATGTTGTGTTCGTTTTGTGGCTGATTCTTACTTTGAACCGCCCGGCTGTGGAATGATTAGCCGGCTTTTGCGTTTCCTCTACTTCAAAAGACCCTCCTCGCGGCATCTCAGGGCATCTGGTGTGGAGTCAATACAGAAATATATTTAGTCACACGACTATCACATACAAATATAATGATCGAAGCAGATCTATCAAATAATTTCAATTCTATAGACATAATGTCAACTTTTATAAACTCTACTTCCTGCATCTTTGTGTCATCACGATGATAATTTATTATTATCTAGTGTGCTCATAATATTATTTATGTGATTTTTTCTCAATATAATCAAATATACCTAGGTACTACTATGTATGGCCATGTGATGAATTCACTGAGCCAACAGAATAACGGCTCGGTGCAAACACTTTATTCAAGGCCGGGTTTTGTCAAGATCACGAGAATGTAGTGTATCTACCTGTAAAGTGCTCGCGACTACGGACGGAATGGATTGTAATTGCAAAAGCCTGGAATCGGTAATTTCTATGGTAGGAGGCGTTCGCGCGAGACATCGGAAATCGTCGCCCCGGGCGGCTGACCTATCCGCGCCGCCCGCCACTTCCCTCTGCACTATCTGCAGTATCGTGTAATGTCACCGACACTTAACAACTTGCACTTTCTTGCTTCCTCGTCTGAGAAGAATTCTGACTTTTTATCCTGACTGCCCAGAGCAAATACTATTGTAGACTGCAGCATCATAGAAAAAAAATAATCTTAACATAATATATTACAAAACAAAATACAGTTATCAAACTAAAATTACAGCTGGGCAGTACGTTTATAGTTGGTATCAATAAGTATTACAAAGTACCTGTGATGGCTTATCAGCCACAACCATAGGTGACCATGCTGACAATGACAAAAGGGATTGTTAGTTCTTACAGGTGAGAAATAAATAACCATAAGTAAATGTAACAATTAAAACGAAATAATAATACATTCTTTGTAAGAAGCGTAACTTTGTAATTTTAGTGTAACTTTGTCCAATATTCTGAGTAATTATAATATAGTAGTAGTATAATTTGTTCAATATATGAGTCTTGAAGATTATTATTTTTTTATTAATACAGTAATATTAGACTGCCCTTAACCCTGTCTCGCATTTAGCGCAAGTTTCATCCCATGTATCTCCAGCAAACACCAAAACTTGCAAACACCATTTAAGTACCAGAAAGCGGTAATTTACAAAGGCTATTAATCAAGGACACCAATCATCTATAGATAGATTCACTTTTTTGAAATATTATGCAGTTCCGGCAATATCTCCCGGATATACCTCCTATATTTTTTTAAAATGAAATTAAGTTTGCTCCGCCGGGTTTCGAAGTCGTGACCTCTGTTTCCTGAATTCCTCCTTTGCCATGGAGCCAATCCGTGTGGACCAAGGATTAGAGAACATATATTGTTTTCTTGTATTTAGCGCTCACTTCCTCAATAAGCATTATGCACGTTCTAGTTTAGCGGTTATTAGACCGTAGCACATCATGCTGCTGTTTACTCAGTTCATAATGTTGTAAAGATGAGTGACTGTCAGGTCATCTATTTTTGTATTGCTCGTTTCTTTATAATATCTAAATGTGATACCAATTCGCACCGATTATTTACACCGTGGTTTCTTTTATCCACTGGAAAAGCTAAATGTCAATTATATCCATTACCTTCAACGCAATGGTACTTGAATGGTCAATTTCTTGTATAAAACCGTTTAATAAGTTTTATCGTGACACCGGGTACAGCGCGTAGACTATTACGCTACGACTAGGCCGTCTTCAAGCTATCTACACAAGCCAGTAATGTCCTAACGCTAGGTCATGTGTCTAATCATACGACCAAATCAAAGTTATTTTAATCAACCAATACCTTTCCCCACCTTATTGGCCGTGTTTATTTTTTCAGTATCTTATGGAAATGTGTTTCCACGAAATGTTTTTTTATGAGTAATCTTATCTTTATCTTTTTCTGATTTTTCCAACAGTTGTAGATGCTACATGTTTTTTGTATGTATTTCGTGCTTTATGTTGTACAATATAACTCATTGTTTCAACTTCATAAAATATGGTTCGTCAATATGGAAATTGGTTTTGTTTTAAATTAAAATGTATTTAAAGTCGTTTTTACCATTGGGCATTTCGCATATCTCATTACTCGAGTATAATATAATGTTTCTACAGCAGAAAGTAAACAGCGCAGGAAATGGAGGAGTGCAGAGTGAGACTGCATGTGCAAGTGCATACTGCATGAGCCCCGCTAATTGCAAGATGGGCACACTAGAAACTCGGCCGCAGTGGGCATTAGCGTCACTTACCTTGTAATGGGAGATGTTTTCAATTAAGAACTAAATGCCACCATCGGAGGTGCAGTGTATGCTTGTAGATGGTATTAGATGGCAGATGGAAGTAAGCCAGTGGTATTTGATACTTGATGCAGGCCTTTAGATGGATCCATGCTGCACGCCCGAATGTGTGTTAACCTCTTGACCTCTAAATATACTCGATTGGGGCCATTTTCTGAATTCCATTAGAAACCTTTAAGAAATAATGCAAACAGAATTAGAATTTAATGGCCGTTCATGATTAAGCTGGGCGCTTTGACCCATATTTGCTAGTCGGTAATCAAATATCCCTCGAGTAAATACCGTTCGTTCTTCAGATTGAGCAATTGAGCAAGACGTCAATAGATTTAAATTCCGATTTGAATGAATTTGGTGTTTTCTTCAGTGTTGCCTGAACTATGATTCTTGTTGGCCCTTTTGTGTAACATCCTGTAACACAGATTTCTATTTGATTTTGTTACTTCGAACTTTTTATCGGCCTTATTTTACTCCAGAATCTGTATACTTCCTTCCATTGCTTCGAATATTACATCACGTAGAGAAGTGATTTTGAAAATGGCCGATATTGATAGCAAAAAGTAGTGAGATATAAGGGCCTTCTGGGCAACAGGAGACATGGAAGGAAACTAAAGGGATGGCAAATAAGAAGGCGCTGAAAACACTGATCGGCTAAAAAATTCCACTCCACTAAATCTAAAGTTTACAAGCATACACACAGTGATACAGTCATATACATTATGATGTTGCTGTGGCAAGAACCAAACATTTAATCCATTCATTTACGTTTTGACATGTTTTAATTGATACAGTAAAAACGTTAAAATAACAATTTTTATCGATTTTTAAGACGGCAACAACTGCATTTTACAATTATTTTTTACAAATAGCTTGTCAAAAAAGCGAGAGAGTTTTCCCGGCGGGGGTCTGTGAAGAATACTATCTTTGAAAAGGGGACGGTGATCCCAGTAAGTTTGAGAAATTCTGATTCAGAGCTATCTAACTTATCACATGTAATTTCTATTTATCTGAAAGCATTACGAGTAGAGTGGTCGTTACGTAATGATAGTCGGTTCTGCCTAGCGACACTGTTGTAACTGAGAGACCAGCATGGTATGGTTAGCAGTATGTTGAGTTTGACAAGCGGACAAGCGGCGTCTCACCTCGCGACTGCCGAATGAAATAACACACAATACACACTTGTGTCGATATCCGAAACCCGCTGAATAATATGTTTGCAGTGTGTTCGCTCATTGTGTAACTGTGCTCCGGCACGATCAATATCAAGCCATTTGCTGGCAAACGTTTACCCACCACAATCATACTGCTTCTGCTGAAAATAAATGGTGCCATTCAATTTCAGCAGAATAAAATAGCATTACTATTCAAAATTGATAAGAAAAATCCAGCAACCATTTATTTAAACATCGTGTAATATTTTTGCCAACCCTGTTTTATAATTAACTGGAGGAATTCCCCGGCGTTGCCCGGGAAGTTTTTAAAGATCAGACAAAATTTTCCTCGGATCTTAAACTCCAAGTGCGCAAATTTTCATCACGAAATATAAAAAGTCTTCTTTAAGGATATAATTCGATATAATTTAATTTATTTTTCCCTCTTTTGTTTTAAAACACATTTTCCCATTTGATTAAAAGTATAATTCACGGAATTTTTGTGTATTTTATGTATTCTTGTTGTAGGAAGATATAAATAGATTTTATCTAAAATATTTACCTGTGCACGTAAATTAATTTAATGTCTACATTGTCTACTCGTTTTTAAATGTCAGCTGCCAATATAAACAACATTTGTTTAAAACACATAAAATAATATTGATCTGGCGTATTATTTGCAGAGCGGTCCATATTATTTATTTAGATAGCAGAATCGTGTTTTATGTATTATTGAACTATGAAAATATCGCTGCGAAGGACATGGTGTGTTCTAAGCTACGGCATAAATATAAATCCACAATCCGGTGGTAATCCAACATTGGAAATAACTATTTGTCCTGATCCATGTAACCGAATGCATAATCTATAACCTTATAGTCCTGTCTAAAATGGAGAAGATCGTGAGATGTTTGTCGTTTAATAGACAGAAAACACGCCTGATATCACATAAGCCTTTTCTTGTGTAGTTGTGTATAACAAAAACACTAGCATAGTTTTAACATAGACACATGAACACTTCGGTACAGGTTCCCCTTCCCCTTCCCCTGTTCATTTGTTCAACAGATAACAAAATGAATAAACATTTGCAGTAATTCACACGCTTCCCCCACTCTCCACACGATTATTTATCATTAAAGACAATATTTGAAACATAAAAATATACAGTCGCACCTAGGAAATGAACCCAGGACCTTAGCCTTGCCGGGGCTGTTTCCTTCAAACTGTATCATTCGACTAAGAACTACCAACATTATCTTCATTTTATTAACGCATTGGCTGCTATCTTTGTGTATGGTCGTAATATTCTTCCCAAATTGTGTCTTAGATAAATTTATCAATTTTTTTATGTGCGACATCTATTACTTTTCTGCAAGTCTCGGATGAACATTTTTTTTTTGGAATAACTCAAATTGTATAGCATTAACTAACTAACCATCACGCCGTATGCTGCAGGGGTAGCAGAGAGGACGGACCGCCAACCAAGTCGATCCTGGCACACACTACACACTATGAAAACATCAACAGCATCTTTTGGACTGGGGAATTGTTTGTTTTCGATTCATTAACAAAGAACAACTCTGGAAGACCCGGGTTACAAGTTGGTACACGGTGCGTTATTATCTTCGATGTCAGGTGCGTCAGCCATTAACTAATTTGTGTAAAAGTTCTAAGTCGCTCATGGTTCTTCTGCAAGATAAGTCAGTTAAATCAAAAAAGTTACTTAAACTAACGTCATTCATTTGTTCAATGGATATGGATAGTTTGAAAATGATGAACCTTTAAAATTTGTGTTGAACTCGCTCAATTTGTGTTGAAGTCGCTCAATTTCTGAGTGATGCGCTTATAATGATGATAAATATAATATTGTTGAATATTTATGTATCTTTATTGCTTATATTACAATTAAAATTTAAAAAAAGTATAACGACCAAATTCTGGTATTGTTTTCTAAACTATTACTCTTTACCAATTATAATTCTAGCTATTGTAGTAAGCACTGTTAAATACATTTATATTTAGTTTATATTTGCTTTTGATGTTAACATTTAGGTACCTATATAGAAATAAATTGTTTGGTATGGAAAAACACGGTCAACATCGCAACAATCTTTTTTAGAATATCGCGTTATGTTTAACGTTTCCCGGGACTGAATTTCGGACGACCAACGCGCACTTTGCTTAACCTTCAGACCAATAAAATGGTTTGCTCTCGCCTGTTGCCTGTGCTAATATTTATTCCATCAATGATAAAGATTTTGATTGATCATATGACACGCTATTGGTCAATTTCACATCAGTAGCAAATTAGCATATCCTGATTTTGCAATCGAGCCTTTTAGCACCATGAATGCATCTCTTCATGATTTTTTTTACAAGAAAATCACTGAATGCTCATTCAGATGAACGAATTGTATGAGTTGCGTAATGAGAATGTATATCTGGGCTCTTAAAGATAGAGAAGAGAGCGAAAAAGGTTACTTTGTCACTGTCACAACGATATTTTGTGCTAGATGTTGGGTATTTTACCTAACTACACGAATTTTACTAAAGCGAGAAATCTGCCGGGACTGAAAGGGTTATATTAATATTAATCTAGCTTACGGCATCGGCATTATAATCTGGGGTGGCTGTGCACAATCTACCATCGAACCTCTTCTAAAAGCCCAAAAAATGGTAATACCTACGTGTCATTAATAAGCGACCGACAAGATACCCCTCCACTCTCTTCATAGAGTATAAGGTCTTAAACATACGACAACTCCACCTAAAATTTTCGCTAATACATTTCCTGTTCAAATATAAAAACAAAACTCTTTTACAACACAACTACACCACCAGAACAATAACCAACGGTCACTACAAAGTACCTTCACTACATACCACGTCAGCTCAAAGACATTTTTTCTTCCTAGCTCCTAAAACCTTTAACCTTATCCCTGAAAACCTAAAAACCGTGAGTCAACCCCATTCCTTTAAAAAATAAATTACGAAATGGATCCTTACACACGGAATACATTACAACTACAATACCCATTCATTCTACACTCTATCAATTTAATCACCTTTCAGACAAAACATAATATATCCTTATTCCCTAACTTAGCGGTATAGTATGTACATAATTAATTAGTGTGATCTATTTACTAATAATTTCTCATATTTTTCATCTCTTATAATTCTCTAACTTCTCCATTCTCTTCTTGCAACCCAAACTAGCTTTACATCATTTTTCTTTTTCATATTTTAGTAATGTATAGATTCTGTTACAAACTGTAAAATTCACCCGCCATAACACAGTGTCTTCCGTAGCATGGAGGGTGAAATATCATAAAAACCATATGTACCCTCTAAGTCTTGTATTAATAAAATAAAATAATTAAAACTGTATGGCACTACCTATCCAACTACCCATCTCAAATACGAGAATAGATTTCTCAACTGAGTACTGTTGAATTTCGTTTTTATATGAAGCAGATACTTTGTGATGTGACATTATAATTTATAATAAAACAATAACTTAGTAAAAACCACTCTTATTTTTATACTTCATGCCAACCGGGTTTCGCCAAAAACATAGCTTCAGGCAATTAATACAGCCATTTTTTAAATTTATTTATATATTCTACGCCCATATGGGCTTTTACAAACATTTTGTAAAAAAGGTTTTAAGTGGTACGCCTGCTTTTTTAATGTGTAAGAGCGAGATGACAGATAGAGGTATATAAGATGACGGATGCATCTGCTCGCTCTCTTTTCCAAACCGACAGCTCAGAAGATAGAAGTAGTCAATCCGAACTAAATTGTTAATAAACATTATATCCGAACACGCGTTCTATTATTGAGTACCACCAAGTCTGTAAATAACAGTGGCGCAGCCGGTAGGAAATCGTATACAAATATTTTAATGCAACAGAAATCAAGAAATATAAGTTTGATATTGATTATATAGAAATTCAGAACAGTTTTAGAACAGTAATAGTAATAAAATAATTTTAAAATGAAATTGATACTGGTAACCGGGCAACTCAGGACAGTGGCAATTCAACACAATAAAAGTTAAATAGGGTGTATTGAATTACCACTGTGCCATCATCTTCTCACTCTGGAAACTTGTGTACGTTAAAAGTATATATTATGATGCTCGATACAAGAATTTCCTCAACCTGTTGTACTCAATTGACTTTAGCATAACTGCTGTAACGCAAGGGCAGGAGGCAGAAGGCGACTATATACATATATCCGTGTACAACAATGCCTGCTAAGCAAATCACCTGTAGTGCTGTGTTGGTCGAAAGCGGTCATTGATATTAACACCACTATTATCGTCCCCGTCATCGACTTCTACTATATCCACTGTGTCCAGATATATCTGCTTAGCTAAAAGTACTGCAGCCAACCTCCATGTGAAGCAATACGGCTTCTGGATACCCGCTATACGCTACACGCTACACGCTAGTACCAAAGGTCGGTCAACCTTTACTGAACTTGATATTGTGAATTTGGAATTGGAACAAATAGAACCACGTTGTAATTCTATAAACGATGAATAATAATTAATTACGACTTGTGTATATTGCTTCCTCATTGTGCATTGTGACAATATTACGGATAGCCTCAGATGTTCAGGGCAGATACTGCAAGACTCTCTGAAACGTTGGCGGAGGAAGAAAACGGAAGCGCGACACGAGTTAGTACTTAGTATGAACCCCCAAACTCAAACAGCTTAATACATTTGGCCGCGAGAATATAAAATTAAATCGTTATTGGATTATTTTTGCTTTCTTGCCTTTCTTCTTTTCTATTGAAAAATCAACTGAAGGTCGTTTCGTAGTGCAATAAAATTGAAACCCTATTTACACAATTCTAACCCGAAAAAAAGAAACAACTTTATAATAATAAAATAAATGTATTTCGTACATTCTTTTCACTGAATAAAAGGCCCAAAAGGCATTAATTATGAAATAAATAAACTTGGATTTATTATTTACCGTATCGAAGAGAGTGTTTACGTTACCCCACACGAGCGAGTATTCGTATCTACCTGAACGGGCGAATAGGTCCACATAAAGTACGCCCCGTTGACTGCCCTTATCCAAATCCGTCTACCTATCCTATCCGTGCACACACTGCACACCACATGTCACGCACGTTTGTTTGTCGGATTAAAGTCAGCTTTTCACGTGAAAACAAGATGGAGGAAAGCATTTGATGGTGCGATACAAAAGTAAGACACCCGTATGCAATAAATATAATAACGATAATGATTTTGATTACTTCCTTTTTAATTCCACCTGACGGGCATGTTACTAGCTAGAAGTCATATTAAATAATAATAATTTCTTTATTCCTAAATATTTATTTATTTATTTATTACACGCCCTAGTGGGCTTTTCTTAAAAAAAATACAAGCATTTTGTATCAGAGTAAACACTTAAAAAAATAATACAATAAAGAAGAATGTAAACATAATGGCAAAAATGAATCCTCACTCATATAATTGAGTTTAAAAGATTCTACAAAACAAAATAGTAGAAGCGGTGAGTTATATGGGTACATAGGTCTGTTTGTGTCTAGATGAATAAAAGTGATAGAATATAGAACATTAATACTGATTAGTTTTCAAATGAAATGTATCACCCAGATCAGAATATTTGTTTCCGAGATTGTGAAGTCTCGGAATCGGAGAATTTTGGTAAGCTAGTGTCCTGGTGTTATTGAAGTAAAAAGGTAAGAAATGTCGGCATGATTTTTTGGGAACATGGATATTGATACATTGAAGTAATTCGGGACAGTCAATTTTAAAATGTAGTATTCTTTGTAACAGTATTAAATCTGTGCTTATTCTTCTTTCTAAAAGTTTCAATAGAGACATTTTATTCAAGAGGTAGTTGTAATTTATGTTTTGTATAGGAATATGCAATTTATAATTTATAAACCTTAGAAACTTCCGTTGAATCTTTTCAATGTTATCTGAATGAATATTGAAAAATGGAGACCATAACGTAGAGTTATACTCAAGTTGGCATCTGACAAGGGTTTTATATAACATAATAAATGTTCCTAAATTATTGAAATCTTTTGCAGCTCTCAAAACAAAGCCAAGAGTCTTTAGGGCCTTGTTGATAATATTATTAATATGACATACAAAGGTGAGTTTACTGTCGAACATAATGCCTAGATCAATAATTTTACTAACACAAATTAAATTTTCATCATTTAATGAATATTGAAAAAAAATAGGATTACTTATTTTGGAAAAATGAATGAACTGGCATTTATTTATGTTATTATTTATTATTTTTTAAAAAACATGACATATTACATATTAATTAAGAAAAATTACGCATATATATTGATTATACAAACACATTACAATAATTTACAAATGTAGATATTTCGAGGCTGATTGCGAAAAAATTAGAAATTTTTAACGAAAACTGCCCAACTCAATTGAGAAATTATTTATCGTATTTGAGTTGGGGAGTGTTGGGAGTCATTATGGTTTATAGGTTGTAAAGTTTCACTAGTTGATGTAGCTAAAAATTAACAAATAGTTATAAAACTAGATGATAAATTTGATAACACAATATAATTAAGAAAATAAGAAATTTAATTACAAAATAAAAAATATAAATGAAATAAAAACAATATTTTTTGTTTAAAACCACGAATTTTTATTAATTTTAAGACCGACCGGTTTCGCTACACTCGAGCATCGTCAGGGTACAAAGTTAAACTCAAAAATAAGAAAAAAAAAAAAAAATAAAAATAAATTTAAAAAAATAAAAAAAATAAAAATATATATAACTTAAATAATATAATAGTTATTAAACTTAGAAAAAATTAGATATAAAAATAAAAAAATGTACTTATTAGGTACGAAATAATAGAAGGTAGGTACAGTACTATATATATATATATTTGAATGTAAATATAGATATATGTGAATGTAAATATAGATACATGTATATGTAAATATAGATACATGTATATGTAAATATTGATATATGTGAATGTAAATATAGATAGATATATGTGAATGTAAATCCATATTTACATTCACATATATCTATATATACATATTATTATTCACATATACATATATCTTTATATGTGAATGTAAATATAACTAAATATAGATATATGTGAATGTAAATAAGGATACATCATCGATTTAACTTTACTTTGTCGCTATTGATTCATCATATTGAAGAATATTGGGCCATATCTTTCTCCAATTTGGTTCAATACTCGAACCTGAACTCCAACGGGATTAAAAATACTCTTTTTCTATGTTAAGTCAGGCTTTACGAAATATGTGAACAATGATTGGTAGGTATAAAGAAATTTAAGTCTTTGAAAAAGTTTTAGCTTGCGGGATAAAATGTAAAAAAATTAAAAGTGTTCATAAAGAATTCGCACAACAGTGCAAAATATATAATAATAATATTTGGATGATTCGTATTGCGCCGTTTTGTGCAAAATCACCTCAAGGGCGCTGTTTGTTATTTCATGCGTTTATGTTTACCTAAAAGATCTATTAGCTCTTAAAATACGGTTTCCAATTCTATCATCTATCTATGAAATATGTTATTTTAAATTCAATAAGTTTCGCGCTAGATTTCACGTAAAATGTTTAGCTTCTTTATTTATTCCATAATATTATTTTTAGTTTGGTACTAACTACCCTTTCCTCCCACGTACGCTGTAAAAGGTATGCAACTATTCACCCGAGAAAAACAATAACCCACCCCTTCTTCAAAGGTCAGTTGTCAATATAATCAAAAACGTTTACAATATTGTTTTTGTGGAAATGGATTGACGAGATTCCCATCCCATTCGAGAGTCCCAGAGTAGTGTGCTATCTAATCTAGTAAATAACGGTTTATAATATTCCCAAGTGCATCGTGTTCTGTTTTATTGGATCCAGAAGTAAAGGTGTGCCGCGTGACTTGATCTGCAGCGACCATTATTATGTGCATTCAATATGATATGAAATGTCTGCTGCTGTCACAATGAACATTTTAAAATGATAGAATGGAGCTGGTCACATTGCGTCTGTACAGGAACTACTCTGTGACGTCACACTGCGTTGTAGGATGCAGCCGGCACGTGTTCCCGTTGCGTTCTGGTCGGTTTGTTCAACCAATCACCCTTCACCTCAGGCAATATGAATCTGACAGGTTCAATATGTGAACATTTTTCAAGAAATGATTAGGCAGAAGAGACTGCTCGTTGTGAGATATTGTGTTTCGTTTGCAGGCGCAAGATGGCGTTACATTGTTTAATAGACATAATTGAATAAACTTAATCAATGATTACTATTGTTAATGCTGTGCGGTCACAGGCTACGTGCGCTGACATTATTATTAGTATTAGCATCAAACAACGCTCTGTTAATAATGGTTTGTTATGTTATTTTTTATCAACACTGTTTATTCTGAATTTATTTATCTTATTCTTATTTGACCGGTTCTAATTACCTAACTAACTAATAAATTGCGGAATTTCGCCGCAGGGATAGGAAGAGAATACACATCTCTGGATTGGCAAACACTCATTGCTTCATACAAATTCATACATCTGTGTCTTCTAAAGACGCCTAGACGTACCCGGCTTCTTTTTCTTCCATTTGCTTCCGTGTCATTTATTGGGCCGACTGTTTTTAAACATTCTACTTATAATGTGAGTTATGACGTTAAGTCGGAAGGTTGCATTTCTACCTAGCGCAAAATAATTTCTACATTCCCATTACAGTCGTTCGTTGTGTTAACTCAGTTAACACGCAAAACGGATACAAAAATACACGGAGAAACTTTGGTATAAAATATTGCTAATTTATTAAGAATCTTTTAAAATTATTCATATTCCGTAAAAGTTTAAAAAAGGTTAAAAACGGGCCTATAATCAATGAATTGGCCAATTTCCTAATAAACTATCAGTAAAACACAAATGAGTTATGGCGATCTCGGAACACGTGTTTCTATTATTAAATATTTTCGCATTTCGTCATTGTGTATTATCAGGACAAACGCAGGTGCATGAACACGTGTTCCGATGTATTGTCGATGTACCAAAAGTTTATTATGAAACGGCATGCTATCCCGTTTTGAACAGGATTTTAATAAATCAGCAATACTCGTTTTTCTCCGTATAATGATACGCTATGAAGACATACATGTTAATCGTGTCGTAAAAAGTTTTTAAAAACTTGGATGGTTTTAAAATGGTTCTCTATGGCTCGTTTCAAAAAATATTCAAACTCTTATTGGTCGTTTTCATTGAATATTGAATTTTTCCACCTCTCAAAGCTCTATTAACAGGCCTGCTTTTTCCCTCCGCTTTCTTTGGAAAATGCTTCACCCCGTTATAAACATGTCAAGCTAACACGACAGACGGTGTTACGGTCTTAAAATGTTATGAAAATTGATAGTTCGCTTTTCTTTATACTGAAAATCTACCCCCTAAGTCAAATCATTTTGTAGCGATTCCCATAATGTTTTACCTTCGGTAATATACAGAGTATAATTCATAAAGATTCAATTTCAAGGTAGAACCTCATACGATGTAGGTAAGAAGTACGCACGAAAAATATTACGTGCTGGAAAAAAAATAATTATTAGAAGGTTATGATGTATTATTTTTGCGATTTGTTCATAGTTATAATAATAATACTGTTTATATTAATTACACATTAAAGTGACGTTTATACCTATATGGAACAATAATGCATAATATGTATTTAGAAAATTAATTCACAGGTGCTCATCTTCCTTAAAATTGCATATCGTTTGAAAAACATGTCATCCGGGCGAGTTATTGATCTTGATTTACTTTGAACTAAAGTAGTTAATCTGTTCCTTCCTTTAAAAGTATCATAAGAAATGTTTCGCCTACTAAATATACAAAACAATGAAATTGCCCATATAGGTTGTTTCCGGTTCTATCCTTACCTCGAGTCGTGCAGGAGATTTTTTTCAAATATTTCCGGTAGACATCTGCGCATTGACCTTTCCTCTATACACTGTAGTTACAGTGTTCACTGTTCAGTACACTATGTATCTGCTCTGCCCGCATACGCGACCAGAACCGCATTAGTCATGTTTCGCTGAACAAATTTTATCTCCTACACTCCGAACACCCATTCTCCCACTTTTTATTTAATGTTCATTCATTCATTCACCCGTTTAATTGCCTGCACGTCTCCCTTTCATAAACACGAAGCTCTCCGCCTAAATAAGCAAGAGGTTCGTAGAAAATCAACCTACTTATTTACCTATGCTATTAAACAGGCAGACTTCGGAGGAAAGCGCGGCGTGACCAGATCATTAACACGGGGACTATTTATTGTACTGCGCAGCTCCTCGAAAGACAACCTTTTCAAAATAACAGATAACATCAATGCCTCCATATTAACAAATTGACTAGTCTCTGTCTCTGTGGAGTGCTGTGGGATGTACACATTCAGATAAAGCCAATTTCATACATATAATAGAGAGTTTATTTACGAGTAAGTCAAGTCCAGGCTCGGCTCTATTGCTATTTCCGAGTCTGCAGAATTTGATCAAATTAAGCCTTAAAGTAAAGTAACTCCCGCTACTTTATTGCCCGGCTTCGGGCGTGCAAGGGAGATCAGCGTAAATCCTTGAGGTACTCCATCTCGAGAGTGTTTCCTTATTGTACAATAGTAATTAATTGTACCTACGCGTATTCAGATTTCCCCTTCCTTTCCCGCCACCAGTCTCTCAACGCACCTATGTTGTACATTAATGAACTGCTTATACTAATCTTAATGTTTCTTCTTCTCTATTCCTGGTCTTGCTCTAACATCTGCCACATAAATAGAGACGAAGCTCGTGGTTGAAGCCATAACTATCACTCACCAACACCCACAATGTTCTCATTCTCATACTCTTATAGACAAAATCCTGTCCAGTTGCACCAATTCCTCGACAAGTTTCCCTCCATTGTTTGAACATATCCCAACAACTCTGCAAAGCTTTAAAGCTTTTTACTTTTCTCCGACAGAATCGAACAACTGTTTTAGGGTGAGGATGTTTATTTATAAACTAGCTTAGTGAAATAACTATTGGAACAAACAGTTGGTTAAACTTCAGATTACGTCAATGCGACATCCCCGTAGCTTAAGTAATCCCATATTGCGTCTCACTAAACCGGGCCCGTCCCTTTTCAGTTATCGATTGAAAAAGTGTCAACTGAAACACATGTCTTAAAGCTGATTATTGAGATATTGACCACGGTTAAAGTGGTGTTCGAAGATAATTCATTATTTGCTTTCAATCTATGTAAATTCAGAGCGTTTGTAGTGATATATTTATAATTACGCAAAAAGGTACATTGATTGTGGGCGTGTTTCGTGATCCGAAAGTCTGACCATTCTTTACTTAAATATCGAATAGAGAACTGTGTTTCATCATCATTATGACTTTTTCATGTTGGTCGAATCGGATGACGATATACAATGTCAGGCAAGTTTAGAAGTGTAGAGCGGGTGCTAAATGGGCTAGAATCAAAAGGTACATTAAAATCTACATAGAAGGCATTTCTAGTGTGTATTATCTATTCAGTGGGTACTCTAATAAAAATCCCTCTCATTTATTACAGATTAACAGAGCAATGATCATTTGCGCAAATAAAACCCAAAAGCGCCCTTATCGCAACATATATTATGCGGTTGAGCAATCTTCCTACGTAAAATCACAAGAAAAACCTTTCATAAGAACTTCCGCTACTTAATAAACGCACTCTTAAATAATAATTTCTCCCAATGTTTTCAAATTAAACCAGACCGACAAAAGTTTATGACAAAATTATAAATAGTTGTAACAACAAATTAAGGTGAAGGGAAGGAGTGACTTGTGGTAATGGCGGGTGCCCTTTTTCTGCCGCATTTTTTGTCCCGTCTTTTTTCTTCCACTTCCTCGGCAGCTGCTTCTGGGCCTAAATTCTCAAACTTTCGTCCCGAACTGTTTTCAAGGTTTATTTTATTAATTTATCATCAATCTTCAGTCATTATTGCCATTTACCACGAGGATATTACTATAATACGTTACGTGTTTTACAAAATGCATTCAATGCGAGTAATTTATGTTATTTCGAACACAAACTTTTATCAAATTCAAATATTGATCAACTATGTTATTGTAGAATATTTTTGCGATTGTGGTGAAATATTACTTAATGACTGTAATAAGAAATCAAGAAAAGTAACACATATTTATCTTTAACGATTTAAAATCGACCCCGAGCTCTGTTTACGATTCTCATCCTTATTGTTACGATATTAAAGCGTTATCGTTTAGTCAGTTTTATGATTTTGTAACATCACAAAAATTAAACGGTACCTACTGGTAGCTGGCGCTGTATGGTTGTAAATAACTCTATAAAACGAATTACATTGAAGCTTTTCGCCTTCATTTTTTCTCTTTGATTTCGTAAATGGGTTTAATTGCGTTTTTGCCTTACTAAAATAAGTATTAAATACCAATTGCGTAATTATTTATTATCTCTGATGAAGTTACAGATAACTACGACACGATTTACGGTCCTGAAAGCGCACAATTTACCCGCTAAGAAGATTGTTAGCATGTACTTTACGATATATTTTCTCATTTCAGTTTTTGAAGCTCATTGTACCTGCTACATAAAAGCTTTACGTTCCATTATGTTGAAGTGCCGCGTGAGACTCGTATTTTCGAATTTTACCTATGGCCGAAGTTTCGCAAGGTTTTCATGAAAAAGAGGATATTAGAAAAAAAAAATCACGTGTTTCTAGGTCAACGAAAGTCTACAAACATGTTTGAAATGATAGATGATATGTTCACAGAAAGCTTGGGATAAGAACAGTTTGTGTACAAAGACAATGTTTAGCTGAACCCGATAACGTCAACCAACGAACCAACCCACTCTCCAATCTCAGAGGTACAATTCTTTCCTCAATTTGTTTGTACGATTGTTCTTTATTTTTTGAAATCCTTAGATTAAACTAAGAACTTCTATTCTCTTTCGTCTATATGTTTTTAGTTTTGATGCTCTGACTTGTGTAATTCTCTTTGGTGTTTACGGTTTTATCTCGATAATGTTTTAAGTACGTATGAGTTTATTTTATTGGACACAATGTGTACCACAAAATGGTAATAACATTGACAGTAACACAGATATTTGTTTCCATTGATTATTCTCTACACGCCGGGCTGAGAAATGTGGACTTTAACAGACTCGGATGATTCACTGAGATTTTTCCTGACATTTTCTGCAAGAGTTCAATTGCAGCGGTGTCACACGCGTTGCTGATTCATAAGCAGGATTAGATGCTGAAATATGCATTGTATGCAACATTACACGCCTTAAATAGCGGGCTTTGTTATGAACACACACCTGTCATTAATTATTACTTATTTGAAGTATAGCAAACAATCTTTTTACAGTGATTTACTTTTGGGGTATTAAGCCGTTTTGCGATTCATTCTTAAGTAACTGTCGGATCTCCAAAAGAATATCAGAACACTTTCGAGCATGTAAACTCGGCCAACCTGACAAATTGGCAACTGCCGAGCAATTGGATTTGTTCCCGAAGTCCAGGAAAACCTTCGATTACACATCTGCCCCGACGATGGACACTGAATGCTGTCCAAAACGTAGGCAAAAGAAGGAGGTAGGGCAACACGGTATAATACCCCAAAAATAAATCACTGTACTTTTGGTCGTGAAAACTCATATCACATTTAAACATTTACACACAACGCCAAAATTTCAATTTCACAAAACCTTGTGATATCCCTAAGATTAACTTGTTAAAAATAAAAGTAAGTTTTTTTTTCTTCGTATGAAGCGGTTACTTTGTGATGTGACATTATAATTTAAAATTAAACAATAACTTTGTAAACATCACTTATAGGTAAATACTTAATGCCGACCGGGTTTCGCTACAACCGTAGTTTCATCAGGGCAGTATTATAGTATTATAGTATTAAGTGATGTTTACAAAGTTATTGTTAATTTTAAAATAAAAGTAAGTTTTTGTCATTTTATTCGGTTACGTTGGTTTCCTTCTTTGGGCTTGACTTATTTAGATCTAATACGAAGTACTGAAATATTAAAACCAACAAAATATCTCATCTTTAATACAGTTAAGTGGGGTGAGCAGTGAGCACTCAAGGCAGATGAAAGGTCATTTAAAAGCTCCAAATATAAAAGCATACTATTTTATATCGAGATAACTTTGGATCCTTCCTGTGTGACAGTAACACGATTATTTTTGTCGTTATATTTTTTCGGCTTCCGAGTCCTTGAAGTTTTTATCACTCAATAAGTCTTTATCGTCGACTGGGTGTATTATGATGTTCTGCCTACTTAGGATTTATGGAGTTAAATTTAATGTCACATAACTTGACTCGCCTGTATTGAGGTCAATATATTTTATTTTATTTATGTATATTAAAGATTGACAAACATTCCCAGGTTACGAATAACCTGCCAATATTTGACAATCTCCTACTACGAAGTTGCTTGTGCAATGATGTAGGCAGCCGACGCGTTTTTCATCTCAACCACCGACCGGTGACCGGTCATAGGATAACTTATGGAATCGTTAGCTACCGTTTGAAGCGGTTTATTGTTTATTCTTATTATAAGATGTGATTCAACAGATTATTGTATGGAATATTGTGGCTGCAATGTATCGAGTGTATTATCTTGTATGCATGTTTAATTTATCAACCGGCCATTAGATTACTGTGTAATGTAAATAAACATATCCAGTGCAGTGCGCCGCGTACCGAGCATTAGGTATCTACCTAACCCTGGGCTGGCTCCGTGGAGTACACGAGGCACGAGGTTAGGGATGGCATCTGCTTATCCCCAAAGGTCAGACCTATCTGGGACCATACACACAGGCTCCATACCGCATACATGACGGGTTCTATTATCCACACTGGCTTCTGGAGTGGCCGACCACTTACATTCCTCTCCACTTCCGTCACGTTGGAAGTTGGAAGTTGGAAGGGGCTCTCAGTAAGTGCCTCTGATTTTCATATTAATATCGCAGTTAATGCTTTTGGTAGCTCACTTACCTTTTTTTAATTTCATTTTAAAGCCATTCCCTTTCTCTCGTGTCGCTTTCAAATTTAAAATATTATTTTCATCAGTAATAAATATCCCGTATTTTCGCATTTTAATCACAGGCCTTAAACATGTTTTTATTTATTTCTGTATTTCAATACAGTTTGTGCTAATAATTTTACAAACATACGTGCAATATAAAAATTGACATTGTTTTATCAAACATATTTTTCAACATTTAAACAAAAAATGAAGGTATTCAATCACAAAATCCTCCTCAATGACTGGCAGATTATGTTCTTGTTTCCTTTTTAAAATTAACATTTTCCATCATAGTAATTTTTTAGGATTTTTCTTATGTATCTTCATAATAAACATCCAACGGACGGCTACATGAGATATTTCTGTGTGCTTGATTTTTTAACGTTTAATGCAACGTTATCTGGAAATTTTATTTTTTTTTATAATTCATTAGTAATGATGAATGATAATTTTTTTTTTTTTTTTTTTTTTATAGTGAATACCTCACAAGAGTCCCAACTGCTCCCGTCTGGAGCCAGTGAGACTATGGCATCCCCAATTGGGGGATGTTGTGAGGCTGAAGGTAAGTGGGGAAGGGAAAGAGGAAGGTGGGGAAGTACCTGGCTATTCAGATCTAGTCACTAAACACGGCTAAAGCCATTTGGAGCAACGTTTCAATTCTGAATGGTGGTCTTACACCAGGGCGATACTGGTAGTATCTTCCACTCTGGAACGTGCCGCAAATATACTATATATTATTTTAATTAATTAATTGTGAAATAACACAAATTAATCAAATAAAATTTATTTGCGCACGCCGGGTTCGAACCCGCGACCTTCGGAATGGCAGTCCAATGCGTTACCACTGGACTATGCCGGCCGTCATACTTGTTTATAACTGATAATATTTAATTTTTTTCCGAGATGTTAAAATTATGTAACTTATATTTTAGAGCGCCTTAAAATAGCGCTGAATAAAATCAGTTGTTGTCATTTAATCTTTATCTCTAGAATTCACTTTTCCGCCGCTATATGGTTTTGTAGAATTCGTGACATTGTCACACAACGATAAACGGTTTAAAGACAGATTGTCGAACTGTCAACTCTTTTGTTATAATCTTGAATAGCTTACGTACTTATTTTATGGTATGTTAAAACGTTTGATGTCCTTCGATTTGGGAATTATTTGTATGAGCATCGTATTTACTCTTTCCTTTCCTTGAAAACACTCCGAACAGCATCCGGATAACCGTAAAGATGACAAATTTCCCCAATCTTGAATCTGTGTAATTGCAAAAATAAAATCTAAATGCAAGAAGAGGATGCATATTGAATATTTTTTATATCCGACGGTTGTGATATTAAATATGTTAAGTGACAGGACTATCACAATAGTCCTGTGGGCTGTGATTCACCACACAACCAATATGTCCCAGTTTTAATTTTCCTGAATCAGTGTCTTCAGTTAAATCATTATTCCATTGCACATTTGCTAGCTGGATATGATCGGGCAAAAAATTCAAGCGTGCTTTGAATAAAAGATTAGCGTAATAAAATAAATCTCGATTGTGTCACTGGATTTGATGACATCATTCGCGAAATGAACTTCTCTAGTAACCGCATCAGGCATCAGACATCAGACATCAGACATCAGGCGGGTTGAACCTTCGGCACATAATGTTATGACATGGACCCGGTATGATCTCAAAATCTCGTGGAGCAATCTCCCAATTATTGCGAGATTCAGTCGTAATAGGATCACTTATCGTGTTTTACGTTAACTTTGTATGTAAATTCATTCAGTTGCACAACGCCGGTTTTAGTTTTTGTCAATCGTTGCACAATGTTTAATGTTTTATGCTGATGAAAGATTTGAATGCGAATCGGCAGTCCTAATGTGGATAGTGGAAAGTATCGGCTTTATCCAATTTAGAGTTGGGATGTGAAATCGGCTCCTGGTTACTGTACCTTCGTGTTATTATTATGTATGCTAATAGTTACTTTGGAGCATTGTCCATAAAGCACCACTTTCTTCTTGGTCATCCACTAATGAATCATACTAATGTCCCGTTGTTTCCGATGTTGCACTACTAGAATCACACAATTTTATTTGTTTACAAACAATCTTATTTGTTTGTAATTCCCACATAAAACTCTCAAACGGTGTTCTTGCTGTTCGGGCGTCATATAATTAATTTTTCAATCCGGAATTTATTGGTCAACGCTACTATTTTCAGCCCACAACTTCATTTCTATTATGAGCTACGGAACTTGAAATAACCATTTAACTGTCGAAAGAAAATGTTTAAGTAGTTATGTGTTGTACGTTTACATTTGCGAACTAAAACACGAGCCGAGCCACGAATTAAGGGAAAAGAACGAAGCAACTGCAAGCTACGTTTCGCGCTATTTGCGGTTGCTTCCTTCCTTTCCCATAAGTTGATGTTCAGCTCGGCAGTTCGGCTCACGTATGTATACGTAGCATTAGGCTTTTGGATTGAAATAAACGCCAGAGGTTTTTTTATGTACAATTAAAATAGGACATTATAATTACAAACAATTATTTTTCATATTACAATGAATCCTTGTTAAGGTTTTTACACATATGCTTAACTAGTTGAGAGCTAATTATTACGACGTTGCATCATTTTAAGCAGCATTTTGCAGGAATAATGTGTGTGTAAAACTTAAAGAAACACGCAAGATATGAGAATATCACTCTGGTACACGAGTTCCCATCACTTAGAAAAACACCTAAGAAATCAGAACTGAACCATTTCTTATTCTGATAAATGTATTAATAAATTATGATTCAACATTTCCACTCAATAAATATTTTGCATCTAATTATCATTATTGCATCTACAGAAATGGGAGAGTTAATAGAATGTACGACCAGCAAGTGAATGGAGAAAGAACTCTGTACATTTCCGGAAAACGTGAATAAAATATTTGAACTCTGTCCTGTAATAATCGGAATAACATAATATTATTTGTGAACATAAATTAAGGAAGACGTGGGTCCAATGTCAGAGGTATGGGTTTGATAGTCTACCCATCCCTGCGGAAAAACATGCCATGATGGTTAGTTAACAAAACTGCTTATATGTAACTTTTAATTTTTTATTTGACCTGTGTCATCCTGATACGGGCATCTTCAGACTAGTCATTGCCTGAAGTGTTTCTTTCTGCTTGACTTTTAAAACTTTCTATTTCTTGGATTACATTTTAATAATTATAAAACATCGAAAATTAAAAACCTCCTACTCCTTTTCCCCACTGCATTAGTAAAGATGTATTTTCATGGTTAATTTTAGATAAACAATAACTGTTCATTACATTGAGTACACGGTATCCGAAACTAAAATCTGTTTATAAAAAGTTACAAAATAAAATGAACTCGTCTTTTTCCCTTCGACTTGTGCAGTTAAACATGTTTTATGACCAAAACATTTCCATTTTATTTTTTATACATTCGTCAAAAGAGGATAATCATAGGTTTGTGCCCCGTTCATGGCGATTATTATCACACGTATTTTTTTAAGAATAGTATCAAAATCTTATAATATGTAAAAACCTGAACCCATGCTGAGTCACAAAACGTAACCAAAAACCTCCTACCCCTTGTCCCTATCCCTTGTTACGAGCTTTGTAAGTAGTTTTATCGAGAAACCGTATTGCGCGGAGCCGAAGTGAATTATTGTTTTTTTTTTAATTAATAACAGCATTAAGCAAAGTGGTGGAATTATTAACGCCATTGACTTACAAATGGGTATTGTAAATTCCTCGGTTCATTTCCTCGATTTCCACTTGTAGGTGGCTGGACTCCTAGCCTTACTGGGAGTCAGAAGCTATAAATACTCTAATTAACACCCCGTCCCCACCTCCTCCTGCCATGACCTTTAATAATCTATGATCACGATTAAATGGCGATATTACCGAGATGAACTAAGCTATATGGATAGTAAATGGCTCGTTTTTTTGCAATTTCCTTTTACAGAGGTTGATTCATCGGTTAATGATGCGTGCACAGCGATAGGAAACTGTATAACTTAAATATATATAATTATCTTTAATAACATGTTTTAAACGTGTATTTATTTATTACTTGACAACTACTAGTTTTTCTACCAGGCTTCGCACGACATTTGAATATGGTTAAATAAGAGAATAATTAAATGTAATAACTAACTTAAGGTGTTGACAGTAATTTTCCTCTTATTTTAAAACTAAAACTTGGAATAAAACTATAGAGGTATGACAACATCAAACGGCATGGCGACTATTATTTTTTTTTTTAAGTAATGGTTAAAAAAATGCTCAGTTACATTGATGTTATTTTTGCATTATGAAAGAAATTGTGAATGATTTTGAGAGTTGGATTGGAGTTTCAAGGGTTCTCTCATCACTTATGTGAAAGAAGTCCCATGATGGGAATGATCGACAAAATTTACCTTTAGATAAGCATGTTGATCTTAAAGATATACGTATGTAGGGAAATAATAGATTAGATATACTATATGCAAGCAATGCTTGCAAAGTTTCATAGCTCTGTCATATCTATGGTGTAGGTAACATAAAGATTAAGATAATTTTGTAAAACTCATTATGAGTATTTATAAAATGTTACCTTTGCGTTTACCAACACTGGATAAAGGTGTCAACTGTCGGTAAACATTCCGCGTTAGTAGCGCTCTGATGTGTCGCTAAGACCTCTGAATATTCATTCGACATAATTGATTAGCTCCTCCGCAAGTAATGAATAAGTAATTGTAGTTAGTAATTACCGGTGAACAGTGTCTTCCTTTCGCATTAGCTGAGATAAACACCGTTGGCCGCAGCGACCTATCCTAATGGCGGAAATGCTCATCTGAACTAAGAGTGAGACATCTTTGAGTTGAAATAAACAACAAAATCATCATAGTGTTTTATTTTTGGGGTATTATGTCGTGTTGCACTACCTCCTTCTTTAGCTAACATTTTGGACAGCATTAATTATAGTGTTCATCGTCAGAGCAGATGTGTGATGATTTTTTTGATTTTTTTTCCATCATATAGTGAATCATTTAAATTTATTGAATTTAAAGTTTATTAAAAATGTATGTTCTTTATACAAATATAACTGTGTGGTCAATGCGCCTCAAAAATTTTACCACTTATGGGTGTTTAAAATTTTAGACTTAGAGGCCTTGTACTCTTATTTTCTCGGTAGGGAAAAAATGATTACCTAAAAACCTTACTTAATGTGTAAAGATTGTTTTTATTTTATTTTATGGATTCTTTCGTAATCCTCTAGCTAGGGCTTATAACAATACCCTTTCACGTGTCTGACTAACTAGTACTGCGGCTCATTTGGCCTTATTACGATTACCATCTGATGGTTGTATTTACTTTTACGTTACATTAATATGTTTGGAAAAATTCTTAACAGAATTAAAAACGGTTAAGAGTGAGATTATTTATATGGATGTGATACCGTGTCGCCAATTCCAAAACAGTGTAATACATTATAATTAAAGATGTTTTTTTGCGTTTAGTCTTGGTGTAGCCGTCAATTATCGTAAAACAAGAACTGTTGAGCTTAGCCTCGTCGTCTTAATTGATATTTGTGGGATTTTTATGAATTTCAATTGCCACTGTAATAAGGCGTGCTCTATGTGTTTTGGGTCTTCCCAGAATTTCAGGTACAAATCCAAAGTAATGGCCGGATAAAAATTAAATTCTCTGCAATTGCCAATTTATCAGGGTGGCCGAGCTTACATGCTCGGAAGTGTTCTGATATTATTTTGGAGTTTATAAACTCCATCTGTTTCAAGAGGAAACTGGGCTTCTGCAGGCCTCAGTAAGTCTTGTATTTTTGTCGTGGTACCAAAGACAGTATTGATGCTTTATTTTCTCAGTATCTTGGCAATTCTGGCCGTCATATTTTGATCATAAGGCAAGGAAGCGCAGCCTTTTAGCTCTTGTTCAATTCTGTCTTCGTTTGGGGTAGATTTAGCTCTTATAATTTGCCTTATATGTTTTGCGGGGTACCCGTTCCGTTCTAATGCATCGGTTAGCTTTATAAGTTCCGATCCGATTTTTGGTTCCTCACATATTCGGGTTGCTCGAGTCGCCAACCTCTATTCTGCTCTGGGTGGGTGATACGATTCAGCGTGTATCTACCGATTCGTATGAGTTGGTTATCTATACACGGTGTGCCCTAGGCTACATTTTCTTTTCGCATCACCTACACGTCTAGAAAAGGCAGGATTCTGTCTTGGTTTTCCAGATCCATTCCAACTAATTTTGCTGTGAAGTGAATAAAGATTGTCCAGGAGTTCGATCAGTTTCTCTGTTTCATGAGGCCAAATGGCGAAGGACATAATCATGTTTTGACTTAGCTTAACAGGGAATTGAAAGATCTTGTGAGTATCTAACACAAAAAACTCTTTGTTTCTTGTTTGGGATGGCAGATTCTTTCCTTACCTAGTTAGATATACACGATGCTTTGAGATCTGTGTCTTATTTCTCAAGGGACAAAGTTTGGCTTCAAAGCCATTCCGCTCATAAAAATCTCAGTGCCCTTTCAGCTAGTTTAGTTGTTTATGTTTTTTCTATATATTAATTGGTTTACCGGCTGAAGATTGTTATTACATCTCAAATTTCCAATGAATTATTAATACGGAAACATAAACAAAATATAAAAATCCCTACAAACGATTACACAGCTATTCGCACTTCCTAAAATCGGCTCTTGCTTCCTATAAGGACATCCTTCCGGAAGAGGCACTATCCACCGCCACTGGAACTGTCCGTGACTCATCTTATGATTTAATCGAACATTATTTCATTGACATGGCCATAACTTCAACTGCCGCAATCTCTCACTCAGTCATTGGAGTGACCCCGACAAACCTATAACATTTCTTATAAAAATATCCATCTCCGCTTGGCTCTTAAACTGAGTTAGTTGTAATGAATGTTTTTACCTTCTTGTGAAGTTGTTCCGATCAATATGAATATGTATTATAGTTTGAGTGTGTTATCCTTACTTATTTTAGTGTAGAATTGTTTCTGACTGAAAATAGATCTAAATTTTAAGGTTAAATATCAATCGCATGACTCATGGAACAGTATGTAGAACGTAAATAAATTAATTCGACGCAATTAAATTGAATTTGTCTATTTTTGACTGTGATTATAATTAATTACAACATTTTGGAGATATTTCACACACTGTCAGGAAGCTGTTCCGTTGCACTACTCGTAGAATAATGCAAATTTTATTATATTAGCGTTATTAAACAGTATGCGAAAGAGATCCTTAGAATGTTGTGGAAATTATAAATATGCACAAAGGACACAATATTGTGCCTTCTTCAGGGCAGTACATTATTTGAAATGTTAACCCCCCACAAGAGGCCCAGAGGGAAGCTTCTAGGCCTGTGTTATCACCGAGGATTCCATGTGGATGGAGATTCTACCGGTTGTTTATTTGATCTTGTTATTGTTTTTTCCAGACATTGCCGATTTAAATTCCAGTAACCCACGCTGCCCTAACTCACTCGACTGTTTTCCATTTCCCTTACACAAATCCTGACTTGTATATAAAACGTTATCCTACTCTTGGCGTCTACAGATATTAGCAGACCTACCTCGCTCTATTCCTGTCCCGTGTTATTGTGCCTCTCGGAACTACGGCGTCCCGCTTGATACCTATGTCTTTTATTTATTCTTTAGTATATTTCATGCAATTATTCGGCCTTGGCCGACTGATTTTCCTTGAAAACCTTTAGTCTGTTTGTTTGAACTAATGAAAAGCATAATAAAGACCAAGTGGAAACGGACGATCGATGTTTTTTTCGTAAATACCTGCCGAACATACACGAGTACGATGTTATTTCTTTTCAAGGTGAAGCGTAGTTTGAAAGTTTGAATGGACGATTCCTTGTTTATTATGAATGTTTTCCTTAAAAGTTAATTTAGCTAATGGATTCTATGCCAATAAATGTTTATTCCGAATTAAGATCTTCAAAGAATTTTTGTTAGCGTTTGCAAGCTAAGTAGTTTGTTTCCTCCCACTGCGGAGTAACGGTTACTTTTTTCCTTTGACTTCTATTTATTCGGTAATTCATCATATTTATACTCGGATTTGTTTTAGACATTAAACTTTGTTCTGCTGCAATAATAAGTTTGTTAAGTTAATGTTTTCTTCTAATTTGCCAAGTGTCCCTGAAGTGTGGTTCCTTAAAATTAGCGTTATACAAATTAGACCATTATTCAATAGACACCACTACTTAGGTGCGAATGTTTATAATAAACGACTAATGTCACTGTACTTTAGTGCAAATATCTTTTAGACGGAAAATATAAAAATAATTAGGTCATAATTTCTGAAATTTGATTTACGTTAGATGTAGGTAAGATATTTATCTTATTTTTTACTACGCACTTTTGCTATGACGAACGTATTCAATACTTTGGAAGCTACTCATTTTCGTTTAAAACATCCTTAAGGGTAAGTGGCTCTTTTTCTTAGAATCGTCTAGGATACTGTTCTACCTATAGCGATCGATATATTATGTCACAAGTTATAAGTCATAATATTACATACTCATCAATAATAACATTTATGTAATCGCTCTGATATTACCATTACGTGTTTCGTAAATTCCAGGTCTTGTAAACTAAATAAATGTTTATTTTTAAGCATTCGTGTACACTTTGTTTTATTGTTCAACTCTTTATTCTCATTCCCTAGTATATGTGTATGTTACCTTGTTAAGCAGGTAAACCACCCTAATGAGCATTTCGCACGAATTAATTTAAATATTGAAGACAATATTAGTGATTTCTAAACGAAAATCTGAAACAGAAAAATGAGAAAAGGAAACGGTCACATCTGGGACTCGAACCCAGGACCCTTGTCTTTCCGGGACAGTGCTCTACCAACTGAGCTAATGGGACCCTATTCCCCTCGGTCACTTTCATTCTAGACTTGCAGAAAAGTCAACAGATGTCGCACATTAAAAATAAAAAATAAGATAGGTTTATCTAAAAAGACGCTGTCTGGATTGCATTTCGTTCGGGTTGAATCTTGCGATCATACATAAAGATGAATGATCGCAAGCGAACATATGAAAAAATGAAGACAATGTTAGTAGTTCTTATTCGAAGTATGATACAGTTAAAAGTGACCGAGGGGAATGGGGTCCCATTAGCTCAGTTGGTAGAGCATTGTCCCGGAAAGACAAGGGTCCTGGGTTCGAGTCCCAGATGTGACCGTTTCCTTTTCTGATTTTTCTGTTTCAGATTTTCGTTCAGAAATCACTAATATTGTCTTCAATATTTAAATATTACAATTTGAGGTTTTACTCAATAAAGTTATTCCGAAAAATAAAAATTAATTTAAAGCTAGCAAAGTAATTTGCGTTTATTCTAGTTACAACTTTGTATGGTTTTAAGTCGTAGTTATGGGAAAGAGCTGTAAAATAAACTAGTTTCTTTAGTATAATTTGTGATATAAATTTAACAATGAACTACTTTATAGCTTTCAAGTTAACTGCGAGTTGTGATATAATACCGAATATCGAATTCATCTACTTTAAATACTTTTTAAAACCGGTCACAATAATAACAGTAACCCCGCCATAAATTGCTACCAGTAGATGGTAGATATAAATTATGCAATTTAAAATATACCTACCAAACCATTCTATTTGCCAATACTAGGTGAATAATCTTATAACTCAACTGACGTACAAATATGCACGTCGGATCGTTAAAAATAAAGCGAATGTTCACACGTACAAAACACTACGTAGATTGCGCAGCTACCATAAATAAAGACTGCAGATGTTCTGATCAAAGATCAAAGGCGAAGAAATTGAGAGGTTGAATTTATTTGAATTCATGATTGCATTGTTTTAAAGTGTATGTACTGGAATTATTTTGAAATGCTGTTAAGTTAAGTAACTTAGAATGAAATTAGAATCATTAAATTTTCTCTCGTAAGTAAGTCGCTTTTCACGGCAAATCATCTCCTACCGGATTTGCAAATGTTTTTGTTTTGTTTCGATAACGGTGCTGGGTAGATAAGTTTTCGCAAGATTCCCCTGAGAATTGACACTTAAACATTTGAGCATTCCAACCTAAGGTTAAGAAAACGTGTTTCGGTTAGGTTAATTTTCGATGAATTAAAATGACACGGAAGCCATAATTTTTGCTCGATGTATCAGAATTACAAAACGTATTCGTTTCATCAACATTTCATTCCACTTCTTACGTCAAAACAATTATCCCAACGGGCGTTTAATTAAGTCAAACATGTTTTTAAATCATTTCAAAAATCGCACCTAAAAGACCCGACATTTATGACCGCGTATCGATTTACATCTATCATTTCTACTCGGGTGCTTAATTTTTCCCGAAACCCGTTCGCCACGCGGACCGAATGACTGATTTTTTTTTGTGTAAAACCTGTTTTTTGTTCTTTAGAACAGCCGCCATATTGACCAATACATGTCTGTGACTTTCCTTTTCGATCGTGCAAATTTGATTGCGTGTGAAAACGTCTTAACAATATTTGGACATCCAAATGTCTTTTCCCTGCTATATTATTCCCTATCCGCAGTGCTGTTGTGCTGTTGTGCTGTTGTGCTGTTGTGCTGTCAACGATGTGGTGACATTTGTGAGACAGGGACGGTGGGTCGGAAGTTTACTTTTCGATTTCAGCGCACAAAAATATATTCATTCGTTTTTAATTAAATTTATAGGCGCTGCCATGTCTGGGTGTTACCGATGTTGAGTTTTTACTAGGATTTTATTTTTACTAGGAATATATAAACAAATAATAAACTTTCTGTGTTAAAAGAAAATGGAACTTATGCGTTCGATTCTATGTATTGATTAAAAGCATTTCAACCGTTCTTCATATAATTAGGTACTCAAAATCTTCATTTTGGTGGGAAACTTTCTTTATTCCAAGATTTAGGGTCTGATATTCATCTTATTTCTGGGTTATTGAATCCATCTCATGAGGGATGCCCTACAAGTCAAGTATAACCGCTTGAAAAATAACCCGATTTACTCAACGAAAATAACCTTATGTGATTAGCAAGAGCGAAGAAATGATGTGGTGGAAAACAATAATATGAACGGTTTTTTATTTTGTAGCGTTTTAATAGATTCTCAACGATATCTTAATTACGAATCAAATACGGAACACGAAAGTGCGTCGTATTGTTTAATCACCCCACGGTAATTCCTTCGCTCCTGTATAATAAAGTATGAACGTTCACTTTGCCTTTGAATAATTCCTCATAGCCAAGTCTCAAAATTACGGAGAAGTAGAATACGGGATACTTATCCATTATTAACTGATCTGGAAGGGCTGGAGGATGTTGCTGGTTGTTGGTATTGGTTGGCGGGGCTTTAACATTCCATGATCCGCCTGAATTCAAGGTTTGTTTTTCAACCCTACCCTTCTTATCCTTCATTTTGGACAACTTTGCAGTGTCCGTCCTGAGGGTTTTGTGTAATAATAGTAATACAACTAGGATTCACTATTATAAAGTGAACCATTTCCACGCAATCGTAAACATACACTGTCGAATACCTCCCTAGTTTATGTTGCTTTTGACCTACAAAAATGGTAATTAATCTTTTGACTTCATTAATAATAATCCCCCCGCGTGAATCCCGCACCGTACCTACCTTACTTTCGTGCTTTCTTTACTCTTTCTTCCAGAAGACACACGAAGAACACGTGCTCCCAGTCACAAGTCACAACTAAAGATAGAAGTGGGACAGTGCCGAGTGCTGAGACGTGTCGATGTGTCAGCGCAATAAATAGTAGCGTTTGGATCAAGAGTCACCTCCCGCCTGAGCCGTTGGTCCGTCGGATGCTGCGCACCCAAAATAGCCAGGATCTGCGCCAATCTCCTTCTTTATATCCTCGCCCACTGACTCTAGAATACGTGGGAGATGCTTGTGCTTGTTTACAATTAATCTATTTTTTGTTTACTTTTTGCCTCAGTGGCTCTGCGTTGACAGCGCGAAAAGGTTCGGCATTTCGTTTACCGGCGAATTTTCTGTAATCTGTGTTTTGTCTCGTTTTTCTGTAATTTAAAGGATTTAATATTCTTTTGGTTCATCGGTTCAGATGTTCAGTGTTCAGTGATTAGATTAGTTGATGGAAAATACATTTTGTGAAATTGAAATCCATGCAATATTATGACAAGCTACGCAATGTTTTTGTAAAATTGTGGAGATCTAAAAAAGGTATCTGCAATGCCCATTAGTTTACAATTAATGTGAACTGTTCTAATTAAACTCCCCTATATTTCAATAATCCTTTCAGGTTCGATGATGCATTTGTAATAATTATTTTCTTAAAATAATAACCCTAAATCTCGCTATTTGTAATTAAACTTGTAAACCTGTAGGTTAACAGAGGGTAAATAATAGAAAGGCGGTGCTTTTCTTCTTTTCTCGTTCCTAATCCATCCCTTATAATCAGGTGAACTTACCAAATAATCAGTTACAAATATTCATGTAACAAATCGGAACCAAATCGTGTCCTACATTCTCAGCGCCGATGTCTATGTTTTATGTCACATGTGATTTGCTCGCACCGCGCTACAACTGGGTCATACAGTCATACAGTCATGTTCCCAGCTCTAACTAAAGTGTCGCAACTATTTGCGGACTATTCGTATTTTATCTCTTGTTCGGTTTAAATGTCAACCAATATTATTTTATTAATATACAATGTATATAGGCTTCGGGCGTTTGTTTGACGAGGCTTTCTTTATTTGCAATAAATTAGAGAATAAAGCTACTTATCGCCAGTGGGATCTGAAGACAATGCTCAATTGCGCTATTTCTCAATCCGTGCTCAAATGTCATTTACTATAATATTTTATGATCATGCAAGACACAAAAGATGATGTATGTGTGCAGTAGCGTTGGGTACCTCATAAAAGATGCACTACAAATGTCCCATACAAACACTTAATGTAATAATATATCTCATACAAACACTTAATTTAATGTATATAACATAGCGAATTTGGGAATCTCGCTAGTGAAAACATGGCTAGACTCAAACATACTTACACTTAACATATCAAAGACAAAATTCACAACATACAGTATAAATAGCACGGGACAGCCAAAAAACAACACAAACACCATAAAAATACACGAATGTTTAAACACCAACATCTGCGATTGCCCTCCTCTAGAAAAAACAGAACAAATAAAGTATCTAGGAATCGTAATTGACCATAATCTTAGATGGATACCTCACATCAAACAAATCACAAATAAACTTCTCAAAACAATACACATTTTCCTAAACATAAGAAACATATATAAAATAAAACAATTGAAAACAATATATTTTCCACTTTGCCAATCAATAATAGAATATGGAATTATTGCTTGGGGAGGAGCAACAAACTCGGCTATCAATTACATAGAAACCGCACAGAAAACGATCTTAAAGGTAATACTAAAAAAACATAGACTGACTGATATAGACCAAATATTCAACAGCTGTGACGTACTAGATATACGCCAATTATACGTTAAAACACCACTAAACTACATTTTTGACAAAAAAAATAAATTTCAACATACACAAAATAACACTAACAGACCAGTTAGACAAGCGTACAAAGAAAAGCGTACATAAAAACTCCGACAGTAAATTCAAGCTTTGGACAAAGACATTACCAATACCATGCAATAAAAGCTTTCAACATTTTAAATTAAAATTGAGGAAAATAAAAATAAATTCACACACAAAATGGATTAAAGAACAAAAAAGACAATATTACCAAAATTTCATAGCATAAAATACAAATAAAACCTTCACGTAACACACAAAACCAATATAAACACACATCACTCACAAACACACAAGATTATTTTCAATGTACTATTTTTTTTTAATTTTTAATATATTATTATGTATTTTTAATTTTAAATGTATAATTTTTCTCATTAAATGTATTATTTAGTTTATATTTCATATTATAAAATGAAGGCCTCAGCACGGGCAAGCCACCCAGTGAGGCCTACATTACTGGAAAACCTGAATTGTAAAAAATATTGTACCTAATAAAAAATAAATTAAATAATCCAATCCCTAAAATTTAAAGTAGTGTAATTCCTACTCCTGATTTCCGGAGCACATTTTTCAATTCCTACTCCTCTGTATTCACAAAACTGTTTGAAAATTGAATTTTTATTTTTAAAATCCCGTTTTAATCCAAATTTGCACTTTACTTAGTGAATTATTGTGTACACAAGTGTACCCGGCGTGTGCAAGGAAATTTTATTTGATTAATTTTGTTTAAAATTTATTCATTTGAAATAATATATAATATATCCCCCTGGTGAATGACCACCATTCAAAACCGAAACGTTGCTTGAAATGGCTTTAGTCGTGTTTGGTGATAAGATCTGAATAGCCAGATAATTTATCTTCATCTTCCTCATCTCCTTCCCATCCCCACTCCCTTCAGCCTTTGAGGGTGCCATAGTCTTATTCTTGGCGGTACTCACATAAACAGGTTCTTTACTCATCCACCGTGTATATTGTCGCGTAGCAAGAGAAACCACGATGATACATGTGTCATAATGACGCACGTTACATATTATCTAATAGTTTCCAAGCTGAGTAATGCAGTCATTTCACTAGTTTAGCTGGTAGTGTATAACTACTGGCAGTGACTCCAGTGAGTATGATAATGCGAGGATGATAAGCCGGTGTGAGGAGTAATAGCGTCGTGTGGCGTCGCGGCGCTCAGCGTATGGGCGTCTGCGGCAGCGGGTTCTTGGTGTCGGAACAACTCGCACCGCAGCTTCCAATTAGTCTGACCTTATTATCGCCAAGGAAAAGCGTGCAGAGAGCGAAAGTCCTATGTTTCCGCATCGATTGTTGTATTTCAAAAGTTCTCATTTTGCGCTAACTATGCATCACCCACCGGTAACCAAATTAGTAAGTAACTGTGATTTTTTGATAGGTATTTAAAAATCTATTATTTAGATGACATTTTAGCAATTTTGTTACCAAAAAATATTTTTTTTAACTCCTTTTGAATCCCGCTGTTTTCATTTATTTATTTGAATTATTATTCTGTCTCTGACCTTGTTAAAAGTATTAATGATGGTATTTTCGCCAAATATAATATACATATTTATTTTCGCCAAAATAACTCGAACGACTGTGATAGTTTGGCTTGAAATTGTCACAGAAAAGGGTAGTATTCTTTTTTATTTCTGGTCGGTACATATAATTTTATTTTGGCGAAAATAAAATTATATGTACCGACCAGAAATACTTACACAAAATTCTACCATTTTCTGTGACAATTTCAAAACAAAGTATCACACTCGCACACTTCTAAATGGACTGCATAATGTTGGTAATAGATTTGGGAATGTTGTCGACATTTAGAGATTCCGTATTAGAGGTTAAACGCATTCTTCTTAAATACTTCTCTGAAATGTACGAGTTCACCATTCCGTAGTAAAAATACATTTTTTGGTAATAGATTTGGGAATGTTGTCGACATTTAGAGATTCCGTATTAGAGGTTAAACGCATTCTTCATAAATACTTCTCTGAAATGTACGAGTTCACCATTCCGTAGTAAAAATACATTTTTTGGTAATAGATTTGGGAATGTTGTCGACATTTAGAGATTCCGTATTAGAGGTTAAACGCATTCTTCATAAATACTTCTCTGAAATGTACGAGTTCACCATTCCGTAGTAAAAATACATTTTTTGGTAATAGATTTGGGAATGTTGTCGACATTTAGAGATTCCGTATTAGAGGTTAAACGCATTCTTCATAAATACTTCTCTGAAATGTACGAGTTCACCATTCCGTAGTAAAAATACATTTTTTGGTAATAGATTTGGGAATGTTGTCGACATTTAGAGATTCCGTATTAGAGGTTAAACGCATTCTTCATAAATACTTCTCTGAAATATACGAGTTCACCATTCCGTAGTAAAAATACATTTTTTCTGTGTTTCTCATTTTTATTTTATAATTTATTTAGAATTTTACGCAGATTGCTTATTTAAATTAGTTTGCCAATCTTTTAAAGAAGTGTGTTTTGTATATTATGTGTTATACTTTGCAACGTAACTTATTATTATTATATACAATAACGTGTACATTCTATACCATTGTTACTCTGTACAGCAAATACAACAAAACTGTATTTTACATTCAAGTCGTAAAGCCCACCCCACTAGGGCGTAAATAAATAATTTTCACAACTGCTTTTGCGTAATCGTCTCAACATTGGAATTGTGTTCCCTGTAGTTGGGCTCTATTCTACGTTGGGTTGTGTTTACACTTCTAATTGTGTTCCCTGTAGTTGGGCTCTATTCTACGTTGGGTTGTGTTTACACTTCTAATTGTGTTCCCTGTAGTTGGGCTCTATTCTACGTTGGGTTGTGTTTACACTTCTAATTGTGTTCCCTGTAGTTGGGCTCTATTCTACGTTGGGTTGTGTTTACACTTCTAATTGTGTTCCCTGTAGTTGGGCTCTATTCTACGTTGGGTTGTGTTTACACTTCTAATTGTGTTCCCTGTAGTTGGGCTCTATTCTACGTTGGGTTGTGTTTACACTTCTAATTGTGTTCCCTGTAGTTGGGCTCTATTCTACGTTGGGTTGTGTTTACACTTCTAATTGTGTTCCCTGTAGTTGGGCTCTATTCTACGTTGGGTTGTGTTTACACTTCTAATTGTGTTCCCTGTAGTTGGGCTCTATTCTACGTTGGGTTGTGTTTACACTTCTAATTGTGTTCCCTGTAGTTGGGCTCTATTCTACGTTGGGTTGTGTTTACACTTCTAATTGTGTTCCCTGTAGTTGGGCTCTATTCTACGTTGGGTTGTGTTTACACTTCTAATTGTGTTCCCTGTAGTTGGGCTCTATTCTACGTTGGGTTGTGTTTACACTTCTAATTGTGTTCCCTGTAGTTGGGCTCTATTCTACGTTGGGTTGTGTTTACACTTCTAATTGTGTTCCCTGTAGTTGGGCTCTATTCTACGTTGGGTTGTGTTTACACTTCTAATTGTGTTCCCTGTAGTTGGGCTCTATTCTACGTTGGGTTGTGTTTACACTTCTAATTGTGTTCCCTGTAGTTGGGCTCTATTCTACGTTGGGTTGTGTTTACACTTCTAATTGTGTTCCCTGTAGTTGGGCTCTATTCTACGTTGGGTTGTGTTTACACTTCTAATTGTGTTCCCTGTAGTTGGGCTCTATTCTACGTTGGGTTGTGTTTACACTTCTAATTGTGTTCCCTGTAGTTGGGCTCTATTCTACGTTGGGTTGTGTTTACACTTCTAATTGTGTTCCCTGTAGTTGGGCTCTATTCTACGTTGGGTTGTGTTTACACTTCTAATTGTGTTCCCTGTAGTTGGGCTCTATTCTACGTTGGGTTGTGTTTACACTTCTAATTGTGTTCCCTGTAGTTGGGCTCTATTCTACGTTGGGTTGTGTTTACACTTCTAATTGTGTTCCCTGTAGTTGGGCTCTATTCTACGTTGGGTTGTGTTTACACTTCTAATTGTGTTCCCTGTAGTTGGGCTCTATTCTACGTTGGGTTGTGTTTACACTTCTAATTGTGTTCCCTGTAGTTGGGCTCTATTCTACGTTGGGTTGTGTTTACACTTCTAATTGTGTTCCCTGTAGTTGGGCTCTATTCTACGTTGGGTTGTGTTTACACTTCTAATTGTGTTCCCTGTAGTTGGGCTCTATTCTACGTTGGGTTGTGTTTACACTTCTAATTGTGTTCCCTGTAGTTGGGCTCTATTCTACGTTGGGTTGTGTTTACACTTCTAATTGTGTTCCCTGTAGTTGGGCTCTATTCTACGTTGGGTTGTGTTTACACTTCTAATTGTGTTCCCTGTAGTTGGGCTCTATTCTACGTTGGGTTGTGTTTACACTTCTAATTGTGTTCCCTGTAGTTGGGCTCTATTCTACGTTGGGTTGTGTTTACACTTCTAATTGTGTTCCCTGTAGTTGGGCTCTATTCTACGTTGGGTTGTGTTTACACTTCTAATTGTGTTCCCTGTAGTTGGGCTCTATTCTACGTTGGGTTGTGTTTACACTTCTAATTGTGTTCCCTGTAGTTGGGCTCTATTCTACGTTGGGTTGTGTTTACACTTCTAATTGTGTTCCCTGTAGTTGGGCTCTATTCTACGTTGGGTTGTGTTTACACTTCTAATTGTGTTCCCTGTAGTTGGGCTCTATTCTACGTTGGGTTGTGTTTACACTTCTAATTGTGTTCCCTGTAGTTGGGCTCTATTCTACGTTGGGTTGTGTTTACACTTCTAATTGTGTTCCCTGTAGTTGGGCTCTATTCTACGTTGGGTTGTGTTTACACTTCTAATTGTGTTCCCTGTAGTTGGGCTCTATTCTACGTTGGGTTGTGTTTACACTTCTAATTGTGTTCCCTGTAGTTGGGCTCTATTCTACGTTGGGTTGTGTTTACACTTCTAATTGTGTTCCCTGTAGTTGGGCTCTATTCTACGTTGGGTTGTGTTTACACTTCTAATTGTGTTCCCTGTAGTTGGGCTCTATTCTACGTTGGGTTGTGTTTACACTTCTAATTGTGTTCCCTGTAGTTGGGCTCTATTCTACGTTGGGTTGTGTTTACACTTCTAATTGTGTTCCCTGTAGTTGGGCTCTATTCTACGTTGGGTTGTGTTTACACTTCTAATTGTGTTCCCTGTAGTTGGGCTCTATTCTACGTTGGGTTGTGTTTACACTTCTAATTGTGTTCCCTGTAGTTGGGCTCTATTCTACGTTGGGTTGTGTTTACACTTCTAATTGTGTTCCCTGTAGTTGGGCTCTATTCTACGTTGGGTTGTGTTTACACTTCTAATTGTGTTCCCTGTAGTTGGGCTCTATTCTACGTTGGGTTGTGTTTACACTTCTAATTGTGTTCCCTGTAGTTGGGCTCTATTCTACGTTGGGTTGTGTTTACACTTCTAATTGTGTTCCCTGTAGTTGGGCTCTATTCTACGTTGGGTTGTGTTTACACTTCTAATTGTGTTCCCTGTAGTTGGGCTCTATTCTACGTTGGGTTGTGTTTACACTTCTAATTGTGTTCCCTGTAGTTGGGCTCTATTCTACGTTGGGTTGTGTTTACACTTCTAATTGTGTTCCCTGTAGTTGGGCTCTATTCTACGTTGGGTTGTGTTTACACTTCTAATTGTGTTCCCTGTAGTTGGGCTCTATTCTACGTTGGGTTGTGTTTACACTTCTAATTGTGTTCCCTGTAGTTGGGCTCTATTCTACGTTGGGTTGTGTTTACACTTCTAATTGTGTTCCCTGTAGTTGGGCTCTATTCTACGTTGGGTTGTGTTTACACTTCTAATTGTGTTCCCTGTAGTTGGGCTCTATTCTACGTTGGGTTGTGTTTACACTTCTAATTGTGTTCCCTGTAGTTGGGCTCTATTCTACGTTGGGTTGTGTTTACACTTCTAATTGTGTTCCCTGTAGTTGGGCTCTATTCTACGTTGGGTTGTGTTTACACTTCTAATTGTGTTCCCTGTAGTTGGGCTCTATTCTACGTTGGGTTGTGTTTACACTTCTAATTGTGTTCCCTGTAGTTGGGCTCTATTCTACGTTGGGTTGTGTTTACACTTCTAATTGTGTTCCCTGTAGTTGGGCTCTATTCTACGTTGGGTTGTGTTTACACTTCTAATTGTGTTCCCTGTAGTTGGGCTCTATTCTACGTTGGGTTGTGTTTACACTTCTAATTGTGTTCCCTGTAGTTGGGCTCTATTCTACGTTGGGTTGTGTTTACACTTCTAATTGTGTTCCCTGTAGTTGGGCTCTATTCTACGTTGGGTTGTGTTTACACTTCTAATTGTGTTCCCTGTAGTTGGGCTCTATTCTACGTTGGGTTGTGTTTACACTTCTATTGTGTTCCTGTAGTTGGGCTCTATTCTACGTTGGGTTGTTTTACACTTCTAATTGTGTTCCCTGTAGTTGGTGGGCTCTATTCTACGTTGGGTTGTGTTTACACTTCTAATTGTGTTCCCTGTAGTTGGGCTCTATTCTACGTTGGGTTGTGTTTACACTTCTAATTGTGTTCCCTGTAGTTGGGCTCTATTCTACGTTGGGTTGTGTTTACACTTCTAATTGTGTTCCCTGTAGTTGGGCTCTATTCTACGTTGGGTTGTGTTTACACTTCTAATTGTGTTCCCTGTAGTTGGGCTCTATTCTACGTTGGGTTGTGTTTACACTTCTAATTGTGTTCCCTGTAGTTGGGCTCTATTCTACGTTGGGTTGTGTTTACACTTCTAATTGTGTTCCCTGTAGTTGGGCTCTATTCTACGTTGGGTTGTGTTTACACTTCTAATTGTGTTCCCTGTAGTTGGGCTCTATTCTACGTTGGGTTGTGTTTACACTTCTAATTGTGTTCCCTGTAGTTGGGCTCTATTCTACGTTGGGTTGTGTTTACACTTCTAATTGTGTTCCCTGTAGTTGGGCTCTATTCTACGTTGGGTTGTGTTTACACTTCTAATTGTGTTCCCTGTAGTTGGGCTCTATTCTACGTTGGGTTGTGTTTACACTTCTAATTGTGTTCCCTGTAGTTGGGCTCTATTCTACGTTGGGTTGTGTTTACACTTCTAATTGTGTTCCCTGTAGTTGGGCTCTATTCTACGTTGGGTTGTGTTTACACTTCTAATTGTGTTCCCTGTAGTTGGGCTCTATTCTACGTTGGGTTGTGTTTACACTTCTAATTGTGTTCCCTGTAGTTGGGCTCTATTCTACGTTGGGTTGTGTTTACACTTCTAATTGTGTTCCCTGTAGTTGGGCTCTATTCTACGTTGGGTTGTGTTTACACTTCTAATTGTGTTCCCTGTAGTTGGGCTCTATTCTACGTTGGGTTGTGTTTACACTTCTAATTGTGTTCCCTGTAGTTGGGCTCTATTCTACGTTGGGTTGTGTTTACACTTCTAATTGTGTTCCCTGTAGTTGGGCTCTATTCTACGTTGGGTTGTGTTTACACTTCTAATTGTGTTCCCTGTAGTTGGGCTCTATTCTACGTTGGGTTGTGTTTACACTTCTAATTGTGTTCCCTGTAGTTGGGCTCTATTCTACGTTGGGTTGTGTTTACACTTCTAATTGTGTTCCCTGTAGTTGGGCTCTATTCTACGTTGGGTTGTGTTTACACTTCTAATTGTGTTCCCTGTAGTTGGGCTCTATTCTACGTTGGGTTGTGTTTACACTTCTAATTGTGTTCCCTGTAGTTGGGCTCTATTCTACGTTGGGTTGTGTTTACACTTCTAATTGTGTTCCCTGTAGTTGGGCTCTATTCTACGTTGGGTTGTGTTTACACTTCTAATTGTGTTCCCTGTAGTTGGGCTCTATTCTACGTTGGGTTGTGTTTACACTTCTAATTGTGTTCCCTGTAGTTGGGCTCTATTCTACGTTGGGTTGTGTTTACACTTCTAATTGTGTTCCCTGTAGTTGGGCTCTATTCTACGTTGGGTTGTGTTTACACTTCTAATTGTGTTCCCTGTAGTTGGGCTCTATTCTACGTTGGGTTGTGTTTACACTTCTAATTGTGTTCCCTGTAGTTGGGCTCTATTCTACGTTGGGTTGTGTTTACACTTCTAATTGTGTTCCCTGTAGTTGGGCTCTATTCTACGTTGGGTTGTGTTTACACTTCTAATTGTGTTCCCTGTAGTTGGGCTCTATTCTACGTTGGGTTGTGTTTACACTTCTAATTGTGTTCCCTGTAGTTGGGCTCTATTCTACGTTGGGTTGTGTTTACACTTCTAATTGTGTTCCCTGTAGTTGGGCTCTATTCTACGTTGGGTTGTGTTTACACTTCTAATTGTGTTCCCTGTAGTTGGGCTCTATTCTACGTTGGGTTGTGTTTACACTTCTAATTGTGTTCCCTGTAGTTGGGCTCTATTCTACGTTGGGTTGTGTTTACACTTCTAATTGTGTTCCCTGTAGTTGGGCTCTATTCTACGTTGGGTTGTGTTTACACTTCTAATTGTGTTCCCTGTAGTTGGGCTCTATTCTACGTTGGGTTGTGTTTACACTTCTAATTGTGTTCCCTGTAGTTGGGCTCTATTCTACGTTGGGTTGTGTTTACACTTCTAATTGTGTTCCCTGTAGTTGGGCTCTATTCTACGTTGGGTTGTGTTTACACTTCTAATTGTGTTCCCTGTAGTTGGGCTCTATTCTACGTTGGGTTGTGTTTACACTTCTAATTGTGTTCCCTGTAGTTGGGCTCTATTCTACGTTGGGTTGTGTTTACACTTCTAATTGTGTTCCCTGTAGTTGGGCTCTATTCTACGTTGGGTTGTGTTTACACTTCTAATTGTGTTCCCTGTAGTTGGGCTCTATTCTACGTTGGGTTGTGTTTACACTTCTAATTGTGTTCCCTGTAGTTGGGCTCTATTCTACGTTGGGTTGTGTTTACACTTCTAATTGTGTTCCCTGTAGTTGGGCTCTATTCTACGTTGGGTTGTGTTTACACTTCTAATTGTGTTCCCTGTAGTTGGGCTCTATTCTACGTTGGGTTGTGTTTACACTTCTAATTGTGTTCCCTGTAGTTGGGCTCTATTCTACGTTGGGTTGTGTTTACACTTCTAATTGTGTTCCCTGTAGTTGGGCTCTATTCTACGTTGGGTTGTGTTTACACTTCTAATTGTGTTCCCTGTAGTTGGGCTCTATTCTACGTTGGGTTGTGTTTACACTTCTAATTGTGTTCCCTGTAGTTGGGCTCTATTCTACGTTGGGTTGTGTTTACACTTCTAATTGTGTTCCCTGTAGTTGGGCTCTATTCTACGTTGGGTTGTGTTTACACTTCTAATTGTGTTCCCTGTAGTTGGGCTCTATTCTACGTTGGGTTGTGTTTACACTTCTAATTGTGTTCCCTGTAGTTGGGCTCTATTCTACGTTGGGTTGTGTTTACACTTCTAATTGTGTTCCCTGTAGTTGGGCTCTATTCTACGTTGGGTTGTGTTTACACTTCTAATTGTGTTCCCTGTAGTTGGGCTCTATTCTACGTTGGGTTGTGTTTACACTTCTAATTGTGTTCCCTGTAGTTGGGCTCTATTCTACGTTGGGTTGTGTTTACACTTCTAATTGTGTTCCCTGTAGTTGGGCTCTATTCTACGTTGGGTTGTGTTTACACTTCTAATTGTGTTCCCTGTAGTTGGGCTCTATTCTACGTTGGGTTGTGTTTACACTTCTAATTGTGTTCCCTGTAGTTGGGCTCTATTCTACGTTGGGTTGTGTTTACACTTCTAATTGTGTTCCCTGTAGTTGGGCTCTATTCTACGTTGGGTTGTGTTTACACTTCTAATTGTGTTCCCTGTAGTTGGGCTCTATTCTACGTTGGGTTGTGTTTACACTTCTAATTGTGTTCCCTGTAGTTGGGCTCTATTCTACGTTGGGTTGTGTTTACAACTTCTAATTGTGTTCCCTGTATTTGGGCTCTATTCTACGTGGGTTGTGTTTACACTTCTAATTGTGTTCCCTGTAGTTGGGCTCTATTCTACGTTGGGTTGTGTTTACACTTCTATTTGTGTTCCCTGTAGTTGGG